>CP126898.1:7560000-8767500 GCA_030440675.1 Furcifer pardalis
ATTCCTGGCGAGAAAGACCCTCGCCTTTGAGTGCCTTTTCCCCCTGCAGCCTCTGGCCCTGCCCTTCAGATTCGCCTTGAAGAAGTTCGACCCAGGCTCAGAAAGAGCCCCGGGCTATGGAGAAGGGAAAGTCAAGTAAATGTGCTTTTGCGTTGGAACAGCTGCTCTTTCTGTGTTTCATGGTCACTAACCATTTCCCCGGGGGCAGGAGAAAATGCTACCCACTCTCCTCTTGTGTGTACAGTTTGCTTTTGTAAGAAGGAAATTCTTGGTTATAAGACTGCAAAGGCATTCAGATTTTCAAGGAGGGATGAAAAACAGAAATCCCGAAAAGAACAAACCTGCTATAAACTCCTCAGGCTGCCTTATTAGGACCTACATTAGGACAGGTTGAATTTTTAAAATCAATGGCTTCACCAGGGACTAAAAACTGGATTTAATTTGTGCTGTTCGATTTAAGGTTTACTTTTTCAGGCCAATACATTTTGTAGAGTTTCAGATTTTTTAAAAAAAGCCTGGCAAAAGTTGATACTGTATATACTTGAGTATAAGTCTAGTTTTTTACCCTCGAGAATGAGATCCAAAAAAAAAAAGGGACTCAGCTTATACTCGGGTCAACAACCCCGAGGGTCCCAAAACTGCAGTGGTGCAAATTGAAACATACATTTTTTTAAAAAGCACTAACACTACCATAAAAAATTGGAAACATACCCACACAAATGTCTGAATAAATTAATTGTACCACATTTTCATGTATTTTAATTACTGAAACTCACTAGCAGCTGCTGCATTTTTCACCCCTGACTTATACTCTGGTCAATCTATTTTTCTAGTTTTTAGGTACCTCGACTTATATTCGGGATGACTTCTAGCCGAGTATATACAGTATATGCTCAGAAAGGAAAGTGCATAAAACAAACCAGATTCAAATTTTGCATGAAAGTAATGGCACCTATGAATGTTATTCTTCCTATGGTCAGCCAAGTTTGCACATTTTTTGCTCTGGTAAAGTCTTAAAGGAGGGATTCTCAACCTGTGGCCCGTGGCACCATTTCATGTGGGGCCTGCCACCACCTCCACCACACCAAGATGTGCCATGTGGAAGCTGTCTGAGGGAGGACGACCCGGCCCCAGCTTTAAAAGGTTGAGAACTCCTGTCTTAAAGTTTTAACTGGAACCGCGAAGAAATGAGCTAAAAATCCAGATAATTCACCTAACTCCTTTACAGGATTGCAGTCTTAAAACACAACCAAAAAATGCAATCTACCAAAACTATATTTTTTAAAAAAATCTTTAAACTAAATTAGTTTGAAATACAGACAACTTTCAGAAGATCCAGGGAACTAAAAGTGCATTGCAACTTTAGATTGAATTTACTTTTAAAAATTAAAACAGTTATGTCGCCTGAGGGTGAAACTAAAAGCCAAAACAAAGATGGATTGAAACACAATTCAATCTACATTTACAACCTGTTGCTTACACGTGAAACAGGATTTTGTTTCCACACTACAAACTGTTGCCATTACAGTATGTGGATTTTGGACTTTTAGTTATGGGCAATAGGGCATTTTTAATATTATTGCTTTTAAAAAGCTGACAGGAAAGCAAGTGAAACCAATGGAAAATCTTGCTTTTTGAAATGATAACACCAGAAAAATAATAGTATCTCCACTCTGGATCCAGAATTTTATTGGAGAAGCCATATTCCAGATCCCTCCAGAAACACGAAACAAAAACCAACAGCAGCGACAAAAAAGCACACACAGAAATATTCAAGAATTTCCTCACCAGACTAGAGTACTCTTGTGGAGGAAAGAGACCATGTTATGAATTCAAGCTGGAATAAATGAGTGAAGTATTTTGATTCCACTACACTTCCTGAAACAATCTTTCTGGTTCCAGGAATTTAACCCAACCTCTGTCAACCTCTGTTATAAGGCCTTATTCAATCAAAAAGAATTTTTTAAAAAACGCAAAATAAAAAGCCTGCACATTTTCTAGATCCAAGAGGAGAAATTGTGACTTTCCTTTTAAAACTCTCCAGTGTAAAATTGCCTAGGTATTTTATGGATGATTTTGAACTTTCCCTTTCTCTGCACCCACCCACCCACTCTGATCTCTGAAGTTCTACCATATCCATTTAGCCAAGATTGAAAACATATATTTTTCCATGTTGCTAGTTCCTTCGTGCCTGCTGCGTCCAAAGCGCACAACCCACTACTCTGGTGTAGGATTACACTCATTTTGCTCAATAGTTAAGTCCCATGCAACACATTGGAATTTACTTCATAGTAAAATTGCATGTAACAGCAGAGATGCAAAGCAGCTTCCATTTTGATACATCGCTTCTTAATTATTTTTTACCTAAAAGATTCAAATATGGGCTGCAAGAAGTCAACCTAATCTACTGCTCTTCTGTTCCTGCAAAATAAAATAAAATAAAATTCCCTTTTCCTTTCTGGTATAACTACAGAAGTTTTCGCCCAAATTATTGGTTTTCTAACGAAGAAGGACTCGGTCTTCACAATTTAAAAAATCTAGACAAGAGCCAGCCTGTTAAATCAAATCTGAGTTCCCCAAGAGAATTTAACATAGTGGTTCTTTATCTGCCTACTCAGATTACTAGACTCCGATGGGGTTTGCTTCTAAGTATGTCCATGTAGGAGCATAGACTTTACCATGTTGCTACAGAAAAAGAACTATTGCAGCTTATGCATATTTTAGCTCCTAACCATTTTGACATAGGTTACGCCATGTTTACGCCACACGTGTTTACGCCATGTATAAAGTTGTGGCCTTGGGAGTTTTTTGAGAGCAAAGGACAGACTGGACCATGCCCATCGTCTACCAGCAGGTGTTTCAAAGAGAATGTTTTCTGCAGAATTTGGGGGAGAAGGGGAAACAGAAGAGAAAGACTGGGGAACGTTAATTAGATAAGTAGATAGTGTACTAGTAATTCCTAATTCCGGATAAATACCTAAACATGTTAGAAGACCCTTTTCAGGGACACCGATGTCTGCATTTCTTGTCTGGTGGAATATTTTCTAAAACTACCCACATAAAGTTATTCAGGAAAAGATGAGCCCCCAAGCAAACCACCCCAAATGAGTTATAACATTTAGTAATTTTTCCACTACATGCATCTACTAATTACTCTCCTTCCTACTTCTCCCCATCTGGTTGTTCCCTAGAAATCAAAGGGTATCATTTTCCCCCTCCCCCTTTAAAAGGCTATATCTAAGAGCAAGATTCCTAAACTCCATTGGTTCAAAGGCTTCTGAATGGAGACACTAATGTTTTACTGCATAAGGATTTTTTTCTTGTTGAACTAGATCTCTTTATTTCTGAATTGGAGCTGACATTAAAGGACATTGTGTGGAAGTTAAAGTCCCTTGACTTGAGTCACAGGACTTGAATGAGATTGTTTTACAATCAGAATTCTGCCATAACGCCAGACCAATAATTTTATTTAATCTGGGTTTTGGGTCATGTGAAGACTAAACTGAGGGTTGTGTGGGCTTCCTCCCCCTAAAGTGCCCGAAGGATACAGGCGTGTCAATGCTACGACTTAATTAGCTCCTTGATAGTGGTTTATTTTGCAGGTTATTATGATTGCTTTTATTTACCAAACAAAAAGCATGCAATTAGCATTTCTGAAAGAAATATTTAATTACCACTCACATAAAAACAGATTTCTGTCTTTATTCTATAACTTAATACATTTTTTTAAAAAAAATGCCTTTCATGGCATGGGTTTATTTTAAAGGCCTGCTAAAATAGATTTGCTGGGTTTTTTTAAATTATTATTTTCTCACAAAAACATGACAGTCAAGAGAGGAATAAAATCTGAAATCTGCCACCCTCCATTACAAATTAAACCAATAAGGGTGATTCTGTACTGGGCTAACTCTTCTCTCTCTCTCTCTCTCTCTCTCTCTCTCTCTTTCTCCCTCTCTCTCTCTTTTAAAAGGAATTTAAACATAAGCTTTCCAAAAGAAACCTCAAGCTTTGCCCTGGCATAATCCGCCTGGACCGAGTTTCCCCCCTTCTCCCCGACACATATTCTGGGACAAAACGCAGAGCTTCTCTTTAAAAAAACATAAATGACTGAAAGCAGATTACCTGGAACAGTGAAGTTTTTAATGCATTATTTTCTTCGAGAACAGGCCTATAAAAGTTTTTCAGCCTGTCCCCCGAAGGGAGCTGAAATTCCTTCCTTGCTAGCGTGTTTTACAAGCAGCTTATTAAAGAGGCATTCATAATAGGAATCCTAAATTACCGCAGACGTTGTGGGAGGAATTTGAGGGTGGGGGGACACCCCAAACCCTAAAAACAAAATCTTGCAGGAAAATCCACATTTTAGTAAAGTCACGGGGTTAACCTACATAGATCTTTTAAAAACAACAACAACCAGGGGGTATAAATTAAGTTTTAACCAAATAGTGTTCCAACCTCAAAATCTATGGCATTATTGAGAATATTTATTTATTTATTTATTTATTTTGTTCGACTTTTATGACTCCGGGCGGCTTACAATCTAACCAATAAGAATACTAAAATATAATACGCAACATATTATTTTGCAAAATACAAAATGACTTTGCAGTCCCGTCCTTTCAGTGCAAATTCACAACCCAGAAAACATCTATCACCTACCTAAGGAGGGATCGGGTCTTTCCTCCAACTCACAGGGAGACCATACTGACACTCACCCCACCCGCATTCCAGTTTAGAGGCCCACGCGCCCAGTTAAACCACTCTGGATGCAATACATGTCCCTATGTCTAGGAGGAAAGCAGATCAGCCAGAAGGAGTACAATTACATCTGGTAAACTAATTTGCGGGCTGCCACTTTCAGGGAAAACAAATTCAAGGCGTTTGACAATGAAATGCAAGGGGATGGATAGCAGCCTATGATCCCAGCAGGGCCTTAGCCAGGGGGTGACCAGGGTGGAGTGGGGTGAGCCTGGAAAAGCGCAATTTCCCATAGGAATGCATTGAAAAGAGGCTTTGTTGCCCATCCTGAAGAAATATTCGCCCACCCACATCTAGAATCCTGGCTATGGCCTGCATCCTGGGGACCTTTCCAGAGAAATCATTTGCCACACACTCGTTAAGATTTACTCCGGAGTAAAACATGTGCAAATAAGACTGAGCAATAACAAAACTGGCATTTCCCTCATGGATCCAGAGTTAGGACTCAAGGCAGATGTTAAAAACCACTTCTTTCTCTTTCTCCCTTTGTTCAGGCTGGTAATAAACTAATCATTAGTCATTGTCTTTATTAACTTCCAACTTGGAAGTGTGCTTCACCTTTGCTTCCTTACTTCTACAGACCTAATGATTTATCCCCTGGCACTTGAACTGGAACATGAGTGTAAACGTATTACTTGTGTGCTGTTCGATTGAGTGGTTAGCGAAAGAGAAATTTAAAATCAAATCAAATCATGGTTTACACCCAGAAGTAAATACGAAGGTAAAAGTTAAATATTCTCCACTATGGTTTGGCCACGTCATCCCTCTTGAAACTAAATATTACTGAAATAGGAAGTGTAGCGGTGAGAGATAGCCAGGGTTGGGCGTTGTGTGTGAACCAGTGTGTGTGAAAGTCCCACACTATTTTATAAAGTAGCAGCAGGACGAATGTAACGAATATGTGATTGAAGAGAGGAAGAGAGTAGAATTGAAAAAGACAGGGTATAATATTGTACTGTATAGTACTTATAGTATTGTATAGTAAATTTTGTATAGGAATATACAATTAATCATACATATGTGTGAATGGTTTAGATTCCAGTCCCATACACAGCAATCACATTTCTCATTAGGGTCTTTCTGCTGCAATTTTGTACACGTTTACGTGCGAGTAAGCCTCACCTAACCCAGTGGGATTTACTTCGGGGTAGACAGGTTTAGGATTGCACTGTCATAACCAAAAAACAGACCCAACAGTTTTGCTAACGTTTACTCGCTCGTGCAAGGTGACCCACGGGCATGCGCTACTCGGGTGTAAGCCATTTCTGCGTTGGACCAGACTTTTAAATCACGGGTTCCCTGCTCGGCAGATTTCCCCTGCTCGAAAATCAACCCGGTGTGTGTGTTTTTTAGTTTCATTGCTAAAGTGCTGGACTGGGACAGAATCGAAAAGCAAGCATGTTTTTAAAAAGAATACATAAATAAATTGGAAATGCACTGTCAAGGTTCGCCTGATCCCCCCAAATCCCACTTTGGAACAGTGATGAATCAGGAAAAAACTAAAAAACCTTTTGACCTCCCAAGATCAGTGAAAAATCAAGGCCCTTTACTCCCGAGGAAGCCTGCTGGCTGAGAAGAGGAAAGGGAGAAATAGGGATTAAATGCATTACTCTGGAGTAATTCGAGTTTCTGGAACTGGAATTGGCTTTTTTTAAAAAAAAATTAAAGGATATTTTTTCCTCTCCTTTCCAACTTGGGTTGGGAGGATCCGGGGAGGCAGAGCGAAGGTGGCGCAGTGGTTACACTGCTTTACTGCAGCCAAAAGGTTGCGAGTTCGGTCCTGAGCAGGGCCCAAGGTTGACTCAGCCTTCCATCCTTCCGAATTCGGTAAAACGAGGCCCCCCAGGATGTTGTGGTTTTTTAAAAAAATGCTACTTAACACGTCAACTGCCCTGACTCTGCATTAAGCCCTATGGGGCGGTCTAGAAGTCTTAATTGCGATTGCTAATTGCTTTGCTGACCTGCCAGCTTTGGTGACGATCATCTCTGTGCCCAGCTGGTTGAATTCGTCCCACAGCGCCTTCATCTCCAGCTGGACGCTGACATTGGCCACCTTCGGGTTCTTCTTGACCGGGGCTTTGGCCGAGGCCGGGGCCGATCCGGCGCCGGTTCCTCCTCCATTACCACCACCTCCTCCTCCTCCACCGCCGCCGCCTTCCGGGGTGTCCGATCCCGCCGGGGGCGGCGGAGGGTTGGCTCCAGTGCTGCCAGTGTAGGAGTAGCCGTGCTGCTGAGCGCCCGGCGGGGGCGGCTGCCCGCCATGGTGGTGCGACTGCTGCTGCTGCTGCTGCGGAGGCGCTTGCGGGTGTTGCGGCTGCTGCTGCTGCTGCTGCTGCTGCGCCGAGCAGGGCTCGTAGTGGGGCGGCTCATGCTGGCCGTAGGGGTCCCCCGGCGACGGGGAGAGGTGGTGGTAGCCCCCGGCCGCCGCCGCCGCCGCTGCCGCCGCCGCCGCCGCCGCGGCCGACGAGACGTTGATGCTGCTCAGGCTGTTGGTCCGGAAGGCGGCGACGTCGCAGAAGTGGGAGAGTTGAGTGAGCCAAGGACTGGAGATGGCTGAAATCATCCCCCAAGGAGGGGGGGGGGAGAGACCCGGAACAGGGGGGGGGGAGAAGGGGAGGGGGGAGACACAAGGAGAGAAAGAATTAGGGACACGAGTGGAAGAGAGAGGGGGCGAGGGGGGGGAACCACACACCACACAGACACACACACGCACGCACCAAATCCACAAGGCAGGCGCTGCTCTTTCCTGGCCGCGCGTCCTTCGCTCGCTCGCCCGCCGCGCCTTCCCGGAGGCAGCGGGTCTGGGCCGCCCCGTCGGAGCCCGCCTCCGCTTTATAGCCGCCCCCGCAGAGGACGGGACGGGCGCACGAGAGCGCGCAAGAAGAGCGCGCCACCGCCCCACCGAGATTGAGCCAGGCGCCGCGAAGCCCAAGAGGGAGGGAGGGAGGGAGGGAGGCGCTCCTCGGGCCAGGCGAGCGCTCCGGCAAAGGGGTGGCTGGGGAGGCGGTGCGCGCTCCCGGGCGCGCTCCCTCTTTGTTTTCTGAGAGAGAGAGTTTGCCTTTCTCCCCCTCTCGCTTTCCCCTTCTGCGCGTTCACGACTCCTCCCTCCTTCTCTCTCTGACACACGCATGCACACACACTCACACTCTGCTTCTCGGACACACACACTCTGACACGCTCACACACTCTGCCGTCTGCCTCTCTGACACATTTTCTCTCTCTCTCTCTCTCTCACACACACACACACACACTGACACTCTCTCTCTCACACACACACACACTGTCTCTCTGACAGATACACTCTCTCACACACACTATCTCTCTCTCTCTCTCACACACACACACACACTAACACACATATACACACACAGTCTCTCTCTCAGTCTCTCTCTCACTCTCTCTCTCTCTCTCTCTCTCTCTCTCTCACACACACACACACACACAGAGAGGCTTTAACTTTCGCCCGTCTCGGGCTGTCCTCTCGCCTTCGCTTTCCCTCAGCCACAAAAAACGCGAGAGTTTTTTTTGGGGTGGTGGTGGTGGTGGGGGTGGAATGGAAATAGTTGCCCACCCCTTGAAATCCCCCTTCCTATTCTTCTTCCTCCTCCTCCGCCCGCTCGGCCAGGGAGGGCACCAGAGACTTTGGGGGTCCCAGGGGGGGCTGCTTCGTCCCCCCCCCACCGCGGAGCGAGAAGCAGCGCACGGCAGGGGCGCGGCGGGCGGCGGCGGGAAGAGACCCGAGCCGGGTCCAGCCAGGCTCGCCCGCCTCTGGTCGCCCTCCTCGGCGAGGCTCTGAGGCGGTGCTCCAGGCCCTTCCCGCGCCTCCTCCGAGCCTTTCCGCTTCCTCCCCTTGGCTTTTGCCTTTGGGCCCCGGAGGGGAGCGTGAGCGGGCGGGTGGGCCAGAAGAGGCCCACAGCCTGCCGGCGCTCCTCTCCGGGCGGCTCAGAAACCACCACCTCGCTTGCTTCCCTTTCCTCTGCGCTCGGCGGCGGCGGCTCGTTTCTCGCTCGGCAGAGCCCCTTCCCCCCCCTCTCTCTCACACACACTCACTCACACACACTGGCGCTCATTCTCTCATGCTCACACACTCTCTCACACTCACACACATACAAACACACACACTCTCTCTCTCACACACACACACTCACTCACACACACTGTCGCTCATTCTTTTATGCACACACACACACACACTCACTTTCTCACATACAAACACACACACTCTCTCTCTCTCTCACACACACTCTCACACACACACCGTCGCCCCTCTGACCCCCACCCCGTGGATTTTCAGGTAATTGTGTGACAGCCTCATTTCTTTGCAGGGAACACTTTGCAAAGCGATAGAAATCCGCTCCCCGTGTTAAGAAAGTCTGACTTTGGGGAATAAGCCCCTTCCTGATGTCTCCCGACCCGCTCGCTCCCAATGCTCCCCCCCCCCTTCTCATTTGGACACCTTGCCTTACTTTCGCAGCACTAATTCGGGTGAGCCCGGACTCACAGCCTCAACCTCTCCTTTAAAGCCCTGAGCCGGGCGCTTCCAAGGAGGGCTGAAAGTGTTATCAGAAAAGGGAATTATTATTATTATTATTTATTCAATTTATATGCCGCCCTACTCGGTGCAAGTTGCTGTACTAGTTGAACGAAGAAAAGGAGGAAAGCCACCGTCCTTTCCCCCAGCCTCAGTTTCTCCAGAGGAAAGACTTCCTAATGAAGTCTAGAAGGTCTACTTGTTTGTTTGTTTGTTTGTTTGTTTGTTTGTTGATTGCTTGCTTGCTACTATCGCATGATCACTTAATTATTGTGAAGTGATTTCCCCTGTATTTCCAGGTGTCATTAAAGCCCAAAGATCGCCTATAGGTCGTTGTGGTCTCCTTTATTTCCTCCTGTCCCTTGCCACAGGCGCTGGGAGAAAAAAAATAAATAAATACAATTTTGAGCTATCACTTCCTGGAGTGGGAATTATTTGGAGGTCTTTTGCATTGTACAGTACTTGACTTCCAGGAAGAAGAAGAAGAAATCTTACCTCGGTTGGGATAATTTACGGATGATGGTTTTCTAACTGGGATACATTTAAATAATTGAGAAGTTTATTTCCTTTTTAAAAAAATAAATAAAATAAAACCATCCTAACAGCTAATGTTTTAAAACATGTGCTTTTTAAATAAAGGGACGGTGTGTTGTTTTAAAAATGAACGCGGAAGCCTTTATTCTGAATTATTCATAGGTGTACACTAGATTTCCCTGTAGTTGGTGAAATGATCGGGCACTAGCCAGGCGACGTTTCCCATTCTCTTCAATGGGTTTTCATCCTGCGCAGCTGGTTTAACCCATCGTCTACCTCATGGGGTGGACAATTAGGGCCCCCCAGATGTGTTCCGGATTGCCTCCCTCTTCAGCCCCAGGTAACATCAACATTCAACAACATCTGGCCCAGGATGGTCCCATCCCCTGAGTTAGATCTTCAAGCTGGTCTAGAAACGTGGCTTTATTTTACACGCCACTAATTTAGCGCTTCTTAGTCACCAAGGTGTCTTCTCCAGTGTATAGATAGTTTGTGTCTAATTTCCTCCCCTCCTCATATTTAGGAGTCTGGATGAGACCTCAGCCATCTCCCCAACTGCTACACTTGGAACAAAGAAATTTTGTCCACCAAACCTCAATTTCAGTGGTCTATTGCTATTAGGCAACACTTTGTGCAAGCCAAACAGATTTAAATAGGCATTGGCTCTTCGGCTTTGAAACAGATGAGCACTAAACCCTAGAGTCGTATACAACTGGCTTACGAGCAAGGGAAACCTTTACTTCTTCTTCAGTTTGGACTACGAGGGAATTCAGCCAATTTCAATTATCGTGTGGAAGCATTTATTTAACTTGTTTATTTCTTCTTAAAACCATCCAAGTATATATTTCTTTATTAATTATTATTCACTATTTTATTGAAACTTTGCCTTTCCTCCAAACAGAGGCTAACATATTGTTTACATACCACCGAGTCGGATTGTAAAATATGCAATAATATGTTGCTGCACGTGTTACATCTCCGTATAGTTTACTATACAGTACTACAATATTACTGCATGCTTTTAAAAATGTTCTTAAAATAATTTTTGCTCCCGGCAGGCTGTGTAGTTCCATCAGTTAACTTGCATTGCCTTAGCATAACAGCTGGATTCATCTGCGAGCGAATAGTTATTGAAACAATACCATAACGATACGATAGCCTCACATTTTCCTTTAGGTGCATTTATTCTTAGTAACATTTAATATTTAAAATATTCCAAAATATTCCAAAAAATTTAAGTGCGAGTAATGGAAACTAAAGCAAAAGTCACCCCCTAAGGGAAAGTGTTTCATATTATTTCTGTACTATAAGGCAGTCTCTGGCTTAGTACGTTTACTCGGAAGTAAACTTCAGGGTGATGTGGAATATTTATGTCAGCCGACGAGTGGCTTTTTTCGGGCCAGGGTGACCTTTACTTTTTATAGATTTAAATAGGTCTACTCTGCTGTAGTCAGGACTACAAATGCGAATAATAAATAAATAAATAAATACAGGGGGAAACCATCAAATGCTGTTTTGCATTCTGAACCCAGCCAAAGGGAAGCTCTTTGAAATCCAGTTTATTTACTTGCAATGCGAAAAATCCCAGCCTGTGCCTGAACCTTTTCTAGCTCTCTTTAATTGGACTTCAAAACGTGTTAACTGGACTTTAAACTCTCCCGATCTAATTAATTGGACTTTACAACGTGTTTGGGCGACGCGGGCGGGTGGATTTATGCAGGGAGAAAGAAATGGATTCCCGTATCTGCGGCTCTTAAATCGTTTGATCGCTTCTCCCTCTCCTCTAATACACGTGGTCTCTTCCTTAGGGTGCTGTAATTGTAGCTAATGACTGCATACCTCAAGGCGAACTTGCTAATTGACAGGAAAGCTCCGCACTCTCGCGAGGCATGAACCTTGCCTTAGATTTACTACCGATTGGAGAGCCGGTGGTTGTGTTTGTGTATCTGATTATTCAGAGCCCTCAACTCCCCCCCCCAAGTGGGTGTTGCCTTCGATGGCTAATATTTATAGGCGGCCCGATCCCTGCAGGCTTACTCAGAAGTCAGTCCCACTGCGCCGGATAGGGCCAGAACGGCAGCCGATCAGCAGGGAAGGAGGTCTGGATTCCGCCCCCCTTCTAGCTAGAAAAGTTAACGAACAGTTCCCTCGAGGTTGAAATTCCTTTTGGACGGGCGGTAAGGGACGCGGGCGTTGGTGGATCGCGCCCACCCTCCGCAATTTAATTTAATTTTTTGATCATGAAAACAATCTAAATTTACAATACAATTATATGTTTGCTGCACGATCTATCTTAACACGGCCACCACGTCAATAAAGTAAAATAAAATGATGATCGTTCTGTTTATCCCCTTTCGTTTTAGAAAGGGAACGAGGCCAGGCTGGTGGGTTTCCATCTATCAAGCTGTATTTGAGGAACGGCCCTTACGCTAGCGGAATACTGCGCAACGCGAACATAGGAGGTCGCAGGTTCGAAGCCCGACTGTCCAATTAACAGATTAATGGCCTGGCTCTGTATAGGGGAATTTCTTGTGTTCTGAAACACACGGATACCTGAACAGGTTCCGCTAGAAGTTCGTGGGGTTTTTTTAACTGCAGGGCTAATAGTTCCCGCAAAAAGGCACAGCCAGGAACAGGGCTGGTTCTTCGAGTGCCGTATCCGATTCCGAATATTGGCGATCCGCATGGAGATCAGCCATGAAGATTGTCCTGGGAACAATATAATGAAGCGGCCTTCCATTTTGCTTTCTGTGTCGCAACATGACACTCGTAACATGGGTCAAGTCCCGCAAGTCACTTTCTGGTCCTGAGCACCTTTGGGCACGCAAAGTCCTCCTCAGCCCCAGGCCAGGATGGATGAAGCTGCTGCCCTCCATCCAGAAGGATTCAAGAGGGATTTAATCCATTTGGGGACTATCATCCTTCCTAGTGGACTTTACCACCCAAGGCTGTTAGTCCTCAGGGTTGTCAGGTTAGTTAACCGCCACCTGACACTTGGTGTTGAGTCGCTGGCAGTAGGGTCTACTCTAGTGCCACAGCAGGATAACCTGGCCAGACTTTAAGGAGCACGGCTGGTTTGGGAGAAATTTTGAACAAGAGCTTTCTCCCAAAAAACAACCCTCTACTCTACTTACAAGCAGAGGGACTGCGTGGGGCTCAGTGGTTAAGACGCTGGACTTGACGAAGGTCAGCGGTTCGGACCCGAGTGGGCTCCCATCTCTGTCCCAGCTCCTTCCAGCCTAGCAGTTCGAAAGCAAGACATTGCAAGGAGATAAACAGGGACCACTTCAGTGGGAAGGTAAACCGCGTCCTGTGCACCCCGGGTGTCTAGTCTTGCCGGCCACGTGTCCACGGGAACGTCTGCAGATAGCGCTGGCTCTTTGGCTATCAGGAGATGAGCACCGAACCCTAGAGTCGGATACGACTGGCTTACGAGCAAGGGGCGACCTTTTTTTAAAAAAACACTTTTGTTTTGTTTATTCTGTGAAATGTTTGGAACACAGACTGACAAGGTTCCCATCTCTCTCACACACACGCACACGCACACGGGGCGCCTGCTTACCTTCCACGTCTCGCGTGACGGCGCTGAAATGCATCCTCCTTCGGGCGGCAGAGGAAGCCGAGGCGGCGGGGGGGCTGTACGAGGCTTTGCGGAGACCCCCAGCGTGGGAAGGGGCGGCGGAAGGGGCGCTGGGCTCGGCGTCCAGGGCCGCGATGTGCTCCTTCCCTCCTTGCTCGGCGGCTGAAATCAGAGAGGCGATACTGAAGGCGTTGGCCCTGGGCGAGAAGGGGCCGGCGTCGTCCATAGAGAGGCGAGCCGCAGCCAGCAGGAGGAGGAGGAGGCGGCCCGGCCAAGCCTAGCCAAGCCAAGCCAAGCCGGATCGGCCCCCCTGATTCTCCTGCTGGCCAAGACTGGAGCCTCCCTCCCTCCCTCCCCGCCCCCTGTTTCCACCCAGCTGGCGGGAAATCGCCCCCTGCTCTTTCTCGCCCTGCCCTGCCCCACCGCCCGGCGATCTCGCCCCCCCCGTGCCTCCCCCCTTTCCCCCTGCATTGCTCACTCCGAAGGCAGCCCTGGCTCCTTTTCCAGTGGGGCTCATCCGCCAAGCCAAAAAATAGGCTCCGGATTGCAGCCGGAGCGAGCTAAAAAATGACATTTTTTTATAAAGCAAAGCGGTCGAAGCACAAAGCAATCGCGCTTATATAGCGCCCCGCCGCGCCTCAGCGCCTTGCCTGGGCGGTTCACAAGTTAATTAGCATTTTTAGCATGTACTCTTCCCCCCCCCCCCAGCCTTTTCTCTCTTTGTTTTTTTCCTTCTCTTTCCCGAGATCTGATCCGAATTCGTTGTTTCTTTCGGTGGCTTTAGTGGTTAAGGCAACTGGAAGGTCCGGCAGGTCAGCAGTTCGAGGCCCCGAGTGCTGCACGACGGTGTGCGCTAACGTCTCTGCCCCAGCTCCTGCCAACCTCGCAGTTCGAAAGCAAGGAGATAAATAGGGGACCTCTTCGGTGGGAAGGTAAACAGGGCGCTCCGGTGTCTAGTCATGCCTGCCACATGACCACGGAAACGTCTGCAGACGCAGACAGCGCTGGCTCTTTGGCTGTAAACAGAGATGAGCACCGAACCCTAGAATCGGATACGACCAGCTGCTGAGCAAGGGAGACCTCTCTTTTCCCTTGACTTTCGGTTTGCCAAGACAAATCCCCTCTCCCCTTTTCCTAACATCCCTTCCTCAAGCCTGGAATTATTTTCGGGGGCGGGGGGTTGATTATTCTCCGACCAGCATCGTAAGTCTCAGACTGAATTGTTGTGCCAAGTCAACACTTTTGCAAAACCCACGCGAGTTAGTAGATCTCATCTAATTAGTGGTGGAAACACACCTAGAATAACAACTTGTTTTGCTTTCAGTGGTTCCTAACTTTTTCTTGGCCATGCCACACCCAAGCCGCTCTAAAATCCTGATGACCTCCCACTCCCCACTCCCAAATATAATTCTTATTATTCAAAAAGTGAACTCCTATTCGCGTGGAGGAAGCCTAAAAGGCCATTCTCTGCTAAGAACTCGTTCTCGAATTGCAGTGGCTCAAGTGACTAAGACGCTGACTGGAAGGCGGCAGGTCTGCAGTTCGAGACCCGAATACTGCAGGACGGAATCCGTCTTTGTCCCAGCTCCTGCCAACCTAGCAGTTCGAAAACAAGAAATTGCAAGGAGATAAATAGCGACCACTTAGGTGGGGAGGGAAACAGCGTTCAGAGCGTTCCGATGTCTAGGCATGCCTGCCACATGACCACGGAAACACCTGCGCTGGCTCTTCGGCTAAGAAACAGAGATGAGCACTGAACCCTAGAGTCGGATACGACTGGCTTCCGAGCATGGGTGACCTTTACCTTTACTTGAATTAAAAACCAAATTGCTCCCCTATGGGGGCGTGGGTCCCACGTTTGTAACCACGGGTCTAGTTCGACCGTGGAAACTAGAGAATTGCTCTATCTTTTGAAGAGGGGGGAGGTTATTGTTTTTAACGCTTTTAATTAACGACTTCCGTCCTCCTTCCATAATTGCCAGAAGTTGCTTCTCCTCTGATCAGGGCCGATCAGCTGTCTTGATCAGCCACCGATCAGCTGCCATCCTAGGGCTATTTATTCAGAAGCCATTCCCGGGGGAATTCAAAGGGATTTTCGTTCCTCCCCGCCAACAACCTCCTCGGATAGAACCGAAGGCTTTCATAAGTCGGTAATTATAGCTTTATGAGAAGCGTGGTGGATTTCTCACCCTCTCCGGTGCGAGAGAAGCCATCAATCCACCCATAAAGTCTGACACAAGATGGAGGAGGAGATCTTAGGGCTCCGTTGAATCCCCTAAATCCTACCCCGCCCCCAGTCCAAATGTCACCTGTTAAATTAATAGCAAGACGATCTTAAATCCTGGGGTGGGAAAAAATGGTTTCGATTGACAAACAACAACCTGGATCGACCGGGTGACATTATATACTCGACTACAAGTCATCCCCAATATAAGTCGAGGTACCTAACTGGGACCTCTAAAATGAAGAAAATAGATTGACCTGAGCATAAGTCGGAGGTGGAAAATACAGCAGCTGCTAGTGTGTTTTAATAATTAAAATACATGAAAATACGGTAAAATTAATTAATCTAGACATTTGTGTGGGTATGTTTTTGAGTTTTTACAGTATTGCTAGTGTTTTTTTAAAAAAACTGTATGTTTGAATTTGGGACTGCAATTTTGGGACCCTCCACCCGAGTATATGTCGAGTCCACTTTTTGGACCTCATTTTGGGTGCTAAAAAACTAGACTTATACTTGAGTATATACAGTACTCTTTTCAGATTTTGCAACTCACAAGCTGTCTCTCCTAAACTGTCTTTTTGGGGACAGAAAAACAAAATATTTTGAATATTTGGGGTCCCGTTTAAATGTATCTCTCTGAAATGCCCAAATAAAATCAATCTTTATTACGGTCCACAACCAGCATAATACAGCAAAAGATAGACGATGAGGTGAAGGTACTTAAATATATATTTTAAGAGGACTGTATCCGCTCAGATTTAAAGGAGCAATAAAATTAGGATTTAAGACGAATGTTCCTACAACTACTACTAAATCCAGGATGCCTCACTGGTAGTTTATTTAGCTGAAGGACTAAATTGTCCATTTTAGAGGCAAAATTGCTCCAGGGTTGAAACGACACCCAAAGCTCTTAACCCAATCCAGATCGAGGGTTGAAAGTAGAGGGTTATGCTGAGTCCGATTCTATATTAATCATTCAGATTTTGATCAAGCAGTGATTAAAGAACAGGTTTTCGCAACCTTATATCCCAGGAGGCGAAACAAAACTGTGGAATACAAGCTGTCAGGGAAGTTAATAATAACAATTAACTTTAAAAATGAATAATAACCGTTCGTGTTGATTGATATTCAGAGCGTCAGCCGTGGATCGGAAGAATAATGGCGATTTGATGGTGTTCCCGGGTGTTTTAAAGAGTCTGTATATAAAATCCGTGGATCGAAAACATTGTTGAGAGTTTATGTAACTTGGAAAAATGGCAAAGGAAGACAGAAATTGTGGGAGATAAAAGAAAAATAGATGACATTTTTTAAATAAAAAGAAAGAAGTTATTTTATGCAAAATCTCATGGAGAAATACAAAATAAATATTGTGGAAAGGTAAAGGTAAAGGCTTCCCCTGCTCGAAAGCCAGTTGTATCCGACTCTATGGTTCAGTGCTCATCTCTGTTTCAAAGCCGAAGAGAGCCAGCGTTGTCTGCTTTTGCAGACGTTTCCGTAGGTCCTGTGGCAGGCACGCCTAGACACCTGAGCGCACAGAACGCTGTTAACCTTCCCACGGAAGTGGTCCCTATTTATCCCCTTGCAATTTCTTGCTTTCGAACTGCTAGGTTGGCAGGAGAAAATAGCTGTGGAAATCCTGTCACTCTTTTAATCAATTATTTTATATACAAAAATCCAGTTTGCTGACCTGCTGGTTACTACCAGATACCGAGGAGGATTTGAGTTTGGCCAACGACAAAGCCAAGAAGGTGGTTTCGTTTTGGTAATTTAGAGTTGGATCTGGACAGGAAAGAGACCGATTATTTAGCCTTTTTTTTACAGGTAGCCCAAGTCCCTTTCAATGCCTCGTTCCTCTTGCAGAAAAAATAAAATAAATCCCTTTTTCCGCCTCCGGCTCCTGGGTTTTTGCAGGCAGGATGCCCACCGGTTCTATAAATCTCCTTCTAACTGGCGGCGGGCAGCGGGGGTCACCTGCAAAGCCGCCTGAAGGAGAACTTCTGTCCTGGCCGCTGCAACCAGAGAAGGCCATCCGGGGGAGAGGGAAACCTGAGTCGTCTGGTCCAGATCGCGCTGCGGCCTGCAACCTGAGCCGCTCCGGTTGCGAGAAGCAGGCCGGCCCTTAGCCTCCTGGGACAGGCCCAGGGTGGGACAGGGTCTTCTCCTCCTCCTCCTTCCGTGTCCCCATCAAACCATGGACTGCCAAAATGAAGACACTTGGCCAAACTGAAGTCCTCATGGGGCATGTTTTTGGCAGTCATCTGCAGACCAGTAGATGAGCCGGATTCTGGGTCTCTCCACATTCACACAGACTGTTGTTGTCCGCCAGCAGCCCCCCACTTGAAGCCTGTTGGTCTTGCATTTAGGGACTCCGACCCTCAGCCTATTCAGGGTCCACCAAGTGACTTAGGGGAGGTTGAATTCTTCAGCGACATCCTCCTTTAATGTTTTCCCTTGCCCAGTGAGTTCCTTCTTCCATCTTCTAATTTGGTTTTGCTCTTGTGTCCCTTCAACAATGTTTGTTCTTGCCATAAAGCTCTTCCTGGGTCTGAGTCTTATATATATCCATTCAGGTGATGTAGGGGGTCATTCTCTTGCTTGGTTCTCTCAGCATCCACTGCTAAGTAAAGGTAAAGGCCACCCTTGCTCGAAAGTCAGTCGATTCCAACTGTACGGTCCAGTGCTCATCACTGTTTATAGCCAAAGCGCCAGTGCTGTCTGCGTCTGCAGACGATTCACTGGATACGTGACAGGCATGCCTCAACACCGGAGTGCACTGAACACTGTTTACCTCCAATGGGCCCTATTTATCTCCTTGCAACTTCTTGCTTTTGAACTGCTAGGTTGGCAGGAGCTGGGACAGAGACAGGAGCTCACTCCATCATGCAGTACCCGGGAATCGAACTCAGACCTTCCAGTCAGCGAGTTCAGCATCTTAACCACTTGAGCCACAGCAGTCAGGTGCTACTTCCCTCCTTATCTTAGGTGGAGTGATACTATCAAGAGGCTGTATTTTCTGGTGTAGGTTTGAGGCATCCTGTCACTAGACACATGGGTTTGTTAACAGCGATGGGATGGGATGAAGGCTCCAAACAAAGGCCCCATCCTGCCCCCTGTCTGCCCAGTAAGACCACCATAGATGGGTGAAGCCCTACACGCCTGTCAGTTGCTTCCTCTATCTGGACCAAGAGTTCTATTTGGAAGGATCTGGCCACAGATGGCCTGGAGACTGTGCTCTGTATCTAGCACCATCAGGTGAGGATAAAGGTCATTCTAGTTCGGTGAGTTGGGTATCTCTTACGAAGCCAAAGATTAGGTGTTTTAGCATGACCTGGCCCCGCACCTTGAAAAGGTTGAGAACCCTTATTCTAAATGGTTAGAGGAATTTGTTGTTGTTCAGTGGCGCAGTCGATTCTGACCCTTTGGGACCCCATGGACCACTGTCCGCCAGGCACTTCTGTCCTCCACCATCCTCCTCAATTCACTCAGCTCTGTCCCCATTGTGTCTACAATACCATCTAGCCATCTCATTTTTGGCAGTCCGCTTCTTCTTTTGCCCTCCACCCTTCCCAGCATCAAGGCTTTCTCAAGCGAATCCTCTCTTCTCATTTGATGTCCAAAGTACTTTAGCTTCATCTTTACTATTTGACCTTCTGAGGAGCAGTCAGTGTTGATTTCTTCCAGAATCGACCTATTTGTTCTCCTCACTGTCCAGGGGACTCTCAAAACTCTCCTCCAACACCACATCTCAAAGGCATCTATTCTTCTGCGCTCAGCTTTCCTAATGAATACGACAATGGAACCAATTGCCTTGAGAAGCATTAAAGAGAGAATCGGGCACTGTCAGATTTACTTTGATTCTGGTTTCTGCATTGAGCAGGAGATCGGACTGGATGGCCTCAAAGGCCCCTTCCAACTCAGTTATTAGTCTATTATTTTGTCCTGTTATTTCTTGCCTTTTGAGAAACAGTTTCCCAAGTTGCCTTTCTTAACAACAGCAGCGGCAATAAGAAATAACAAAAGAATGCACAGTAACAAGGATGATTAATAACATGTCAGAGCAACAAAATTATGATGATACATTCTTTTAAAAGTCTACTGTAAAATGAGTTACTGTACTTAAGTACAGTAGGTTTATTCAAGACCAGTCACTGGCCTGAAGGCATTGAAAAACGACTACCATTACCATTCCCATCATCCACTACTCTTCAACAAGGACTGAGGGAACTGGAATCCAACAACATCCAAAGTGCCACAAGTTCCCTATTCCTTAATTAGGAAGTAATTCAGTGGTAGGTGGAAGAAAAAGTCTTCTATTGAGTATGTATTGGATAAACAGATAACTACAAAAACAATAACAACCAACTGAGCCTAAGCAATTAGGATAACACTACTGCAGACCCTTGGCTCAGTTAACATAAAAAGTGCACAACAAAAGGGAATCCATAGAAAATAATGGGTCAGTTTATGGATTCCCCCCCCCCCAGAATGATTAACTGGTTTTCAATGCATTCCTATGGGAAACCACATTTCTGTTAAAGTATTTTGGTTTTCAGTGCATTCCTATAGGAAATTGCATTCAATGCATTCCTATGGGAAATTGCATTCAATGCATTCCTATGGGAAATTCAGTTAAAGTAATTTTCACTGTAAGAAACATCCCGTAGACTGCATTAATTACGTCAACCGAGGTTCCACTGTAAATAATTCGACTTTGTTGTAGTTTATGTAAGCAAAACTCTAAGCTACCTATTTTCTACTAATTAACGAATCCCTTAACTCATATTATGGATCCTTGAGCACATTTTAGAGAATGGAAATTTTCCTGCTGTTCTGCTCACTCTCAGCAGGTCTCATTCATAAAGGGACTTAATTTACCCCAAAATGTGTTTCCATATTATTATTTTAGTACAGACAATAATCTCATGATGTTCTAGCAGGCTTTCAATGCATGTTCGCTAAATAAGATGAATTAAAAACACACACACACCATAAAACTTAAGAATAGGAAATGTTTGTTTGTTTGCTTGCTTGCTTGTTTGTTTGTGCAAACTTTTGTATTGCAGATAAACTGTTCGGAACTTTTTGCCCAGATCTGCACTGAATAAATGAACTGACAATTTTTGTGAATCAATCCGCTAACATTAAATACACAAAGAGAGAGAGAGAGATTCCGAGTCACTTTCGTTCTGTAATCAATCTTACATCATAAATCTTGTGCTGTTCTATGCTGGTCTTGGACCGTAATAAAGATTTGATTCGATATGTCATAAATATCACTAAAATGTCATTGCTAATAGTTATTACATAATTAGTACTAATAACAATACCACTAAGATGTTATCGCTAACAGATATTACATAATCAGTACTAATAACAACACCAGTAATAGGATTAGTAAATGTTTTTTGTTGTTGTCGTGAATTGGTGTCATATGCTCAGAGATGAAATTTTGGGGTACTGGAAGCACGAGATGCAGGTGGATGCATAAAACAAAAGCAGGGCTAATTTTGGCAAGCTGATATTTAGAATTACAGCCTTAGAATACTATCCACAAGAAATCAGGGCTACAGAATTTGTATATAGAAGCTTGGCAGTTCTCAGGTATGTCTTATGATGTAGCAGGACAAGTATTGGACTCAGGGGACCTGGGTTCAAATCCTCATTTGGCTATGGGCTTCTCGTTCACCTCAAAAACCCTTTTACAGCCTCCAGCATTTGGAAGGGAACTTGCCATCTATTTATAGGCGTTGTTGTTGTCTTCATCTGCACACTATTCGTAGGATCTAAAACCACATTTATTTATGATGAGACAGCCACAGGATTGCTCTGTTCAGCTCCAAGCCAAGTAAAGAGGCACCAAGAACTCCAAGCATAAAATCAATTTGAAGTTATTGTCAGTAATGGAGAGAGAACAAGGCCCGAATGGGTGGTGTGCATCTACACCCAGGGTGCCCAAACTACGGCCATGGGGTGGGTCTGGCCCCCAATGTCAATTCATCCAGTCCACACAGCCTGCGCCGCTCTCAGAAATGGAAGTCAAATGTGCCCGTCTATGCAGGTTTTACTTCCACTTCCGGTGGGAGGAACCACATGACTGACCCGCTGAACCACATGACTGGTCCACGGCCCAAAAAGTTTAGGCACCCCTGATCTACACATTCTACTTCTCTGCAGAAAGTTAAATGCAAAGATCATGGGGGTTTTTCCAGTCCCCTACATAGTTTTGGATTATATACCCCATGATCCCTCATTAGTGGGGAAGCTGATGGGTAGTCTAGCCCCAAATATTTGGAGGGCTTAGTAGAGCCAGCCTGTGTAGCTTTGGGCAAGCTGCACAGTCCCGGGGTGCCTTTCTTGCCCAGAAGAAGGGAATGCTAAACCACTTCTGTGTAGCCCCTACCTAGAAAAAAATTGGAAAAAGATCACCATCACTTGGAATTGACTTGGCACATCAACATCATCCTTCAAACCCAAACATGCAATCTGCTGTCAAGTGGCATCTGACTTGAGGCCTCCTGTTGGGATTTGCAGAGCATGTGAGCTATTTAAGATGTTCCTGTAGGTCAGGGGTCTACAAACTTTGCTCTCCAGGTGTTCTTGGCCCTCAGATCCCAGAAGCCCAAGTCAGTACACCTGCTGATCAGGGCTTCAGGGAGTTAAAGTCCAAGAACATCTGGAGAGCCAAGCTTGCAGACCTCCGCCACAGATTGAATACAAGTCTCTTGAGTTCTAGTTCAGCACTCTCTCCACTACACCAAACTGGCTCTCAAAACATAGACATACAGTACCTGGCATTGAGGCCCATTGAATAGAAGTAGATTTATACAGCAGAATTCTGAGTTGAGTACGTACAGGATTGCATTCAAGATAGTGTTTTATTTGACACTTAAATCTATCTGCCCCTAGGTGTCAAAAGTACTTGGACATCCTTACATGAAACAATCTGATATAAACTTGCTAAAATAAAATGCCCCAGAATTGCAATGCTGGCAGAAGTGCAGTGGTGTAAATTACAGTGAAGAACCGCTGTTTGTTAGCAAGTTTTTACTTTTATCCCTTGTAGTGCACTGCTCCTGTGAAATGGTGTGTGGTAGTGGAGGTGAATTACAAGTCCTTCACTTCTGGCAGTTCACTGCTACAATATATGACACTACACTTGTGCAGACATATAACCAACTCTGTAGCCTTAAAGGAGGATATAGCTGAGGAACTGAACCTCTCCTACATCACTTGGAGGACCATGAATAGGCTGAGTGTTGGAGTCCCTAAATGCAAGACCAGCATGCTTAAGTGGGGGATGCTGGTGGACAGACAACACACAATCTAGTTAATACTCTGGACAATGGGAGATGGAATTTTTTAAAATTAAGTCCTGTAGTTGCCCATCTCTGATCCCCCCCCCCCAAAGACTTGCTCTGTTGAGAAACAAGTGACGCAAGCTTTACTTCTTGACTCTTGCCACTGATGCATTTTCACTTGCATTAAAATGGATTTAGAAATGTGTCATATTGACATTGGATTGTACCATTGATGTTTTTCAGCACCTAGAAGAAGACAGCTGTCTTGAAAGACAAGTGAGTAATGCATGAAATAATCAAACACAACTCTTCTCAAATCAAGGCTTGGCCTCCTAGACAGTTTTCTAGGTTTTCCCTATGTCTGGGGGTTAAAAAAAAAAGATTTATCACCAAAAAAAAGTCTTCAAGCTTATGCAAAGTTTGTGTTATTCATATTGTGCCTCTCTCAAGGAATTGACATAGTTGTGGTTTTGAACGACCACTTCCAGATTTATTGTGGCTGCAAGATCACTTTGAAGTTGCTGTGCAAATAATAGTCCTCTTCCCATAACTCTAAACAGGAACACAATAAAGTAACATTTGTTGAATTGGGCCTTCCAGTTTGTCTTTCAGTGTTGGGACATGCAACTGTGACTCTCCAGATATTTGGAAGCTATAAAGACCACCATCTCCCACCCTTGGATTATATTGGAACGGTCTGATGGGAGCTGTAGCCTAAAAACACCTGCAGAGCATAATTTAATTTTAATCACAATTTAACTTTTAATTTCAGTCCACGACAAAGCCAAGAAGGTGGATTTGTTTTGACAATTTAAAGTATGATCTAGACATGAAAGAAGAAGATTTGGAGGGCTACACTGACTATCTCTGGATAGTAAGTAAGTAAATAAGTAAATAAATAATAAGTAAGTAAGTAAGTAGACACATCCCCAGATGTCTAGCATGTCTCCAGGATTTTCATAGAATCACTGAGTTGGAAGGGGACTTTAAGGCCAAAGCCATGCTCAGTGCAGGAATCCAAATCAAAGCCAATAAGACTGATGGCTATTCAATTCTCTCTCTCCTGTTAGAGCATTCAACACTTCTCAAGGCAGTTGGTTCCATTATCATACTGCTCTAACCATTAAGAAGTTTTTCCTGATATTCAGCCTATGTTTTGGATAAACATCTTCCCCAGTCCTATCAAGAAATACCAAGGACTGATCCTGGCAATATTTAACATGCAAGGCAAGCTCTCTGTCATTGAGCTACCAGATTTTCCCTGAACATAAGAACATAAGAAGCAATTTCAAATGAATTAAAGTGTTGCTCCAGGTAGCTCAGTATTAACTGCATGGAGTTAATCTTCAACAGCCAGTTTGGTGTTGGCTAGAAGTCTGCAATTTGCCTAGAGTTTAAAGAGGCCAGAAATTCAGATTTTAAGAGAATGGGGTAGGGAGAAAGTTGGCTAAAACTCTGAAGGAGAATCTTAATTTAAACGTGGTGAATGTGTCAAAACTCCAAAACCATCTCAGTGTGGGCCAGCTTCCAATTATTCTTGTTGCCCAAGAAGAAATTTGTGGATATTATGGACTATAAGAAAGACAAATAAATGGGCCCTAAGCCAAATCAGGGGACTCAAGTGGTTAAGATCCTGGACTTGATGACTGTAAGGTCGGCAGGTCAGCAGTTTGAGACCTGACTACTGCACAGCGGAGTGAGCTCCCATCTCTGTCCCAGCTCCTGCCAACCAGACAGCGATGGCTCTTTGGCTATAAACAGAGACGAACACCGAACCCTAGAGTCCAATGTGACAGGCTTTCAAGCAAGGGTGACCTTTACCTTTACTAATCTACCACGAGGATACAAAAATGACAAAACCCAGCCTGTCCTCATTTGGGAGCATCATGGGAAGACAAGATTCTTAGGGAAAGATGATAATGGTACGAATAGTTGAAGCTAACAGGAAAAGAAGACAAAGAAATATGAGAGGGATTGATTAGATATAAAGAAAGCTGCCACCTTGATTTTGCACGACCTGAACAGAGCTGTCAGTAATAGAACCTTTCATATGTCCCTCGGCCATAGGGTAACCATTAGGTCAGGTGCAACTTGTCAGCACATAACAGCTAGAAAAACCGACAAGACAGATATTTTCCTGCCTGCTTCTCCAAAATTAGGAAGTTATGCTATGGTTCAATAGGTGTGGCTTACAAATAGACTAGATCCCTGGTTACCTCCATAATTTCCACCCCAAATTAAACACATCTGACAATACTACGTTTCTTCTAAATGTTTTGCAAAGTACCCTATAATTTGGAAGCAGTTTCAAAGTCACTGACAAGTAAAATCTGGGAGACATAATTGCCTGGGCAGATACCTTGAACTCTTTAGTTTTCAGCACCAAAGAACACGGCCAAAATGAATTACGGTACACAGAATGCAGGGGATGAACAAATTTTTGAAAGAAGAGAAGTCCATAATGCCTTCCTTTTAAGAGAACATCAAGAGCTTCCAACTAGAGCCAGCCGAAGAAGAAATATTTTACAATTAAACCACCCATTATGAGTTGGAATTTTTTATCCCCCACCACAGGACAGTCCCGAGATCATCATCTTTTTCACACCTTAGAAAAGCTACTGGTTGTATTTTTGTACCTACTGAACATGTGGAGTGCAGAAGACTAGGATTTGTAGTCCAACCCCCACCCCACCCCAACAAAAAACGACTTGACTTATCAATGTCAACAGGCTAATCTAAACATGACTTGTCAATGTCAACAGGCTAATCTAAACAGAAGAGGGAAAACCCAATTGTTGTAACTACTGTATTGGCAAGCAGTGCGAGTCCAAAAGAAGCCTTTTCTTCTGTGTGGCAAACCACCCAATGTTCTGTCCATTCTTGCTGCATAGCAAAAGCATAATTTGAGCGAGATCTGTGCCCAGTGGAATGTGGGGGTGCTGTTCTCCTGACCAGAGTCAATGGTGGAATCCTGTCTCTGATCTCCACTCCTTTGTTTGTTCCACATGCTGAAACTTGGAGATCATGTGCTAAAAACTCCCTCATGGGTGCTTCATCTCTTCAGCTGTCCTTCTGAATTTAAGGAAGACTATAACTGCTGCCTTTCTTTAAGGCAGTTCATTCTCAAAGCCTGCTTAACACCGCTGACTTGGGGCTGCAGTGGCTCGGTGGTTAAGAAGTTAGGAAGGCCAGCAAGTCAGCAGTTGGAGACCCAAGTACTGCATGATGGATTGAGCACCCGTCTCTGCCCCAGCTCCTGCCTACCTAGCAGTTTGAAAGCAAGACATTGCAAATAAAATGTGTTAAATCCTGCACGTCTCATATCATGCCCACCGCAGGAGATGGCACCATGATCATAGTGTGTAGGTCACTTCATGGCAAGCTGGGATCCACCTTAAACAAATTCATGCCCATGACATTTTTCCTGCTACAGAAAAAAATGCATTCTCGTTGCAGTTGACAACAACAGCAACAAAAACAAAAAACAGGGACCACTTGGGTGGGGAAAGATCTTGGGGACATGAAAGGAGACTCATTCAAGCGTTCCCTGAGCAGAGTTTCTCCAGCAAAAATCCTTTCAACCCAGAATAATTTCTGGCACAAAAATTTTAATTTTAATTTTAATTTTAATTTTAATTTTAATTTTAATTTTAATTTTAATTTTAATTTTAATTTTAATTTATACCCCATATACCCCACCCATCTAGAAAGGGTTTCCTACTCTGGGCAGCTAACAACACAGCATTATGGTGGGGAAAGGGAATAATAACTCAGCAAGGAAGAAAGTGTGACTAGGAGCCCTGGTGACATGGTGGTTAAGATGCTGTCCTGCAACCAAGAGGTTGTGAGTTCTATCCTGACCAGGTATCAAAATTGGCTCAGCCTCCCATCCTTCCTCAGCCTTCTGAGGTTGGTAAAATGAATACCTAGCATGTTGGGTGCAAAATGCCAAGTAACTTGTGAACCGGCCAGAGAGTGCACTAAATGCCATGGGGCAGTACTGTATATAAATGTAATTGCTTTGCTTTGCTTTGAATGTCAGGAAGGGCAGAGCTATATACAGTACCTCCCTTATTTCTCATTTTGTATCATTTGGGTGTTCCCATAGTGAGTGTGAAAAGATGCAGTTCCACCTCAAAAGTGAACAATCCTACTGTTTATTTGTTGTAGGTGTCAGCTTGGATAAACGAATGGGGACTATTAAAAAAAACAGAGATAGAAAAAATATCAGACTGCATCTTCTTGAATATCCCAAAAATTCTGGAAGCAATTCAAGGGGGGGATATCCCATATCTCTGTAAAAGTTTAAGTCACTATCCCTCCCCATCTGTGTATGATTGATAAGGGATTTTGTATAAAAGGAAAGTAAACTGAAAGCAGAAGGAAGATTAAAGCAGTTGCTGAGCAATCCACCAAAAAGATTCCTCTGAATTAGTACAAGATCTCAGCTCAGCTATTCTATATTTGTACCCATCCTGGTCTTCCTAAATCTCCTTCAGTACTATTGAAATAAAAGGTCTCTTCATGAAAATGGCAATTAAGATCCATTTGAAGGACCAGACACTCAAAAAATATCTTAAGAGTCTTTCCTATGCAGGATCTGACCCAATAATAAAGGAATTCACAACCTTTTCATGCCAGGGGCTGGGTCACACTCACTCAGTCAGCTTTGAGGGCCTGATGGCCATTTTGCCCTACATGCACGATAGGGGGTGACCATTTTATCTCAACAGTTTCAAAAGGGTGGCCATTTTGTTTCTCAAATGCCCTTGAAGGGATGGTTCCACGGGCTGGATCCGGCCCACAGGCCTTAGGTTGGGAACCCCTGATGTACAGGACTGCATTCAAGATAGGGCTCCATTTGGCACTTAAATCTATCTGCCCCTAGGTGTCAAAAGTACTTGGACATCCTTACATGAAACAATCTGATATAAATTTGCTTAAATGAAATATCCCTGAATTGCAATGGCGACCTATGCTGGCAGAAGTGCAGTGTAAATTTACTTTTATCCCTTGTAGTGCACTGGTCCTATGAAATGTTGTGTGGTGGAGGTTGTGAATTACAATAATACAACTCTCAAATCATAGGGATATTGATAGTTTAGTTGAGTATTGATCTATTCAGTTAGGAGACTTTCTCCTAGAATTTGTTTTGTAAGGTGGATTTGCCATCTATTATTGTACTACAACCTATCTGCTGTACTAGTTATTCGTAAAAATATAAACGACTGGGAGATATCACACCCACCACCAAGATAAATTCATTCCTTTTTTTTTCTGGAATGATTTTGGGTTTGAGATTCACAGTTTGGTTCCCCGCTGTGCCTCTTGGAAGATTGACCTCCCTGTGTAGCCCTGGGCAAGCTGTATAGTACCACGAGCTCCCCCTACAGGATGGGCATTGTAAGACACACCTGTGAATTTACCTAGAAAACCCTGGAAAGGTTTTCTTTCCCATAAGTCAGAACTGACTTGGTGGCAAGCAATTATAATTATTAAGTTTTCTCCTTTAGGAGTCTGCACTAGGATGACCTAATCTTGGCTACTGTAGGTGTATTTCCCCCCCCCAAATTAGTATCATTCTTGTGCATGGGTTGATGTTGGTTTTTATGTTTTAAATGTTAATAAAGCGGGAAGTGGAAATGTGGGTTCCAGTACAGCATGGATGACATTCATATGTCCTATAAATATGAATAAATAAATAAATAAATTCTGTTTTGAAAAACATTTGGTACCATGGCAGACAGCGCTGGCTTTTTTTTTTTTTTTTTGCTATAAACAGAGATGAGCATTGAACCCTAGAGTCAGATACGACCACAAGGGCGATCTTTACCTAGACTTCCTTACAGTCCGCAAGCATTCGCGAGGAGTGACATCTTGTGTCCTAAAATATGGGCAACTTTGCAAAGTTTCAGAACTTTGTTCATGAAATCGTGTCCCTGGATTGCAGCCTAGGAAAATTAGCAGGTTCCTATGGGTACAAAATTGTGACAAATCTGCATATTTTTATTAGGCAGCACCAGCCACCAAAGTTTATCGGTGTAACTTAGTTAGCATATGTTAATTTCTATTTTTTTAAAGCAAGTAAACCAAATTAATTAAGATTAATAATTTAATTAACCTGTCACTGTTAGCAATTGCTGCAGAGGTCTAGAACTCCTTAAAACTTGCAGCCCGGCTACCACGTGGCAATCGGTGTCTGGTTGACAAGATATTTTTGATGGCTGCCCCTAAACTATTGCATTGTACATCTTTTGTACATGATTAGATTGAGCAGTTCTTTCTGCCTCTCCTGTAGAACAAATTCACCAAAAAAAAAATGGACTTTTAAGCACATTGCCTTGAGTTTTCAACTCTTCCCGTTTGGATTAAAGAGTGAGTTGGAACTAATTTTAATTTTACCAGTAGAAATAAAATTTTAATTTTACCAATAGAAATACAATTAAATACAGGATGAGGAGGAGTTCTGCCCTCTCTACTCAATATTTTGCAAGTTCCTTACACTTCTTTTTATCGCCAACCGCCTGGCGTTCTCTGCTTTGGCAGAAAGGCGGAGCATAAACTATATCCCCATTTCTTCTTGGGCTTTACTTCCAAGAGTCCTGGAGTCCGAAAGGAGGTTGGACCAAG
The DNA here is from genome assembly GCA_030440675.1 of Furcifer pardalis. Classification (NCBI taxonomy): domain Eukaryota; kingdom Metazoa; phylum Chordata; class Lepidosauria; order Squamata; family Chamaeleonidae; genus Furcifer; species Furcifer pardalis. The sequence goes on from CP126898.1 coordinate 7,589,553, forward strand.
GGCTCTCTTAATCTCTCCCTGCATTTCACTGAGCGGGAGGACATCGAATCTTCTTGAAACTGTAGACCATCTTTTTCAAAGCAGATTCATTTTCTCACGGGACCTTGTTAATGATTTCGCCCCCGCCCCCCCCCCCCCAAAAAAACATAATCTAATCCCGAGATCAAAGCGCACCTAACGAGCTTTAATTGCCAAGACAAGGGCTAGGATAGGTTGAAGGTGATGGTTTATCCATCATCCCCCACGCTACGACAGGGATTCTCAACCTGATATCCATGGGCCGGATATGGCCCACAACCCCATTTCATGTGCCCCTACACTGCCTCCACCACATCAGGAAGTGCCACGTGGCGGAGGAAGGGCAAAATGGCCGTCTTGCCCCCGAAGCTGTCTGAGGGAGCGTGACCCAATGGCCCCTGGCTTTAAAAGGTTGAGAACTGCGCTACGACAACTCCTCAGAGAACAGATCGGGCGGAGGTGGGGGGGGGGGCAAAGAAAGAAAGCGGCTTCACTCCGAATCTGTTCAAAAGTTGACCCACATCACCAAAAGAAAACAGTTCCCGTCGCCAGCCGCCCTTACACGAGCCAGCGTCTGTGGGTGCGATCCTAAACACCCAAGAGTAACTCGGCGAGACTTACTCCCGAGTAGACATTCCTCGAGTGGGACTCTACTTTTGGCCGCTTGGACCAGCTCGAGCGCTTTCCCGGTTGGATTGATTTCCCCAGGAAATACTCATCGGAATATTGCGGATCTCGTGGGGTCTTTAAAAGAAAAGCGAAGCGGAGAACAGACCCCGTTTGCTTCTCTTGTCTAGTTGACGCGCAAGACTGAGAAGAGAGGCGTGCTAGAGAGGTTGAAATAATAATAATAATAATAATAATAATAATAATAATAATAATAATAATCATCATCATCATCATCATCATCATCATCATCATCATCATCATCATCATCATCATCATCATCATCATATGCGCAATTAAAATGGGTTTTCTCTTCAGGCACCCTTGAGGGGTTTTCCCAGCTTCTTAGCTAATCTCATTCTGCCTCCTTTCTCTCTCATTGAGCCTATTATGACAATTAATGATTTCCTTCCATTTTACAGCACCTTGGTTTGGCTTCAGGAAGCCGCTTTTAGAAGAATCGAGTTCGACGCGCGTCAGGCTTTGAAGAGAACCGAAAAACTCGGTTGTTGTTTTTTTTTACAGTTGCTTTCTCCGATTTTGCAATAAAACAGAGAGCAAACAAGCCCGAGACAGACGGGTAGACTCCGGACTGCCTCCCCGACGCTTGTCTACTCGGGAGTAAGCCCCACTCAACTCCAGAACAAAGTCCCATTGATTCCAGGGCATCCGCGCTAGTCTGGTGTCAAACAGTCATTAGAACCAATTAAAGCAGTCCCATTGGATCAATTATAATAATAATTTCGTGTCAGAAATTATTCTGGGTTGAAATATTATTATTATTATTATTGGCTGGAGAAACTCCGCTCAGGGGACGCCCGAATGAGGCTCATTTCATGTCCCCAAGATCTGTTTCGCACCGAAGGGGTCCCTATTGATCTACTTGCAATGTCTTGCTTTCTATCTGTTAGGTTGGCAGGAGCTGGGACAGAGACAGGCGCTCAATCCTTCATGTAGTACCCGGGTCTCAAACTGCCGACTTGCTGTGCTTCCAGCTAAACAAGGCGAGCTACTTAACCAATGAGCCACAGCAGCTTCACAAAAGTTTTGTGAAAGGGTTGATTACTGAGTCGCATTGATTCCTTGGGTCTACTCTACCCAAAATTGACCTGTAACCCTGCGAATCCAGTCCTTTTGGTTAGGTTAAGGTGTGTGCGCGCGTGGGGGAGGGGAGATAAGATCCAATTATCGATCCATTATGATCAAATCTCAGCCTTGGGATCCCTACTTGATTAATGGAGGTCATCTCAACATTTCGCCCGCCCATATTTGATTCGGAAAAACAGCTTCCCAAAAAGCCGAGGGGGAAAAGTACCTTTTTAAAAAAGAGACAGTTGCCTACCGAGCCTGGGGGAGCCTTACTCGAGAGTAAACCCCACCGATCCCCATTTGTAGCTCTAATATCTGCCTATTTTACGCCACACAAAACCCTATTCCAGATCACCCACTCCCTGTTAAACACACACACACACAACCCTAAGCAAACCTGTTTAAATCTGTATGTTTTTTAAAAACTGATCTTTATCTAAGAAGGACAAACCAGAGGGAAATCCTGAGAAAACGAAATCAATACGAAACGAAAACAAGCACAACCGAACGGAAAGCCGCAATCGCGTTTAACAGGCCGACCTTTCCTGGAAAGCAAATCCAATTCAGCCTCCAGGTATGGTCCTCATTCCCCTTCCAACGCTGAGCCGCCCTTACTTGAGAGTAAACCTCACTAATAATACTAATTTCCTGTTAGAAATTATTCCGGGTTGAAAGGAGTTGTGCTGGAGAAACTCCGACCCGAACGAAGTTCCTTTCACGGCCCCAAGATCTTTTCCCCACCGAAGAGGAAATGTCTTGCTTTCGAACTGCTTGGTTGGCAGGAGCTGGGACAGACACAGGCGCTCAATCCGTCATGCAGGACCCGGGTCTTGAACTGCCGACTTGCCGGCCTCCCAGCTAACAAGACGAGCTTCATAACCACTGAGCAGCCCTCGCAGCCCCTTCCCACGCTGAGCTGCCTTTACTCGAGAGTAAACACCACTGGTTTCGAATGGGGTTAACCCACCGAGGCATCATTTCTATGCCCGATCCTAAAAGATCCGTGTTTTTTTTTTGGGGGGGGGGGGGAGAGGAAGTCCCATAACAACAAACAGAGTTCAGCGGAGCTTACTCCAAGGTAAGTAGACACCAGATCGAAACTGTTAAAAAGCAACGTAGTATGTCAAATCCTACCTGCTCCGCCTCAAAGAAGCGCTAAATGAGAATCTAGGTACAGTATCTAGACTCTAAATGAGAATCTAGGTACACTATCTAGACTCTAAATGAGAATCTAGGTACCATATATATATATACTGTCTATAGTTAGATCCGCAAAAATAATAGAAAAACGACGTCAAAAACAAAACAATCTGTGACCTGTGAATCTGAAGAGCAGCCCTGCTTAATCCGGAGTCTGAAGCCGCACCAACCCGGCGGAATCCTGCGGCACCTTAAAAGCCTTGCGAGGCGTGAGTTGTTTGTGGATCGCAGCCCGCTTCTGCGCACTTGCGGCGGGGAAGAACTCCGAAAGCGGACGCCGGGTTAAAGCCGCAAGACTCCGGGCCCACACCGGACACTTCGAGCCCACCGTGCGAGGCGGGCAGGGAGGGGAAAGCAAGGCAACAATCCACTGCCAACAGAGTAACAGCAGGACGCAAATTAAAAGCCAGAAACAGATAATCGCCGGAGGGAAAAAGTTAATGGTGTCTTTTACCCCCCCACCCCCTCCCCAAAAGGCAGAGATCAGCAAAGCCGCGATGGAGACTTACAGGACGGAGGGAGTTTACAATCCGCCTCCAGCCGCCGCCAATGGTCGGTTTACTCAGACGAGGAGACCCGTGGCAAGAGGCGATCGCTTTGGCTGCTGCTTCCCGGCCAGATGTAAAACAAACTCGCCCTTACAAATCTCGGCTATAGTCTTTGGAAGATTCACTCCCTTCCTCCGCGGGCAGTTCCCTGGCCACCGAGAGCCCGGCTACCTAGTACCGCCCCTAGGAGATCGGATCGGTTTTTCCAGACTCCTCACCCCCCCCCCCACCCCGGTCTTTGCCCTTCCTCCGCCGTTCCCGGCTCGGTGGTTTCTTCCCCTGCCCGGCCTCGATCTCCCCCAACTAGGCTCGCTCTGCCAATGGGGCGGCTGCTGACGGGGGGGGGGGGGTTGAAAGAAAAACTACCTGCCCCAGGGCAGCGCCGTCTGGCTTCCGCCCTCGCCTTCCCCACCCAACTGGCGGTCTATTTTTGGGAGGGGTGGGGCGGTAGGAGGAAAAACAGCGATGGGGGGGGGAGACTGAGTGCAGGGGGGCAACGTGTGCTTGGGAGAGGGGGAGATCTGGGGGCTTAGAATCCCCCCCCTTTCAAATCGCTGCCTGTGGAAGGAAGAGGTAAATATCGAACCGAATCTATTCTAGGGAAAGGTTTCCATTGCTCGAAAGCCAGTCGTATCCGACTCTAGGGTTCTGTGCTCATCTCTGTTTCCAAGCCCAAGAGAGCCAACGCTGTCTGCTTTTGCAGACGTTTCCGTGGCCCTGTGGCAGGCACGACTAGACACCGGAGCTGCACGGAACGCTGTTTACCTTCCCACCGAAGTGGTCCCTATTTATCTCCTTGCAATGTCTTGCTTTCGAACTGCTTGGCTGGCAGGAGCTGGGACAAAGACGGCAGCTCATTCCGTCCTGCAGGACTCAGGAATCGAACTGTTGACCTGCCACCTTCCAGTCAACATCTTCGCCACTTGAGCAGTTTATTCTACCCCCCCTCCCCTTTACAAAAACTAAGCGCGAGAACACAGGTAGGAAGAGCAAAGTCAGTCTAATTGTGTGTGTGTGTGTGTGTGTGTGTGTGTGAGAGAGAGAGAGAGAGAGAGAGAACCCGATCAAGGAAAGGCTTAACATCCCCAAAGGAGGGGAACAAGATTCTTCAAACTAATCTGGAAGGAGGGAAATTTAGAGTAATTACGGTGTTGGAATACTGGAAGAGAATCCTGGAAACTTTGGAGACTTGAGTCGCTGGAAGTGTTCAGTGTTACTGTCTAAAACTTGTGTTCACTTTCCTTGGCCTTCTCCATCCCAGGAAGGTCCAGGTATGTCCCCACGTCAATCATGTGTGATGGCAATGGGAACCTGGGGATGGCTGATACCATTCACAAGTACACAGGTAAGGGGGAATACTCGTAAAGGATGAAAATATAATCTGTCTCAGAGTACAATCCGTGGCCTTTCCTTCAGGATTTAACGGTGCCCAAAATAAGCCCTGCTGAAGTGACCGATTGCTAAGTTCATTTCTGGGGTGGAACACGTGTATTGAGCCCCAGGGAGCTGAAAATTCAGGCCTGGGGAAAGCTTCCAGCCCTGAATCCCTGGGGAAAGATGCTGTCAGCCCGTGTCCTGCAACTAAGAAATGGGCAGTTGTCTCATCCTAGAACTATTTCACATCTGATGTTTTCCAAGAAGGGGCTTCGTTCGATTCCAATGAGAATAAAATCAGTGGGGAGAGGATGACAATGTTGGACAACTCCAATCCAGATAGGCTATGATGGGTGGGTCAATCCACCGGTCAAGTTCTTCCTTCCCTTCTTCCCCCAACTTGCTGGTCCTCCTTTCTGGACCATAGACTACAAGGACACTGGGTATTACATCTTTGAGGGGGGGGGGGGCAGAAATGTGGGGTGTGGGAAAGGATGTCTGTTCTTCCTGATCGTGTGTGGTTTGATTCCTTAGTCACTCCAGTTCATACAATGTGCAGCTGGCATGGCTATAAAATGGTAGCATCTCAAGGGGCTCTTCTACAGTAAACCTTTTTGGGTCCTACAATGGAGAAAGGTAGGGCATTGTCAGTCTGTCCATCCATTCGTCTCCTGAATTGGCTCTATTTAAGGCCTTAGTTTAACCTAGGAGGGGAAATGGATAATGATGGATGGAAACTGGGTGACGCCCAGATGTGAAGAACATCTCCCACTGTCTTCCAAACCAGTGGGGTCTTTGGGGAGGATGAAACTTGTGGCTAGCTAGCTAGATGTGAGGCCAGTTTCTGAAGAAGTTAACTTAGATCAGGGGTTCACAACCTAAGACCCATGGGCCAGATCTGGCCCATGGTACCATTTCATGTGTGTCCCCTCCAAGGGCATTCAAGAAACAAAACAGTCACCTATTTGAAGCTGTTGGGGCAGAATGTCTGCCCCCATTGTGGAGGCAGGGCAAAATGGACGCCCGGTCCTTAAAGGCCCCTTCCAATGCTATGATTCTATGATTCTATAAATTCCTATCCTACCATCCCTTGAACTGGGGCTGCGGTGGCTCAGGGGTTAAGAAGCTTGCCTTATCAGCCAGAGGCCCAGCAAGATGGCAGTTCGAGACCCGGGTACTGATCCAGCTCCTGCCAAACTAGCAGTCCGAAAGCAAGAAATTGCAAGTAAATCAATAGGGACTACTTTGGTGGGGGAAAAGATCTTGGGGACATGAAAGGAGCCTCATTCAGAGCAGAGTTTCTCCAGCAAAAATCCTTTCAACCCAGAATAATTTCTGACACAAAATTATTAGTATATTATTTTAACCTTTCCCAGTACTGTATTTCTGAGCTCCTTCACCCAACAAAAGTTCTGTTTGCAACCACTAAAAAAGCTTTAATTTACAATATTCTGCCATTTTGGTCCCCCAGATACAATATGACTGGTTTTCGAGAAAGGGTGACCTTTAGCTTTATATACCTTTAGATTAGAATAAAAAATAACAACTAACTAATAAAAAACAATGCAGGAATACAAATCAACCATAAGCTTTCCTGGACTCCTTGATATATATATATATATTATCTTTCGAAGGGGCTTTTGAGAGGTCAACCATTCTTTTTGAACTGCCAGTTTCCAAAATCCAAGCTTTTTTTAGTCTGTTAAAGAGAAAACAAAACAGTCTTCACCCGATGGTTGAAAGGGATATTTTTAAAGCAATACCTATGCAAAGCTAGTTGACCTAACGAACCTCTTTCTCCAATGTTAGCCACTTGCTCGAAAGCCAGTCATATCTGACTCTAGGGTTGCTACTAACTGGCGGATGAGGGTTTCCCCTCGTCTCCAGTGTATATCCATAGTGTATATCCAAAGCATTTGCATGGTCATGTGGCAGGCATGACTAGAGGCATGGAACACTGTTTACCTTCCCACCAAAGTAGTATTTATTTATCCACTGGCAATTTCTTGCTTTTCAACTGCTTCTTCTTCTTTCGTGTCCTGGTCAAACCCTGGACTGCTTTCTTTGCTATGTCATTGCCCACCATGTTTTGTTGTCCACCAGTAATCTCCACTTGATTATGTTGGTCTTGCATTTAGGGACTCAATCCTCAGCCTATTCAGGGTTCCTCCAATTGACGTAAGGGAGATTAAGATCTGCCAGGTTGGCAGGAGCTGGGACAGAGACAGGACCTCACTCCATTGCATAGCACTTGGGTCTCGAACGGCTGACCTTCCAGTCTTCAAGTCTTAACCACTATGCCACCGCAGTCCTTACTACTGAAAAATTACTTATTACTGAGAAATTTATTCTACTGATTTGTTTCCTAGTTCACTGACCAATACAGCTTTTGATTGGAAGAGCCATAGATAGCACAGGGATAAAGCAGTGAAGATCCTAGTTTATAACACTGCACAACAATGATTTTGCTACTGAGAACAACACATGTGATTTACATGCTATGGAGTGAGATCTGCTAGGTTGGCAGGAGCTGGGGACAGAGACCGGAGCTCACTCCGTTGTGTAGCATTTGGGTCTTGAACTGCTGATCTGCTGACCCAGTCCTTGAGTCCAGCATCTTAACCAATAAGCCACCACAGTCAGTCACAACTCTAAAGTTAGATCTACTCTAATGAGGAGTAACAACTGGATTTTAAAGCCCAACGATAGTAACAAGTTCCTAGCACTGGGGAAGTCGGTCATGCGATCGGAAATGTGTTTGCGTTCTTGTGACACTCAGGAGGGAATTAAACTTGGAGAGATGTTATTTTTCAAAGTAAAAATAACAGAGCAGAGCAGCAGGGGATCTAGGTCATGGCAAAGAGAAAGCCTTAACCCTGCAAAAGAGGAAAGCCTCATGCACCAGCTAGCAGCAACATTTTGCTTCCCCCTTCAGTATTTTTGTAACAATGTCAGCTCTCAAATTTTTCAGCCAAGAACGACCGTGGTCCTCAGTGGAATCCAGGGTAGAAAGGAACACACCTGTTACTCACGGATGGGAGGGCAGCCGAAAGTAATAGCCAAGGCAACCTTTGTCTCTAAGCCAGTGTCTTATCTACAGACAGAATTCTCCCTTCTGCACTTGAAGCTGTTTAGCAGGAGGAGAAGTCAAGGTAACTTGAGGTGGTATTTGTCTCCTGCCATTGTGCCCTCTTTGGATGGCCTAGGTAGGGACGGGGTGTGTGAAGGCAGGAATAGTGTTGACCCATATTGCTTAGTTTAGAGTAGGAGTTCACAACCTAAGGCTTGTGGGCCAGATCTGGTCCGTGACACCATTTCATGTGCCCCCCCCACCCCTCCAAGGGCATTTGAGAAACAAAATGACCACTCCTTTGAAGCTGTTGGGACAAAATGGCCACCCCCATCGTGCAGGAATGCAGATGGAGTGAAATGGCCATCAGGCCCTTGAAGCTGACCAAGAGAGCGTGGCCTGGCCCCCAGCTTATAAAGGTTGGAAACCTGGTATGGAGAGTTAAAATTGTCTTCTTCTTCTTCTTCTACCATCCATACAACCACCTTCTTTCTTTCTTTTTCTTTCTTTCTTTCTTTCTTTCTTTCTTTTCCTCCTCCTCCTTCTTGGAGAAACCCCTCAAACTTAGAGGAGGTCATTAAAACCCAGGAGCTCCATGAAAGAATATCTCCCTGCCATGAAATTCATATTTAACGGCTGACTCAAAAACACAGATCGTTGAGTCTGATGGGCGTTGATCAGGTGTTCAGAAGGGAGATGTCATGTCTAGAAAAATATAATCTCCCCAAAAAGGCAGATCAATTAGAGACCCGTTTGGAAGCTGAGGTCTCAGATAAGGCGGACTGGAATAAAGCCCCTGGGGGGGGGGGGAGAAATTAAAAACAAACAAACAGGGATACCTTTATTGGGTAGCGGGGTGGTGGAAATCAAATGCGAATCAAACATGATTCAAGGTCTAGTTTTGCCCAATCTGAGAGCAGAAATTGTTCGCAAAACTAGCTGGAAAATAACTTGTTAAACAAACCTTAATTTAAATTCTCTTTCTTTCTTTCTTTCTTTCTTTCTTTCTTTCTTTCTTTCTTTCTTTCTTTCTTTCTTTCTTTCAGCCATTTAAGTATGATCGCTTTCACCTTTTGAATGACACTGCGACCAGAATCATATTTAGCTCCTGGAATTCAAACCCACAAATATTATCCAGAAAAATGAGTCCCAAATAATTTCAATGGATTTATTATTCCGTTGGGATGGCGGTCTTTAATAGTATCATTGGGGAAATTATCTCTCATTAAGAAAACCTGTTTGGTTGTGACATATAGACTTCAGTATGTTTAAATCAGGGTTTAAAGGAGTTTAATTCTACCCAAGTCCCTTCCGGGGCTTTTTAAAAAGACTTGTTGCTATACAAATTAATTTTGAGTGGACAGTTAGGATCGAAACATGTTCCCAGATAAATAGGCATAGGATTGTAGGCTAAACGCAAAGCCCATTAAGAAGGGGGGGGGGATCAGGATTTAATTCAAATGTACTGCAGACCATTCAATCCGTATTTACTCTGGCTTGAATCTCGTTTAGTTCTACGACATTTTATTCCGGAGGAAAAAAAATTGTGTTCAGCAAAGTCATTTTAGCCCAGTGGGACTCCAAACCAGATACTGTACTGGATTCTCTACCTTGATTAAAAATCGAGTTCTGGCCAAGACAAAGTTCCTTTCGTATCAACGGGGCTTGCTTCGAATTAATCCTTCCCGGCCAGTGATGCCATCCGGCTCACAAAGAGGATTTTTGCGCTGACTTTGAACCGAAAATTAGGATTTTGGACTGAAAAATCGACCTCAATTCAAAAGTTCCGGCTTGTTGCAAAGGGATTCGACTGGAAGGGAGAGAATACATTTTTGGAGCACGCTCATTTTCTTTCTGAAAAATAAAGTGTCTAGAAGTGTATACAACACAGAAGGGTGTGAACTTTACACGCGGTCACAACGAAGTCACCAGGTTGTGATTATCGTTGTGATTTTGCAGCCCTCCTTTGCCAATAAATCTACAACCCCCTTTCCCAGAAGGAAAGCAAAATCATAGAAATGGGGGTGGGGGGGTGGGGGGGGTTATGTCGTATTTTTAAGGGTATTCCCAAAGTATGTGAAAAGGAATAAATCCGAGAGTAAACGAAACGAAACGAAACGACAATAAATCTGAATAAATTAGAGAATATGTTTGGGAGACTGTCTCCTAAAGGTTAAGGAAAAGGTCGCCCTTGCTCGAAAGCCAGTCGTATCTGACTCTAGGGCTCAGTGCTCATCTCTGTTTATAGCCAAAGAGCCAGCGCAGACGTTTCCGTGGACATGTGGCAGGCACAACTGCACGGAACGCTGTTTACCTTTCTCACCGAAGTGGTCCCTATTTATCTCCTTGCAATTTCCTGCTTTCAAACTCCTAGGTTGGCAGGAGCGGGGACAGAGACGGGAGCTCACTACCCGGGAATCAAACTGCCAACCTGCTGATCTTCCAGGCATCCATTTCATTAGGAAACTCAGGAAAGCTTCCCACTTGCCAGGAAGCAGATCTCATTCAATTCAATGGGACATCTTTCTGAGATGGCCAGGGTCTCCCATAACAGATTTTTGTTTGGCCTAACTTTCAGTAGCCTCCTGAGTTTTGGACGGGGATTTCTAAGACATCGCCCCAAAACAACAATAACAACAGAGCCCATGTCCAATTAAATGTCTTGAAAAAGATAAATAAAAGATATATGACAGGTGTCATCTTTTCCTACTGACTTCTACTTTCCACCAAAGTGTGTACCTATACTTACATCCAAATAAAATAAAATAAAATAAAATAAAAAAGTGTCATCAAGTCACATCTAAGATAGTGAGATACTGTAGTTAAAGACTAGGTTTTGTCACTCTACAACCACTCCACCGAGTTTGCACGATCACTATTCCACACTAATTATCCTAGTAAATCTGCAGATAGTCGAAATACAGTATGTTACACTGTTTTTGCTATTATGTGTCATCATTCAGACTCTCTCTCTCTCTCTCTCTCTCTCTCTCTCTCTCCCACACACACACACACCAATGGCTGAGTGGGGATTCAAACCCTGGACTCCTGAGTCTTTGTCCATCACTTTATCCACTGCACCACACTGGGTGTTATAAACATATATAGAATATGTACAATAGACAATACAGAAAGACAGAGGTTAAATCCAAACAAACTTTATGGGACTTACTTCCAGGTAAGTGTGATACGTGGGTAAACCAAGCTTGAGGATGATGTGTCACTCTGGGTCTACTTTGAGAAAGATCCATCTATCGCAGTCTAGTGCAAAAGGACGTGCAAAGTCTGATCTCACATTGTGTGCAAGTAGTAAAACTGGGCCTAAGTTAAAATCTTTCTACATGGGGAAAAATCCTCCCTCTATTTTAGCTTAACCACAGGACTCCTTTCTTTGAGCAGCAAAAGTTGGGGTAAAGGAGGCTATTATTAAAATAATTGTCATTACAGAAATTATTAAACCAATGGTCATTATCAAAATAATTGAGAATCAGGAATCCAGGCTGTAACTCTCTGAGAGCGATTTATCTGGTGATTCAGGGGGAGAGTCGATCTGTCCCTTGAGTAACTGGTCTGTTATTATCATCTCTCCCTTCAAACCACCTTCTTGTACATAATAAGACACTTGATTTTAAACATTTCTATGTCATATCTATCTGTAAATATTCTGGCTAGAGAACCGACCTTAGAATACCAGGCTAAGATGTACAATGAGTTGAGTTTATTGACCAATACCTACCTATCAAAGCTGTCAGGTAGTTACACTATGCTGCGAAATAAATATTTACAAAAAGTAATCTGTTACCATGCCATTTTATATATCATCAGTTCTAAAATGCATTTTTAAAACAAAATAACTGGTGCCTAATACTATAAATGAAATACATAGTAGTTCTTTCTTTCTTTCTTTCTTTCTTTCTTTCTTTCTTTCTTTCTTTCTTTCTTTCTTTCTTTCTTTCTTTCTTTCTAAATGTTTTCTCTCCTACCTTTAAAGAGAAATCAGGTTAATAAATCGGTGGTGGATGCTATTTTGCTGTGTAGTCAGATTCTGAAAGATAATTTCCTGCTGAGTTATTTCCGGCCTGAATCATTTATTATATTTTAGATTAAAAAGCAAACAATCACAATCAGAATTGGTGAGATTTTTTTTAAAAAAAGGAATGCTACAGGAACGAGAACTTAGAAAATGTTACAGAAAGGAAGGGGAAAAACAACGAACTGCAACCTCATAAGACTTTTGAGCATTTTTCGCCACTTAAGTGTCTGATCTGCAATACAAATTGGGGAAAACTCCCATTCACACAGTTTCTAATGCAGGAAAACGTAACATGCTCCAAAATAGCAGAGTTGAAGCACATCGAATGATCCCTTTAGGATGAGATCCCAAATAGGTTTTAGTTAAAGACACAGGTCACCCTTGCTCAAAAGCCAGTCGTATCCGACTCTAGGGTTCAGTGCTCATCTCTGTTTATAGCCAAAGAGCCATCGCTGTTTGCGTCTGCAGATGTTTCCGTGGACATGTGGTGGGCACGACTCAACACCTGAGTGCACGGAATGCAGCTTACCTTCCCACTGAAGTGGTCCCTATTTATTTACTTGCAATTTCTTACTTTTGAACTGCTAGTTTGGCAAGAGCTGGGACCGAGACGGGAGCTAACTCCGTTGTGCAGTACCCGGGGTATCGAATCCTGACTTTCCAGTCGTCAAGTTTAGCGACTTAACCAATGGATTTATTTTCGAATACCAGTAAGCGTGCAGCAGGATTTCAACATTTTATTAAATCCTTTGAAAAATATATATCCAGTATATAAAACAATAAAGAAAGAAAGCCAAATTCTGTTTAATAAAAACGCCGCAATCCTAAATATTTCCTTCACGCCTTAATTTAAGGCTGTAGATTAGAAGATGGAGGGAGGAGCTCCCTGGGCAAGGAATAACATTAAAGGGGGACCTGAGGAACTATGTCAGTTGGAGGACCTTGAATAGGCTGAGGGTCAGAAGAGTCCCTAAATGCAAGACGAAGGTGAACGAGGAGAGATACAGGATCCAGCTCTTTCTGCTGGTCTGCCGATTGCTGTCAGAAAGATGCACCGATGAGGACTTAAGTTTGGCCAACAACAAAGCCAAGAAAGTGGCTTCATTTTGGTTGTTTAAAGTCTGACCTAGACATGAAAGAAGAAAATCACTTTGGAACAGTACATGGGGCTTCCTCTCTATTGAATGATGATGATGATGATGATGATGATGATGATGATGATGATGATGATGATGATGATGATCATCATCATCATCATCATCATCATCATCATCCTTTATTAACTGATTAGTCACATGAGCATATCAGGTTAAAATAAAATGCAGTAGATCAAATATGATTACATAAAACAGGTTAATAGTAGAATGATATATTCACAATAAAATGAGATAAAATTTACCCAAAACAATTTATCAATAAAATTTGTCACCTTTGCATGCAGCCCCTAGCTGATTAATAAAACATCTTCTCTTTTGGATGGCCCAAACTATTTTGGTTGTTGTTCATAGCCGAACCCGACCCTTTGCCACCCCCATGGACAACTATAAACATGACAATTTTAATATTTAAGTATTTATTTGTGCCCTGAAGGATTAAGGAAAAAATCTGAACAATCCAGAGACAAACTGAGCATGTAGACAAAGAAAGGGGCGATCCCATGAGTTCACTCCAGGCGGTTGGAGGTTGAGTGGTTGGCTTCTGAGCCAGGTGTGTTCATTTAGTAGCGTAGCCCCATTGAAATTAGTAGGATTTCTCAACAGTCCTGCCTAAAGTAAGTCCTTCTGAGGTGGAAGAAGTGGGGACATAACCCATAATATTTGTTCCAGTGTCACCTACAAGGACAGGTGGAGAGAAAAAAGAAGGGATAATTGTGGACCCAGTTCCTTTGTCCACCTGAAGATCTACAGAGCCAGGCTGTATATTCCAACCTTGAAAAATTCCCTCCTAGGAAGAACCACAGAAAAGCAATTAAAAAAGTAGAATTTGAAGGCAAAATAGTGCTATTACTACCTCACAACGTAGCATTACAATTAGTGCCAGATCTATATAATATAAATATAAATCTGAATAAATAAATAAATAAATAAAATCTAATAGTACTAATAGCAGTACTACTATTAACACAGCACAAAAGGGGGATATTGGTAGCAGTTTAATACTAAAAAGTAACATTGTTATTCCTTTAGCATCAGGAAGTAGCATCATCAGTATTTTAATGATTACAGAGCAGGCATCATTGATTAACTCTTCAATGGTCTCTTTACTGGGAATTAATGCTATTGCTGCAGAGCATGCAAAGTATGATTACAGTATTGCAGTATTATTCCTCCAGTATTGTTGGAAAATTAGGAGAGGTGGGCAGTTTAAACCCTGATTTAAACCCAGGCCTTAAAAATAGTAGTTTAGATCCAGCAAAGAAGGGGGTCCTGACCGATGTAAACTCTACTGAATTAAACTCTGCTCCCATTGTGATATATGGGGCTTAGTGAAATAAGGAGTAACTTTTGGACCCACACTTTCTCAGCATTGGGGCTTCCAAGTCGCCTCGCCTCTCCTTTTTTATTCCTCCACCCCCGATTTCTTGATTTATGGCCCTTGATTCTTCCCTAGCTCAGAAACCCTTTGACAGCGGCTGTTACCGACGTTTCAACACTTCCGCCCATGTTTCAGACCCATTTCAGCAGCCCAGGTTTAGACTTAGTCTGGCTTCTCCCTTGATCTCTCTCTCAATGCCCGCTGCCCGCCCCGCCCCGGTTTCTGAAGATTAAGAACAAATTGGATCAAATCTACTTTCTCCATAAAGGTGAAGATGAGGAAGAAGTCTTCTTAAAAAAAAAAAAACCCTGTCAATCCTACATTTCACATGGGAATAATTCCCCGCCATACGTAGGAAAGCATGCCAGTTTCTTGATTCTGAAAGCAACTTGGCAAAGGGAGAAAAAATGGATTTCTTTTTGAAATTATTTTTTTAAAATTTTTCATTTTGGCTTTGTTCTCTCCCCCTCCCCCACATTAAACAGGAGAGAAAGAAAGAAAATGTGATTAAAGTGGAGATGGAGAAGGAAACTATATTTTTCTACCCAGTAACCTACAGTTTCATTTAGAGCTGGTAAGTAATTCCTAAGTGATAGAAGGAAAAGGGACTAAGAAATAGCACATGACGGCTCTTTGGCTATGAAACAGAGATGAGCACCAAGCCCTAAAGTCGGATATGCTGGCTTTCATGCAAGGATGACCTTTACCTTTACATATGTATATAAGTATATTTTTCTATGTATACATACGTTTGTTAAGAAACATTTCATAATGGTACTGAATGGCAGATGTGTCTAGTAGTAAGAGGTAGTCAATCTTTAAAAATGTATTGGCAAAACTTAATAAACAGCAGCTCAGAGAATGTTATGATTGTTTTTGTTACTATTACTATTATTGAAATAATTCAAACCCAGGGGTCAGCCACAGCTTAAGCAGACCCACTGGAATTAATGGGACTTGTTAATAGCCATTTAAACCTTGTTGATTTCAATGGGTTTATTCTATTAAAGTTAGATTCCCTGCTTATTGGGGAAATAAATAAACCGCTTGCCTTACGATCAGGGCTGTAGCCTGGATTCCAGATTTGGTGTGTGTGTGTGAAAATTTTTCAGGAGAGACAACAATGTTACACACACATATATAACATCGGCATCCCGGGGTGGGGTGGGGAGGGGAGGGCTGTTAGAAAATTAGGCTTTGATTGATGCAGTGGTGAACAGTCCTGAAATTGAAAAACAAAATTTATTTTATTTACTTATTTATTTAACTTATCACACACACACGCGCGCGCGCGCACACACACACACAATCTAGGAGGGTTTTCTACTTGGACGGTATTTATTTATTTATTTAACTTAGCAAAAGCAAAAAAAAACCCACACCAAAACCACTGGTCCAATCGTAAATTGACGGGAGACATTTTTTTTAGGAATACCGTAGTTACAGTTGCATTTCCAAATCTGAGAACTCCCTGAAGGGTTTCCTTTCAGCACTTCGGGACTGGCCACCTTAAGTCCCATCGAAGTGAATGGATCTCAGAGGCTTCGCGTTTTGGAGCAGGGGGGCTCTTGCTGAAAAAAACCGGGATGTAGACACGAAGGCATTTAAAAAAATGGCACACGAGAACGGCTGCAGGGAAGGAAACACGTGTTTGCAGGGACAATTATAGAGCTCCGTGAGTTCGGGTTTCCCCAGAACACGTGTCGTGTTGGACGAACCTCTTAAAAGACAAGCCAGAGAAGGGAATGAGACAAGCAGCCCACCCATCCCTGTGCTTTCTTCGGATTGGGGCCCTCCCTTCATCCAGACAAGCAACCCAGCCCAAAACGGGTCCTGAGTCACACCTGCAACATTGGAAATAAAGGAACGCAAAAAGTGTTCCCCCCAGTTTTGTAAGCCGCCTTTCCCCCCAGATTGGCTCTCGAGGCCGTTTACAAGACGAATTGCTCTGAAAAGGGCAGGGAAAAAACACACAAGGGGTTAAGTATAACGTTTGAATCCAACCCAAAGCAGACTCTCCGAAATGACTGGCAAAACTTGGCCATGGATTTACTCCCTCCCTCCCATTGATTTCAATGGGCCCGCTCTCGTCGGCACCGAAATCGGACTGAGCCGAAGCATTAATCTTACAATTGAATTGAATTGAATTGAATTAGCACTGTAATAGTAACAGGAATCGTAACCTCACCACCACCAACAACAAAACGGCTGATCGAAAGGAAATACAATTGATTTAGGCATCTCAGAAAACAAAACAAAACAAAATAAACAAAATAAAATAAAAAACACAGTAGCACTTTAAAGACTAACTGCTATATTTTCACTGTTAGCTTTCGTGGATCAAGTCCACTTCATCAGACATTTTGATTGATTTTTGATTGATTTAAAAGCTCTTTAAAAACACATCCAAAAAGAGCCTCAAAACCCAGGAGTTTAAAAGCCCTTTCCTCGCCCTCAAAGCTGATTTTAATGGAGAAAAGAAGGAGGGGGGGGGGGAGAGACCCATTCAAGGTTCTCCATCCCAATCCCATGTCTTTCATCAGATTATCTGAGAAATAAATGCTCGTTGTGAGAAAAGGGCTGACTGAGGAAGTGGGTGTAGGGAGGAGATGGAGAAGATTTATTTTCTAGGAGTGGAATAACTGTTCCGAAAGAAATTAAAATAGAAAGAACCAAAGAAGGGAGAGAGGGATGGAGAAAGAAAGATTGAGAGAGAAGGAGAAACAAACAAACGAGGGAGAGATGGAAAGAGGAATGGAGAAAGGAAGGAAGGAAGAAGGAAAAAGAAAGGGAAAGCAAGAAAGAAAGACCCAATACGATGCTATTGGATTAATTTATAGTTTCAGTTTTAGGAACAATTCCATACACCCTTGGGGAAGGAGAGGGGACATATGGGTCCGGAAGTGACCCCCCC
Source organism: Furcifer pardalis (assembly GCA_030440675.1). Lineage (NCBI taxonomy): Eukaryota > Metazoa > Chordata > Lepidosauria > Squamata > Chamaeleonidae > Furcifer > Furcifer pardalis. The sequence continues at coordinate 7,607,000 of CP126898.1, forward strand.
CCAACAGGTGCAAGTATGTGGGGTGTGGAGCGGGTGGGGTGGGGGGTGGTTGAAAGGCAAATCTTTGAGCTTTCAGAACCAACCCTCCCCAGTCTCCTTTTTCTAGTCTGGAATGGAAAAGTAGACCACTAACTGTTGGATGCATCTAGATCTAGACCCGGAGTTCTCAACCTTTTTAAGCCAGGGGCCGGGTCACACTTCCACAGGCAACTTCCAGGACCTCGGACGGCCATTTTACCCTTCCTTCACCACATGGCACTTCCTGATGTGGCAAAGGCGATGGGGAGGCCACATGAAATGGTCTTGTGGGCCGCATCCTGCCCACAGGCCACAGGATGAGAATCCCTGATCTAGAGCAGTACATCCTAACAAAGATACAGGGTGGAGTCAAAATAAAGGCACTTTCTTGGTTTTGTCGTTGGCCAAACTTAAGCCCTCATTGGGGCGTGTTCTTGGCAGTAATCGGCAGACCAGTAAATGAGACGGATTCTGTATCTCTCCACATTCACACAGCATGTTGTCGTCTGCCAGCAGCCCCTACTTGAGCATGTTGGTCTTACATTTAGGCACTCCAACCCTCAGACTATTGAGAGCCCTCAAAGTGATGTAGGTGAGGTTGACTTCTCCAATGAGTATTTCATTCACATGTACTTAAGTGTCAATGTTTTTCCCCTCTCGTTTTAAAAATAATACAGAGAAAGGCAGTGTAGAAATAATTTTAGAAATAACCAGCCCTGCACAATTTATATATTATCTCTTCAATGTGTGTGTTAAAAAAAATAGGTTGCCCTTGCTTGAAAGCCAATCGTATCTGACTTTAGGGTTCAGTGCTCATCTCTGTTTAAAGCCAAAGAGCCAGTGCTGTCTGCGTCTGCAGATGTTTCCATGGACATGTGGCAGGCATGCCTCTACACCAGATTGCGCAGAATGCTGTTTACCTTCCCACCCTATTTATCTACTTGCATTTTCTTGCTTTCAAACTGCTAGGTTGGCAGGAGCTGGGACAGAGACGGGAGCTCATTCCATCAACCAGTAAAATAAATACAGTACTGTACTACATTTTCTGTGAGAGAACAATTCACACACCAATGGAAACAGAGAGAGAGGAGTGGTGTTGAGTTTATACATTTTGAATGCAAATGCTCTACTCAATTAGTTTATTGGTCAGAAACCCCGTTGGGGCTGCAGTGACTTAGTGGTTAAGATGCTGAGATTGACAATCAGGATGTTAGCTGTTCGAGACCCGAATGGTGCCTGAAGAAGTGAGCTCCTGTCGTCTGCCCCAGCTTCTGCCAACCTAACAATTCGAAAGCAATAAATTGCAAGAAGATAAATAGGTACTCCTTTGGCAGGGAAGGTAACAGCGTTCATCTAGTCATGCCTTCTACATGGAAAGATCTGGAGATGCAGACAGCACTGGCTCTTTGGCTGCAAACGGAGATGAGCACCACCACCTAGAGCAGTGATGGTGAACCTTGGCACTCCAGCTGTTCTTGAACTTCAATTCCCAGAAGCCCTGACCAACAGGGGTGCTGACTTGGGTTTCTGGGAACTGAAGTCCAAGAACACCTGGAGGGCCAAGGTTTGCCATCACTGAGAGTCAGACACATCTGGCTTTTTAGCAAGGGAGATCTTGATTTTTGCCATTAGAAAACTCTGTTACCTGTTTGGAACAGAGCTAACAAATATATCTCAGAGAATCTGATTTCTACTTGGATTGTGAAGGGAGAGATGGCTGGGTTGTTCAGTGGTTTTGGCTTCTGGTTATAGAGCCAGAAGTTAGAAGTTTGATTTCCGTGCCTTGCTTCCTGGGAAGAAGAGTCAAGTCTTTGTGACCCTGGGCAAGCTGTGCAGTCCCAGGGCGCCCCCTAGAGGCAGGCAAAGGCAAATCACTTTGGAGTACCTAGATAACCCTGAAAAGGGTCACTAAAAGCCAGAATTGACTTGATGGTATGCAGTTATGATTAGCTGCCTGGATAGCTCAGTGGTTAAATATCTCAGAGGTTGAGAGTTCGATTCCTCACTTTGCCTTTTAGGAGAACAGTCTGTCTATGTAGCCCTGGGCAAGCTGCACAGTCCAGAGGCTCCTCCCGAAACAGGGAGGGCTAAGCCACTTCTGTGATTTCTCTCCCTAGAAGACCCTTGACAGTGTGACCCTAAGTCAGCATGGATTTGACGGAACACGATGCATCCCAAAAGATGGACATTACAGGGTGTGGACAAACGTAAAAAGCACTTTTATGAGCACCTCGGGTTACTCTATATTTAGAGTCACAGGTTTAAATATAGATCCCCTGACTTTAAAAGGAAGAGAATGAGGCTGAAAGAATGCTGAGGTAGCACTGGAGGGGGAAATGATCCAAGATGAACGTCGTCGTTCCCCCTTAAGTGTTCGCGCAGGACATTCCTATTTACCACCCAGTTATTACCACTTGATATAATCCCTCAAGTCAATAATGGTCTTGCAAGGGGTTGATGCTGTCAGAGGTTATTCATGATTTTGCAGAAGATCATAGGTAAACATGCATGGAGAGTCTTCTGGACTTATCTAGAAGAAACCAGGTGATATGCGCACAAGCAATGTGTTTATCGCTCAGCTATTGAGCAGGACCCAGTATTTTTTCTGGGTTGGCTGAGCGGTGGTGGTAAATAAAAGCTTCACTCCATTGGTATCGCTGTCAGAGTAGACCCATTGAACCAGTGGGATGTATGTAAGTGTCAACTCCCCATTCAGCAATTGCATGCAACTAGACTAGGACTAGGACTAGGACTAGGACTAGGACTAGGACTAGGACTAGGACTAGGACTAGGACTAGGACTAGGACTAGGACTACTCTAGATGGGACTGCCCTTGGAATTCAGTCAATTGTAAAGTTGAAATCAGGGCCATGGTGGCTTAGTGGTTAAGAAGCTGAGCATGACAACCAGAAGGTCAGCAGTTTGAGACCTGAGAGTGAGCTCCCATTTATTTTATTTTATTTCTATTGTCTGTCTCAGCTTCTGCCAACCTAGCACTTTGAAAGCAAGATGTTGCAAGTAGATAAATAGGTACTGCTTTGGCTGAAAAGGTAACAGCATTCCATGTGCTCCAGCATCTAGTCATGCCTTGCCACGTGACCACGGAAACATCTCCAGATGCAGACAGCATCTGGCTCTTTGGGTGTAAACGGAGATGAGAATCACCCTCTAAAACTGACTTTTGAGTAAGGAGAACCTCTACCTTTACGCTGAAATTACTGCTCACCTGTTAGAAATAGCCCTTCCATACCTGAAGGAAAGGCCTGTTGTTCTACATCACATTTACTCCTGAGTATCTATAGAGTGCCCTTCTGAGCCTGAAGCTGAGTGCGTCAAGTCACAATTTAGTTGCATGGAAGAATCTTGTGGAAATAAAGGAGTTATACTAATCACCAAAGAACAAGAAACAGAAAGATGTATTTTGGTACTGTAGCTTTAATTTAATGTGCCATTTTTTGGATGGCAAGGAGTCTTCTTATACTTAATTGGAGGCTTCTTATACCATACCCCAGATAATCATAGCTGTATGAAACTTGCATGAAATGTGCTCATACTATTCCACATACATATATAGATGCAAACGAGGACAGAGTGACTAAAAATGGTACAGAGAGTCAATGGACTCTCCAAAATGGTGTATAAATAAAAGGGTAAATTATGTTCTTTTTGAGTCTCCTATTGGGATGCTGTTAGCTGTTCTGCCTTTTAATAGTGTTCTCTCTCTCTCTCTCAACTAGATTTGGGCAGCTTTTCAAACAAAGGAATGCTTTTAGGAAGAGTTTAAAACAGAATCTCCTGCTCTTTGAAATACAGTATAGGACACAAGGCTGTCTTAAGCCCTGTTTGGTCAAAGCTTAGGTTAGGAACTACTGGCCTAGATGGAAAGTAGACCTGTTGTCTCAATGTTCTTTCCCTAAGTGTTGACTTACTAGGTAAAGGTCCCCCTTGCTCAAAAGCCAGTATTATCTGACTCTAGGGTTCAGTGCTCATCTCTGTTTATAGCCGAAGAGCCAGCGCTGTCTGCATCTACAGACATTTCCACGGACAACACTGGAGTGCACAGAATGCTGTTTACCTTCCCACCCAATTGGTATCTAATTATGTATCTACTTGCAATTTCTTGATTTCAAACTGCAGGTTGGAAGGAGCTGGGACAGAGACAGGAGCTCACCCTGTCATGCAGCTCTTGGGTCTCGAACTCCCGACCTGCTGACCTTCCAGTCATCAAGTTCAGCCTCTTAACCACTAAGCCACCATAGTCCTTACCACTGAGAAATTACTTACTACTGAGAAATTTATTCCATGGGTTTGTTTCCTAGTTCACTGACCAATATAGCTTTTTACTGGAAGAGCCATAGACAGCTCAGGGCTAAAGCAGTGAAGATCCTAGTTTATAACACTTCACAACAATGATTTTGCTACTGGGAAAAACACATGTGATTGACATGATATCGAGTGTGCTGATTCCAAATCTGAAGTCAGAATTTGCCTATCGCGTACAGATTTTAAGTCATAGGTGTGCTATAACTGTACAAATGGTATTGGGTAATGTATTTTTACATGGGAACATTATAACAGCTGCAGCTACTACTATACCTGCTGCCGCCTCAGCTGAATCACGTCCCCTAGTGGCATGCATGTTCCAGCAGCAGCTGGGCATGTCTGAGCAAGTCAGTGAGCTGACGTAAGAAATAGGTATATAAGGTGAGATGGACCAAGGGCTTGTCTCTAGTGTAAAGTCATCTTATTGGATAGTACAGCTAGAACATAGTGGGTCTGTTTTGAGCTAAAGATGAGTAGGCGCAGCTGTGTTAATAAACTGGACAATGTATGCTACATTTATGGCAAATATACCCCGCGTGATCAACACAAGAACCTAACCAAGAGGGTGAGATATGCTTACTTAAGATCCTGACATCCTAGGCAGAATTGGACTTCATACTTGGATTCAGTGCACTTGATTTAGTGTAGGACACATGGATTAGTCCAAGTCGCAGAATTTGTGTGTGTTTCATTTCAAAAATCTAGCCCTAAATAATCACAACCAGTGAGCTTTCTGTGGCAGAAGATGACAAGCAGCAGCCAGGATGGGTGAGAAGAGACTCATGGGTATAAACAACTGGATGTTTTGGTCTGCTAGAAGAGTCACCAGGATGTTGCCTTATTAATTGCGTCTGAAGATCATTTCACACTTCATAAATCATGCTGAGATCAGGCAGCTCACGAGTCACCAGTAAATTACAGGTCACTTTGGTGCGAATCACCTCATGCACAAAGGAGAACTCTAGGGGCGTTGATGCTCGTAAGATTACATTTGAGCCTGTCTAAATATTTGCTTTGAAAGCCAAGTTGAGAGAGTCAGAAGCACCAGTTTGTTCAATGCGAGGTGGAAAATCAGGGATTCTTTCAGTCAGACAGAATGGGGGAGAAAATGGCTTGCCTTTATTTTCACAACATCATTGAGATGTTCAGTAAGGAATATCTGATTGAACACTGGATATTTCCATGCCAAATTTAGTCCTTCCTTCTCTCTTTTCTTCCTTCATTTCATCCATCCACCCAAAGGATATTTGCTGTCATGTTATGATAGAACGTACCATGATTTATATTAGTTGATAATCAATAGCAGATAGCCAAAATTGACTGATTCAGCTATCCTAGAGGCAAATCCTACTGAAAACCAGGTGACTTTAATTTTTTTTTTAAAAAAAATGGTTTTAATCACTATCTGGAGATTAACATTTTTTCATTTCCATTCTAATCAATGTTCGGAATAGGGCAACCCATCTCCCAAATCCTGAAGTACAGATTATCTAGTCATCAACATCACATCTTCCCTCCCTGCCCCCCCCCCAAGTAGGAAGACTGGATAATTTGCCTTTCCCCCCCAATTAGCCCTAATTAGCACATAAAAGTCAAAGCCAAACCCCCAGCAAACTTGATTGACACTGCCACTGCCCTCTCCCCAGTGGTTCTCTAAACAACAGGGGAGAGCAAATAGGGTATGGAACAGGTGCGTTTCCAATTATCTAGCATGTCACTCCGTCATTGGCTTAATCTAGTGCAATCTCCACCTTTGAAGTCAACATGAAAATATGCAGGAGATGGTTTGAAGCAATTTATCATCATCCAGCCCTGAAACATTTAGGCAGGCAGAGTCAGGAATAGACACATTGGAGTCCTCCAGCTAAATACAACCCTCCAAAGCAGTTTTGGCAATCCACAGCCTTTTGTCGGCCTCTCTTCTAGTGGCAAAGGGGTAATTTCAGTTCTTGGAATCTTCTAAGAATGGTAGTTCATCATTTTGATAGGTTCACGTGGCTTCCTGCACCGCTTAACATTTTAAGTATAGTCCTGGTTTTTCAAAACAAGATACGAGTGAGCCACTTCCTGTGTCTTCCCACCAATGTGTTGACTGCTGCTCATGGGAGTCCTTTCCACTGGCCGTGCAAGATAAAGACTGATGGGACTTGCAGCTGAGCAACAGTTGAGATGATTTAGGAATGACTAGAAGGGATAGAATCAAGAATGAGATTATAAGGGAAAGAATTGAAATAGAATCAATCTTGAACATTATACCGCGACAACAAATAAAGTGGTTTGCCCATTGGGGACTCCATACTATACAAGGCTTATGTGAAAAGAGGGGAAGGACAAAGAGCATGAGGCAGACCCAGAGAAAGGTGGGAAGATCATCAAAGAATTATTACAAGAACACCAAATAACACCAGTGAAGGCCGCTAGAACTGCCAGAGGAAGAACCTTGTATCTCCCTCGACATCCAGAGGAGGAGGAGGAGGAGGTGGAGGTGGAGGTGGAGGTGGAGGTGGAGGTGGAGATGGAGATGGAGATGGAGATGGAGATGGAGATGGAGATGGAGATGGAGATGGAGATGGAGATGAGAAGGTTAGCTTAAGTCCTAGATTCTGAGCCCTACAGATCAGAAACACAACCAGAGGAGTAGTTTCAGATGAGTCATACCTATAAAGAGTTCTTGAAAGATGTTGGGTTGATCCGTAGGATGCTCTTTCTAGGACAGTGTTTCTTAACCTTTGGTTCTTGGACTTCAATTCCCAGAAGCCTAAGTCAGGGTTAATTAAACTAGGGCTTCAGGATGACCTAAAAGGAGTGGAAAGCTGTGTGTGTGTGTGTGTGTGTGTGTGTGTGTGTGTGTGTGTGTGTGTGTGTGTGTGTGTGTGTGTGTGTGTGTGTGTGTGTGTGTGTGTGTGTGTGTGTGTGTGTGTGTGTGTGTGTGTGTGTGTAAGCATTGTACAAAGTGTGATAAGAAGAACATTGTGTGAGTGATGGGAAAGGTACTAGGACTAGTGTAGAATCGAGTGCTTGAAATCTTCCTTCTGGATGTGGCAATGACATGAAGGAGAGCAAATATAGACAACTTTAGTTAGTGAACTCTTTGGTTGGAACGGTTGTCAAGTTCTATTCCGAAGGAATGAACTGAGCTTGCTGCAAATGGCAAAGGTTGTATAATACCAACCTTTTCGTTTCTCAAAACAGCAAGAGGAAATTGGTGTGGGTGGGTGGGTGGTAGGTAAAAATTAGAAAACCTTTCAACTCTCAGCAAACTGTAGACAAATTTGCTTTGTTTGTTATCTCCAGCCAGTTGGCATGAACTCCGAAGGTCTGAATGTTCCATCCGTTACTTCCTCTGTGGCAGAACACACAGCGAGTGACAGGCCATTGGGGCTCAAAGGAAGTAGAAGGGAGATGGAATGAACACAAGCTGAGGTGTGTGGGATAGACCAACCAGAAAACATGTCAGAGGTTCCAAAGCTGTCCAGGAATTAGCGCAATGGATTAGCTCTCTGATTTGTTGACAATGCCATAGGCCATGTTTATCTTGGCATGGTCTGGCTCTAGAGATCGTCTGGACCCCAAGTAAGTGTGAATTTATTACAGATAATGTTCAGAGCAACACAGTTTCTTCTGCTAGGGAAATAAAGCATGCTTCTCTACTATATTACAGGCATGCTGAATATGGAACACCCAAGACTTTATCTGGAAATTATTGGAAAGTGAGTTGCTGGTTTCAAGGAACAACCCTTCTAGAATGATATCCCATGGCTCTTCATAAATGATGGCCAAAATAGTTAGGTGTGGCTATGGGATCTTGGGTGAGAGGAGAAGGACAGTTAGCCAGCCCATCAACCTGCTGCCGGCTCCGATCTGGAGTCTGAGTCTGAAGAGGACCTGCTGCCGGCCCAGATCCAGACTCTGAGCATGAGGAGATAGACTTGACACCAGCCCTGCAGCGTGTCACCAGTTTGGAGCCAGCTCCTTGTGGCATAGTAGCCCATTATTTCTTAACATACAGTATATTACTAATTCCCTCATTGTCATAATCAGAGCTTGAAAACACAACCGATGATGCTAATGTATTAACGTTAAGTCACTAAAACAAGTGTATCCATTGACCTTAAAATGAAAAGATAATTTATCATCAAAACCTACTCTTAATGTTTAACAATTCAGAGTTAACAATGCCCACCAAATTAGCCAATGGATGGTCTGTTGGCCCAAAGATGGGTGGATAGATGGGTGGATAGATGGGTGGATAGATGGATGAATGGATGAATGGAGTGACCAACAGACCGACCGACCAACTGGTCAACCAACCTACCTGTCAGTCAGTCAGTCAGTGTAGTAGAGTCTGATCTTCCCAAATTACTGCACCTCAAACTTTCCTCTTGTAAAAGAAAAACAGAAAAAACACATCAGGGAAAAAACACACTTTAATCTAGCCTTCCTTCTGATATCCCTGTCCCCAAACCTATTAATATCCTTTTATAAACAACAGCAAAACAAATCTTGAGAGAGCATCAAACCAGGATATCCCTTCATGCCATAAGATGTTTCTTGTGACAGTACAAAGTCATGCAATCCAATAAAGAGATTACTGCATGATTTTGATGAATGTAAAGATCAATGGCCAGAAGGTACTTGCCTCTCAGTTTCCACCAGAGGAATTGGTCTAAGTGGCATCACAGAGGTTTAGCACTGTAAGTAGGGAAGAAATTAAGGAACATATGGTGTGCAATGAATGACAGGAGAGCTTAATTTTTGTCCCCCTAAGTGTTCTCTCTCCCCCTCCTTTAGATGTCAATTGGTTCTAGTTGGGGGGCTTCCCAGTCAACAGAACACAAGTGTGGGCTGTTGAAATATGCCCCCCTTTCCCATCTTGGAAGTGAAGCTAGGCACTAACTCTTCAAGTCTGCTCATTTGCCAGAGCAATGACTGCCTCTGATGAATCTTATGACAAAACCTGCCAACACGCTGTGCTTCCATCCTCGTCGCTCCCGGATGTGGAAGTAAAACATCCCCATGCGCATTTTACCTCTTCTTCCAGGAGCAATGAAGTGGTGCAGTTGGGATGAATTGGCATTGGGGGCCGGATCCAGCCCATGAGCCGTAGCTTGGGCACCCCTGGTTTAAGCAGAGAAAATGGAAGCCTAGAATCTATCTCATCATAAGGCAAGACATATCTGTTGCAAAACAGATTGCAAGGCAGGTTTTACTTCTGCTTCCGGTGAGAGGAACCATGTAACTGGCCCATGGCCTAAAATCCATCTATGTCAGGGGTGCCCAAACTTCTCAGGCTAGGGGCCGGTCACCTGGTTCCTCCCACCAGAATGGTGGTTACATTAAATCGTGTGCCCCATTAATATTTAGGTGGTAGGTCTGTTCACTCGACCTAGTCTTTCTTTTCTTTCTTTATTCGCATCTGATGCACCACCAGCATATAATAGCATACAAAGCTAAAATTAACACAAAGTAGAGACATCACATTGCAAACAAAAATTCGTCTAGTCAAAGCAATGGTATTCCCTGTGGCAATGTGTGGTTGTGAGAGCTGGACCGTTAGGAAAGCTGAGCGTAGAAGGATAGATGCCTTTGAGATGTGGTGCTGGAGGAGAGTTTTGAGAGTCCCCTGGACAGCGAGGAGAATAAATAGGTCGATCCTAGAAGAAATCAACCCTGATTGCTCCCTTGAAGGTCAAATAGTAAAGATGAAGCTAAAGTACTTTGGACATCAAATGAGAAGAGAGGATTCACTTGAGAAAATCTTGATGCTGGGAAAGATGGAGGGCAAAAGAAAAAGGAAGCAGCCAAAAATGAGATGGCTACATGGTATTGTAGAGACGATGGGCACAGAACTGAGCGAGTTGAGGAGGATGGTGGAGAACAGAAGTGCCTGGAGGACAGTGGTCTATGGGGTCGCAGAGGGTCGGAATCGACTGTGCGACTGAATAACAAAAAAGATGACATTTGCCCAATATCGGGCCACTTCAACAGCATTTCCTCTTGCCAAAATAAGGTCCTCCTCAGTCCATGTTGAGGGGCATCGTGTGCATTGTATCATATGGGAGGTAGTTTGTACTTCTCTGCATTCACATGGGCTACAAAGAGACAATTTAACCAATGGACCTTTTCAGGGCCCAAATGGACAGTGATATCAGTCAACATTGAAGGAATACCCTCAGTTAAGGAAAGCCTGCTTCAGGAACTCAACCTACGAAACTGTCCCTTAGCTGAGATCATCACCTGAAGCTTCAAAGTACCCTGTCTTCAATCTTAGGCAGTCATAGCTTAGTGTTAGGCAGAGCTTGGAAGAGTTACTTCTTTAAACCTATAGTCCCAGAACACTTTCATCAGCATGGCCAGTAGCTGCTTCCCAGGCAGCATCTTATCCACTTGAGCCACTGCAGTCCCATAATATCCACGAAACACATTTACTATTCTTTCTGCATCAACAGTCAGCAAGGCACCTTCACTTTGACAAAGCCGCATCACAAAATAAATCCTGTTATCAGCCACGGGGCAATTGTTGACACTCAGATATTCTGTACCGGTCAAAAAAAAAATCAGTTTTCTCCTTTCTCTTCCCAAAGCCTGCCGCCATCATTAAATGAAATCCTTCTGTAGATAAGAAAAGCATGCAACCAGAAGGCTGAACGACAAACCCATCGGGATCTTGTGGTTTTCTTGAGCCTGGACCAGGCCAGCAGTTTCCATTCAAGAGGCCGTTTCCTGCTGTGATCTGCATCCTTGGTTTTAAAACTGGAAACACTTTGATGGATATTATTAGGCGAGGAAGGGAAGCATTCGGAAACCTCGCCTTCCGCACTGTGCCACCAAAACATAGCTGGATGAAAGAGGGATAAATTGGAAGCGCCTGGGTGTGATTCAGGAAGGGGGTTCTCAGCCGATGGTGAGTCTCTTGCCTTTGTTTTAAAGGCAAACCAAGAAATCACACACAGTTCTTCCTATTGGTGAACAAATCCTTTTTGCACCTGTATCTATAAGAACACATTACTGTACATTACTTTTGAGCGCCTCTGGAATAGGGTGGGTTAGTGGTTAAGATGCTGAACTTGACAAGTGGAAGTTTGGCAGGTCAGCAGTTCGAGACTCAAGTGCTTCACAACAGAGCGAGCTCCCGTCTCTGTCCTAGCTTCTGCCAACCGAGCAGTTTGAAAGCAAGAAATTGAAAGTACAGTAAAACCCTGGGTTACAACCACCTCAGTTTAAGTTTTGCTGTGGTTTACAACAGCAAATTCCATGGAAATGCTGTCCCGGTTTACAAATTTTTAATGCATTTTTTTCTGGTTTACAACAATCAATTCAGGACTGTTTTCTTCTTCTTCAATGTATCCCTATGGATGTTTCAGCTTATAATTTTTTCGAGTTGCAACAGAGGCTGTTGGAACAGACCTCCGTCGTAACCCGGGTTTTTACTGTAGATAAATAGGTACCACTTTGGTGGGAAGGTAAACAGCATTCCATGCACTTTGGGGTCTAGTTATGCCTGTTACATATCCATGGAAATGTCTACAGATTCAGACAGCACTGGCGTTTTGGCTGTAAATAGAGATGAGCACTGAACCCTAGATTCGGAAATGACTGACTTTTGAGTAAGGGAGACCTTATCAAAGAAACTCTTTCTTGTGATGGAAGGAGTTCCAGCCTTCCTTCATACAATAACCCATATATTCTTTGATCTGATAGTTAAGTGCAGAGGGATTTCTTTATAGCATAAACTACTCTGTTTCCACATACTTCACATGAGACTGAAATCTTAGGCTGGCTGGCTGACCTTATCTTTAAACCAGCTGACTGAGATACATCAAGAAAAACCTATTATTTTAAATCAAAGTAAGTTCTGTAATTGAAGAGGGGGGAAACCCCCCCCCCCGAACCTAGTTGAGTAAAACAAAGCCAGGCGATATTTTGACTTCAGCCTTCTGTTTGGCTACAATGCCTTCTGATCGGAGGCTGTGGATTATGTCTCTCTGTAAACCCAAAACAACCTGGGAAATATTAAAGCGGTAATAACAGGAATAAATCTTGGGCGGCGACGGACTCTACAATGAAGTTTTGCGAATGGAAAGAAAAACACACCGCGACTGAAAGGGGGGTGGGGAGGACGACAGATCTCACTTTTGAAGAACGAGAAGCAAGTTAACGGTGGTGAGGTCAGACAAAATTGTCTTATTTTTCATTGACTGTATTTTACTAGTGCTGATGACTTGGACAGATGTCCTGGACTGGTGCTTAAAAGTCCTTAGGACCATTTTTAGCCATATTGGGTTACATGTGCAAAATACCAGGAAAACAGTTTAAACCTGGTAATATTGGGTTTTAAAGTTCAACGGGTGGCAATACAGGAAATTAAATAGATCTGCAATCCTACCTCTCCTTTAAACAGACAGACAGATATGCATGCACTCACACACATACACACACAGATAGTACTGTGCAAAAGTCTTAAGCCACGACTAGCTGGTTTGATGGGAAATCAATGGATAATTTAGTGGGGGCATAACTCAGTCCCAGATCTATCCAAACCAAAATTGGAGAGTGTCTTCTGCTAGCTCACCTCTCCAATCTCTCCAAGTTTAGTGGAGTTTGGAGTTAGAGTATCCAAGTTATGGTCCTCCAAATAACTCATTGAATTCCCCCAAAGCCAGCTGGTGATGGCCTAAGACTTTTGCACAGTACTGTATATTTATATATAGTTATTTACTTACTAGCATTTATGCACAAATTTCATAGCTTTTCCTCATTCTACATATTCACTGATATGCAGTGAAGTCAATTACCAAGTTATATTCTACCAATTATTGCACTTACAAGGTAGCGTTTTCATCTTTCATTGGGTATCTGTGTGTTATCATACAAATGAAATGTCAATTACTATATGCATTGCTGTGGTGCTAAATAAAAGAAAAAGTTAACTGAAGCCCAGGAATGAATTACTTACTTCTTGGCCAAATTTCATCATACAGTAATTGCATTTTCCATGATAACTTATGAAAAATATCTGCCCAAAACCTATGATTAGGTGCTATGAAAAGCTTATGTGGCCAGCTAGGAACTGAATTTGAAATAGAGACATCCACAGTATAAAAGTTGGGAAATCAATAGCATATGTTCAGATTTTGTCCTCCACTGTTTTGGAGATCTTTGGAGACAAAGAAGGGGAAAGAAGACCTTCAAAAATATTTATAGGAAATCTTAGTTTTTAGCCAGACAAAAAGCAGCATACACTGCAGTTTGGGGAAAATCCAGGAAATGTGACCAAAATCCAATTTTTTATTGACCTGTTTTGCATGGGTAACCAAATGAGGTATCTAAGCTGATAAATCTGTGCAAAAGTTAATGTTTTTAATGGTTGCAATGTCTAAAATCTTTTAGGGCTAGTTAACATTCGGAAATATTGTAAGGCTTATTTATCTATTATTGGCATTTCACTAGTAAAAAAAATATGTTCGAAGATAGCCTTGTTTTGCCTAAAATCCACCAGCTCAGATCCAGAAAGAGTTTTCATTGTCGTTGGTGGCTGCTACTTGTCTTCTTCTTCTTCTTCTTCTTCTTCTTCTTCTTCTTCTTCTTCTTCTTCTTCTTCTTCTTCTTCTTCTTCTTCTTCTTCTTCTTCTTCTTCTTCTTCTTCTTCTTCTTCTTCTTCTTCTTCTTCTTCTTCTTCTTCTTCTTCTTCTTCTTCTTCTTCTTCTTCTTATTATTATTATTATTATTATTATTATTATTATTATTATTATTATTATTATTATTATTATTATTATTATTTCAAATTTATATTGCCGCCCACTCGCCGTGGCGACTCAGGGCGGCTTACAAAAATACATTACATTACAATACCATATATACTCAACTATAAGTCATCCTGAATATAAGTTAAGGTATCTAAATTGGACCTCTAAAACTAGGAAAATAGATCGACCCGAGTATAAGTCGGGGGTGGAAAATGCAGCACCTGCTAGTGAGTTTCAGTAATTAAAATACATGAAAATATGGTAAAATTAATTAATTTAGACATTTGTGTGGGTATGTTTTTGAGTGTTTATGCTGACCCGAGTATAAGTCAAGTCTCTTTTTTGGACCTCATTTTGGGGGCTAAAAAACCTGACTTATACTCGAGTATATATGGTACATTTTCCCCTCTGAAAATCATTTTCAAAAGAAGAATGACAAACAGGAAAAATGTCATTAGCATGAATGTATTTAAGGTGGATCCCAGCTTGCCATGAAGTGACTCACACACTATGATCACGGAGCCTTTTCCTGTGGCACGTATGAAATGAGACATGCAGGATTTAACACCGGGAGTGCAATGGACTGCCACAGCCTTGATGATATGGACAAGGTGCGTCTTCACAGCCAGTCCATCTGACATGGACTCTTCCACCTCCTAGACTGTCGGGAATCAGAATAGTGAAGTCTGCTGATTGCCACCAGAAAAATGCACCGATGAGGACTTAAATTTGGCCAATGACAAAACCAAGAAGGTACAGAACATGAAAGAAGAAGATTTATTTTTTTTGTAAATTTCTTTCAAAAATAATGTCAATTAGAATATTACCTAGTGGTCCTGTGTTTCTTGAATGTATGCTGTTGTTACAATCTTAAAAAGACAATGCCAGGCAGCTATTCATGGTATCAGGTAGTTCCATAGGCAAACAAAGGCGATTAGCCTTGTGATCCACATTCAAATTACAAACAATAATAATGCAAAAATTGCAGGTGGAAGGAGATCCCTTTATTGTTATCACTGAAAATTAAAATGCTGCAAGCTTTTGAGATGCAAAATCGCTTCTTCAAGCATGGCACGGTCTTCTTGCCAGCTACAAATCTCAGAAATGCACAACAGTAAAAGGTTTTGACGTTCCAAAAAGAATGTGAAAAGAAAAGCCAAGCAGTAAGGTGTTGAAAACAGAGGGGTAATGACTGTAATACACCCTCCCGGCCACCTACCTCTCTGCAACGGGCCCCCACAACGTTTAAAGCAAACACGCGTGACCCTTGTATAAGCTCTCACCATGGAAAATCTCACCTTTCGGACCCTCTGCGATGTTTCATGAGGTTGCTTCCATTTTTCCAATGGACATGACTCACTGCAGGGGATTCTCCATGCCAAGCGATGAAGGGAGGCGGGCGAAAGAACAAGGAAGGAAGATGAAGCCCAGATGTTTGGTGTGAAAATAGCCACATGTGCATGAAGGACATTTGCGTGTCTTTTGCTGTGAACTCTTGGCTGATGGCAAAGAACAAGACAGACAATTGAATTTGTACCAAGTCGTGTTACATGTCAAATGAACACCCATCCCTTTGAAATTACAGTATTACCACCATTGGTGTTTGAACTGGCTTTAAAGGTAAAGGTCTCCCTAGGGCAGCTCAAGTGGATAAGATGCTGAAGTTGACGACTGGAAGGTCAGAGTTCGATTCCCGAGTACTGCAGGATGGAGTGAGCTCCCGTCTCTCTCCCAGCTCCTGCCAACCTAGCAGTTCAAAAGAAACTGCAAGTAGATAAATAGGGACCACTTCAGTGGGAAGGTAGACAGTGTTCCGTGCACTCCGGCTTTATCCGCCAACCAAATGGGTGATCAGATTCATTTTAAGTGCTATTGTTCATCTTTATATGGTTCATGCTCTATTAACCATATAATTTGAGATGCTGCAGCTTTTACCCATATAAGCCTATTTAGGGCCAGAGCTTGGGAAGGTGATTTTGTTGGACTCAAAAATAAGCGATAAGGGATTTCTCCAAGCTTTTTGCTGCTGGGATGTGGTTTGGTTTGTAGCAATGTTTCCTATATGTCATGCAACAACAACCAAAACACAAAAACACTGCAGCACTTTAAAGACTAATTGTTATATTTTTAATGTGAGCTTTTGTTGATCAAGTCCACTTCATCAGATATAGGTGTGAGAGACTTCAAGGCATGAACATATATACACCAGAGGAAGAGGCATAGAGTGATTTATCAGAATGACAGATAAGCAAGCAAATCAATACAGCTACCTCGCATCAGTTCCCATTAAATGGTGAAGTTGCCAGTTTTTCTCCCTACCTATAGTTTATGTCAGTGATGGCGAACCTTTTAGAGACCGAGTGCCCAAACTGCAACCCCAAACCCACTTGTTTATCACAAAGTGCCAACACAGCAACAGGGGAGGAAGAAAATGCTCCCATTGGGCTGCTGGGCAGAGAGGTGGGGCAAACTCTGTGCTGGGGGGAAGGAAGAAGGGCTCCCATTGGGCTGTTGGGCAGAGGGGTGGGGTGAACTTTGTGCTGGGGAGGAAGGAAGTGCTCCCATTGGGCTGCTGCGCACAGGGGCAGGGCAAATCCTGTGCTGGGGTGACTCCATGAGTGCCCACAGAGAGGGCTCTGAGTGCCACCTCTGGCACGCATGCCATAGGATTGCCACCACTGTAACCCCAAACCCATAGATAGATAGATAGATAGATAGATAGATAGATAGATAGATAGATAGATAGATAGATAGATAGGTAGGTAGGTAAGTAGGTAGGTAGGTAGGTAGGTAGGTAGGTAGGTAGGAAGGAAGGAAGGAATTAAGAAAGGAATAGATAGATAGATAGATAGACAGACAGACAGACAGACAGACAGACAGACAGACTGATAGATAGATAGATAGATAGATAGATAGATAGATAGATAGATAGATAGATAGATAGATAGATAGATAGATAAGAGTAGACCCACTGAACCAATGGATAAATGTTCATTTACCATTTGGCAACTGATCCAATGGGATGACAATGTATTCATTTATGTATCCATTTTGTGGCCTTTTTTCTATGACCACCCATTCTTGCTTCTTCTAGCTCACCTCAGCATCATCTGTAGCACAAAGGTTTGTTCGATCTCTCACACACCACACACACACACACACACACACACACACACACAGACTCACACAAACACATATACTTTTTTTAGTCAAAGCATCCATTTTCTGTCAGGATTCCTCTTGACAGCTGTCAACACTCCCATGTTTATTTGTTCAACAGGAAGTGGCGGCAGGGACTGGTAGGGAGATTGAGACGGGCAGGGGAAGCCAGCGATTCTTTTCAGGGAGCAACATTATGAGAGAGAAGAATCGTCACCCTCTCCAGCAGCAAAAGTGCAGGAGTTAACAAATAGCAGGGCTACCATGGGGAAAAGATGGGGAGTCCCACACATCATGAGAAAAAGCAGGGAAGTTAGTCAGCTAAGGCCGTGTTTCGGCATGACAGCAGAAGAAACATCCTCTGGAGCAGGGATTCTCAACCTGTGGGCCACAGGCCGGATTAGCCCAGAGCCCCATTTCTGACATGAAATGTATTTATTTAGCTCAACACAACGGCTTTGCAGAATGCACAGTTTAGTGAAGCAAAATGAGCCGTCCAGATTGGGCCAGTTGCGTTTTAAGGTAAAATACCATATATATGCGAGTACAAGCTGATCCGAATATAAGTCGAGGCTCCTAATTTTGACCTGGAAAACCCAGGAAAATAGATTGACCCAAGTATAAGACGAGGATGGGAAATGCAGCAGCTGCTAGTGAGTTTCAATAATCAAAATACATGAAATTGTGGTAAAATTAATTAAATTTTTGACGCGTCTCAATCTGATGCGGTCTTGAGACCCTCATGGTCATTGACCCGAGTATAAGCTGTTTCCCCTTTTGGGGCTCATTTTTGGGACTAAAAAACTAGGCTTATACTAGAATATATACAGTACATATAAATACCCCAGCTTCCCCGGTTACTTCTTCCTTCTTTCGTGTCCAGGTCAAACCTTTTAACTGCCAGAATGAAGCCACCATCTTGGTTTTACCACTGGCCAAGCTCAAATCCCCAGTTCCGGACTGGGGTTAATAGTAGAAGGAATTGTGTGCTGCATGGGAAGCCCCAGAGGCCACAGCGCATGAAATAGAAGCAAAGAGTCTCCCACCTCCAAAGTGTGACCCAAGCAAGGTGCGACAGACCATGAGGTGGACGGCAACTCTGACAGTAGCACATCTGTCACATCTTTTGCGCATCTTTGTTGAAGGCAAGAGATTTCAAAGGGTTCCTGCAACAGAGGGTTCGGCCACTGCTTCTCTTTCTAGACCTCACTCCTTGATGTTTCCTCTTGGCTCTTCAATGGCTTCTCTCTTCTCAGTCCATTCAGAGATTTCATCACCTTGGCCACCCGTCTCTGCCGATTGGCTCCTGTGAAAATAACTTGAATTCCAAGCTGAAAGGACTGATGACAGGAGCGGGGGTTTAGCAATCTCCCAAATTAATTAAGGTATTTTCCTTTTTGAAGTCAGACTCCTTTTGTATTCCGATCCCCCTGCCTTCACCTCCACCATCTGAAAATATCATTACTTTGCAGGGAAGAACTTACAGCTGACTCCTTCTTGACATTTGCTGTCTGGTTCTCCTCTCGCTATCTAAAACACGGTAAAGTTGGGCTGATTTCACAGCACAACAACGATTTTGCTACTGGGAATAACACACGTAGTTTACATGACTGATTCCAAATCTGAACTCGGATTTGTGTGCTAATTCCAAATCTGTGTGTTGATTCCAAATCTGAACTCAGAATTTGCCTATCACGTACAGATTTTAAGTTACAGGTGTGCTATAGCTGTTCAAATGGTTGGTAATTGGGTAATGTATTTTTACATGGGATCATTAGAACAGTTGCAGCTACCACCATGCCTGCTGCCTCCTCAGCTGAATCACGTCCCCTGGTGGCATGCATGTTCCAGCAGCAGCCAGGCATGTCCGGGGAAGTCAGTGAGCTGACGTCAGAAATAGGTAAATAAGGCGAGATGGACAAAGGGTTTGTCTCTAGTGCGAAACCATCTTATTGGATAGTACAGCTAGGCCATAGTGAGTCTGTTTTGAGCTAAAGATGAGTAGACGCAGCTGTGTTAATAAACCAGACAATTGCGTCTATACGCATAATTGACTTAAGATCCTGATGTCCTAGACATAATCGGACTTCAGATTTGGATTCAGCACATTTGATTTAGCATAACACATGGATTAGACCAAGTACCAGACAATTTTTTTGTGTGATGCTGTGTTTGTTAACATGAGCAGGGCTATCATACCTAAAAAAAGGGGTGGGTGGGTGGATGGGACCCATAGGAATTATTTGTTTATTTGTTTGTTTGTTTTATTATACTGTATTTATATTCTGCCCATTTGGAATATTCTTCCACTCTGGGTGGTGTACAAGATATTTTTTAAATTTATTTTTTACAGATAGTCATAGATCATAAACCCTAGCCCAGTGGTTCCCAATGTGGGGCTCAGGCCCCACAGAAGGACTTTAATTCCCAGAAGTCTAAGTCAATATATTGGCTGATCAGTGCTTTGAGGAATTGACTTAGGCTTCTAGGGACTGAAGTCCAAAACCCAAAGGTTGGAAATCACTGCCCTAACCCAAAACATCAAGACTGCTCAACACTAAGGAATCAAAACCAATATACTATATGAAACTTAAACATAATACATTGAGCATTAGACAATGGCGACAGTGAGGTAAAAAAGACCAAAATTATGAGAACATTCTGTGAGGATTATTTAATTTGATCTGGGGCTTAAATAGATCTGACTAAGTGCCCCAGATGAAATATGGAGCTGTAGGTTTTTATGACACAAGCGCCAGTTCTCAACTTGCAAGCAAGCACAAATGTGCCACTTGCTGAATGTTCTGGAGGGGTGGTATGCATCATTTGAGGGGCTGTGTGCAACTGTTCATTTAAAGTACATTAGCGTTCTTTCAAATGTCACATTGAAGCAAAAACTGGCTGGAACAAACTTATGACTAAAACATACGAGAACATGACATGGCTTAGATATAGACGGGTTGTCCTGCCTGAAACAGAATTCAGCTGCCTTTCTTGTCTTTAGCCAAAGATGTCCATGTTGACTTCATTTTGAACTGATATTAAACATGTTTAAGATGGTTAAAGGGCTCTTTGTCATCTCTTGAATACACAAGATAAATTACTCACAGTCCATCAGTTTTATCTTTCTTTGGTCCCAGGGTGCCTTTTGACTACTTTTAAATGAGTAAGACTTCACTCTCCTCCTCCTCCTTGGTCTTGGTCTCCTCTTCCTCCTCTGCAAACAAACAAACAAACAAACAAACAAACAAACAAACAAACAAACAAACAAACAAACAAACAAACAAACAAACAAACAAACAAACAAACAAACAAACAAACAAACAAACAACTAACTTTCCCAATACAGTGGAACCTGTAACATAATTAATACGTTCTCCAGGGCATTTCTTACAACAAAAATTACTTTAATCAAATTTCCCATAGGAATGCATCAAGTGAAATTTCCCATAGGAATGCATTGATAACCAAAATACTTTAACTGAAATGGAGTTTCCCATAGGAATGCATTAAAAACCAATTACTCCATTCCGGGGAAAGATTCTGTAAACCGAACCACTATCTTCTATGGATTTCCTTTTGTTGTGCAATTTTTATGTTAACCAAGCCATTTGTTAACTGAGGTTCCATTGTATATGCATTTCATGTGTGCAAACTGCCCTAATAGATGTATGTTAGTTTGAAACTTCCACTAATATACAGGGTCATAGACACAGTTGCTGATGCTCAGTGTAGTCTTGTGGCTAGAATGATGGCTTGAGACTTAGGAAACCTAGGTTTGAACCTCTCTTGGCTCAATCAATCAATCAATCACTTTATTACCATCCACAACCAGGACAGTACAAGAAAAGATAAGCATTTAAAATTCAAACACTTAAAATGCATTCTTTAAAAGGCATACCTATTCAAAGTTTAAAAAGATGGAATAAGATCCATATTTAAAGTTAGCGTCAAGGCAACTGCTTCTATTATACCGCCTGCCAGAATTGTCCCCGTGATCCTGATTGCTGTAGTACAAAATTTGACTGTGTTGTGAGTAAAAATAGGGCTTTTGTCAGATAACAGACAGTAAGCGTCTTTGCAGAACAACAGAGATATGACTTTATTTCGGACATCCCTATGAAAAGAACTGATACATAAAACATGTTCTTTAGTTTCAGTTTCTCATGTATCACAGGGACAAGGTCTCACTGGGCTGTGAAAACTTCGGGGTATACGGGGCAAGGAGGATTGAATACACAAACAACACACTCACAGAGTGACAGTGTGTGTGTCTCAGAACCAAGAACTCTAGTTGTATCTCACTCCAGGGTGTGGTGCTAATTTCAGTTCACAGCCAAAAAGCCGAGAGGATCTGGTTGAAGGCGAACCACAGTCCTTCCCCCAACAGAACCTCTTGGGCACATGGCATTATTTTGGGAAAGACAACGACTATACCTGGCCATTCTTTTCAACAGCCGGCAAGTGGCTGGCAGAGATCTGGTGTCAGAATAAGACATGAAAGCAAAGAAGAAGGTGGTGTTCCTACTTAACCAGAGAAAATAGCTTTTGGCCATTACAAACTTGTACACTGAGAACTGAAACTCCATATTCCACATGGTTGAGGACTCTAAGCTATTGGAACTAAACAATAATTTGAAAAGTTTCCCCCCTAATTAGGGCATTAGGTTTCCTCCATCTTTACTGTAAGGAGAAAGAAGAGAAAGCTAGTCGACTTGTCATCAGCTGTGACTCATATCCGAGAATGCCTTTCCCTCCCTGAAACAGGAAAAATGCCATTGGCATAAATTTGCTTAAGGTGGATCCCAGTTTGCCATGATGAAGTGACCCACACACTATGATCACGGAGCCATCTCACGTGGCACATATGAAATAAGACATGCAGGATTTAACACCGGGACTGCAATGGACTGCCACAGCCTTGAGGATATTGACAAGGTACGCCTTCACAGCCAGCCCATCTGTCACGGCCTCTTCTGCCTCCATGACCGTCAGGAATCATAAGTGATTCCTCCTCCACTCATTTTGCCGTTGGGCCCAATAGGATGGTTTCCAGGGGCATTTCTCCCACTGAGGAGGACCATCACCCCCACCTAAAGGGGCTTATCTGCCCATAGCTGTTGGCCTCTTTAGGGAGTCAGAGCAGACTGCCACCCAACACTCGGCATTGAGTTGCTGGCTGTATGGTCTACTCAGTTATTGTAGTGGGATATCCAGCCAGACTAATACTAGCTGACTAAAGGAGAAGAAAATGAAATCTGACACTTGACAGAATGGAGTTTGGGCATTTATTTTTCTAAATTCACGTAATATTTGAAATGGTAAATTCCAGGAGACTCCCCCTGTCCCCATTCCCAAAAGAATTGTCTACATAGATTTTTTTTTTAATAGTAGCCGTGTTAGTCTGTGGTTCAGGCATATCAGAAAGCAAAACAAAATAAATAAAATAAAAATAAAAAACACTGTAGCACTTGAAAGACTAACTGCTATATTTTTATTGTTAGTTTTCGTGGATCAAGTCCACTTCTTCAGACAATGTTAGAAGGAATTGCAATATATAGAAAACGTTAGAAGGAATTGCAATGAATCAGAAAGGACTTGTAAAGGTAAAGGTCTTCCAGTCCTGTCCTACTCTAGGGGGCAGTGCTCATCTCCGTTTACAGCCAAAGAGCCAGCGCTGTCTGTCTGCAGATGTTTCCATGGTCATGTGGCAGGCATGACATGGAACACTGTTACCTTTCTGCAGTAGCTTAGTGATAAAGACACTGTGCTAGTCAACTAGAAAGTTGGCAGGTCTGCAGTGAGCTCCCGTTGTCTGTCCCAGCTCTTGCCAACCTAGCAGATCAAAAGCAAGAAATTGCAAGTACTGTAGATAAACAGGTAATGCACAAGACTAGGAAATCATAAAATAAATGCAATGTAGGGAACTAGATTACTTTGATATTCTTAGTTTTGCCACATGGAGTGCTGGGCTAGACTAGAAAAGCCTACAAATCTCTGCAAAATTTTATTTTTCTATGAACAATTATCTCTTTATACATCCATTTCTAATGTGCTGCTAATGACTTCTGATCAATGGTCAGCACAACTGGTCAAGTCAACTATTCCCCTTGGAACAAATGACATGACACACCCCTCATCTGTAAAATGTGTGAACGGAAGCAGGAAAAAATAGTCTTCAATATGTCTTTTTGTGTTTGCAGAGAAATTGAGAAAGAAGGGGGGAAAGTAAAAAATGGAGATTCCACTTTCTTTTCTCTCTGTTCTTCCGTGCGATGCAGTTGGGGGTGGGTGGATGGGAATAATCCAGGAAGTCTACAGACACCAGGAACAATGTGTTGTCGGGAGCCAGGAGGCAATATGGTTTTTGACAGTGAACTTGGCCAGAGACCAAGTAAGGATGGGAAACTTCCAAAGGGGAAAGGATTTGGATGGGATGTATTTTGTTTTCCCAAAGAGCTTTTCCTGTTTTAAACAAATGGCTCCAGAGATGAGCCATCAAGGTTAGTCTGGAGGAAAAAAATGCCCATCCTGCATCTGTGACATGAAAGAGTTGTCGTTGTTTTGCATTGTGATGGGCAGAAACCAGAACCCTTGGCAATTAAGTAGCCATCTGGACCAGATGGCATCATCTCCGACCTACTGTGCTGTGAAGCCGGGGAGTGAGCCTCACATGGATTAGGAGGTAAAGAACATGGTGTCACCCCAAAAAAGAGAATTTATGCTTTCCAACAAACGGCTGGACGGCCGGACGGATGGCCATCCGGCCGGACAGATGGACGGCCGGATGGATGGACAGAAGGACGGACGGATGGACGGACAGATGGAAGGAAGGAAGGAAGGAGGGAAGGAAGGAAGGAAGGAAGGAAGGAAGGAAGGAAGGAAGGAAGGAAGGAAGGAAGGAAGGAAGGAAGGAAGGAAGGAAGGAAGGAAGGAAGGAAAGTGGGAAGGATAGATGCAGGGAGGAATTTAAATGCATTAGTGTTTTTTCAAATGTCACAGCGATACAAAAACTGGTTGGAACACACTTATGACCAAACATACGAGAACTAGATCTGGGTCGGATATAGATGGCAAGCCCTCTGCTAATAACAAGGTGAGGGATGTGACATCACCCCAAAAGATAGAATATATGTTTTCCAACAAACGAAGGAATGAACGGACGAATGTTTTTTGTTTTGTTTTTTGCCTTCCTGACACAGAATTTATTGCCCGGCTGTGCAAAGGTTCTCTATGTATTCTAAAGCTGAGTCCTGGTACTGAAAAGTGACTCCACATAGAAAATGTATTTAAGATTATAAGAAAAATCCTGCTTGGTTGGCCAAAAATCTGTTTGTTTGGTGCCTCTCCACATGGGTTAGCCAGTTGCATCTAGGAAAGCTCAACAAAAATATTTCCTCCTCCTCCTCCTCCTCCTCCTCCTCCTCCTCCTCCTCCTCCTCCTCCTCCTCCTCCTCTTCTTCTTCTTCTTCTTCTTCTTCTTCTTCTTCTTCTTCTTCTTCTTCTTCTTCTTCTTCTTCTTCTTCTTCTTCTTCTTCTTCTTATGTAGTTCACCTTGACAGATTGTACTGTAGTAAGAATTTTATCAATAAAAATTTCCTTCTAAAATCTTCTTCTTCTTCTTTTTCTTCTTCTTCTACTAGAGGGAAACATCTTTCTGTCTTTCTGTCTTTCATTCCCCACCATCAGATATTGTCTCTTTCTGCCTCTGATTCTCTGAACCTTAACTCTTTTTCTTAATTTGTATTTCTGATCTGAAGCTCCTGAGTCCACCCTTATGAATAAATCTGCTCAGCCTTTTCAAGTATAAAAAGGTTGGCAGATGCGTTCCTGATACTTTCTCTCTCTCTCAGTCTCTTCCTATAATTGCTGTGTTTCTAACAACCCAAAGGAGACCACCTACTTGTTTCAGAACAACGACTGACCAGTCCTAGGGCAGTACTGACCTTTGATCACTGTTGAACTAAGATGGATATGTAATTCGAACTCGAGATCCAGAGGTGAAAGGCATTGTATCCCATTACAAATCCCATCGGGTTGCCATATATCCCTTGTCAAGAGATCTGGGGAAAGAGAGGGTGGGTTTGGCCTTCCTTGCTTCTTAACCAGCCACATAACATCATCTTCCCTCCGCAGTTTGAACGGTGGTTTCTTGTTCAGAAATGTAGACTCCCTACTCTTTGTGTGGTCAAGATTCCATCTTGTGTTTCCTCTCTGATTTTTCTCGTCTTACATATCTGAGTCAAGGCTTAAGAACAAACCAGTGATGGATTGCCTTGATGTTCATCTGTCGAAGAGTTTTGTGACACACATTGTGATGAACCGGTTTATCGTAGCACATTTAACAACAGCAACAAAAATAATGAGGAATTGCCTCTTGCATTGTTCAGCTGGAACAAACCCATTAAGATATGAGTGGGTTTATTGTTTTTTACTTTTCTTCGTGCCAATTGGGGGGGGATTTTCCTTTCCTCCAATGAGCACATGGGTTCTATCTATCTATCTATCTATCTATCTATCTATCTATCTATCTATCTATCTATCTATCTATCTATCTATCTATCTATCTATCTATCTATGGCTTAATTTTACATTCAAATTGTTATAGTTACATCGGGCTCTTAGTGGGATGAGTTGGGTGACCAGTGGATCATCAAGGTTCTTCAAGGTGCTGTCTTGATACACTAAGACAAGAGTGCCCAAACTTTTCGGGCCGTGGGCCGGTCACGTGGTTGAGCGGGTCGGTCACGATGTTCCTTCCACCGGAAGCAGAAATAAAACATGCTTTACAATCTCCTGCCATTTTGCCCTTCCTCCACCACATGGTACTTCCTGGCATGGTGGAGGCGGTTGGAGGGCACATGAAATGTTGATGACCTTGAATTGTCTATTTTCCTTTCTTTATCCCAGTTTGTTTTGTTTTGTTTTTTGTGGTTCCTTTGGAACTATAAGGTTTGCTAATGCACAACGTAAACTTCAGGGCTTTTTGGCCTGCACTATTCATGTTAGTCATACTTAAGAAAATCAGGATCCTAAAATGTTAAATAGTGTATCATTAAAAGTTACAGCTCCATGCCACCTATTTATTTTTGTTACTTAGCCAGAGGATCAAGTCCAAAATATTCTGTAGCAGCTGGAGGACTATCTGGTTTTAAACCAAGTAGTTGGAATTTGTATTATGATTTTGCCAAACAGATACAGATAAAACCACTGCTTGAACAACTAGTAAATTGTTAGATTGCACCTTCCAAAAACAAAACACCATTCTCTCTTGCTTTTCTTTCTCTTCTGCCACCTGTTTTTTGTTTTTATATGATTATTTTGTGTTCAGTAGTAAGAATTTTGCTCCTGTCTCGCCATCATCATATCCTCTCCATTCCAAGTGTTAGCTAGCTTGAATTCACATCTTTATTCTCTGGAATGTTACAAAAGTACAGTCACTATCATATTCTAGTCGAGCAATTTATATTTTATGCCAATAGGCGGCAATATAAATCAGAAAAATAAATAAATAAATAAATCAGAAAAATAAATAAATAAATAAGATGGGTTGCAAAATGTGAAAGAAATAATTGAAACAGTCATTATTAAGTTCTACTTGACATTGGCTGTAACCCTATATACCAGTAGTGTCTTGGGGGCTTGGGGGCTGAGCAATGCCCCACCATCATTCATTGAATTTTCCCCAAACCAAATGGCGGTCAATACAGCATAGTGCTGTATTCATCAATGTCCTGAGTGGATTCAGACTCCAAATTAGGCTCCAAATTTGTACACAAGGGTTCTTCGTGTAGTTTCATGGGGAGCCAAGGTCTAGTCCAGGAAAGGAACTTGTTAAATAAACAAATTGCTGCCCCAAACCCTGCAACAGTGTTGATGGAGACGATCAGCATATTCTCCTCAGTTCTGAGCAAAACTGGTGAAAGACATCTGTCTACTAAATGCCACCACCATTATTAGTTCTTCAAAAGGGCGTTGGGGGACGCGCGAGAATTCCCCCTTAGAGATGATGACCGTGGGCTGGTTATCCCCTCTCCAACATCAGTACAAATAAAAACCAGGTTTATTAAATGGGTTTGTTTCCCGGCAATTCAACAACATTTCCTTCTGTGTTGTACAAAATGTGTTTGTTTCAGATGGCATGAGCGGAATCTTCAATTGTCTTCTAGACTTCCCCGAGAAAAAAAAAATCCATACACATCTTAAAAACAACAACAAGCAAAACCATAGAAAGCAACAAGCTGCTCTTTCCTAATGATGTGAAAAATTGTCTTCTTCAAGATCAAGGGCACCCAGTGTTGGGTTTGGGTGGCTCATTATTTCACAATATGTCAACTACAGCTTCCACCCAAGCCAACCTGGAGTCAATAGCAATTAGCAACAGCAATTACACTTATATACTGCCCCATAGTACTTAGTGCATCTCTGGATGGTTTACAGATAATAAGCATTTTGCCCCAAACATGCTGGGTACTCATTTCTTAATCACTGTCACCATAGCCCCTCATTTCAGGATGGTGAAATGAGGGGCTGCAGTGGCTCAATGGTTAAGAAGCTCTCCTTGTTAGCTGGAAGGTTGGCAAGTCAGCAGTTGAGGCCCAGGTACTGCATGACAGATTGAGCACCCGTCTCTGTCCCAGCTCTTGGGGACATGAAAGGAGCCTCATTTGGGCGTTCTCTCTCTCTCTCTCTCAAGTTGACGGAGGACCAAGTTGATGAAAAGATATTGCGGGCAGAAGTTTGTGAATTTGAGCTTTCAGAAATAGAGAGGGCCCCCTCCCCATCACTTGGGCCCAGAAATATCCACAGTGACAGCCCGGTAATAAAATTCTGATGTATTACAAAATAACGAACCACCAGAAACACAGCCCTCCTGCTTCTCCAAACCCAACTTTGCATTTTTATTTTCCTTCTTTCCCTCTTTCTTTTTTACTTCTGCGAGCACAGCTTGTAAATATATCCGAGGGCTCTCGCTGCTCCCTCGCAAGCGAACTAAGCTGTGCCACAGGGTTATTTATTTTACACTCCGGGGCTCGGCTTCTGAGCCGTGGCGTGTAAAAACAATCAGAAAAGGACGAAGTGTAAATTCCCCCTGCTGATTTATTTACTGTTGTGTTTTTACAGGCCCACATGGCGTGGTTTTTCTCTTTTTTTGCGCTCGGCCCCCACTGTTCAAGCAAAACCCGGGCTCTGTACACTCCCCGAGAAATGAATGACTTTATAAATTCTCTAGAATAATAATCCCACATCGAGGAATGCATGGAGAGGAACACCCAGACAGGGATGGAATGTTTTTAAGAATATAAGATTGTGCTTTTTCGGTCGGGGAAGCACATTTCTCTCAGGACCCTGTGGTACAGCCGAGACTCCAGGCCTGTCTGCCTACCACCTGTAATGAATCCGTCGGGACAGCCTAATTCAGGCCACCCAAACTGAGACGGGAGGCAGAGTCTTGGGGATGTTAACAGCCTTAATGAAGCTTGCTCCATCCAAAACCCTATAGAGCCATTAAAGAAAGAAGGGGTGGAGGAGTGGGGGGGAAAGGTTCAATAAGAAAAACATCTGATTTGGTTTCTCTTGCCCACGGGGTCTCAGAAAAGCCATCATATACTGTCCTTAATCAAATACAATAAACACTTTCTGCAATGTTTTCCCCTGCCAGAATGCTTCCATGTTGACTTAACAAAAAAAAATCATTTCACCTGGATCTAGGTCTTGCTTCCCTATATTTCTCCCCCAAAGCTTTTTTTTTTCCTTTTTAAATGAGCAGAATTTGCTGGAGCCGAAATGACACAGCCGAGGGCTCCGTCCTATGAGAGTAATTTGGAGGTGATTGATTTTAACAAGAAGCCAGAACTTGAGGGGTTGTTTCTTTAGAAATGCACCCTTTCCTGTGAAATTTCAGATCTGAAGAGGGTTCTTCAGTCTCTCTTATAAGCGAAAAGTGGTTCTCCCCCCCCCCCCTTGTTAAAAGAGATTTGTAGTCAAATAACTCGAAGCATGGCTGGGCTGCTTTCAGGTCCAGAAGAAAGTTCTGCCAGGAATTGTCAAATTGAATGAAAAATGATATGAGAAGTTTCTTATCGACTCCGATGTCATATCTGCCCTCTGCCACGCCTGCGTTGACTTGGATTCCTGCAAGGTATAAAAGGCCCCTTCCAACCCAGTTATTTTATGATTTTATTATTCAATGTCCTACACTGGTGGGGTCATAGCAGACATATTTAGAAAAGGCCCTTTGTGCTTAACCTCTGAAGAGAGATGGAGTTGTGGGTAGAAAGACTATTGTTCTTGTTTATTTAATTTTTTGTACAATTCCCAGAGTGGGAAATATCCCAGATGGATGGTATAAAAATGTAATCCATCCATCCATCCATCCATCCATCCATCCATCCATCCATCCATCCATCCATCCATCCATCCATCCATCAATCAATCAATCAATCAATCAATCTATCTATCTATCTATCTGTCCTATCCATCCTATCCATCCATCCATCCATCCATCCACCTATCTATCTATCTATCTATCTATCTATCTATCTATCTATCTATCTATCTATCTATCTATCTATCTATCTATCTATCCTATCCTATCCTATCCATCCTATCCATCCTATCCATCCATCCATCCATCCACCTATCCACCTATCCATCTATCTATCTATCTATCTATCTATCTATCCATATCCATCCATCCATCCATCCATCCATCCATCCATCCATCCATCCAACCAACCAACCAACCAACCAACCAACCATCCATCCATCCATCCATCCATCCATCCATCCATCCATCCATCCATCCATCCATACATACATACATACATACATACATACATACATACATACATACATACGTATGTACGTACAGGCTACCACTTCCTTTCAGTCTTGGAAGGAGAATCAAAACACCATCAGATTCAGGCTTTCCAATCATAACACAGACATGATGTGGGAAAAGATGCCTTGAAAGGTATTTTTAAAATCACATTGGTAGTAAAACAAATCCTTAAATTCATACTGGGGTACTGGATGTATTAGGCCAATCAAAAGCCCATCAAACAATGTGAACATTTTGGAAGGACCCCTCATGTTGCAGTAGTTAAAGTGTAACACTGCGGTTACTGGAATATTGTGCTACAGTACATGGTAAGCTGACGTATGAAGTAAAACTAACAAAAGGATTGATAAAGAAAAATGATTTCATAGCTATTCGGGGTGAGTTCATTAAGTATGTATTTGTTAAATTTAAAGGGGTAAAGCCAGGTCTAGAATATTCATCTTTTTGGGAATAGGGGATAAGGTTAAGGTAAGGTAAAAAATTGTATGTAGAGGTTTTACTGTACTGATTTTAATTCTATTAAATAAATAAAAATTAAAAAAGAAAAGAAACTAATCGTGGCTTCCACCATCAATTGACACACAGACAAATGTTCGTCCATCCGTCCGTCCGTCCGTCCCTCCAGCATTCCAGATGTTTACACACTTAGCAGCCATTTGACAGGCTATTCTCAGCGATCACATTTGCTGTGAAGGGGTTAAAAGTGAGCGCACCAAAATAGTAGAACCGGGGCTCAAAAGGGAGCAGTCAGGAGGGGAAGTCCAGCATCCACCATGTGTGGACACTATAACTAGGAGAGACCCTTGAGAAGTCCATCGGGTGGGCTGCATACCTTCTCTGGCCATGCCTTCTCTCAGCCTTTCTCTGACACTTCCCTGCAGAGCTGTTGACAACACCAAGGAGGGGAAAAGATTTGTTTGTGCTGTCTTTAAAAATACAGTAAAACCTTGCATAAAGAGCGCCTCGCTTAGAAACTAACTCACTTAAAGAGCAAAATTTTCTCTGAATGGTCACCTCGCTTAACAACTAAAACCAACCAAAAACTCTCTTAACAACTAAATCAGGCTTCGCAACCCACCACCCACCACCACTGGAAGTCACAATTGGTCACTTAAAGAGCAAACTCGCTTAAAGAGCAATCCCGTGGAACACATTATGCTCTTTAAGCGAGGTACCACTGTACTGTATATGGAACAAGTGATTACACTGCATCACAAAAAAATAAATATTGTCTGCCTCTTGGTCTAATCCATGTGTCATATACTAAATCAAGTGCGTTGAATCCAAATCTGAAGTCTGATTCTGCCTAGGATGCCAGGATCTTAAGTTAGCAAAACTCACCCGCTTGGTTAGGTTCTTGCATTGATCATGTGGGGTATATTTTCCACAAGCATTTTATTGTTTGGGGAAAAATTATAAAAAATGGAACCACAGTGTAACATTTGATATAGCATCAATTACCAGAAAGACATTTTCAAAAACCAAATTAAAACAATTGACAAGCAGTATTAAATTGAGTTCCATTTCAGATTTTTGCTGCGCCTAGGATAAGTTTTTCTGTTGCCTTGTTCTACAAAATGGTTGATGTTGTTTTTGTAATCCATTCATCTGTCCTGAAGGAGTCATAAAATCCATAAAAGGGTATCATTCCTCCCAGAAGTCATCTCTGCACAATGATCCTGTTGTCATTTTTAATTCATTAGGTGAAGGGAAAGCTATAAATGTCTCAGCAGAAAGAGGCATTGTCTAGCGATTAAAATATTTGGAACCTGAACCTCAAAGTGGTACCAGTCCTCATTTCTAATGTAGTGTTAGTTGTGTCGTACAGATAGGAATTGATCCAGCTCCGGGTGGATAGCCTATATAATCTGTTTCATTTTGTTTAGTGTGTGTATGTGTATTTCTGAAAATTTTAGAGTGGCTTGGAGTGTTTTAATGTGATTACGTTAAAGGTAGAAGCAGTGACAGACTTCACATTCTTAGGATCCAAGATCACTGCAGATGGCAACTGCAGCCATGAAATAAAAAGGTGATTAATTATTGGGAGACAAGCGATGAGAAACCTGGGGAACATAGTTAAAAGTAGAGACATCACATTGCAAACAAAAGTCTGCATAGTCAAAGCAGTAGTATTCCCGGTGGCAATGTATGGTTGTGAGAGCTGGACCATAAGGAAAGCTGAGTGCAGAAGAATAGATGCCTTTGAAATGTGGTGCTGGAGGAGAGTTTTGAGAATCTCCTGGACAGCGAGGAGAACAAATACTGTAGGTCGATTCTAGAAGAAATGAACCCTGACTGCTCCTTAGAAGGTCAAATAGTAAAGATGAAGCTAAAGTATTTTGGACATCAAATGAGAAGAGAGAATTCACTTGAGAAAGCCTTGATGCTTGGAAAAGTCAAGGGCAAAAGAAGAAGGGGGCAGCTAAAAATGAGATGGCTAGATGGCATTGTGGATACAATGGGCACAGAGTTATTATTTATTTATTTATTAGTTCAAATTTATATTGCCGCCCACTCGCCATAGCGACTCATAGTTGGGCAGGTTGAGGAGGATGGTGGAGGTCAGGGGTTCCTGGAGGGCAATGGTCCATGGGGTCACAAAGGGTCGGAATCGACTCCACAACTGAACAACAACAAAATGTGGTTACATTGATCGTACATCATCCAGAGATCTGATGGATCAGAAACTTTAATTAAGAAGGAAGGAAGAGAAATATCCTAAACATTGGACCCAAATACTGATTTTTAACCCCACAAACGATGGTTTGGAGTAGTCAGGATTATCTCTTGCTGTACACAGTTCAGTCTAGCTACAGTTTTCACACTCAGATAACATGGTAGCATTTGTTTACAACCGGTGCTATTTAGAGTTACAGAGATAAGGCCCAGTTCTAAGAATTTGATTGTGGGTGGAAAAAATTCTCATTGCTCATCCACCACTCGGGGTGGAGGGGATATCAAAATAGCATCTGATTGATAAAAGGCTGTTGCTATCATCACAGCCATGGACTGTCTGCCTGGATGTCCATCTGATGCTAGCATTCATATGAAAGATGTGCGAGTTGGACCTAAGTGTGATAGTGATGGCAGCTGTTCAGAGGAATACATTCCTAACATCCTCATGTCAACTTTGTTGTATCAAGGAGCTGTTTTGGCATGGCACTTGGGGCCTCTCTGGACCAGTTCCAGGTAAGATCTGGGCCTTTTGTTAAAAGGCAAATGCACATCTTGTTTTCCCCCTTTTTCAGCCCCTGGGGATGTTATAACAGCTGTTTGTAAACACTGCAGAGACAAAATTAGCAAGGAGTCAAGCAAGGGAGTTATTTATCACTGTCTGCCCTCCTGAGCATCTTAAAAATGTAGCAGCGATATTGGCACATTGGTCGGGGATTTATGTCGTCCACCCAAGAAGCCAGAAACCAGTAGGCGGTCTTTGAGCTGAGATCTTGTGGGCGCGTACACACACACACACACACACACACACACACACACACACACACACACACACACACACACACACACACCAATGTCCTGGCCACCCCAGTATCACGGGACATGGGCTGGCAGTCCGGAGAATGTCCATTTGGCTGCACAGATTAAGATTGTTGGCATGAATGAAACAGATACCACGAGAAGTGAAGAATGATTTTTGTTTCGTTAATCACAGACTGTCGGGGGAGATGCCAAATCTCTTCTGGACACAACCTGTGCTTAGGAAAGAAAAAATAAAGACTGAAAACCCCTCTGTTGCCTTCTTCCATCGGCCATTTTGCTGCAGGGGTCTACACTTTGGGACTGACTGTTGCCTATTCCACAAACACTGTCTCTTTGTTGCTGCTGGGGTCCCTTATACCAAGGATTCTCAACCTGAAGCCCAAGGGCCAAAACCGGCCCACAGCACCATTTCATGTGGCCCTCCCACCATCTCCACCATACACGGAAGTGCCATGTGGTAGAGGAAGAGCAAAATGGCCACCCGGCCCCCAGAAGCTGTCTGAGGGAGCGTCACTCGGCTCCTGGCTTTAAAAAGTTGAGAACTGCCTATTAAAACACAATAATGCATAATACAGACCTCTTTCTCTGGTGAAGGGGCATGTGTAGATTTTGTGATTTTATAGAGCTTGTAAACTAAGGTTGTAAAAAAACACATTTAGAACCTAGATCTTGTGTATATTACCTTAATGATGTCCTTTAAGAAAATCCAGTCATCTACAAAGCCAAGGTAAGTTAAGAGAACAGAGTTGTGACCACATACTCTTGTGTGCAGTGAGTTTACACCACAAGTGAATCACCTCCACCCACACCCCAGTCATTACCTTGAAGGTGGCTGTTCCTGAGTTTTTCTGTAATTCTCTTAAAGTCAACTCTGTGTTCAGTCCTTCCTGGGAGAAGAGAAATAGGCACATAATATATATTTTACTTTTCAAGTCATATAACAAATACCGGTAGTAGGGTTGAGTTCTGTTCAAAATGTGGGTTTCCTAACTCTGCACTGTTCCTAGGGATTTGAGTCTGAACCTTACTTGCTTATGTGTCTATCGGGTTTCTCTTCTCTTTCTTTTGTCTCCTGTTTTGTTTTCCTGGGAAATGGTTTCTCAATAAGAACCAATAAAGCAGTCCTAGAAAATGCCGTCCCATGGACTTCTAAGAGAAGAAGGCCAGACGGAGCCATACAGGTGCAGCAAGGCAGACAGCTGTGCACACAGGGATTC
Organism: Furcifer pardalis; assembly: GCA_030440675.1. Classification (NCBI taxonomy): domain Eukaryota; kingdom Metazoa; phylum Chordata; class Lepidosauria; order Squamata; family Chamaeleonidae; genus Furcifer; species Furcifer pardalis. Next base: position 7,641,802 of record CP126898.1, read on the forward strand.
CAAGCAGGGGAAATTAGATCATGACAGCTGCAGCTGGATTCCAAAGAACTACCATGCTCAAAGAGCTTTGGGTGGATTTTCTCTGCATTATGAAACTCTGATGCAATACACTGGGATGAATAAGGGTGCATCTCAAAGGCTTCTAGATCCTTAGCCATGCCCTGCTCATAGAAACACACCTGATAGGCCAGGCTCAAGTTCAGAAGGTGAAAAAGTTACGTGTTTTTGTCTAAATTTGTTTCATACTTCCCCACTAGAGTAGACCCATTGAATCAACAGCCAGAATCCTGTTTACCTAAACCAGCATTTCCCAAACGATGATTGGTGGTCACACTGATGGACTTCAATTCCCAGAAGCTTAAGTCAGTATGTTGGTTGATCAGTGCTTTGGGGGGATTGACTTAGGTTTCTGGGAATTGAAGTCCAAGAACCAAAGGCTGAGAAACTGTGCCTAAGTCAGTCCATTATCTGATCAGTGCTTTGGGGAATTGACTTATGCTTCTGGGAATTGAAGCCCCCAAACCAAAGATTGGGGAGCAATGGCCTAAACACCCACAAAGGGGCAAAAGTGCAGTCATTTGTGAAACTGAGTTTGCAACCCAGTCACATCTGCCAGATGTGCCCCTGTGCATTCCACATGGGGGGAAATGGGGCAGTCTCTATCCAAAAGAATAAATGGGCACAGATCTGATATCAGAAACGACAAGAGTCCAAGGCCAGCATCAGAAAATAGCATCATCTCAAACCATTCTATCATTGATCTCAGAGCGCTTATTGTAGAAAAAAGGGGATTTCAAATCAGGTCAGGGAGGGAGATATCCCTAAACTGGGATATGTCCAAAAATTTCAATGTGTCACTAAAAACTTAAACAAAATCCTTTAGTGCTTCTTAACACACTATGGAAGCCCTGAGTGATGCCAAATAATTATTGGTTTTTCAATGAAAACACTACTTTAGCCTAACCAATTCTCTCTCTATTTTTAAACAACTGGCACAATTGCTTCAGCATCAACCTGCTTCAACAGTTAGGCCAGCGTTTTAGAAGTCTCTCAATCACTAATTCCATTCTAGACACTTTGGGTCTCTAACTTGCTGTCGGCCAAAGTGTTTCTTGGACCAGAACTATGTCACATTTGTATTTACTGCATAGGTCCACTATTTTAATGAGAATAGTCTTTTTACTGGAAAGTCTCTCAATATTTTTTGAATTCATTGTTAAGGTTGGTCTTGACAACGACCTTTTTGGGTGAATTCATCCCTTGGTTCTTTGGTTTAATCTGGTGTGAGAAAGATTAGCCGGGTTGCCGTTGCCCAGGGATATGCCTGATTGTGTTTCAAAGATGTAAAAAGTATCCACAATCTTCAAAGAGGATTTAAGTTTGGCTAACAGCAAAGCCAAGAAAGTGGCTTCATTTTGGCAGCGCAAAGTTTGATCAGGACAAGAAAGAAGAATTAGCATTTATTCTATCCATTGTCAGGATGTTTATGTGATCAAAGTCCCAAGAGTTTGTTACCATTGTTAATACCGTATATACTCGAGTATAAGTCGGGTTTTTAGCCCCCAAAATGAGGTCCAAAAATGAGACTCAACTTATACTTGGGTCAACGTAAGCACTCAAAAACATACTCACACAAATGTCTAAATTAATTAATTTTACCATATTTTCATGCATTTTAATTACTGAAACTCACCAGCAGCTGCTGCATTTTCCACCCCCGACTTATACTTGGGTCAATCTATTTTGCTAGTTTTAGAGGTCCAAATTAGGTACCTTGACTTATATTCGGGACGACTTAGAGTCAAATATATACGGTAATGCCACTGTTCTCTTCTATACCCCATTTCACTCTGATCCCACCCCACGTATTGCATATATAAATCCCTAGCCTAAATATTGCCTGCCACGTGTCCAGGGAAGTGGAACTGTAATCCAAAATAACTCAAATCTGTTCAATTTATAGGTGATGTAAAATCTACACAGACATGAATGGTGTTATCTCCATAATAAGGACTCTCGCTCTTCATATGTGATTCATACGTGCTATTTGGGGAAAATAAAATGATAATCCAACATCCTCCCATATGTTATGCTTGGATTAGCTTTACATTTTCTCCTCTCCAAGCTCAAACGGGAAAAGCCCTAACCTACCGGCTTGAACCTACGTCTCTTTTATCTTCCATTAGGCTGTCCCAGGATGAAGTCCCGTCGGTGTGTATCAGATTCCCAATCTGAGGCCAGTTTCATGACCCGTGCGTGGGCGAAATTGAGTTCTCCATGGGGCAACTTGTCATCTATCTGAAATTCTGGCATTTCTACTTGTAAGGAAGAGAAGATAACTGATCAAAACTAGCGACTAAACATCCAGATAGAATGCAAGTTTGGGAAGGCATCCGGGATGGTGGTACTTCTGAAACGCTCAGTCTCGCGTATAATTGAAAATGTCTTATCAAGTCTTTCAAGCTGTAAATATTGATGAGGACCATCCCCTAGAGTCAGACGTGACTGGCTTTCAAGCAAGGGAGACATTTACTTTTACCCAAATCTAAGGGACTGCGGTGGCTTAGGGGTTAAGATGCTGAACTTGAGGACTGTGAGTTTGGCAAGTCAACAATTTGAGACATGAGTGCTGCATGATGGAGTGAGCGCCCGTCTCTGTACCGGCTTCTGACAACCTAGCAGTTCAAAAGAAAGAAATTGCAAACAGATAAATAGGGACCACTTCATTGGGAAGGTAAACAGTGTTCCATGCACTCTGTTTTTTGAGGCATGCCTGCGACATGTCGACGGATGGATACGACTGGCTTTTGAGCAAGGGTGACCTTTTGTTGTTGTTCAGTCGCGCAGTCGATTCCGACCCTCTGCGACACCATAGACCACTGTCCGCCAGGCACGTCTGTCCTCCACCATCCTCCTCAACCTGCCCAGTTCTGTGCCCATTGTCTCTACAATACCATCTAGCCATCTCATTTTGGGCCGCCCCCTTCTTCTTTTGCCCTCCACCTTTTCCAGCATCAAGGCTTTCTCAAGCGAATCCTCTCTTCTCATTTGATGTCCAAAGTACTTCAGCTTCATCTTTACTATTTGACCTTCTATGCGAATCTTTGTTTGCAATGTGATGTCTCTACTTTTCACTATGCTCCCCAGGTTTCTCATTGCTTGCCTCCCAAGAATCAGTTGCCTTTTTATTTCGTGGCTGCAATTACCATCTGCTAATTATACGGTTTTAATGTTTTAATCGTGTTTCTAATTATAATTATAAGTAAAGGTAAAAATACCTGGGAGTTCTACCTGAGCATTATACTTTAATTCTTTTTTTTAATGTGCAATGCATTGTGTTTTAATTTGCTCTCATTAACATTGCTCTCATTAACATTCCTTTATAGGAAAGTTGCCTATAAATGCCACAAAAGAAAAAGGACATAAATCATAATGCTCTTTCTCAGATGCCTGAAGGGATGGCTAACTTTATGGGCTGTGAATCTGTGCCTTGTTTATTATCTTAGAGGGCTTTCTAAACATCTCTCTAAGCAGGGATCGTATGGGTCTTGTTATGAACAACGCCTTCCTCCATCTCGGCCAGGTGTCAGTCAGAGAGGCTATGAGGGAAATCCGTGTCAGGAAGCAGGATGTTTCCAAAGGTTTCCAGGATCACTTATTTGGTCTTCCACTATGGCAAATGGACTTCATTCTCCAGGAAATGACAGCGGGACTCTTTCCTGTTATCTTGTTATATGACCACTCAAGAGGAAATGACATCCGCATCCTTGACAAGGGCCATTTTATATGTGTGTGTATTTTTACTGCCACAAAGCACATTTTAATGATGTTTTGTGCCAGGCAGGTGACCATTCAAACAATAACCTGAACTCATCCCATCCTGTCGGAATGAACGGGATTGTCTGTGGGTCCCTCTGAGAGTCATTAAATGGTGTTTCCTAGTTTTATAAGCTTTTAATATTTTCCCCCTTCAGTCAATTATCAGTGGCACAAAATACAGCTATTCAAAAAACAAGAGGAAGGCAAATTTGGAGTATGCTCTCCTTGTGGATCTTGTTCAGCTCAATAAGTTTGCTTTAGGTTATGGTAACGGCCGCCCTTGCTCGAAACCCAGTCATATCTGACTCTAGGGTTCAGTGCTCATCTTTGTTTCTAGCCAAAGAACCAGCGCTGTCTGCGGCTGCAGATGTTTCTGTGGACATGTGGCAGGCATGACTAGATACTGGAGTGACGGAACACTGTAGGACGTATCTCTTACAGTTTTGCATTGCTGTATGCTAGGAATATCAGGGGCATCCAGGAGACAAATCTGGCCCTCCTGAGATGGGATACCCTTTGTGGCTAACAGATGTGTCTGAGCTTTTGGGAATTGAAGTCACAGAATCATAGAATCACAGAATAATTGAGTTGGAAGTGGCTTTTTAGGACATTGAGTCCCACCGCATGTTCAATGCATGAATCTGAATAAAAGCAGTTCTGACAGATAGCTGTTTTCCTATTCTCTTTTGAAGTCGTACTGCTCTAACAGTTATGACGTTTCTCCCGATAGTCAACCTATATCTGGCTTCCTGTAGTTTTAGTCCATTATTACAAGTCCTGCACTCTGGGATGATCAAGAGCAGATTCCTTCCCTTCCTCTTTATGATTATATTTTGAAGAGCACTATCATAGCCCCTTTCAATCTCAATTTCTTAAGGCTAAAAATGCCCAGTTCCTTCAACACAAGGAGGAAGAATCAGATGAACTCCATTTTAACCCACATAAGCTCAGACAGAGACAAACCTTTAGTCTTCAAGGGGACTGTGGTGGCTCAGTGGTTAAGAAGCTCGCCTTGTTAGCTGGAAGACCAGCAAGTCAGCAGTTCAAGACCCGGGTACTGCATGACAGATTGGGCCCCCGCCTCTGTTCCAGCTCCTGCCAACCTAACAGTTCAAAAGCAAGAAATTGCAAGTACAGTGGTACCTCACTTTATGGAATTAATGTGTTCCCCAAGACATTTCGTATTATGAAAAATTCGTAAAGTGAATCTCCCATAGGAGTGCATTGAATGCAATTTCCCATAGGAATGCATTGAAAACCAAAATTCATAAAGTGAAACATGGTTTCCCATAGGAATGCATTGAAAATCAATTAATCCATTCGGGGGGGAATGGTAAAGCGAGTCATTATTTTAAATGAATTTTCATTCATAAAGCGAAAATTACATTAACCAAAGCGTTTGTAAAGCAAGGTACCACTGTAGATCAATAGGGACCATTTCAGTGGGGAAAAGATCTTGGGGAAATGAAAGGAGCCTCATTCAGGTGTCCCCTAAGCAGAATTTCTCCAGCAAAAATCCTTTCAACCCAGAATAATTTCTGACACTACATTATTATTATGAAGGCATTATGATATTTTTTTCACTCACTCCCTTTTCTTTTTTGCCAACATGCTGAAATAGACTGACAAGGCTACTTCTTTTGAAGCCATTAGCCCAAGAAACTCTTTGCATCTTGTAAGAAAGCCACAGATCATGTGCTTCTACCATTTCTTGTAGCACTTTACAATGGGACGTTCTCAAAGTCAATGTTGCCTTTTTGTCATCTGTTATGTTCCGCCTCTTTAACAACTTGCTCTGAGCTATCTCTCTTCTGACTTTCAATAAACTACTGTTTGATATTTGGTATGGCTGGGGTACATGGTGGTGCAGCCTAGATGGGACCCCTCTGCCAACTGAGTCGTCAAAATATCTGTGAGCCTAAAAAAGGCTGAAGAGAATGGTTATGTGTTCTGATTTATGACACAACTGTGGTGTAAAGTATGTGTCTAGCTTGGGTTAAACAGATGTTTTGTTAATTCCCAGTTTCTCCCATAATCTGTATATTTTTGTCCCACACTAGGCCACGGTCTGCAGTGTATGATGGAGTACTCTCTCATTAATCATGAGTGGATGGAAGCATGAGCTAGTTTTATTCATTTTTTGGGACGCCAGGCTACATAAATTAACTGGAACGTGTGTTTAGAATATCTCAAGCAACGTCGGCCACCTCTCCGAGCAACACAGTAGCTCTCAAAGAAATGGTTTTTGGAAATGGAGTCTTAGATCTTGTACAGAATTCTTAGCACCTGTGGTAAACGATCATTTCCAGGATTGGAGCGGAAGACTGAGGGAAAGGAGTGGGGAAGCCATGACAATTAAAGTAGTGTTTTATGATCTACGGCGTCTAGGTCAACAAGAATTCCTACCTTAAGCAGCTTGGCTTCATTTGGTAGACTAAATCATGGCAGTCCAGTTCCTTCACTCCAACACTGGAGGCATTCAAGAGAGAATTGGACAACTGTCTGTCCGATATGCTATGATTCAGACTTCTGCATTGGACTCCACGGCCTAAAACAAGAGTTCCCAACCTAAGAACCGTGGGCTGGATCCAACCCCGGTGCCATTTCATGTGGGGCTCCCACCCCTCCAAGGGCATTCTAGAAACAAAATGGCCACCCCTTTGAAGCTGTTGGGATAAAATGGTCACCACCCCCACTGTGCATGCAGGGCAAAATGGCCATCTGGCCCTTGAAGCTGACTGAGAGAGCATGACCTGGCCCCCAGCTCAAAAAGGTTGGGAACCCTAAAAGGACAGGTAAACACTGATAGGTCACAGGAGAGAAAAGGGATAGTGGAGCAATGCCTTCTTATGGCCTACTGGCTCATCTTCTCTGTGGATGTAATATATCTTGAATTCAGCAAAGCCTTTGACAAACGTGCCCCATGATATTTTGGTTAGCAAGCTAACTAGGTGTGGCTTGGATAGCACAAGTGTCAACTAGATAAATAGTTGGTTACCAAACTGTACTCAGAGAGTGCTTAATAATGGTTCCTTCTCAAACTGGGAGGAGTTAACAAGTGGGGTACCGTGAGGCTGAGTCCTGGGCTCGGTGCTCTTCAATGTTTTCATTAACGACTTGGATGAAGAAATGCAGGGAATACTTATCAAATCTGTGACTGACACAAAATGGGTGGAAGACAGGGACAAGATTCCAAGGATCTTGACAGGCTTGAACATTGGGCTGGAAAAACCAGAAGATTATGTAGGCCTAAATGCACAGTTGGGGGATACTTTGTTCATTAGTACTACGCGCGAGAAGGATCTTGGAATGGTTGTACATCAGATGCTGAAAATGAGCCAACAGTGCAATGTGGCTGCGTTAAAAGGTCAATGCTATTTTAGATAGCATTAACAGAACTATAGCATCCAAAAACCATGAGGCAGGGCTGTAGCCAGGAGTCTAGATTTGGGGGGTGGGGGGATTTTTTCAGGAGAGGCAACAATGTCACACTCACATATATAACATTGGCATCCCTGGGCGGGTGGGTGGGGAGCATTAACTCAGGAGGGCTGCCATGATGTATGAGTCCCCTTCTATTCAGCACTAGTTAGACAACATCTACTGTGTCCAATTCTGGAAACCACACTTTAAGAAGGATGCCAACAAACTGGAGCAAGTTCAGCGGAGGGCAGCATGGATGATCAGGGAACTAGAAACCAAACCTTGTGAGAAAAGACTGAAAGAAATGGGCATATTTAGGCCTTGAGAAAAGGGGACTGAATAATCCCTGGATAAAGAGGAAAGGAAGGATCTGTTCTTGATCATCTCAGAGTGCAGGACATGTAACAACGGGCTGAAACTCATGGCTCTGACCACAATCAGTGTTAACCTGGTAATGGCAACCTTAGATTGCCGACGAATCTTTTTCGCACTACATCAGGCGGAAGGAACTGCAGGGAAAAACTCACCAAAGGGTGCCTTCATTTAGGCAGTTTCACCTCTGGCCTAGACATGGAAGAAGAAGAAGTACGGCAATGGGACCAATTGAACACTCCAATGACACTTGGAGGCATTTGAGAGGAAATCGGACAACTATCTGTCAAGATCTTTTTTCACCCCTTCACTTGGATTCCTTCATTGAGCAGGGGGTTGGATCCACCGGCCTCGTAATCCCCATCCAACTCAGGCATTCTGTAATTCTATGTTCTAGATGCTCAAACTATGAACAAGCCTAGAAGGAAATAATTATTATGGAACCAAGTAAGGCTGACAAAAACAATAATATTTATTGTTTTCATGGATAATTAACCGTAAAAAAATAGGTTTAACTGAAATCTTGGGCTTCAGCTGTAACAAACTAACATTAACTTCTCAGAAGTTAATATAAATATTAAGGACATTTTATTTGAAAACTGGGCCAAGGTAAGCTGGCATCAATGCAGGAACAGTTATTTCTAGGTGATGTCATATTTCTTATGTGTTCATTCTTGTGTCTGATTTGGACTGACATAAAGATCTATCTTTTAAATATATTTTTCTCTCCAAAAACATGTTGCTAAACATAACTTCTCATATAATATGCACTTCTAACCACAACCTTTTCTCCTAATATGCAAATTAAATCTATTTTGTTTTTCTTTAAGATGAACAATGTGGTTTATCTTTAGCTGGACAAATGCAAAGGTCCAACAGTTCCATTCTTTAACTCAATTTCGGGAGGTTTGAATCAAGTTAATTCACAATAGAATGTGTCAAAATAAAAGAGAAGAATTTTTAAGCCTCTCTTAAGAATAGAGGTAAATGGAGAAGTATATTTTGAATGAGCAAAATGAGCTGCTGAAAACCTTTGTTTTCATTTGATGAAATAATTAGAAATATATCAATAGTTTTGGATAAATACATTTAACAGATACTGCATTTCCATCAGTCAAGAAGTGTTTTCTAACGAAATGGGGCAGCGATTATTTCTTCTTGTTTTTACAACACCCAACCATATACACACAAGGGAAAGAGTTTTTATGGGCAATTAAGGCCCACTTCTCGTTGCCAAACATCTGTATTGCTGTAGAATTAAATTAATTACCCAACAGGGCTGGAGACCCGGATACTGCATGATGGTTGGAGCTTCTGTCTCTGTCTCAGCTCCTGCCAACCTAGCAGTTCAAAAGCATGAACACAATGGGCACAGAGCTGAGCAAATTGAGGAGGATGGTGGAGGACAGAAGTGCCTGGCAGACAGTGGTCCATGGGGTCGCAAAGGGTCGGAGTCGACTGTGCGACTGAACAACAAAAAATAGGGACCACTTTGCTAGGAAAAGATCTTGGGGACATGAAAGGAAAGCCTCATTCGGGTGTTCTCCAGCAAAAATCCTTACAACCCAGAATAATTTCTGACACAACATTATTATTATTATTATTATTATTATTATTATTATTATTATTATTATTATTATTATTATTATTATTATTATTATTATTATTATTATTATTATTATTATTATTATTATTATTATTATTATTATAGTATTTATGATTGCTATTCAAAACAACATGAAGGGGGGCATTTATCACAATTGCTCTTCCACAGGAGTAGACCCTATTGCCAATGACTTAATGCCAGTTGTCAAGCTGAGATTAACTAACCTGACAGCCATGAGAACAGCCCTTGGATGGCAAAGTCCACAGGGAAAGGTGAGGGTCCCCAAGTGGATTAAATCCATCTTGATGGAGAGCAGCAGTTTCATCAATCCTGGCCTGGGGTTGAGGAGGACTTTGTGTGCCAAGAGGGCTTAGGACCAGAAAGTGACTCGTGGAACTGGATCAGTGGTACTATGGGTGTCAAGCTGCGATGCAGAAGGCAGATGTCACTGCATTATATTGTCCCCAGGACAATCTTCATGGTTGATTGCCATGAGGATCGCCAATGTTCGGAATTGGATACAACACGAAGAAGAAGAAGAAGAAGAAGAAGAAGAAGAAGAAGAAGAAGAAGAAGAAGAAGAAGAAGAAGAAGAAGAAGAAGAAGAAGAAGAAGAAGAAGAAGAAGAAGAAGAAGAAGAAGAAGAAGAAGAAGAAGAAGAAGAAGAAGAAGAAAGATTATTGGAGAAGAGCAGATGAGGAAGTTATGTCTTAGTGCAGCTTCCAACCTGCATCCAGAGGCTTAGAAAACATTCACAACGCAAGTTATGTCTGAGTTCTGGCTGTTTTCACCTCCAGATGATAAATGGCTGCTTCCCCTTTTCTCTCTTCACATTATTACCAGGCCAAAAACGTCAAAAACCAAACAATGGGAAATTGGGAGTGTTGCATTATTTCTGGAAGTGAAATGATTCAATAAAGAGGGGGCAGATATGAGGTTGAGAGTCACCACCAGAGATCTCACAGCTGAGTTTCGTCGATGCATCTTGTACTCAAATTTCCATCTGGTTACCCTGAAAAATTATATTCCCTTCTTCATTCCCCACGCCAACTGACATTTAAGTTTGGTCATGAGGTTTTGAAAAGCCACGTCATCGGCTACGCATTACTTTTCATGCTGATAATGTTTCACAGCGGTGTATGGCTGCTGCTTTTGGAAAAATCTCTGTGAACTCTAAAGTAAACCAGGAACCATAAGGTTGATGATCAGGGTCATGGCTAGTTAAAAGAGAGTGGCCCAGATCTTAATCTAGATGTTGTAGGTAATTAGATTTATAGATACAATCAGATTTAACAATACAAGCACATGCATGCAAGCAACATTTTCTGGTATTTCTTCTTCTTCCATGTCTAGGTCAGAAGTGAAACTGCCAAAATGAAGGCACCTTTTGGTGAATTCATTCTGCAGTTCCCTTTGCCTGACGTAGTGTGAGAAAGATTAGCCAGCAACACAAAGATGCCATTACTAGGATACGCCCGATTGTGGTTCAAAAATACCACAATCTTTGGGGAAGCTCTTTCTGTGTACCCCCTCTTTTTGGTCTGATCAGACAGGAACCATTAGACTCAAGCAAGTGAGATCACTGCTCCTTATATTCTCCACTACTGTGTTAACATTATTGTGTTCCTCTTTTAATGATAGATTTCCACTTCCACACTTGCATGGCTTCATGCGAACAGCTTGTGGAAATTTGGTACAAATCCAAACTCTTTTTGGGAAAGAGGTGGATATATTTTCTCAGAGGAGCAATTTGCAAGTACAGTAACTGTTTCCTATTCGCCTGCCTCCTTCATTTCCTTCTTTCTCTGTGACATATTCTGAAGCCTCCCTGACACATTGAAAGTAAATAAAATGCTTCACTTGCAAAACTGGTCGGCTAAGCCAGGAATCACATTTCTTAGCGCAACTTCCAACCAGAGGCTTAGAAAACATTCACAACGCAAGTTCCTTTCTTTCCTCCCCAGTAGAAAAGAAGGGGGAAATCTAAGAATCATTTGTCATCCAACCTTCCCTAATGTCTATTCAGAAATTAAAATTAAATAGAAGATGTCGTGATCTTACTGCTGGTGGGTATTAATGGACTATTTGATGTTCTTAAAAAGTTGAGACTATCTTGCCATTTATTTTCTTTTTAATAAGTTCTGAGAATATGTCAGCCTATTCAGGGTCCTCCATGTGACATAGGGGAGGTTGAGATACTTAGCTATATATCCTTCTTTAATGTTGTTCCTTGTCCAGTGAGCTCCTTCCTCCACCTTCTAATTTGGTTTTGCTCTTGCATTACCCTCAATAATGTTTGTTCTTGTCATAAAGCTCTTCCTGGATCTGAGTCAGTGGACTTGACGCTCATATCCATCCAGAGGATGTCAAGGGTCATTCTCTTGTTTAGTTCTCTCAGCGTCCACAGCTACTTCTTGCCTTATCTTAGGTGGAGCAATGCCAATAAGAGGATGCCCGTATATACTCGAGTATAAGCTGGCCTGAATATAAGCCGAGGTACCTAATTCTGACCTAAAAACACAGGAAAATAGATTGACCCAAGTATAAGCCTGTCTCTGTCCTAGTTCCTGCCAACCTAACATTTTGAAAGCAAGAGATTGCAAATAAATAAACAGGGATTGCTTTGGTGGGAAAAGATCTTGGGGACATGAAAGGAACCTCATTCGCGCGTCCCCTGAGCGGAGTTCCTCCACCAAAAATATTTTCAACCCAGAAAGCACCTTTGTGTGCTTCTGACATGATAAAAAAATTCCCAAAAAGTTTCAAGAGAGCATACAGTGGAACCTTGGCTAACGTAATTAATGCGTTCTCTAGGACATTTCTTACAGTGAAAATTACTTTAACTGAATTTCCCATAGGAATGCACTGAATGCATTTTCCCATAGGAATGCATTGTAAACCAAAATACATTAACCAAAATGCAGTTTCCCATAGGAATGCATTGAAAACCAAAATACATTAAGTGAAACACAGTTTCCAATAGGAATGCATTGAAACCCAAATAATCCGGTGGAGGGGGGGAATTCCGTAAACTGAGCCACCATTTTCTTATATTTTCTCACTATTTTCTTTTGTTATATGATTTTTTATGTTAACTGAGCCGTTTGTTAACCAAGATTCCACTGTATAAGAAAAAGGAAGGCAGCATTTGAAACTGGAAAGGAAGAGGAGCGACATAAGGTAAACATTGAATTAAAAGCTGGCCTGACCGCTGATAAATGTATTTTTTAAAGAATACAGGAATTTAGCCACAAGCCAGTTTATACAGATGACTCACAACTCACCAGCCTGGATGGATGAATTCCCTGTGGTCCACCCCCTGATGAGAGACCAACGCTCAACCAGTCAGCTTTCTCTATCGAATGCTGCGTGCGAGGCACTGACAGGTGCTCCTCTGCTCTCGGGGGCTGTGGGTTATTATCTCCCCATGAGAAATCCATGTGGATATTCCAGCAAAGCCCCGTTTCTTCACACTGTTGTACATCTGGCCCGAGTAACGCAAGACGGGATGAAGTCAGACTCGGCAAAGTTCAAAATGTTAGGCTACGGCTTAAGCAGGATTAGAACCAAAGATTTTCTAAGATTATGCGAGATGAAAAACCAGGATTTCCCTAGATCCGTCCCTTGCTTCTTCTGACTATAGCTGGGCCTGTTCTTTTCTTTAGGGTCTGAGTAGAAACAATTCTAAGAAGAGGCAACCAAGTTAGATCGCCCCTGCTCAAAAGCCAGTCATATCTGACTCTAGGGTTCAGTGCTCATCTCTGTTTGTAGCCAAAGAGCCAGTGCTGTCTGCGTCTGCAGACATTTCCATGGACATGTGGCAGTCATTCTTCAACATCGGAGTGCATGGAATGCTGTTGACCTTCCCACCGAAGTGGTCCCTATTTATCTACTTGGAATTTCTTGCTTTCGAACTGCTTGGTTGGCAGGAGCTGGGACAGAGACAGGAGCTCACTCTGTCATGCAGCACCCTGGAATCGAACTCTGACCTTCCGGTCAGTGAGTTCAGGACCTTAATCACTTGAGCCGCCGCAAGAATTCAGGGCATGGGGAACCATAAAGACTGGGAAATATTACTGTGATCTTAGTCTTGGGTAGACTGTGACATCAGATTCATATGGCCATATCATTGAATCAAGTACAAGTAAAACCTCATATAACACTAAAACCTGGTTCCACAAGTCTTCGTGTTATATGATTTTTAGTGTTATCTGATCCTCTATGGGATCCATAGAGATACATTGTAACCACACAGGCTTTCGCGGTTGTTATCTGAAGCATCCCATAGGATCTTAATGTTATCTGATGCAATTCTTCCCCCCAGATTCCTTGATGTTATGCGATTTTAGTGTTATTCGATACTAATGTTATATGAGGTATTACTGTACATTGCTTTATGGCAAGTACATACATTATTGAGGGTAATGCAAGAGCAAAATCAAATTAGAAGATGGAGGAAGGAGCTCATTGAACAAGCAATAACATTACAGGAGGATATGGCTGAGGACCTCACCCTCTCCTAGGTCACTTAAATAGGCTGAGGGTCAGAGCCTCTAAATGTACGACCAACATGCTCAAGTGGGGCTCCTGGCAGACAACAACACACTGTGTGAATGAGGAGAGATTCAGAATCTGACGCGTTTACTGGCCTGCCAATTACTACTGGAAACATGTACTGATCAAGATCTAAGTTTGGCCAAGAGGATGGCTTCATTCTGCCATTTTAAAGTCTGACCTGTACAAGAAAGAAGAAGAAATGTCAATTTCCCCTTTTAAAAAACTGTAAACAAGGTTTTCACAGGAAATCCACCCAGTTTTTAAGGGAAATCAAAGAAGAAGCCCCTCGAGAACAATGTGGATGTACATTTGGGAGCCAGCTAAGATCCAGAAAGAGCTTTATAGCTAGAACAAACACCACCAGATACATTACCAAAGAAGATGTAGTTTTGGCGAACGAGAAAGCCAAAAAGTGGCTTCATTTTCATTCCCCCATTCGTTGGAGCCTATCTATGCTGCCAGGGAAATCACAGCTGCTGATCTGCAGAAAGAAGCTCCAGCTGATCTGGGGAGGCCATCCACAGCTACTCAGCTGGAACCCATCTACGCTGCCACCAGTGATTTTTTTTAAAAAAAAAGTTGTGCTATGACAATATTTTTTAATGATCTTCCATGGCATCTGAGAAAGGCTCCAGCTGATTGGTGAAGACAGGTGCCAGCTGATTTTCATATGCATGGAAATGCGGTGGATCAGCTGGGGCTTTCTCCACCCATCAGCTGCAGCCTGTGTCAACTTCTGCAGCAAGTGTATCTGGGAAACCCCAGATTAATATCAACAGGTGCAGATGGAAAGTCCAAATTGATTTATTTTACATGGAATCAAGTACCCCCTTGGTTTCAGATAAACTGCTTGGAGTTGAAATAAATTGACCATTAAAAACAACCAGGAACCAAAGCACATGTGATGGCTTTTTTAAAGGAATGTAGATGGATGCACCCATAAAGTAAACCAAAAAGGGGGGGGGGTGAATCGTGGTGGATTGTGTCAAAAGTAAGTGGTGCTGTGTTTTACTGCGAAATGATGTAACAACACTCTTTCCACTAGCCACCTGGGATTTGCACCTGGTAAGCCAATGGTTCCTGTCCACATGTTTCTTAGCTCTTTCCTCTTCAACCGATGTGGCCTTAGGATTTGCAGGTCAGTAGAATGGTATTCCCTGTGGCAATGTATGGTTGTGAGAGCTGGACCATTAGGAAAGTTGAGCGCAGAAGAATAGATGCCTTTGAGATGTGATGCTGGAGGAGAGTTTTGAGAGTCCCCTGGACAGTGAGGAGAACAAATAGGTCAATCTTAGAAGAAATCAACCCTGACTGCTCCCTTGAAGGTCAAATTGTAAAGATGAAGCTAAAGTACTTTGGACATCAAATGAGAAGAGAAGATTTACTTGAGAAAGCCTTGATGCTGGGAAAGGTGGAGGGCAAAAGAAAAAGGGGTCGGCAAAAAATGAGATGGCTAGATAGTATTGTGGACACAATGGGCACAGAGCAGAGTGAGTTGAGGAGGATGGAGGAGGACAGGAGTGCCTGGTGGACAGTGGTCCATGGGGTCGCGGAGGGTTGGAATCGACTGTGCGACTGAACAACAACAAAAAGAAGATGGACAGAGTTGTACCGCTGTGCCTGCCTTCTCCATTTTGCTATTACCAATCACTATATCAGTAGTAGTTGTCTGGCCGGGTTATTCTGCTATGGTACTAGAGTAGACCCTACTGCCAATGACTCAATGCCAAGTGTCAGGTAGCAGTTAACTAACCTAGCAATCCTAAAGACGGCCTTGGGCGTTGAAGTCCACAGGGAAGAGTGATGGTCCCCAAGTGGATTAAATCCCACTTGAACCCATCTTAATGGAGGGCAGCAGCTTCATCAATACTGGGGCTGAGGAGGACTTTGCTAGCCAAAAGGACTCAGGACCAGAAAGTGATTCACAGAACTGGATCAGTGTACTATGGGTGCAATCTTGCGATGTGGAAGGCAGATGGAAGGTCACTGCATTATACTCTCAGGACAGTCTTGGCGGCTGATCACCATGAGGATTGCCAATATTCAGATTCGGATATGGCAGAAGAAGAAGAGTATCAACAATGGAAATGGTTGACACCATTTTTCCCCTTGGAATCTTCCAAGCTAGAGAAACAGTTAACGTGGAACGGAGGTGCAGAATTGAACACTCGGTTGAGAAAACCCATACGTATTTATTCGCCCGCTGGTTTTTCTAGTTTTGGCCAACAGACTGTGTCAATATTTGGTTACTGCTGTGGGAACAGCAAGAAAAGAAAGAAGGAAAATAATAGGAGAAAACATTATAGGGGAAGCTTAATCTATTTGGCTGTACCATAGGTTTAACTCAATTATTTCAGTAGTTCTCCTCCCTCCCCTCCCCGCCTCACTTTCTCACACACGCTAAAGGCAAACAGGAACTGAGTTACTTAAGCAGGACGAAAACTGTTTACACGGCCTTCATGCAAAGCCAAAGATGGGTGCCAAATATTCCGTGAGTGGATTCAGTAGCTTTCCCCTTCCTTTCTTTGACTTCTGTATTCTTTCTTTTGGGTGAGATCTCTCCGGCAATTATTGATCCACCCATGCCTCTCTTTGAATCTGAGTTTTCCATGCACTGCAGTTCTATACCAGTGCCGGCCCTGCCATTAGGCAATGGTGAATAACTTCCCAGTGGCAGAGTGTGGTGGTGACGAGTTACAAGACAGAGCTGTGCATATGGGGTTAACAGTACTTTTCCTGCATCTTCTCACGTTGTTTTCTAACCACCCGCACCACCCCAATATGTGGTGGAGTTTCTGTCTGCCTGGAAGTAATACACCAAGCTGAAAGGCTGAAACTCCTCTACAGATTCTGTTCATAGGCATGGGATAAGCAGGGTTTATCAACCTTGGGGCCCCTCAGATGTTTTGGGACTTCAATTCCCAGAAGCCCTGGTTGGCAAGTGTGCTGACTTGGACTTCTGGGAATTGACGTCCAAGAACACCTGGAGCACCAAGATTGAGAAACCCTGTGATAGAGGACTTTGCTAAGCCCTATTAGATAATAATAATAATAATAATAATAATAATAATAATAATAATAATAATAATAATAATAATAATAATAATAATAATAATAATAATAATAATAATAATAATAATAATAATTTCATGTCAAAATTATTCTGGGTTGAAAGGATTTTTGCAGGAGAAACTCAACTCATGGAATGCCTGAATGAGGCTCCTTTCATGTCCCCAAGAGCAGGGACAGAGAAAGGCACTCAACAGGACCATCGTCCACCCTGAGTTAGCATCACCTGGAGAGCAAAGTTTGAGGGATCCTGGTCTAGATTCAGTGGTGAAGTGCCTAGCCCATGAGCTGTCCACAGTCTATATCAGAGGTTCTCAACCGAAGACCCATGGCACCATTTTATGTGGTCTCCCACCCCTCCAAGGGCATTCAAGAAACAAAATGGCCATACTTTTGAAGCTGCTGGGACAAAACGCCCCCCCCCACACACACACCCATTGTTCAGGCAGGGCAAAATGGCTGTCCGGCCCTTGAAGCTGACTGAGAGAGCGTGACTTGGCCCCTCGCTTGAAAAGGTTGAGAATCCCTGGTCTATATCTTATAAATAAAGGTTCAATATTTATCATATGTAATAACATGCCTTTCTTTCTTTCACCGTAAATTTAATACGTTCTGAACACACTGTTCTTTCTTTTCCCCTTCAATCACAGGAAACAAGTTTCTAATGTTATCAAACCATCATAAAGGTTTAGGGAAAGCTGAGATTAGTTTCCACTCTATCTGTTTATTCTACTGCTGATTTAAAGAAAAAAAAATCCACCGTTTTCCACCTTTCAGTTTTTAATCCCCAGACAATATGGTTCTAGGTTGGGCCAGCCCCCCTGTTTCCCCCCAATGGAGTTGTTTCTCTTGGCTCTGGGTTACAAAGGAAGTTGGTCAACAAGATGTTGCTTGGACAGGATTAAGCCAATAGAGGTGGGGAGGGAGGCGCACGATTGGAGATTTGGTGGATGAAAAATTGATGTGGAGGGAAATGCCCAGTTACTGGGCAGGTTGGGAGGGGGGATATTTTGCCATGGACGCAGCTGCTTCCTGCCTGTTTCGTTTTTATTGCAACGAGGGCAAGGTTTACAGGAAATTCCAGCTAGGAGACAATACCGGCCACTGGGTCCTCTGGAGCCGGGCTCCATAAGAAATGCCACCTCTCGGCGATCTGTCCGTCTTGCAACTTTATGGGTTTGATTCTTCCCAGGACAGCTGGTTCATCACAACAGAATGGGCACTAGCTAAGCCGTCTGACCCCTACTCCAGAGGAGGCTTCCCCTATCCTGCTCAACCTGGGCCAAGCCTGTGTTGCCCTCTTGCTGAATTCCAACTCTGTGTGGACAAACTTTTGTGCAAGAAGGGCAGGGGAGAAAGAAACGAGAGAACAACCATGAATTTTAAAAAGGCCACAGCTCTGTTTTGAAACCAGGAACCGAGAGAAGCAGGGACTACGGTGGCTCAAGTGGTTAAGACACTGAAATCGCTGACTTCAAAACAATTTCCGGGGACCTGCACGACGGAGTGAGCTCCCGTCTCTGTCCCAGCTCCTGCCAACCTAGCAGTTTGAAAGCAGGTCATTGCAAGTGATTAAAGAGGGACCACTTCAGTGTGAAGGTCAACAGCATTCCATGTGTTGAGGCATGCCTGCAAAATGTCCATGGAGATGCCTGCAGATGAAGACAGTGCTGGCTCTTTGGCTATTATCAGAGATGAGCACCAAACCCTCCTTTCATGTCCCCAAGAGCAGGGACAGAGACAGGCCCTCAGTCCATCATGCAGTACCCAGGTCTCAAACTGCCGACTTGCCAGCCTTCCAGCCAACAAGGTGATCATCTTAACCACTGAGCGACTACAGCCCTTAAAGCTTCCATAAACTCCCATAAGCCTAGCCAAAAGTAAAGAATTATGGGTATTACAATTTCATAATCCTGAAGGCACCAGAATTTTCTCCTAGCCAATTCTAGTATAGGATTCCTCCCAAACATTTATTTATTTATTTATTTATTTATTTATTTATATTTGTTTATCGCCCTCCTCCCCGAAGGGACCCAGGGCGATTTCTAACGATTTTAAAAACACTTACAAAATTAAAAAGTTTAAAAACTTAATTAAATGCTAGGTATTATAACTTGGACATCCCTTTATTCACCTTTATTAAAATACAGCCGCTTCGGCTTGTACCGTACTTACCTTCAAAGGATAGAAAATAAAAGATTACATCTTAATTAGTGCCACCTTGTGTTTAAAACAAGCCTTACATCTGAAAAGATGTCAAGAAATAGTCGCTGTTTTACATTCGTTTAAGTATCTCCCCATGCTGTGTGCCTAATTGAATAAGGTGTTATAATTTCTTTCCTGCAAAAGAGAGACAAAGAATAAAAAACAAATAGCTGGTGGGTAGTAATAAAAAGGCTGAGCACAGCCACAGAATAATAGATGCCTTCAAGTTTTGGTGCCGGACAGGATTCTTTTAAATCCCCTGGACTGCAAGGAGAGCAAATCAGTCCATCCTAAAGGAAATCAACCCTGACGGCTCCTTGGAAGGACAGATACGGAAATTGAAGCTCAAGGACTTTGGCCACCAAAGGAGAAGAAGGAAAAGATCTCTCCCTCCCTCCCTCACTCTCTCACTCTCTATTTGCAGAAAATTTCTCTGCAACTACACATTATGGAAAATGAGAAACATTCATTAGTTGGAGGACACCTAAAACAATTTTTAGCCTGTTTTGGAACCTTTTGAGTGCTTTGCGAAAAATGAATGGTTCTGTTTTCAAGAAAACAAGATGTTCCCTGATCTTGGTGGAATGGTAGATCCCCAGCTCTGCCTCTCTCCGAGGCTGATCCTGCTCAAAGGCCTCAGAAAAGGAAGGGTTTGGATTCTGGTGGTGGGGATGTGAATTTGGACCTTTG
The DNA here is from genome assembly GCA_030440675.1 of Furcifer pardalis. NCBI lineage: Eukaryota > Metazoa > Chordata > Lepidosauria > Squamata > Chamaeleonidae > Furcifer > Furcifer pardalis. Next base: position 7,661,543 of record CP126898.1, read on the forward strand.
GAAATGCCTTTCAAGATGGCTCGGGTGGGGCTGGAGTTGGCGTATTGATGCGCCTCACCTTGTCATGTCATGTTTCATCAATGCAAGAGATGGTTCAGAAAAAGCAAAGAAAGCTCTTCTAGCTCTTTGGCTTTGAAACAGAGATGAGCACTGAACCCTACAGTCAGATACAACTGGCTTTCAAGCAAGGGAAACCTTTAAAGCAAGGGAATGATGCACTCGGTTGGTCCAGTTTGGTTGAAATGGTAGCTTGAATCTGACCTGCCAATACTGGGACCTTCATTTACCAGGAGAGCATTTGGTAAAGGGAAAGGTCGCCCTTGATCGAAAGCCAGTTGTACCTGATTCTAGGGTTTGGTGCTCATCTCCGTTTATAGCCAAAGAGTCAGTGCCATCCCTGAGAATGGTCCCTCTCCTGTTTAGAGAGAGAGGAGAAGGAGGCGGCATTGATAACGCTATATTTGCCATGTATGGTATCATTCCTCTTCCAAAACAAACATCAAAATGTATATTTCCAACTTTCCACGTGCAAAAGAGGCCCATTTTCTTCCACTCCTTTGTTTGCTGCAGACTTCTTGGGAGGGGGGCTGTTTGCTCTGACAAGCCCACCATGAAACGAAACAGATGCAGAGTAAGAAAAAGTACAAATTTACGAGAGTAATGAAGACAATGAAAGAGGCAAACATAATTCAGGAGGACGGAGTCAGCCGGATCTTGACATCTGATCCTTTCTGTCGAGCCTCGCCAAATCTATTCTTCTACTAGGCTTTTTCTCCTTCCATGCCACCAAAGGAGTGTTTCTTATGTTGCACTGTTAGTAGCTAAAATGTGGTGCTCTCTCAGCGTCTCCCTTTGGCTTCAAGGCTTTAATTAATAATGCAGACCTTACGCTCACTAAATCCGAAAGTAAAGCCCACACAGTTTGCTTCCAGGGTAACGTGCACATTTCCTCCAGTATTTATTGGCTAGTCTCTTTAATTCATTAATTAATTTTATTATTTATTTAATTAAATTTATATTCCACCCTACTCGCACAGGCAACTCAGGGCGGATTACAACCAATATACAATACATAGTTAAAAACTCTTTTAAAAAACAAATTAAAAACCATTTAAAACAACTTTTATGACTTTTATGATTCAATGGAGGCTTTTTTTTAAGGTAGTTGAATGATTCATGGATTGAAACTAGGTCTGTGCATAGTAATTGAAAGAACGCCAAAAGTCTAAAAATTGCGAATACTGTATATACTCGAGTATAAGTCTAGTTGTTTTTTTAAAAAACCCATGAGGTCCAAAAAAGGGACTTGACTTATACTCAGGTCAATGACCCCAAGCATCCCAAAATGAGGTGGTGTAAATTCAAACATACATTTTTATAAAAGCTCTAACACTACTATAGGTAAAGGTAAAGGTTTCCCTTGCTCAAAAGCCAATTGTATCCGACTCTAGGGATCAGTGCTCATCTCTGTTTCTAAGCCGAAGAGCCAGCGCTGTCTGCTTCTGCAGATGTTTCCATGGTCATGTGGCAGCCATGACTAGACACCGGAGCACATGGAATGCTGTTACCTTCCCACTGAGGTGGTCCCTATTTATCTACTTGCAATTTCTTGCTTTCGAACTGCTAGGTTGGCAGGAGCTGGGACAGAGACGGGAGCTCATTCCATCCTGCAGTACTCGGGAATCGAACTGCTGACCTTCTGCCTCCCAGTCAGCGTCTTAGTGGCTTGAGCCACTGAAGTCTAAAAACTCAAAAATAAACCCATACAAATGTCTAAATTAATTAATTTTACCATGTTTTCATGTATTTTAATTATTGAAACTCACTAGCAGCTGCTGCATTTTCCACCCCCAACTTATACTCAGGTCAATCTACTTCCCTAGTTTTAGAGATCCAAATTAGGTAGTTCGACTTATATTCGGAACGACTTGTACTCGAGTATATACAGTATTTGTATATCTTCTTGCTGGCCATGGGGCAGAACAAAGCCAAAAGGCATGTGTGGGGTGGAGCAGCAAACCTCCTATTAATGTCTCATGTTAAATCTGGCATTTGTAGGGTACAAAATGCTAAACAAAATATATTTTAAAAATCCACAATGCGATTAAAATCAAGTTAGCCTATAACTGGAGAGAACCACTATTATCTGCCTTTGAAAACAAAGGAAATAGCTGGGTGTGGCAAAGCTCCATGTGGGCTACACGACATTATGGGCTGGCTAGTCTCTCTGCTCTTTAGACCCTTATAAGGGTGCCCCTAAAAAAACTATTGGTTTATTACAACTAGCTCAAGATGGGAGAATTGTTTGATGAGAAAAAGAATGAGCAGAATGAAGATCAGTTGAATTATCTCATGCCATGGTACAGCAGCTTTGAAGCTGACAACCTGACCACATATTTCTCATCTCTTTGTCAGCTTCCTAATGTTGTAAAAAGTTCAGGCCAAGGAGATTCCATCCCCCTTCTCTCTAGACAACACCCCATACAAATGGAAAGCTCCGTCCATAAGTGTTGATGCCCCTGTCATTTCAATCATTTGAAATGTAAAACTCATTACATCAGGTGCTGGCTTGCCCCTTTTATTATTTTCCAATTTGTAATTCAAGAATAGCTTCCAAATATCCCAGAATTTATTTTGTTTTGCTATACCTTTTTTTTAAAAAATTAACTCCCAGGTGAGCTTTTCATTCAGTGTCATTTCCCAAATATCTTTGTACCAATTACTCAATTCTAAATTTAGAACATGTTTTCTATTTATTTATTTATTTTGCAATCTGTTGCCTTGCTAATGTCAAAGAAAATAGATAATTAATCTTGTTTATTTTCATCTAATTTTAATTTCTCAAGATCTGTCATCAAGGCAATTTTGGCATTTAATTTCAAATAGGTCTCATAATTTTACCAATCTCTTTTTTATAGCACTTGATGTTGCATTGGATTGAAGCTGCTCTGAGACATGTATTGTATATACTCGAGTATAAGTCTAGTTTTCTAGCCTATAAAATTAGGTCCAAAAAAGGGACTTGACTTATACTCGGGTCAGTGATCCCAAGGGTCCCAAAACAGTAGAGGTGCAAATTATAGATTTTAAGAACTTTTAAAAATTTTCACTTGTTTTCTGATGTTTTACGATGTGTTAAACCGCCCTGGGTCGCCTTGGCAAGGAGGGCAGTATAGAAATGTAAATAAAATAAATAAATAAATAACGGTAAGAGGCCCAAGGAAGGGAAGAGAAGTCTAAACATTGTCTACCTTGCTCTCTTCCATGCTATTGCTATTTCCACAGGACTTCGACTGAATATACATATTAATATTTATGTAATATTAATCTTATTAAAATTTGCTGTGTCATGAGGTAAGGCAGGGTTAACTCTTCATGGGAAGGCTTTGGTATTCCTGGCAGGGTGAGAAACAAAGACATGGAAACACAGCAAAGAGCAAACATTGGGAAATGACTGAGAAGGGGACAATGATAAGGAAGAAGAGACTGTATAATCTTACACGTGGTAGAAGATTTAAGTACCTGCTTATCCACACAGCCGTACGGTCAGTTGAACCAAATTGGAAATACAAGGCATGCGATTGTCAGAGTAACCGGGCAGGGGCTGATTTACAAGCCATGTCCCAACAATTACAAGCCAACTTAAGGGAGAGGGTTTCTAGAATGGATATTGATTTGTTTATTTTAGCCTGGACAGCTTTTGCCCTATAGACAAATTGGAGACAAATTCAGGTGGGGTGCAGTTTGTGAGAAAAGGGGAAGAACAATTAAAAATGTAAAAGATCACAGTTACCTAGTTAGAAACTACTGTACAATGAAATGGCAAAGCTAAACACAGATTGGAATTGAATGAGTCGTTAACTTGCAGAAATATTTACACGTTTAAATATTTATCCTTTTTGTCCTGTTAACTTCCACTTTCATGTAAACAGGCCAGAGTCCTAGTGAAAATAGATGTGTAACTGGGAAGGAGAATATTTATGTCAGACCATCAGTTGCATTCAGATACCCTGGATTATGGGCTGCAGTGGCTCAGTGGTTAAGAAGCTCACCTTGTTAGCTTCGAGACCCAGGTACTGCATGACAGATTGAGCACCCGTCTCTGTCCCGCAAAAAAATCCTTTCAACCCAGAATAATTCCTGACATAAAATTATTGTTATGATCCTTCAATTGCTCACCTGGCATGCATACTTGTCCAGAAAATTGTGAAAACCACTTGCTCAATTCCTGTTATTTCACAAAAGGGATTTTGACCAATCACTTTTAAAGCCCACTTTGCATGTGGATCTGCAGAGCTTTTTGTCTCGAACTGCTGATCTGCTCAGCTGATCTGAGCAGCTGATCTGAGCAGCTGATAAGCTCAACATCTTAACCACTAAGCCACCTTGGCCTTTGGTACAGAATTAAACCCACCCACCCCCCAATTCATATTTAAATAACAACATTAAGAAAATTACCAACCCTAAGCAATGACACATGATTTTTGTTACAACCACATGGTATAGACTTCAGGTTAAACTTGTTATGTGCCTTCATGTTGGAGATATGTAAGGAGCGGTTTTACCAGTCCTACTCCCCCGGTGTCACTTTCCAGTTGAGCAGGAGGTGCAAAGCCAGGCTTTCAGAATCCTAGTCCACCAATTTATCCACTACACCAGTCTGGGCTTGATAGTGGTTTAAGTATCAAAGGATGGTGGTTCGATTTCCGCATGGTGGCTTCCAAGGAGAAGAACCAATCTGTGTAGCCATGAGTAAACTGGACGATCCCAGGGCAGGAAGGGTACCTAGAAAACCCTGGAAAGAGTCAAATGAGTTGACAGCATGCAGTTTAAGGTAAGGTAAAGGTAAAGGTCTCCCATGCTCAAAAGCCAGTCGTATCTAACTCGAGGGTTCAGTGCTCATTTCTGTTTACAGCTAAAGAGCCAGCACTGTCTGCATCTGCAGACGTTTCCATGGACACATGTCAGGCATGACTAGATAGAATGCTATTTACCTTCCCATCAAAGTGGTCCCTATTTATCTATGTGCAATTTCTTGCTTTCGGACTGCTAGGTTGGCAGGAGCTGGGACAGAGATGGGAGCTCATTCCCTACTTGGGTCTCAAACTGCTAACCTGCCGACCTTCCAGTTGTCAAGTTCAGCGTCTTAACCACTTGAGCCACCGGAGTCCCAAGTTTATGGTACAGAAAGTTAAAATGTAAGCAAAACAAATAAACCATATAATTTATCTAGTGTAGCTAATGCAAGGTCAACCAGCTGAGCTTTTCTGGTCATAAAGTTAGACATTCATTCAGTATATATGGGGTAGACAATGCATGTGCTATCTTCTGTCTGAGCATCCCACTGGGCTAATAAAACCAGAATGAATTACATGATAGGTCAAACCACAGAAGAAGTCGCGACGTTGAAGTTTATGCTTTGGAAATGCCTGTTGTCCGTGGACACACTCTAAAATAGAAAGGATTTGATTTCTTACAAATTTGCACTGTACTGTGACAGGCAGAATATGTAAAAATTCCAGGTCTTTCCCCTTCATGTCTAGGTCAAACTTTAAACTGCCCAAATGAAGCCACCTTCTCTGCTTTGTTGTTGGTCAAATTTAAATCCTCATTGGTCCATGTTTCTTATAATAAAATTCCAGGTATTAAAGTAGGAATATATGTTTTCTCCAAAGAGATCAGATAAGAAGTATTATGATTAGACAGAATTCCGTAAAGTGTGGAGTAGCGAATTCTGTTAGCTAGAGAACATAAGTACAGTATTGTCTTTCAATGTAAGAAACCTAACCTAAATGTAATCTAAATATTAGTGTCTAAGCCAGTGATGTCATGGTATATTTGATCTGTACAGCTGCTGCTTGTGACAGTTGCAATACACAGCCCTGTAGCGTCATAAGGAGAGTCCGAAAAAGGGAAGCAGCTGGATTGGATTGTATCAACAACAGAAAAGTTAATCATTTGTAAGGTTGTAGTTACATGTCATCAAGTTGCCCCTGACTTCTGGCAAGCTGACGAATGAGCAATCTCCAAAATGTTCTGTCCTTAAGAGGTAATCACTCTTAATTGCTTGTTCAGGAATTACAATGGGGATGGAAAACAAATGTATACTATTCCTAGGGAAATCTAGTTCTCTCCCAGTGACTGATCTAGTTCTCTCCCAGTGACAAGCTCAAGACAAAAAGGCTTGAGAAGGGAGATGCTATCATGGTCCTGACTCATTGGAAAGTGAGTCATGGAACTGGATCAGTGGTACTGGTGTCACACTGCAATGCGGAAGGCAAATGGAAGGCCACTGCATTATATCTTTAGAACAATCTTTGTGGTTCATCACCATGATGATCGCCAATATTCAGAATTGAATACAGCACAAGAAGAAGAAGATCGTCCTTGTTGCCTTCTCTCTGTACCTGCTCTAATTTATTTGCATCTTTCTTAACGTGCCATGCCCAGAATTGGACACAGTACTCTAGATGTGGTCTAACTGGTGTTGACTAGAGGCCAGCTTAGTACCTCATGGGTTTTGAAGACCATACTTCTGTTAATGCAGCCTAAAACATCATAGACCTCTTTTGAAGCCACTGTTGAATCATGTTTAGCCTGTGATTTACAACAATTCCAAGAACCTTCTCGGTTGTAGTATTACTGAGCCAAGAGTTCCCCACAGGACCATAGCCAGAGGGGGGTCCAGGGTAGGGTTGACCCACCCATAGTTAGCAATTTGACCACCATGACAAGGCATGGTTTTCCTTTTTTGTTGTTGTTGTTGTTCAGTCGCACAGTCAATTCTGGCCCTTTGCGACCCCATGGACCACTGTCCGCAAGGCACTTCTGTCCTCCACCATCCTCCTCAACTTGCTCAGTTCTGTGCCCATTGTCTCTACAATACCATCTAGCCATTTCATTTTTGGCCGCCCCCTTCCATAGGAATGCATTAAAAAGAGGAATGCATTAAAAAGAGGCTTTGTTGCCCAACCTGAAAAAATATTCGTGCACCCACATCTAGAATCCTGGCTACGCCCCTGGTTCCCCATCTTGTAACTGTGCATCTGTTTTCCCCACCCCCACCTAGGTGTAAAACTTTGCACTTCTTCCTGTTAAATTTCATTGTGTTGGTTTCAGCCCAGTGTTCAAGCTTATCTAGCTTTCTGAATCCTTTTCCTCGTTATATCTGGTCCTACCTCAGAAGACCACATGTTTTCCTCTTCTGCCCTGAAGAATCAAGGCAGTGTAAGGAGGAGAAGGGCTTGCTATAATTAAGACACCACACTTCTCCCATTAGAGTTCCATCAACAGCTGAAGCCACGACTAAGGTTTCATATTAGGTTTTACGAGTTCTCCCATTTGCAAAGAGATCTAACTCCAACGGGTTTCGGGTGAGAGCCGGTGGCTCTGCGGGATTTGCTTGCACAAAAAGCTGTTGACACGGGAAATGGCTGGCGTTGCCAGCTAGCAAAGCCTGTGCAGTATTACTGAGCAGCTTGTGGGCACCTGGAAAGAATTAGAGTTTCTCATCCCCCATAAGCAATAGGTTTTAGGGATGCATTGAATGGGTTCTCAAGGGAACCTCTTGGAAACATCACCAATCTTGCATATCCCAAAGTAGAAGCCGTGATGTTGGGAAAGGTGGAGGGCAAAAGAAGAAGGGGGTGGCCAAAGATGAGATGGCTAGATGGTATTGTAGACACAATGGGCACAGAGCTGGGCACGTTGAGGAGGACGGTGGAGGACAGAAGTGCCTGGAGGAGAATGGTCCATAGAATTTAAATTGGTCGGAATCGACTGTGCGACTGAACAACAAACAACAAAGTAGGCAACCTTAGAAAAAGCACATGACTCTCCTGAGCCCACTAAGGGGGAACACAGCTCCTCACTGCTAGAAATAACCACCATTGCTGGTAGCACCATTGCTGATGAAAGTAAAATAGAGGTCGCCCTTGCTCGGAAGCCAGTCGTATCCGACTCTAGGGTTCAGTGCTCATTTCTGGTAACCATTGAATGGTTCTTGATGGTAGTCTAGCCCTACCTACTACATGCCAATTTCTTAAAACAGGTGAGAAGTCCCTCTTTAGCAATGACTTTATTAGGGCTTCACTTTCTTGGAACATAACCTGACCCATAAGTATGGCATGGCCACCTTTTTGTTACTGTGCCACCACATTGGTATAGAATTAAGGTAAAGATAAAGGTCTCCCTTGCCCAAAAGCCAGTCATGTCAAGTCTAGTGGATGGCGCCCATTTCCATTTGTAGGTGTTTCCCTCATCACGTGGCAGGCATGACTAGATACCAGAGTGCATGGAACACTGTTTACCTTCCCACCTATTTATCTACTTGAAATTTCTTGCTTTCGAACTGCTTGGTTGGCAGGAGCTGGGACAGAGAGGGGAGCTCACTTGGGTCTCAAACTGCTGGCCTGGATAGTGGATACCATCCAGTCATCAAGTTCAGTATCTCTTATCCACTAAGCCACAGCAGTACCTGATGCTGAAAGTACATCAGTCTTAAATTGTCCACCTTGTCAAATCTATCTATCGCACCTAGCATCGCCATTGGGACATGTTGGGTATTATAGGCCAAGAAAGCAACTACTGTAGTTCCATTTCTGTTCCTGAACAGGATGCTAAGACAGGTGTGCACCTTGTCTAGGATCGAAAGAAGACAAGATGTGCTGAATCTGACTAGTAGTGGTGGTGACCCTGATGGCTGGGGAAATGACAGGAAGGGACTGATTGGAGTTCACAAGCTGAGAGTCATCATTGTATTGTATTGTATTTTCGCACAAGTCTTACAGGAAACCCTTGAAACTCTATGATCAATTGCTCCATAGGAAGATACTTTACAGCAACACAGACTCATTTGTGAATCTAATCCAGGGCTTCTCAACCTACAGCCCAGGGGTCGCATGTGCCCCACAACCCCATTTCATGTGACACCACAACCACCACCTCCGCCACAGCCGGAAGTGTCATGTGTGGCAGGCAATGCAAAATGGCCATCCAGCCCCCAAAGCTGTCTGAGGGAGCATGACCTGCCGCTCGGCTTGAAAAAATTGAGAATCCCTGATTTAATCGAGCATATTCTGGCAGTGACTGTCCAGGATCTTGGTCAGAGAAAAGTATTTCCTGTCACCTGTTACCTGATGCTTGTAACAGGAGACAAGGGGGGGTTGGAAACCATAGGATCACCATAAAAGCCACATGGTCTTCCACTCAGCTGTGGCTTCTCCATAATCCTTGCCGAACACCTACTGAGCCCATAGCTGTCATTTCACTTCTATTTTGCCTTACCCGCCCCATATCTTCGAGTTGATTCTTATCTGCTTCCTGCTTCAATTTGAGAAGTTTCTTTTTAAAAATTCCAGGCAAAGATTTGTGTATACTGTAGTTTTATGAGCATTCCTCCTTATAGAAGGGCTTTTGCACACAATGGTGCCTAATATATAACAACAACAACAACAACCCCCTCCGTTCTTGTCATGGTGGAGGGGCTGGTGTGCTCTAATGATGCTAGGCGCTATGCTGAACAGGTGCAACCACATCATGCAGGTCTTAGCTGAAAAGCCAGACTAAATCTGTTCCACAAGCCATTTAATATGGTGAGAACATGCAATTCTAATTCCATGTCGGCTCGATCATCGCCCCGATTAACAAGGATTTCGTTGGATACTATAGCTCCCGGGTATCCATTGAATAATGACCTACAGGGCTCAATTCTTTTTGCTAGGCAACCAGGGAATCGAACGACTGGAAGACAATTAAATAGCTCACAAAAATCTGGATGAGGGTAGAAAACCTTTCGATAATGGAAGCCCATTACCAATCTGAACCATTAAAACGTGGGTTTCAAAAATGTACGTACCAAAGGCGGATTCATGCCTCAAGCAGGGGCTTGGACTCGATGGCCAAAGAGGTCCCTTCCAACTCATTTATTCTAGGATATTTGGAAAGAAAACCATCCAGCCTGGATTTGTAACTTCAAAAGCAACATTCAGTGTTTTGGAAAGTCTTGATTCAATTCAAGCCCTTCTTTAGCCTTCCTCGTCTCACTTCATTTTGGTTCAGAAATGAGCAACCTTCTCCACCCGCCACTTTGATTCATTTTCTGGATAAGATACAATTCCAAAGCATATCCCAAATGTAAACATATATGCAAGTAATTTTCCCCCAATACAGCACAATCTTGAGTGTTATTTCAGTAATAAAAGACAATTCCTCAGGGATGAAACTCTACTACTCTGTAGGCAGAAGCGAGTGTGTCAATTTGACTCATCTATTTTTGGACTGCTGTGGATGTAAAATTGCCTTTAAATAAGAGTGCTTTTCAGACACTATGGATTATTGGATTTGATCCCATCCAAAACCAGCCAACAGTCCGGGTCCCTCAAAAATTATGAGGGAAACACTAGTCCCATCTGTTTCTGTGAAGAACTCTTTTGATCATAAGACAGTCAGTTGCTTAAGTCCCTTATTCCGCAAACACAATACTAAATGAGCCCTCAGCACTGGCAAACTGCGGAGGTTAGACGCTTTGTTCCAGCATATCAAGTTTATATTTCTTCTTTTTCTTTCCTGTCCTGATCATACCCCAAACTGCCAAAATGAATCCACTTTCTTGGCTTTGCCATTGGCCAAGCTCAAGTCCTCATTGGTACAAGTTTCTGGCAATAATCGGCAGACCAATAAATGAGCCGGATTCTGTAATAATAATAATTTTGTGTCAGAAATTATTCTGGGTTGAAAGGATTTTTGCGGGAGAAACTCCACTCCGGGGCCACCCAAATGAGGCTCCTTTTGTGTCCCCAAGAGCTGGGACAGAGATGGGCACTCAATCCATCATGCAGTGCCCAGGTCTCAAACTGCCGACTTGCTGGCTTTCCAGCTAACAAGGTGAGCTTCTTAACCCCTGAGCCACCACAGCTGGATTCTGTATCACTCCACATTCACACAGCATGTTGTTGTCTGCCACCAGCCCCCTTTGAGCATGTTGTTCTTATATTCAAGCACTCTGACCCTCAGACTATGTAGGGGAGGTTGAGATCCTCGGCTATATCATCCGTTAATGATGTTCCTTGCCCGGTGAGCTCCTTCCTCAATCTTTTAATACAGAAAGACCCTCCATGATGGCTGTGATTCACTTTTAAAAGAGGATTTCTAGACTATGAGTCTGAAGGCAGCAGATTAGCTGAGAGGATCCAGAGCAGAGATTGAACACACACAACCTTTTCATCCAACCCATGCTGGCTGTGTTTTGATCCAACTGACACCTGGTGGGTAAGCATCATTTCTACTTCACCTTACGACAAGTCAACGACAGCTTATGAGCTTTGCCAGGTCTCTCTCCACATTGCCGAACTTCAACAGGCCCTGCAGAGCGGAATCGCCAAGATGGCAGTTCTCCGAAAGGCACCACCCTGGTTTGAACTCCTGACACTCTGAAGACCTAGAAACTAGGAGTCCTACAGCACTGGCAAAAAACATGCTCATGAGACAGTGTCATGAAACACATCTCATCCTACCTTTGGAGAACCTGCTTTGAAGCTGACAGTTGGAGCAATTAGAAAGGGGCGTTGCAGCTCTTAATTAAGGTTTGGTAAAGGGCGTTGGACTTCCAAATGTGAAATCTGCTCTATGTGTACCTTGACATTGTTGTTACTGCACTGCCGTGATCAAAGAGTTGGGATCGCAAGTTTAGATAAATACCTGGAGCTGTTTCTCTAAGGATCAGTGTATGCTACTGAGTTCAGACTTCTAGGCTGGAAGTCCCAGCAGAGGAGGCACCTTGAGTTAGAAAAAGGAGTTATTCTCAGGGAGCATCTTTGTGGTAGGGAAGGAGTTACCTAGCAAAGGAGAAATGTTTCATACTGGGAATATCATGTAGGGTGTTCAAACAGTGCAGCTGGTGAAGATCCAGAGCATCTGGACATCTCTTTATGTACTAATACCTGATGTCACCTTGGCGGTACAAGTCCCAGCTGCCTTCACATAGGTGGGAAAGGTAATAACATTCTCTGCACTCTGGCATCTAGTCATGCCTGCCACATTTCCACAGAAACATCTGCAGACACGGTCCTGTCGAAGTGTTACCTATTTGAGTAATGGTCGCCCTTGCTCGAAAGCCAGTCGTCTCCAACTCTAGGGTTCAGTGCTCATCTCTGTTTATAGCCAAAGTGCCAGTGCTGTTTGCACCTGCAGACACGTGGCAGGCATGCCTCAACACCAGAGTGCACAGAATGCTGTTTAACTTCCCACTGAAGCGGTCCCTATTTATCTACTTGCAATTTCTTGCTTTCGAACTGCTAGGATGGCAGGAGCTGGGACAGAGACAGGAGCTCACTCCATTGCGCAGTACTTGGAAATCAAACTCTGGCCTTCCAGTCATCGAATTTAATTTAATTTAATTTAATTTAATTTAATTTAATCCCCCTGTGCCCACCCCAACATAATGTATTGTAATGTAATGTATTGTCTGTAAGCCGCCCTGAGTCGCCACGGAGAGTGGGCGGCAATATAAATTTGAACTAATTAATTAAATTAATTAATTGATTGATTGATTGATTGATTGATTTAATTTAATTTAATTTAATTTAATTTAATTTAATTTAATTTTTGCATTTATATGCTACCCAATCAAGGAACCCGACTCAAGGCGGCTCACATAATCATCAGTGTTTTAACCACTTGACCGACCGCAGTCACCTCATTACCTATTTATCTACTTGCAATTTCTTGCTTTTGAACTGCTCGATTGGCAGGAGCTGGGACAGAGTCGGGAGCTCACTCCGTCATCTAGCACTCGGGTCTCGAACTGCTGATCTACCGACTTCCCAGTTGTCAAGTTCAGCCTCTTAACCACTAAGCCACCACAGTGCATTTGAATAACTCAGTTTATTAAGATGCACAAAGGGCTATGTGTTGAAGAAACCTAACAAGAGCAAAATCTTAGAGCAAGAGTCCTTCTTCCACACACCAATGGCAAGAACATGGCTAGCAACAGCAAAATCTTAATCCAATGGCATAAGGATTTTTTGTAAGCTAATTTATGGACTACATCATTAAAGGATCAATGACTAAAGATCCCAGAGCACACAAGCTTATGAGATTTTTCTTTTTCTAGAAAGCAACATTTCAAAGGTGAAATGAGATCCAGTAATTTTTAAAGAGGCAGATTCCTTAATCATCCATGGTTTCAGAATGTCACTGCATGATGATCTCTAGGACATAAGCCCCATAGATGGGAAAGTATGTGGAGATTTGGCTTGCTAAGTAATAAATTAGTGCAGAATATCCTTTTCTAATGCAACATCTGGAAAGATGGGAAGAATCAGCTTTGGATTGTTGCCTTGGACCTATCTGAGGGCAGACAAATGTTAATTTTGGGTTTTCCCCTCAAATCCAGACACCTTTTAAATCTTGGTTTTTCCTATGTTATGTTTATGTAAACTTTTCCTAGTAAGTGTTCTTAAAACCACCAATACTTTTTAGCCATTCCTTCCTTCCTTCCTTCCTTCCTTCCTTCCTTCCTTCCTTCCTTCCTTCCTTCCTTCCTTCCTTCCTTCCTTCCTTCCTTCCTTCCTTCCTTCCTTCCTTCCTTTGAGTTTGCCATAAAATTCTGTGGTCTTTTGCCATTTTTTGTAGCACATTTTGGAGTGTGACCAGAAGCGTAGCATGCCTTAACGGGGCCCCGTATAAAAATTTGTTTGGGGGGCCCTTGTGAAATTAAAAAAATTGGGAAGTTTTTATTAATTTTTGCTGTAGGGGGCCCCCGTGGCCCGGGGTCCCCGTATAATTGATACGGCAGATACGGCGGTAGCTACGCCCCTGAGTGTGACAGCATTACAGTGTGCAAATAAACACCTTTATGTAATCTCGTGGCATGATATGTTGTGTATCAATGGTTAAATCCTGTCCCTTTGTTATGTAAGAGGTGTAACATTCCATCATTCTTAACCAGCAGTTAAAGACTCTCTGCTTGGAACCTTGAACATGCAGGAACTACCTTCATGAAATGTGTTGCTATATGTTGTGTGTCAATGGTTGAATCCTGTCCCTTTGTTATGTAAGAAGTGTAACATTTCATCATTCTTAACTAGCAGTTAAAGACTCTCTGCTGGGAATCTTGAGCATGCAACAAGCCAATGCATATGCATGTCTCCAAGAATTCCATCAGTGACTTGTTAATTGTCAGCTAAGAATGATGGCAAGTTGTGCCTTCTGATTTCCTTTAATGTAACAAAACAATATAATTTTAACCAATGGGAAAGTTCAATGTACCTTATTCATAGATATAAAAATCTTAGAGTGACATTTCCTCTACTTCTTTTTGTTCTGCCATTCCCAAATCTGAATATTGGCAATCCTCATGGTGATCATGATACCCTAGTGGATTAAATCCCACTTGAATCCATCTTGATGGAAGGCAGCAGCTTCATCAATACTGTCCAGGGGCTGATGAGGACTTTGCATGCCAAAAGGACTCAGAACCAGAAAGTGACTTGCACAACTGGATCAGTGGTATGGGGAGTGATGTTGCGATGCAGAAGGCAGATGAAAGGCCACTGAATTATATTCTCAGTACAGTTTTCGTGGCCGATTGCTATGATGATCGGCTATATTCAGATTCAGATTTGGATAAAGAAGAAGAAGAAGAAGAAGAAGAAGAAGAAGAAGAAGAAGAAGAAGAAGAAGAAGAAGAAGAAGAAGAAGAAGAAGAAGAAGGGTGATATTTGATTAGAAATGAAGATTTTTTGAAATAAAGAAGAGGAGAGCAACTATAAATCAACTTTCAGCCTTGCTATATTATCTTGCCAAGCTTGTAGGGTTCCTCTGTCTGGATCTCACCCCCTTCCCACTGCCACCTTTAAAATATTCCTAATCTGGACATTTATCACCCTGTTCTTTCTTGTGTCAGTTTTGTGGAAGCTGTCTTAGAGATAAGGAGGAGGCCTTGACAAGGGCTAAGCTAAGTAGTTGACATATAGTTTGAGAAGAATACTCGCCCCAATAGGTCACTTAAACAAATAATTTGAATGGGTTTTAAGAGACAGTTTGACACTTTTATGAGGATTTGTGAGACTCTGGGACAAAGGAAAAGGGCGGGGCTGAGATAACCCTCAAGGAGCCTGGCTCATTGGCCCGAGTGGAGACTTCCTATCATAATTTCCTGGCTGCCTGTTTGTACATTAAAAGAAAATGCATGTGTGAAGCAGAAGGATTGCAAACATGCTGTAGAGAAAAAAATTATTTGTTCTTGCTCCATGGGAAAGTGGCTGAAATATCAAAGGAAAGCTCTAGAATGCATGCAGAGCTACAGAGAAAACGGAATCTATTTTGGAAATCGGATGGGGGAGTTTCTCCCAAAACCCACCAAAGTGGTATCTAGGGGAAATTCAGTGAGTGATTCCAGGGGCCATAACTCAGACAACCCTAAGTCCAAACTTCACCAAACTTGGAGAGAATTGATAAGAGAGTCAGGAAAAAACTCTCTCCAATTTTGGTGTGTCTGGGTCAATCAGGGGACTGATTTATGCCCCCTCCCTCATTTCTCATTAAATTTTTCCCAGACCAGTTGGTGCTGACCTAAGACTTTTGCACAGTACTTTAAATCAATATACAGTATAGGAAAATACAAACACAATAACTAATTATAATACAAAATATTGTGCTCATTGCCACCTTCAGGAGCCTTTAAACCAGGGGTCACCAAAATTCTTAACTGATCTCTTTTTTTAAGTGGCTGTGATCTCAAGAGATGAGCTGTTGTCATCTCTGTTACCTAATCCTAACAAAAATGGCTGAGGTCCAGGCCACAAACATCCTGTATGCAAAACCATCGAGATATGATGCCAACTGCAAACTCGAAAGAAACCTTATTTTGAATTATTTTTAATTTACATTTTAGGAAAATGTCTCCCGTATCCCATGATGCTGGCGGTTGTAATTCAATTGCTCCAGCCGGACCAACCGAGGGGTGTAGAGTTGCCTTCCCCCTTGATCTCTCTGAATCAACAGTTCCTTTATTTGCGGTGGTGTCAGATAGTGTTGACTCTAGATTTGCATGGAAAACATAATTTCTATTTTATACAACACATTTGACTTCCCAATGGGCCTGATGTTGTTTTTCCATCCACCCAGGGATGTCAAAGAACATTGACTTTAACGATAAGGTGACAACAAGCCGGCCTGAGATCCCTTTGTCCTTGTTTTCAATCAGATAAAGTATAACTCCCTGTCAGATGAGAAGACAGGATTAACTAAGGGTTGACTTACTGACTTGTTCAGTTGTATGGAGAGAAAAGCCCTGAGGCCCAAACATTTGGGCAGAGAGAGGAAAATAATTTTGACACTTCTTAACAGCTTTGTCCATGTAGACATGTTTGACACCAGAAGGTGGGTATTAACTCTGAATCAGCTTGGCAGGAACTGGGACAGAGATGGGAGTTCACTCCATCATGCAGTACTCAAGACTTGAACTGCTGACCTCGCACTTCCTCTAATAATGACTAATTCAGAATAAAATAGAATAAAAATAGACCTCTTCTTGGATGGGCCAATATAATATTCCCATTGTAGATAACTTGATTGTCTGGCCAAGTTATCTTGCTATGGTAATAAAGTAGACCAGACTGCGAGTGACTCAACGCTGATTGTTGGGTGCGGAAGTCCACAGAGGAGGGTGGTGGTACCCAAGTGGATGAAATCCCACTTGAATCCATCTTGATGGAGGGCAGCAGCTTCATCAATAATAGCCTGGGGCTGAGGAGGACTTTGTGTGCCTAAAAGACTCAGGACCAGAAAGCGGCTCCTTGAACTGGATCAGTGGTATGAGCATCATGCTGCAATGTGTAAGGCAATGGAAGGCCACTGCATTATATTGTCCGCAGGACAATCTTAATGGCTGATCGCCATGAGGATAGTCAATATTTGGAATTGGATACAACATGAAGAAGAAGAAGAAGAAGAAGAAGAAGAAGAAGAAGAAGAAGAAGAAGAAGAAGAAGAAGAAGAAGAAGAAGAAGAAGAAGAAGAAGAAGAAGAAGAAGAAGAAGAAGAAGAAGAAGAAGAAGAAGAAGAAGAAGAAGAAGAAGAAGAAGAAGAAGAAGAAGAAGAAGAAGAAGAAGAAGGCTAGTGTGTTAAATAGTTCACAGGACAATCTACAAAGCTGATCACCTTGATGATAGCCAATATTCAGAATCAGATACAATACAAGAAGAAGAAGAAGCAGATAACATTTTTTGCTAATGTCTAAAAAGTCCACTGGAAGGTATTGAGTGTCATTTTCAATTTAAAAATAATAATTTGAGGTGATG
Source organism: Furcifer pardalis (assembly GCA_030440675.1). Classification (NCBI taxonomy): domain Eukaryota; kingdom Metazoa; phylum Chordata; class Lepidosauria; order Squamata; family Chamaeleonidae; genus Furcifer; species Furcifer pardalis. Next base: position 7,678,846 of record CP126898.1, read on the forward strand.
GAACTTTCCAAAGTCCTGGATGGCTACAGTAAACCCTGGTGTACAACCAAAAAACATCTATGAAAATTTCTTAACATACAATTAGCTTCCCAAAGTTATACTGTTTGTGTAACTGAGCGACAGGATTTCTGCATTGTTACATAGACAGCATTATTCCAAGTTCTGTCACCATCTATTTGCTTCCAAAGGGGTCCAAAGTTTGAAAGCAGTGTTATAACTATCAACAGTACCCTAGTAAAATACCACTTTTTGGAATAAACAATGTATAATAACATTTGTTTCAAAAGTAGCATAACACATGACAATCTTTTAATGTTTCTGTGTGTGTTATGAATATAATTTATTTTACTTAGGGGAACACTTTTAGAGAAGTCACACACACACCCTCAATTTTAGGCTATTTTAGTTGGAACCTTTAAAAAAAAAGAAATGCAAAAGTAATTAAAACTGGCATGTAATATCACAAGTGGCATAAAGAGAGGTTTTAATTTATATTGAAGAATGGCAGCAAAGTTCCCCCTCCCCCATAGTGAAACAGACATTGCCAACAGTTCTTTCTAAAAAGTAACTTTCTGAGCTCTTTACCCCTGGGAAGTGGGACAGATATTTGGACAGGGGGAATGAAACCAAATGTTTGTTTTCCTTCTTATCAGAAACGTTAGACCACAAAAAGAGATAAGACTTATTAGCAAAAAAAAAAAAAACCCACATTGCCACGGTGCAGCTACTCAAATAGTAAGGCAAGATACGGTACTTATCTTATCAGCTTTATTTAAAAATGGCTATACCTGGTGTCTGTTCTCATTTGCAGATAGCAATATAAACAGGATTCCTTGTGTATTTATTGCAGCTCAAGTGTTTGCAGTATTTCACCAGCCTCTTGAATTATCAAGGTTGGCTTCTCCGTGGAGAGGGTTTCTAGTCCCACAACAGGTGCTTCGAAAATATTCTTAGGCTACAGTTTTGTTTGCCATCCAACACCTTTTGTGTTGTTTAAAATCCTATTTTTAAGCAGATGTGTTCATTACCAACAATGACAACCTCTTCTTCTTCTTCTTCTTCTTCTTCTTCTTCTTCTTCTTCTTCTTCTTCTTCTTCTTCTTCTTCTTCTCCTCCTCCTCCTCCTCCTCCTCCTCCTCCTCCTCCTCCTCCTCCTCCTCCTCCTCCTCCTCCTCCTCCTCCTCCTCCCCCCCCCCGGCAGATGTGAAACTGCCAAAAAGAAGGTACCTTTTGATGAGTTTATTCTCACACTAGGTCAGGTGAATGGAACAACCCTTTCTTAATGACATGGATGTTCCTGGAAGTTCAAACCACTCATGGCTTCATACATGAAACACCTTAAAAGCAGAGCTCAGGACAAGGATAAAAACAAAGTGGAGGTGCTGTTCATAATTTCCAGTTCTCAACCTAGCATAGAAGAAGGGTTCCAGATGTCTAGCTAATGACTATCTGGAGAGATGTTCCTCCCTTACTGCCAACCTCTGTGTCTTCCTCCCTTTGTTCGAAGGGTCACAGATTCAATGTCACCAATATTCTGAATGGTTTGCTTCCCTTATATATGTCCCATCTGGAACACCAATGGTTGCCGTGCTGTTGTTATTGACACATCCTTTGAGATCTTCATTCCATCTCTTAAGGTGTGCAGTTGATGGGAAATGTACAAAGATTACCTGTTTGAAGGAAATGGAAAATATTTGAATATCACTGGTGCATGTAGGACCAGTTTCTCTTATAAGCTATTTTTGCTTCTCATCCAAAAGCCATCAAAAGCAGAAACCTTGTGTTTTATTATTATTATTATTATTATTATTATTATTATTATTATTATTATTATTATTATTATTATTATTATTATTATTATTATTATTATTATTATTATTATTATTATTATTATTATTATTATCATCATCATCATCATCATCATCATCATCATCATCATCATCATCATCATCATCATTATTATTATTATTATTATTATTGTTATTATTGTGCCTCTTTCTATCCTGACAAACCCTTTCACGTAGGCCATCATGTGGCTCAGACGCACAACTATTTTTTCAACCTCAGAAAGCAGAAAAATAAACATCAGTATAGGCAGAATTATTTCCGAGACTGCATACTTGTGCTGCAGGAATCTGGTCACTGAAGGCATTTATATGTTAAAAAATCCCATGTCACTTCACAAGAATGAATGGACCTCAGCAAGGTTTCAGAGAGTGGAAGCTGTGGTGAGATGTTGAAGGAGAAAGCTGAATCTTCACTGTGCGCCCTGTTTTGTGTACATGAATTTTTTGGGGTGCCAGACATTTCAGGCCAGTCCTGTGAAGGGTATTGTGAATTAGTGAGAACTTTTGAACCAGAAAAGGAAAGGAGGCAAAGTTCGTTAAGGCCTACTGTTTCAGGAGAGTCTAGTGAAAGTTTGAGTCCCCTCTGCTTTCTAATTTTCATCCACACCAGGAGTTCTCAACCTTTTTGGTTCAGGGGCCAGGTCATGCTCCCTCAGACAGCTTTGGGGCCGGACAGTTATTTCGCCCTTTCTCCACCACATGGCACTTCCTGGTGTGGTGGAGACGGTGGGCGGGCCACATCTGATCCACACAGTTGTAAAAATCTCCAGCAACAGAAACAGTGAGGCACTGTGGGTTTGGAGAAAAATCTGCTAATACTGTTGTTTTTGTCTATGAGTTATCCTTCTCCACCCTTATTAAACATGCTTATTTTACCAACACATCTGTTAATAAATATTTTGTGAGGAAGTATGAGGATAAACATTCACGCATAAATTATCCATGTAAGTGAGAAAGGATAACACACACACACACACAATATCAACATAGACATCTCTATCAAGTCTATATGATTCATGGCAGTTACTACTAACACTGGCAGATGATAATAGTAATAATTATTGTTGTTAGTACTACTAAGTTCAGTTCTGGCTCACAGCAACCTTGAACAAGTGCTAGAGACCTAATTAGCTGCGTGTGAAAATATGGGAACTGTCATTTAAACTTCCCACAGTGCCTTGGACTAATGCTATGTCAATGGTTTAATAATAATCGTCGTCGTCGTCGTCATCATCATCATCCAAGGGTTCTGAAAGCTCTTCTGGTTTTTCTTCTTTAATTCAGACCATAGCCCATCCAAAGAGCAAGGATGGGGAACTGGTGGCCATGCAGACATTGAAGAACTTCAGTTCCTATCATGCGTAAGGCTACTATGGGTCAGGGTCCAACAGTGATGGAAGAACACAAGTTAGCCATCCCTAAACCAAAGAGTCATCTTTTGCCAGGATCTGCAAACTTGGCACTCCAGGTGTTCTTGGACTTCAATTACCAGAAGCCCAAGTCAGCACTCCTGCTGATCAGGGCTTCTGGGAACTGAAGTCCAAGAACATCTGGAGAGCCAAGTTTGCAGACCCTTGCTCTATTGTAAAGCAGGGTATGTGCAGGTGGTTCTAATTTAACTTGCGTAGAAGTTCACCTGTACTGAAAACAAGAAGTACTTGTCACCCAGGAAATAATGTATCAAGAGATTGGTGGAACAAGCGAGGAGCTAGAAAGATGAAAGCCCTTCCCATAAAGGATACTGAAGGAATAACTCATCAACTGAGCAAAGAACCAACCTAGAACCAAGTCAACAATCTCTAAGGTTGTGAAGATAATCCAGGAGAAGATGGTGCTGTTGATATAACCAGCTCTCCCAAAATGCCCCTTGAGTGAACCCTTCTTGGGTGGTTTGTTTGCACACTGTCAGGCAGAGAAGGTTTGAGTCATGGAATGCAAAATAGTCCCACATCAAAAGAGAGCATACCAACCAGAGTAAGAGAAGCTAAAATAGAACAAAGAGAACACCGTGTTGTACTGGTGGCTGAGAACACCTCTGAGCTGGGAACATGCCCTTCACCAGGTCCTAATCCTGTCCTTCATGACCATGTGAAAAATCCCCAGAGCTTTATGCCGGATCCCTTGTAGCATCAGGAAGTGCAGAATTAGGAGAAGCAACACCTAAATGTTTGCCCATCCTTCCTTGCTGTAGTTAATATCTGGAGTGAGTTTGTACTAACCCTGGAGCAGTCCTTACTCCCATGATTAGTCAGAGATGCATCTCATTGCAAGTGTCTTCTGATCATGTTTGTTTTTTGTAGAAATAGATTTTTCCTAAGGGGGGGGCACATGAGATGGTGTGATAGACCAGATCCAGCCCACACCCCTGATATACAGAGACAAATGCTTTACCTGGTGGAACAACCAGGGCAGTAGAAACAATCCCTGTCTGCCATTTTGCCACACCATAACGTGCTCCACAGTGACTGGGTGAGAAAGCTTGTGAAACATTGATGTCTTAAAATATCAGATGCCTCTTAACGACCAACTTCCTTAAAAAGTAGCCCTTGGAAACTGCAAAGGTCACACCTCTGTGAATGGTTTTACGCTCAGAGGGAGATTAATTTTAACCACCGCTCCAGAGTGAAGAGCCATTTTGCTGGTAACTTTTATGATCCGGATCCAAGACAACCGGTACAGATAAAATGCCATTATCCTAAAAGAGGTGAGCAATGCCTGAGGGAACAAAGGGGAATATTGATCTTCAAGAAGCATCGGGGTAACAGAACCAGGAAAGACTCTGCTGACTCTACTAGAAAAAAAATAATGTCCATTAATTTTTCATCCTTAAAATGTTGACGTCTAACACTTCTACAGCAGTTGGCTACAAATCCCATCAGCAATAGCTGGAAAAGCCAAATGATGAGGAGCAATTGGACCAGTGGAAGGCTATATGTTCCCCATCCCAATGAGTGATTCAATGAGTGATGGGGGGGGACATAATCCCCTCCCCCTGGGCCACCTAGACACCCCAAAATTGAGGTGTATTCTGGTGACTTGCCTCTCAATCTTCCTCAAGTTTGGTAAAGTTTGGAGTTCGGGTGTCCAAGTTATGCTCCCCATCATTCATTGAATTCCCCCCCAAACCAGCTGGTGGTGGCCTAAGAATTTTACATAAGACTGTAAGGTAATGGTAAAGGATACCCATGCTTGAAAGCAAGCTGTATCCAATTCTAGGGTTCAGTGATCATCTCTGTTTATGCCCAAAGAGCCAGCACTATCTGCATTTGCAGATGTTTCCCTGGACATGTGGCAGCCATGCCTTGACATCGGAGTGTACAGAACACTGTTTAGCTTCCAACCAAACCGGTACTACAATTTCTTGCTTTTGAACTGCTAGGTTGGCAGGAGCTGGGACAGAGACGGGAGCTCATTCCATCGTGCAGTACTCGGGGATTGGACTCCAACCTTCCAGTTGTCAAGTTCAGCATCTTAACCACTGAGCCACCACAGTCACTGCAGAGGACTGTAGCTGAGGCTAAAATTGGATTTAGCTGAGCAAGCCTCACCTTAGTTTGTTGAAACATATCTGCCTAGATTTATACACGGAGTTCCTAAGAAAACCGCTTTCTCAAACGCCTGGTGTTGGCACTCCTAGATCCATTGCGGCTTGCATAATCAACTATTTGTGTAGTAAATAGTTTGTTTAGATCACACTTCTGATAACTTCAAAAATGCTAGTGGGGGAAACAGCACTGACCTGTCCAAACAAATCCATTCAAGGAACTGACATCATGAACTCTCAAGATCAGCATGAAGAATTGGGTGGTTACCTTCTGAGAGGTGTGTCTCTTTTCTGGTTTCTAGCATTCTTGGATCCACAAGCTTCCCATGCCTGGGAGTCAAACACTGCCCTGAGTCACATTATGAAAACCCCACATGAAAAACAGATTGGAATTTAACTGAAGAGCTTAGTTTTCATCTCTGTTTCGGAGATCCTCATGGTGATCAGCCATGAAGATTGTCCTGGGAACAATGTAATGCAATGGTTTTCTATTTGCCTTCTACATCTCAGCATGACACCCGTACCACTGATCCAGTTCTGCAAGTCATTTTATGATCCTGAGCCCTTTTGGTACACAAAGTCCTCATCACCCCCAGGCCAGTATTGGTGAAGATGAATTCAAGTGGCATTTGCACACCTTGTTGCTTTTTGCATAACTCTGTCTGTGGAACAACATCTTGAAGGGTTGCTTTCTAGGACAGGGAGTGACGAACGTGTGATGCTTCACTCCTCAATACATTGTTTGACTGCAACTCACATTAGCCCTGGTCAACACAGACAATGACAAAGGACGCTGAGAGTTGTAGTCCAAAACCATCTTGGATGACATAATCCTCCCATCATTGGTTCATGGCTTTTACCCCTTATGGATTTAACACTTCTGAACACTTTGGGATTTCCTGAGAAGGTCTCATTTATAGACTTCCATGAAGACATTTTGGTTATTTTTGTAGAGGGTGGGGAAGCAGCTGGACATTGTGGAATGGTATGAGGCTTCTGAACTTTACAAAGGGCTTTGCATATTGCTTCTCCACACCTTGAGTGCTGTCTGGCCAGGTTATCCTGCTATGGTAATAGAGTAGACCAGTGGTGGTGAACCCTGGCACCCTAGCTGTTCTTGGACTTCAATTCCCAGAAGCCCTGATCAGCAGGTGTACTGACTTGGGCTTCTGGGAATTGAAGTCCAAGAACATCTGGAGTGACAAGGTTGGCCACCACCCTACTGCCAGTGACTCAACGCCGAGCATCAGACAGTGGTTAACAAACCTGACAACCCTGAGATCCAATGGTCTTGGGTGCCGAAGTCCCCAAGTAGATTAAATCCCATCTTAATGGAGGGCAGCAGCTTCATCCATCCTGGCCTGGGGTTGATGATTAGGACTTTGCATGCCACAAGGGCTCAGGACCAGAAAGTGACTCACAGAACTGGATCAGTAGTACTACGGGTGTTTGCTGTGATGCGGAAGGCAGATGAAAGGTCACTGCATTATATTCTCAGAACAGTCTTCATGGCTGATCACCATGAGGACAGCCAATATTCTGATTCAGATATGGCAGAAGAAGATTCCTTGAGCCATGCATGAGGTTAGAACTGGGTTGGGATTCAGTCATGTCAAACCTTCATATGTGTGGATGCACATGTGGACCTTTGGGAAAAGAGAGTTTGAAAATGGAAAATGTGTCTTTAAAGAAGTACAGGCACTTTACTATCTATTCTATGGGATTAATGCAAGACATTTCGGCTTGCTACATCTGGCATAATGCTTTCAAAAACGTTCCGTTATCCTAATTATGGCCTTTCTTTGGGGGAAAAATACAGCTGGCATCAGCAGGTATAAAGGAGTATAATTTGAAAGGTCTTTTTAATTGCCTACAATGCAGGTGTGAAAGTGATTATTATCTGTCTTTATAATGAGATCTGACATTGTAAACTTTTCCTTTGGCATTATAATTGATGTTAATAAAGATCAAAAATATATTAATTTTCCTTACAGCCATTTCAACATATGTTTTGTGGGGGAAAGAAAGGGGTTTGTACCTTACCTCCCAACGATTAATTAAATTTGCCCGGGTTATTGCATTGAGGGCAGTTGTTTTTTTTTTTAATGTTTACTGAAGATATATATTTTTTTTAATACAAAGAGCAAGTGTTAAGATCCACATCTATCCTTCAGGCATCCCCTAGATGAAGAAATGTTGGCATTAATATACACAAAGTTCATGACCAAGCAGTGGAATAACCCTGCCCCAGTCCACCAGCTGCCCGTGTGTTGATATTAATCAGAGTAATTCGCTTACTCAATATTAGCATAGAAGAAGGGAACGATTTGATTAAATATGTTGGTTTTTTCTCATAACTCAACCTGACAATTCATTCCATCACGTGCATTCCCTTTCATCATTCCCAGGGAGTGAACCTTTGAACTTGAGAACTTCTACAAGTCCTTCCCTTATAAAGTCCTTCCCTTATAAAGAATTACAGGTAGCAAGAAGTAATAGAAGGAATATACAGGTATTCCTTGTTTGTTGAATCTGACAATCTTAGTCCCTATAGAAATTACAGCAGGCAATCAGGATTGAGTTATTTCATGCGCCCATTAGCACATTTTAATTTTTTAAAAAACCTGGTTTCTTAAAGAACATTTCAAAATTTTCCTACACATTAAAAAGCCCACTATGACAGTGTAGGAAATGCAAACTTCTATATATAGGTCTGTAAAGAGACTACAGTGACTCAAGTGGTTAAGACGCTGAACTTGCTGACTGGAATGTCCGAGTTCGATTCCTGAGTACTGCAGGATGGAGTGAGCTCCAGTCTCTGTCCCAGCTCCTGCCAACTTAGCAGTTCAAAAGCAAGAAATTGCAAGTGGACAAATAGGGACCACTTTGGTGGTGTTCCATGCTCTCCAGTGTTGAGGTATGCCTGCCAGATGTCCACAGAAATGTCTGCAGACGCAGACAGCACTGGCTCTTTGGCTATAAAGATAGATGAACACTGAACCCTAGATTCGGATATAAGAGGCTTTCGAGCAAGGGCGACCTTTATACAGGATGTGCTGAGAAGAAAGATCCAGTAAGGTCAATGGGATTTACATTTAGGTAAGTTTATATAGCATCATAGCCATAAGAGCCCTGGTTTGAGGCAAAGTGTTGTTCCTATTCCTTCATAGAGATGTCACCCTTAACACCTTTCAAGTTTACAAGTCAATTGTCAAGCCAAAATTTGTTGATAATTCAAAAGTTGTATTTTTCCAAATTTTGCAATGGAGTTTGTCAATCAAAACCATTCTCTTTCCACAGGCAGCTCTCCACTGTAGTGACCAATTCTACCCAAGTCTTCCTGCCTGCCATTTGGGGATGGGGTAACCATATCGAACAATCTTGAGGCCCTCTAGTTTTCCTCTCCAATGCTTACCTAGCCCTGGACACCCAAAGGGGGCAATAGTAGTAGCAAAAGAAGAAGAAGGAATCGGAGGAGTTGGAGTCTTTCTTATTTAAAAAGAATAGCTAGAAGGCACCCTTCTGTGTTCTGATACTTGGTTTTGGCCCTTCCCTTTGGATATCTGGTTTCCCTCCTTGCCTCGTAGGGTGGACTCTTCACCTCTTGAAGACAATGTTCAATTGAATGGCCCAAGATCATGAATCCTTTGTATCTACCTCAAGGTCCTTGACAACAGCTATTCCTCAGTGACATTTGGTCCGTACATCTTCAGGTCTATAGTTGATGAAGATTCCTCTAGAGAGGACATAACCAGAGCATAGGTCAGTGATGGCAAACCTTTTGGAGACCAAGTGCACACACTGCAACCCCAAACCCACTTATTTATCACAAAGTGCCAACATAGCAACAGGGGAGGGAGGAAATGCTCCCATTGGGCTGCTGGGCAGAGGGGGGGTGAACTCTGTGCTGGGGGGAGGGAGGAAGCACTCCCATTTGGCTGCTGGACAGAAGGGCAGGACAAGCTTTGTGCTGGGGTGGCCACATAGGTGCTCACAGAGAGGGGTCCGAGTTTCACCTTGGGCACGTGTGCCATAGGTTCGCCACCACTGGCATAATTCTTCTGTCTATAGTGTCCAAAAGCCACAGACATCAACAGCATAACTACTGAGCATATCAACTGGGGAATTCCTCCTCCATGCTCCGGACATAACGGCCATTAATTCTTTCCCCTGTCCCCAATTTCTCTTTCTGTCACAAGGGAGGCTGGCATTGGTAGCCGTCTATCTGACCTGCAGAAAGAGTACAAGCAGATATGAATGCCTTCATTACAGTTGTCTTTGTAGATTCCAGCACATGGGCCGGCATTGTTGAGTTCAGGTGGCCCATTAAAGTTCAGCATTCAGTCATGCTATATTGTAATCTAAACCAAAACTCCACATGGGCCTCTATATGTGTGGGTGGGTGGATGGGTGTGTGCACACACACATGTGAGGTTTCCATTAATCCCAAGAGATGAAGATACTACAAACAATTTCCTTGCTTTCATAACAGAGAACCAGGGCTGAGATTTTTCTCTGCTAAATGCATTCAAATTGTGCAACAGGTGCGAACCCTTCTCCATTTCACTTTGTCTGAACACTGCCTGATCCTTGACATGTAATTTTGAGGGGTGGAGTGGGAAACGGGGGGAGACTATATCTGTCAAGACTCTGATCTTCTGCCATTTGATGTATCAGCTTCTCTGTCTGCACAATTAATCTATGGAATGGTTAATCTCAAAAACTGGGAGGCAATGGAGGAATTCCTTGGAGAATACCAGGCAGCATCTCTTTCTAGGCCTCTTGTCCCTTTCTCATTATCTGGGACGTCTTCTTTTTCCACGTCCAGATCAGACTTTAAACTACCCAAACAAAGCCACCTTCTCAGCTTTTTCGTTGGCCAAACTGAAATCCTCATTGGTGCATATTTCTGGCAGTAATTGACCAGATTTTGTATCTCTCCACATTCACACAGTGTGTTGTTGTCCACCAGCAGCCCCCACTTGAGCATGTTGGTCTTGCATTTAGGGACGCCAACCCTCAGCCTATTCAGGGTCTTCCAAGGGGAAGTTGAGTTCCCCAGCCATAACTTCCTTTAATGTTATTCCTTGTCCAGTGAGCTCCTGCCTCCATCTTCTAATTTGGTCTCTTGTGTACCCTCAAGAGTGTTTGTTCTTGCCATAAAGCTCTTCCTGGATCTGAGCCAGCAGACTTGAGGCTCATGTGCGTTCAGAGGATGTTGAGGGTCATTCTTTTGCTTAGTTCTCTTACCACCCGCTGCTACTTCTCTCATTATCTTAGGTGGAGCAATGCCAACATTATTATCTTACACCTAATCCATGTGTTGCTCGTCTGACCCACTTAAATCCTGTCCGTTCCATACAAGATGGAACTTTCACCTTTCCAGCACCTGGAGAGAGCGCTCACACCACACATATGCATCTGAACTAGATCCAACTGCCATTGCTATCTCCATCATCATTCTGGTAGAGGTAATACCACCATCCATTGTAGCCACACTCACCTTCCAGGCAAAGTATACCATCATTTGCCAACAGATGCCTTCAGTACATTCAATTTAGGACCAACAATCTCATTTCTATGCAAAGGAACACAAATCTGAGATCAGAAATCGGAATCTTTAGTAGGAGACCACAGTGAAGCAAACTCCAAAGACAGATTTCAGCAGGAAACAGTTGTTTGATAATTCATCAACTGGTTTTACTCTGTCTTGACTGGCCTGAAGCCAGTAAACCATTGGGTTTTTCAAATTGATTTATGGTCATCTGGAATATGAATCGATGTTCACATCCATGATAAAGTCTTGTAAAATAATTTTATTTTCATAGCTGTATACAGATCACATGTGCCTCCTGGTGTTGAAGTATAAACTTGTTCCTCAGTAAATGCATTTCTAAATATACCAGGGACATATACACCGATTCATCTGGCCTGACATACAAATTTGGTACAATTTAGCATTTGGTAAATGCTAAATTTGGTAACATTCAGCATTAAGGGCATATAATACTATATAACTGGAGTTTGCAACCTATGGCCCGTGGGCCAGACTTGGCCCACAGCACCATTTTTGATGTGGCCCATGTCTTCATCACTGTTGCCGGAAGCGGACACATTTACAACAGCCATAAATTCACCCACGGCTGACATAAAAATGTTTACGACAGCCACTGACACATTTTACAGCAGCATTTATGGTGGGGAGAACCACCAATCCGGCCCACAAAGCTGTATGAGAGGGCATGATCCAGCCTGCAGCTTGGAAATGTTCAGAACCCTTGCTATATAACATGTCTGAGGTAAATGTGTTACTTTTAAAGTGTGCAAGCACGCTGTCAATCTGGCTATAATTCTTCAATCCAAACCTCAAGCAAATTGATCCAGTTTGAGGGGATTCAATTAGTAATTTTGGCTTCAAACAAAGCCAATGCACACGTGCACACCCAGTTTTAATCTTTTTAAAATATAGTGTTATATTTAGTTACAGATTTTCTTAAACTCAGCACTTTGTGAGCACCCACAATTGTGCATACAAATAAACATTGTACATGTCATACCAAAAAGAAAAGAAAAGACAGCATATCTGTTCATATGACAGATGAGTCTCAGCATATCTTTATTTGGGCTCTTACTGCTGTTGCAAAACATTAATTAGGAAGTTTAATCTAAGTTTCAACATGCACCAACATGTCTGAAGAGAAGAGTGTTGCCTGCACCTAAAAAGCCTGATGGGGAAAGTTAGATGTGAATTTGCACAGCAAATTGAAAGTATAAAATGGATTTTTTAAAAAAACTTTTCATAGGGGGGTGTCAATCTTTAATGAAGACTTAATACCTTAATTAGGGCACAGAGGACTTAATTATGGACTTAACCAACATTTAATACTTTAATGGAAACAGAACGCTTAACCAAATTATTTAAGGTTTTGAAAATGTATACACATGTATCTACAGACAACCAATTATAAAAGAATTTAGAAGGATCAAATATCTCACGAAAGCTTACAAAGTACAAGAAAGAATATATGGTTTTTAACCTTATACTCTTTCTTTTACTGCAGAGAGGTTTAGAGCGCAAACATCTCAAAAGCCATTTTCCATTACATTTTCTTTATTCATCTGAATGAAATGTGCACCGATGAAGACTTGAGTTTGGCCAATGACAAAGCCAAGAAAGTGGCTTTGTTTGGGCAGTCCAAGGTTTGATCGGGGCAAGAAAGAAGAAGACTCGTCATCCAAATTGTTGACTTGGATTTGGAATCTGGTGCAAAATCTAGAAACAGAAGTATATTACCTTCTCTTTTGTCTTCTTAAATGCCATTAGAGCTGTAAGCCTAGCCTAGTGTCCCTCAAACCAGGTGGCATCATTCAGGTATTTGTTCTCAAACAACCCGAATATGATAAGCCAAGACCGCCTCATAAAAGGCAATCTGGACATGTTCAAAGTAAAGCACAGTGACACATCTGGAGCAATTTGCTCCACTGCTATCCATACAACAGGCCCCGACCCTGTTCCTAATACATTGCTAGTCACTATTCATGAAATGTTATTTGGCATTTTCATTTAAAAAGTGAAATGGTAGATGACACCAAATCTCGACATTTAATTGGAACAAAATAAGACTGTTCCTAACTGTGATGAAGCAAATATTTCACACACACGAGTGTTGAAACAGTCTAGCTCACAGGTTCCCAAATGTGGGCCATAAAGTTGTTTTCTCGGCAGGCCCTCACAGTTATTCTACACTGCAATATTCAGAAGTTCTCTATTTGGCGATTTCCTAGAATTTTCGGGCTGGTTGCCTGGATCACATTAAATTTTAGGCGAGAATTATATTGTGAAAAATATGTTTTTAATATGTTTTCTTTATCCCCCCACCCCACCCAAATATGCCTTTTTATGCAGTATGGGGGTCACAGGTTTGTTGGCAGTTATAAAAGGGGGTCACGACTTGAAAAATGTTTGGAAACATTGGTCTCAGTGGCAATCTAAAAATTAAGTGACTGTTTAAAACATTAGTATGCCTCCCACATGATAAGGAACGGGTCAAATAAATCAAGTTTTCTCTTTGGGATACAGTTAAATAGGCTGTAAGAGGTAACCTTGAGAACCAAAAGGGAGGTAGATCCGTGCTATGTGCCATCACATTGGAACTGACTTATAGCAACCGTAAGTTCAATTCACAGGTACTGCATGATGGAGTGAGCTCCTGTCTCTGCCCCAGCTCCTGCCAACCTAGCAGTTCAAAAGCAAGAAATTGCAAGTAGATTAATAAGGACCACTTTGGTGGGAAGGTAAACAGCATTCCATGCACTCCATTATCTAGTCATGCCTGCCACATGTCCACATAAATGTCTGCAGATGCAGACAGCACTGGCTCTTTGGCTATAAACAGAGATGAGCACTGAACCCTAGAATCGGATATGCCTGGCTTTCAAGCAAGGGTGACATTTACCTTTACCTAATGGTAAGTGAGATATTTAAAGAATAGTTTTACCAGTTCCAAGGTCCCCAATGACTTCGTGGTTAAGACATTGAGCTTGATGACCGGAAGGTTGGCAAGTCAGCAGTTCGAGACCTGACATGACTGAGTGCGTGCCTATTCTCTGTCCCAGCTCCTGCCAACCTAGCAATTTGAAAGCAAGAATTTGAAAGTAGATGCTACCACTTCGGTGGGAAAGGTAGCAGTATTCCATGCACCCTGGTGTCTAGTCATGTCTGCCAAATGACCATGTTATTGTCTGCAGATGCAGGCAGCGTTGACTCTTTGGCTGCAAATGGAGATGAGTTCTTCCTCCTAGAATCGGGCATGACTGTCTTTTGAGCAAGGGGGAGGGGACTTTACTTTTACTAAAATCTCAAAACATAATTCTTTCATCTGAACATCCCTCTTTTGGAAAATGGAGGACTCTAATTATTGTAAGCAAGGTTTTGGAGATGCACAATTCCCACTGTGATCTTTGTGCACCCATACGAGCACCTCTTACTTCCGCTTCCAGGAGTGACGAGGGCGGCATGGGCCGGATGAATCGCAGTAAACCCATTTGTGTGGATTCACTGGGTCTTCTGGGAATTGAAGTCCAAGAACATCTGGAGTGCCAAGGTTCACGAGCACAGTTCTAGGCTATCCACTATACCACACTGGGTACTGCAGCCAACCTGTAAGGTAGATTAAACCCACCTCAGGACTGTCCAATTAATGGAGAATCACCATCCAGAAAACCCATTTGCCTCAATTATCCCTTATAATCTCTTGACCTTCTCAGTCTGTCAAGCTGCGGCTGGAAAGCGGAGCTTCTGTCTCCCGGGCCGGCTGCTTCTTCTTCAAATGAAACACAAAGGCCCCAAATCCCCTGCTTTGTCATTAACAAATGAAGTCTCGGCCTTGATTAATTCCACAGGTTTCTTCCATTAGAAACCACTACATCATTGTGGCCGAACAGCTTCTTCCCTTTTCCCTTCAGAGTTGACCTCCTTCCCATCACTTGGACGTTTCCCTTGGCTGTGGAAGTTATTATAAACTGGCTATTTGAAAGACCTGGAAATCAGGGGCAGCCGCGATTTCCTTTCATCTCCTGGCTCTGTGGCTCCTCAGCCGTTGGCAGTTTGGAAGGATGGTGGAAGTAATTAATGGGAGACGGAGGAACGGCAGAAGCGCTCCCAGGAGTCAGAAATTCCTCTTGACAATGACCACATGCCTGAGGCTTTAGTTCTTCATTCACCTGACACCTAACACCAATTCATCACCACAGAGTGTCCACGTGCACATATGAAAGGAACTTTTTGAAAGTTTGCCTTCTTCCTTTGATACACAACCAAATGAATACAACAACAATCCAATGCCATCAAAACAATTCTGACTTATGGTGACCCTTTCCAGGGTTTTAAAGATACCACAGAAGTGGTTCACCAATCCCTTCCTCTAGGGCAAGGGTTCCCATTCTAAGGCCCATGGGCCGGATCTGGCCCCAGTGCCATTTCATGTGGACCCCTCTCCAGGAACTGATCTCTCAACTGCTAGCTCTGCAGCCAAATACCTGAATGACACAGATATATAAGGAAGCCCATTAACCTCTCCAGATATTTCTTCTTCTTTCTACTGCACTCATTTCTTAGTAAAGGTAAAGGTCTTCCTTGCTTGAAAGTCAGTCATGTCTGACTCTAGGGTTTGTGCTCATCTTTGTTTGTAGCAGTGTTTCCCGACCTTTGGTGTTTGGACTTCAATTCCCAGAAGCCTAAGTCAGTACATTGGCTGATCAGTGCTTTTGGGAATTGAAGTCCAAGAACCAAAGGGTGGGAAACATTGGTTTATAGCCAAAGAGCCAGCACTGTCTGCTTCTGCAGATGTTCCCATGGTCAGGAAAATACCAGAGCGCACGGAAGACTGTTACCCTTCCCACCAAAGTGGTAGCTATTTGTCTACTTGCAATTTCTTGCCTTCAAACTGCTAGGTTGGCAGGAGCTGGAACAAGCACCTGGGATCAACTTTGTCATGCTCCTGCATCTCAAATGCTGGAGAACATGAGACAAGGGTATGGATGGAATAATGACTTCTTGGTGGACATCCAAATGGATCTCATTTGACATAATGGGATCTTAACTAGGTAAGTCTTGGAGCTCATCTAATGTGACTCTTATTCACTGAGGTTACATCATTATTATCAAAGTCATTTAAAAAATTCAGTTCAGCCCTAACGAACAGGGATGGCTAAGCCATAAATGTATCCTCCAATGCAGTGGTTCTCAGTGTTGGGTCCCCATATGCTCCTGGACTTCTTCGGTTTCTTTTGTGCACAAACTAGCACTTTGCTTAATAACATCACACTAGACGCATTTAAAATAGAAAAATAAATGATATAGAAATTAGAATTCTAGAATCTCTTTACTTCCCAGAAGCCTTCAACATTGGCTGTGCTGGCCAACATTTCTGGGAGCTCTAGTCCAAGGACATCCAGGGACCCAAAGTTGAAAACCCAAATTCCCCAATGAAGTTGTTGAAATGTCATTTCAAAGTTCAAGGAGAGTGATTTCAAAAATTATCTTAGATTTTTAGTCCGTTAACTACCAAGAAGCTGTAGTGGCATCATTTGCATCCTTTATTTATGCCACCATCTGGTCAATGGTTAATCGAAGCGAAGAAAAAGTATCTAATGGTTATTCCTCTTAGTCAGCAGAGTATGAGGTAGAAAAAGAAAAAGCTACATAGAGAAAACATGGCTAGATCAACTCCATCTCATCGCCCTCCTAGCCTCTTCAGTTCTTTTACATACAAACTAACAATTTTCTTCATAATATCACTCTAGAAGCATTTAAAGTAGAAAAACAATCACTACAGTTATCATCTGTAGTGACAGTCAGAAGAAAAAATAGGCAAAAGTGAGTCTCCAGGGACATTGCTTGGTCAAAGTTAAGAGAAAGAGCTATTGGCAAAACACTGGAAGCAAGAACAAAACAGGAAGCGGGGGCTTGTCTCAAATGCCAAAGGTAAGGGAAAAACAAGTTTGTGGCCAAAGACAATCACATTGGGCTGCAAAGCCCCTTCTTATTAATACCCAGCATTAATGCAAGCAAAATTGCTACCCTAATATGGGTATTTGGATATCTTTCTTTCTATTTACCAGGACTGCAGTGGCTCAAGTGGTTAAGATACTGACTGGAAGGTGGCAGGTCAGCAGTTCAGTACCCGAGTACTACATGACGGAATGAGCTCCCATCTCTGTCCCAGCTCCTGACAACCTAGCATAGGGATTCTCAACCTGTGGCTAGAGGAACTAATTTTTGCTCTAGTAAAAACTAGACATGGTTTCCATAGCCATAATACAGAGGATTGGTTTGGGGCTTTTTAAGGCGGGGTAAGTTTTGAGGGCAAGACGAAAAGGTTTGATGGATAGGTAGTGACCATGCAGAACATAAACCAGATGGGCGGTATCAGTCAGAGAACAGTCAACAGATGATAGCTGTCCTGGAAGAGCTCGGTCCTCTTCCCCCAGATTTGTCACTGCCTGGACTGCTGTCCGAAAAGGGAGCGAGATGTAACCAGAAACATATTTTTCAGTGAAGGAGTGACCTTTGAGGAACTGTTTCGACTGTTTGAGTCTAGCCAGCTGTACTCTAGTGTCTGCGGCCCTTTTCGGTTTAGTTACATGGAGCACTTTCCAGGGGGGTGTATTCATTTCTGAAAATGAAGTAGCTAGAGTGGCCAGGTATTCCTGCTATGGTAACAGAGTAGACCCTTCTGCCAGCGACTCAACGCCAAGTGTCAGGCGGTGGTTAACTAACCTGACAGCCCTGAGGACTAGCAGCCTTGGGTGCCAAAGTCCACAGGGAAGGGTGATGTTCCCCAAGTGGATTAAATCCTACTTGAATCTATCCTGATGGAGGGCAGCAGCTTCATCCATCCTGGACTGGGGCTGAGGAGGACTTTGCGTGCACTACATTGCACGGATCAATACATCAGAATACACAACAATTCCAACACTGACTGTGCTCTTTTAAACATGTCATTGTATTTTCCTGATAAGGGCAACAAAGTAATTAAAAGGTCACAGCGATGCCATATCAGGAACCCAGATAGACAAGTTACAATTGTAATGTCATCATACAGTACTTAGGGTTTTTTTAATTGCAAGTAATTACAAGTAGGTAATTATTCTAATTGGGAATGCAGTGGCTAAGATGCTAACTGGAAGGCAGGAGTTCGATACCCAAATACTGCAGGATGGAGTGAGCTCCCATCTTTGTCCCAGCTCCTGCCAACCTAGCAGTTGGAAAGCAAGAAATTGCAAGCAGATAAATAGGGACCACTTCGGTGAGAAGGTAAACAACTATTAGTTTGCAAGATGTGAGCAGAAAGTACAGAAAAAAATCAATATTTCTAAGAAGGGGAGGTGTAGAAAGAGAACAAACTCAAATGTGATGCTGAGCAGAGCTGTTAATGACACAACCCTATGAAGCTCTTTGACTCATATAGCCACCACACATCAGATGTGACTTGATGGCATATACCATCTTTGGAGAGTTTTTCCCCTTAATTACCAAATAACTGTATATTAAACAAGTGAGCTTCTGAATATTTGTTCTTTATACTTTATTAAATATATTTTAAAATATTATTACATCCAGAAACAGAATCCATTTTAATGCCTGTTAAAAGGAAATAATTTAATACTTCTCTGGAATGTCAGCTAATTCGGTCCTGATTGGTGGAGTCAAAAGTTCAGGTTGCCCCAGAACTCACATAACTAGCAACAATGTATCCATACTTTGGAACATTCGTACTCTTATGCCTGTTCCGCAGTCACTGTTTTATCCTTTTGAGAGCCCTTTGTTAAGGATCAGTATTTCAATCCCTGCAGCCAAGTTTCCTTATAAATAGGAAAACATGACCAACCATTATCTTCCAAGGTAAGCAAGATTTGTCTTCACAATTTATACAAGCTATTTTAAATCCAGAAACATACAAAAATTGCTTGTTTCTGCACAGAGGGTAATACAATTGACCTTTAAAAATTATAACTTGAAAGCCTTTTGCCCACACCTCTCCAAATTTGGCACAGAGCATGAGTGTCCTACATCTATGCCCAGTTTGATATTGCTCTAAAATCCTGTTTCAAAGATACGAGTTTTTATTTGGGGTGCCTCTATTTTTAGAATTGCCTTATAGACTGTTGTTTTCTTCTCCTGTATAAATGCCTCTACACTGGAAACTTGCCAAATACTTTCTGTTCACCATACATAATTCACCTTGTATACTATGCTTAATCTCATATTTATGTAATACACACACACAAACACATACATATTTTTTAAAAGAGCAGAGAATTATGCCTGCAAGCATATCATAAACAAATTCCTGTGCACAATAAATCATAGTTACCTATAGGACTGCATTTCTCGTATTTTCAAGCGCTAAGTAATGAAATGTTTTTCTAGCTTGTCATGTCTACACAAGAGTGCAGAGCGGATTCTCCTGAGGATACAAAGAGACCCGTAACATGAAACTCATAAAATCCTTCAGGAGGCCTAAATTTTCCAGCATTTTTAAGGATGCTTTTTCACACACTATTTAGCGAGGTTCTCCTTTTGACCACTTTCTGGCCTTATGGCCAAATTAAACTTTCTTATCGGGCCAACATAATATGGCCTGTTTCCAAATGATCTGGGGCCAATGTCCCTGGCGTCTCGCTTGACAGACAAACAGGAGCTCTGACTTTCTACATCCTCAGGAGGATAATTAGGTTCATTAGCCTACAATTAATTCCTTTACTCACCTGCCAAGTTTGGTTGATCCTTAGGTTCGGGATTGTTCACCCCCTCCCTGACCTCAAATAAATCCCCCAAAGGAAATACTTTCAGGAACTTGGTAAAATTAAAACTAATGTGTAACATGACAGGAACTGAACGGCACATTTTAAGACATGAGGCAAATAATACCCATAATTGCCATGAAGAGCCTTTGGAGAAGGAACAGGGATCAACTTTGCTCCCTCAAGGAATATGTGGTTGTGCCCTGGGAATATGATTGGTTCAACAAATCCCTTATTCTTTCTCTTCAGCTGAATGCATATACAGTGGAACCTCATACAATTGCCCCATATAGCAATGAAATCGCATAACAATTAGGTTTTTGGGGGGAAATTGTGTCCCACACAACAATTTTCCCAATGGAAAAAAAACCATACAACAATTTTTCAATGGGGAAAACCACTTAGCAAAAAAAAAAATTGTACGATGCATTCCATAGGGAAAATCGCTATACGATGCATGTATCATATAGCATTTATCTTAAGGTCAAATTAAAAGACTGTACATCATCGTATTTATTTATCCAGGACTTGTGTTACTCAGAGGAGTTTAAAGCACAATATGCAAAGTCAGCCTTTTTCAGGGTTGCCACATTAGGATCATTTTTTAAAAATGCATGGAGAATTAGCTTCAAAACCTTCCTCTTTCATGGTAGAGAATTCTCAAAGACACATCTGGCATAAATAAAATGATAACCCAAATCAAAGCACTCTGCATTTTTAAGAGTTTGAGTTTCAAATGACCCTGCCCACAGTAGATCAATGCAATTTGTTTCACTGTCATGCCAAGCCCAAGAAACCAATTAAGTCAAAATGCTACATGGAGTTTAAAATTCTACACTTTCTCCACTTCTCTTCAAGAACAGCAAAATGTTGGTTTATTTAATCTCATCACGTTGGTAATTTCATTACTGCTTCTACAGCCCTTTGAATTTAACGCTTACAAGCATTGTAATTGTTTCTATGATATACACTGATAATATTGATGTATTTGTTGTCATTTTTCTATTTTGTTGTATTGTATCATATTGTATTTTCTATTATATTTAATTTCAAATTTATTGTGATTATTGAATATATTGTTGATTATAGTGTTGAATGTTATATTTTTGAGTTTTGTGAGCCGCCCTGAGTCGGTTGCACCGAGTAGGGCGGCATATAAATTGAATAAATAAATAAATAAATAAATAAATACTACATTGTTTTAACAACAAATCCCTCACTGGGCGATGAGAACAATTAATTACCCATATTTTGTTCAGATCTCTCTTCACCTCCCCAAAACCAACCAAATATCAAAGCCAATGGAGTATGTGCATTGTAATAAATACAACACTTTGCAGAGATAATTGGCTTGATCAACAGTGTTCTGTTCTGAACTTTCTCAAAGAGTCCTGGCCTCTTCTTTATCTTGTTGGACTCATCTGGAGAGATCTCGATGACTTCCTGAGCAGTACACTTCAGGTTCTTTAGTTTTCTGCTTGGTGTATGCAGGTTCAAGTGCCATGAATCACCATCAGTGGTCATCTGTTGTAGTCCTATTGGCATAATTACACCTACAGACGGGTGAGCAGTCATCAGGGTTATTTTTTTCTAGTTAAAGACTTCCTCCTTCCTTTTGGCAGCTTCTCCAGTCTAAGGGACCAAAAGAGGAAGTCTTTTATTATTAAAAAATCTGTCCCTGCCTGCAACATTATAAAATAAGAATACAACTGTAGAATTTATCATCACAAGGGATAGGTACCAACCAAGATGGCTTTTAAAGAATATCGTATAAATGTGTGGAAGTTAGGACAGTAAGTTATTTATTCTGTCAGATAACTTTTTATTTATTTATTTATTTAGATTTATTATCCCGCCCTAATCAGGCGAACCTGACTCTAGGCGGCTTACAGAAATTCATAAATTAAAACCTTAAGGTTCATAAATTACTTAAAAGTCAATTAAAAAAGAATTAAACCCTGAATTTACAAAAATCTAAAAGATTTAAAAAGGTTAAAAGGTTTAAAAAGATTTTAAAAGTTTAAAAGAGTGAGGGAGGGGTGGCTGTCCCAACTTTGCATTGCCTTCAGTGTCAGTGGCATAGTCTTTGTATAGTAGCTGCTGGGGAATATCAGACAGATGGTGCAGTTGCGTATATGTCTTCCTGGCAGGCTTTTCAAAGGCAGACTAGTTGACCATTGGGTGAACAAAATGCTGAATGACATAATATTTTTAGTCTGGTCTAGTAGAGTTCTCATGTTCTTACATTCTTAGGTTCAAGCCAAGACTTTCTTTTCCTTATGAACTGTGAACCTCTTGTGTTAGGGGCAAAAGAAATCAACTCTAGCATCACCTCTGTCCGAACAACAATGCAGAAGCTAACGTGAGTTAGGAGTAATGAAAGACCACCCCTCTTGGTTAAGTGTATATCCTAGAAGAAACAACCACGAGAAAGAGGAGCATCTTCAAGATTCGTTAGAGTGCCTTGTCATCAATCACCAGACCTACAGCCTTCTGAATGAGGAAATTCAAAATCCCCATTGACATTAGGAAAAGGAAGCCACTGACTTACATTCAATGTTACAAAGAATTTTGCAGCCTCTAAATGTGGCAATAAAGCGGATATATGAGTTTTTATTCTACAACCATGGGTTGAGAAACAGGTCATACCTATTTCAGGAATGGGGTGGTGGGAATAACTTAAATCTTCTTTTTTTTCCCCAGCAGAAATTTGCTCTGCTATGGCTTCACTAACAGAGTGAAGGAGAGACAGGGGAATACCAGACATAAATTCACACCGTCAGTCTCAAAGACGCCCAAAAGAAGTTCACCTGTCTTTATGATTTAGGGAGGACCCTGAGCTACAGTGCTGAAGAAGCGGGGGGGGGGGGGAGGCAAGCATCAGAAGAGAGACTCTGTGGAAGGGAATCTCCCATTTTTTCGTATGTTTCTACCGATTTTCTGTGTGCTTGGACAGAAACCTGAAACTGAACCATCCAGATTCCAAGCAAAAGGAATGTGATTTCTATACAGGACAACAAGCAAGCAAGAATACATCTGCTTTCATTGAGGATAAAGGAAGTACTGTATGTTTGGTCACATGTTTCATGCCAGGATCGGTTTATTGAGTCACCAGAGACACATCCATCAACTGAGAAAATGACTTCCAGGAAAAATGTATGCTTGGATGTGAGTAACAGCCGCCGTCGACTTATTTTCATTAATGAAAATCAACCTCTATTTGAAGTTCTTCCATAAAGAGAAGTCCACCATTTTTTTTCTGAAATTGATTCCCTTGTCTTAGCCTTTCATCCTTATTCCTTGGTTGGTTAATTGATGGTTGGTTGGTTGGTTGGTTGGTTGGTTGGTTGGTTGGTTGGTTGGTTGGCTGGTTGGTTGGTTGGTTGGTTCCTTCCTTCCTTCCTTCCTTCCTTCCTTCCTTCCTTCCTTCCTTCCTTCCTTCATTCCTTAATTTCATTTCCCCCCAGTGACCCTTGCAGTTGAAGATATTGAACCTAACCTACACATCCAAATTATTCTAGCTCGGATTTGTTTTATCTGGAGCAGCCAGAAAAATTGGAGATGCGGCGTGTTGCATCACTGTTGTGTTCCAAAATGTATGTTTGGAATCAGCACAAACTAATATAAATAAAAGCACAGGACACTGTGATTTTATTTGATTTTATTTTGCAGAGGAAAATCCTTGTTGCTTCATCTCTTTTGGCAACTTGGTTAATCATGTGGTGTGCGTAGGAGAGAGAGACTGGAAAAGACAAAGGAAAGGGTGGTTTCACTGACTAGTCCATGGATAGATGTTTACTTTTTCTGTAATAGATACTGTATTGCACAATATTTCTTAAATCTGTAGCAGGGGAGGAAGGGGAGAAGAATAACATAGAGACCTAATAGCAGAGATAGATGATGTATGTGGGCCTTTCCATAACACCTGTTATAGCACTCAAAAGCACAGGGGTGGGGAGGGGAGCCCCAACCTCACGCCAGAGAGATCTCATGCATTCAAAAATCTCCCATTTCTCTACCTCCCAGAGCTTTTGTGCTCCACTTGGAATGCAATTACATGCTAAATATCTGTCTGTCAATAGACTGGATCCCCTCAATTTGTATGACACACTTTAACGCAGGCCCAGCCAAGCTTAATGGAACGACAGCTATGCCCTCAAACCATAGACCAAAGGCTCCTTGGGACGATTGGGAGGCGGAAAGGGGGGGAGAGAAAAGAGTGGGGGGAGGATAAAGCAAGAGATAAAGAAGAAAAAACGAAATGTACTACCATTAAAGAGGAAGAAAATGTAGATAGGGTGGTTTTGATAGGGTTGGGCTGCTGGGGAAACTGGGGTCACTCTTTGGAAAGCGGAGGAAGGGAACAGTGTAAACCACTTTTGTCAAACCAGTTTTTGTGCTTTATTTTATTTTATCTACTCCTCTTTTAAAGTTTTGTAGACTATCCAAAGACTGTACACTGGGGTGGCTTGGTGGTTAAGGTGCTGAACTTGATCACAGGAAGGTCAGCAGTTTGTGACCCGTGTGCTGCATGACAGAGTAAGCTCCCATCTCTGTCCCAGCTCCTGCCAACCTTAGCAGTTTGGACATAAGAAATTGCAAGAAGATAAATGGGTACTGCTGTGGTTCAAGTGGCTAAGATGCTGACTGGGAGGCGGCAGGTCAGCAATTCGATACCTGAATACTGCAGGACAGAATGAACTCTGGTCTTTGTCTCAGCTCCTGCCAACCTAGCAGTTGGAAAGCAAGAAGTTGAAGTAGGGACTACTTCAGTGGGAAGGTAAACAGCATTCCGTGCACACCAGTGTCTAGTCACGCCTGCCACATAACCATGGAAACGTCTGCGCTGGCTCTGTGGACCGCTGGGAACCACCTAATATTTGATGTTAGTCATCCAAATCCCTGGTTACTTCTGCCATTTCCATGTTCCCTTTGTACTGAAAGTAGATCAGAAAGCTCTTAACAAACTCCAGATCAGTTGGTACCACCAAGGATGATGACAATGACAATGATGATGACAATGACAATGACGGTGGTGGTGGCGGTGGTTGGAGGAGGAGTTTTTGTTGTTTTCAGGGCAAAAGAATTTAGTTTCAACAAGAAGAGTTCCATATTTTTTTTTAAAAAAAATTGATTAATAGGAGTATAAGAAGCACCTGGGGATTGGGAGAGAAATGGAGCCTTCCAAGTGGTCGTTGGTTTAAAAAGAACAAAACCCAAGAGGGATGGCATATTAAAAGTAATGATTTTCCAGCCATCGGCCAGACAGCCGTCTAATCCCATGTGAATAAAGACCTCAAATGAATCGCACCCGTCACCACATGACCCTTGATCAAGATCCCAGCTGGACGGCTCCCAGACAAGCTGGTAAACATATTTGAGCAAATTCTTTGTTACAACTTGAAGGGGAGGAGATGGTGAGGCATTGATTCCTTCTTCTCTTCTTTCCTCTCCCAACTGGCTCCCTTGAAATCTAAGATCTTGTAAAAAGGAAAAAAAAAAACACACACAAATATGCTCTTGTTTTAAACTCGTACAGGTCACCAACAATCAGCCATTGCTGTTCTGTCAGCAATTTCGTTTGCAGGGAGATGGCCACCAACTTCAAGAAGGATAGGATCTATCAGCCAGCCCTGGTTAGAGTAGAACCCAGTGGATGAATGGGTTTACCTAACTGTTGGAGTAGACAGAGAGAACCTCCCTGAAGACTGTGGACACAGTTGGGCATATCTTGGGTGGCAACCTTGCCGGCTAATCTTTCTAACACAAGGTCAAACCAAAGGGACTAAAGAATGAATCCACCAGAAAGGTCATTGTTAAGACCAACTTTAACAATGATCTCAGTAAATACTGAGGGACTTTCAAGTGATAAGAATATCCTGCTAACAGACACAGGACATGAAAGGAGGAGGAGGAGGAGGAGAAGAAGAAGAAGAAGAAGAAGAAGAAGAAGAAGAAGAAGAAGAAGAAGAAGAAGAAGAAGAAGAAGAAGAAGAAGAAGAAGAAGAAGAAGAAGAAGAAGAAGAAGAAGAAGAAGAAGAAGAAGAAGAAGAAGAAGAAGAAGAAGAAGAAGAAGAAGAAGAAGAAGAAGACAACTTAAATGTTGACTCTCATTCAGCAAGAGATCCAAATAATAGACTATATACTTGTCTGAACATGCCCTTAGTTGGTACCATTACATTGTTTGAGTTTTCCTGACTTCCTGAGTTTTTACATCTGTATTTGAAAAAAAGAATCCAAAAGCAAATAACGAGAAAGGTGATCTCCCATTCTTAGACCTATAAGTCACTTTGCTTTCTTGGACAGAGGAGAATTTTGGGGCTTCAAAAATTAGCTTGAGGGATACCTACGTGCCCTGGGCTGGACATTCACACCCATGGGATAGACCAGGAGTGCCCAAATTATGGCCCACAGGCCAGATCTGGCCCCCAGTGCCAATTCATACAGCCTACACCACTCTCATCACTCCTGGAAGTGGAAGTAAAATGCGCCCGGGCACCCCTGGTTTAAGCAGAGAAAATGGCAGCCTTAAAAACTATCTCATCCTGTTGCAAAATGTGTCTGTTGCAAAACAGATTGCAAGGCTAGTTTTACTTGGAGGAACCACGTGACCAGCCCACTGAACCGCATGACTGGCCCATGGCCCAAAATGTTTGGGCACCCTTGGAATAGATAGACAGACCAGCTAGCTATCCATTTCTTCCTTTGGGTGTCATCCTTCACCTCCATTTTTATTTTTCTCTGACCCAAAGGCAGTAATGAAACCCAATGAAAATGGGAATGTTTATAAAAAGAAAAGAAAAAGTGGAGATGCTGTGATGTTATTGCAAATAAATTTTGCGGGTGTGAAGCATTTCCACCGAAGGGAGAGAAACCTTGGATGGCTCTCATCATTTTTGTTTGGTTGAATGCTTCTGAATCAGAGCACATTCCAGGTCTCCAGCATAGCAGCTTGAGGCAAGACATAAATTATGCAGTGCTTCAGCTTTCAAGAAGCATGTTTGCGAAGTCAGAGATTTGTACATGACATCCTACAGACATTGTGATGCCTCGTGGTCTCCTGGTCGTCAACTGGCTTCCTCTCCCTTATCCAGAGTTGGGTCTTCTTACTTCTGTCACAGCAAACGGTGGCACGAGAACCATACATAACGAAGGGACAGAAAAACATCTTAAAGGCTTTGTAATATATTGGCCATGATTTTATTGCATAACCTGCCCTGCTGTTTCAAACTGTACCCTTCATTGATTTTAATACAGTAACTCGCTTTTAATAACTTCCACAGCAAGGTTGGTTTACATTATCAGTTAAATTTGATTTTATTAATTTTTAAAAAGACTTTGTAAGTGGCTTTGACTGTCTGGCCAGGTTATGGTAATAGAGGGGGCTGTGGTGGCTCAGTGGTTAAGAAGCTTGCCTTGTTAGCTGGAAGCTGCCAAGTCAACAGTTTGAGACCTGGGTACTGCATGATGGATTGAGCAGCCATCTCTGTCTCAGCTCTTGGGGACATGAAAGGAGTTTCATTTGGGCATTCCCTAAGCAGAATTTCTTCCGCAAAAATCCTTTCAACCCATAATAATTTCTGACATGAAATCATTATTACATGATAATAGAGTAGACCCTCCTGCCAGTGATTCAACACCAAGTGTCAGGCGGGAGTTAACTAACCGGACAACCTTGAGGACTAATGGCCTTGAGTGGCAAAGTCCACAGGGAAGGGTGAAGGTCCCCAAGTGGATTAAATCCCACTTGAATCCATCTTGAGGGAGGGCAGCAGCTTCATCCATCCTGGCCTGGGGCTGATGAGGACTATGTGTGCCAAAAGGAGCTCAGGACCAGAAAGTGACACACGGAACTGGATCAATGGAAGGCCACTGCATTATATTGTTCCCAGGACAATCTTCTATGGTTGAGCACCATGATGATAGCCAATATTCAGAATTGGATATGGCATATGAAGAAGAAGAAAAAGCTACTTTGAGCACTATTTTTAGAAGCTTGTTCATGCAACAAGCAATAAACAAATATTTATGCTGGTGAAACGACATTAGTGTAACTTCCAGCTATGGATTAGCATAAGTGAGCATGTCATTATGAGCATTTTCCATCACACACCTCTTTGCATGTTAGATAGGAAATGCCTCCTCCAGCTTCTGAATGTTCTGTAACCCACCGTGGAAATTCCCCCGACAGGCACCTTTTGAGCCCTGTTTACATCTGAAAGCATTAAAAAGAGACCAGACTGGGCTATCATACCTTGGGCACATAATCTGAAGACTGGGTTCTCTGGAAAAGACAATAATACTTTTTTTAAAAAAAAGCAGAGGAAAAGAGTAATAGAAAACATGGATGGACTGACTCAACAAAGGAAGCCATGACCTTGAATTGTTCCAGGGATGAGCTTGATGATCAGAAGGTCATCAGATCAGTAGTTCAAGACCCGAGTGCTGCATGATGGAGTGATCTCCCATCGTCTGTCCCAGCTCCTGCCAACCTAGTAGTTTGAAAGCAAGAAATTGCAAGTAGATAAATAGGGTACCAAGTTGGTGGGAAAGGTAACAATGTCCTTTGCGCTCCTGTCTCTAGCCATGCCTGTTACATGACCATGGAAACCTTTCCAGATGCAGACAGCGCTGGCTCTTTGGCTGTAAATGGAGATGAGTCAGACACAACTGGTTTCTGAGCAAGGGAGACCTTCACTTTTACTAATTCAAGTTGCATTGGTGGTACATAACAAGACCTGTAAGGATAAGCAGCCCAGTTCACAACCTCTTGTTGCTTTTTCCTGCGTCGGTCACGGTATCCCACGGCCCATCCTTGGTGTCTTCGTGTGTGTCCTCCCCATCTCCCCAGGCTTAAGAAAAAGCAGCAGGACTTGGTAGGAGGCCGCAGCGTTGAGTCCATTTGGGCACTGCCTTCAAGGGCTTTTCCATCATCACTTGCCTTCCTGCAAGTCCTTCCTTCTTCCCCATTTGCTTCGCCAGGTGGCCCCAAGGAATTTATTTCTTATTTTTATTTTCCACCCAACGCAAGGCCCTTCTCTTCTTTCAACTGTGCCTCAGCCCTGGCTGGATAACTTTTCCTAGTTCCCAGTTCTTTTGCTCGAGGAGGGTCTCCAGGCCCGAAACCCTAGAACGGCTGCAATTGTGTTTGAACAACGGAGATCAATCGAAAGGCTGCCTCGCCCGCGCTGGACAGGCCCTTCATTTCTAGCCATGAGAGCTTGGGATTCAAAGGGCCCACCGAGTTCGTGCCACTTGTGTTTACTATAAACAGCGCTTCTGATGCTCAGTGCGGGTGGTAATGGCAGAGAATCCGAGATGGAGAGCATGGGGAAGCCTTCAAAGATGAGGGCGGGCCAGGGGACTGAAGTAAAAGTGTGGGAACCTTATCCGACCCCCTTCATCACTTCTTGAGATCGGAGTCACACCCATCTCTCCGGCAGATTCCACAATCACATACCCGTCAACGTTTCATGGATGGCGGCGGGGATTGGGTTGTCAGGACCAGAGCTTGGAAAGGTCTGGCAAAGGCTGTGAAGTTTGCATGCACTTGGGGAAGTACTTTTTTAAAATAGCCACCAGGAGTATGCAAGGGGTGCATTTGATTCCCCCCCCCTCACCTGTTCAATCTGTACGCAGAGCAGTGGTGGGATGTCAAAAATTTTACTACCCCACCGTGATGTCATCACGAGTGGAAATGGGAAGAAGAGACATCAATAGGACAGGGATTCTCAAACTGTGGCCCATGGGCCGGATGTGGCCCACAGCACCATTTCATATTGGGGGGGCCCCACTGCCTCCATGACTCCTGGAAGTGCCACGTGGTCAGGGCCATAAGCAGGGTGGTGAAAACCCTCCTGAGCTAACAGCCCACCCACCCCAACCCAACCCATGGTGCCAATGTTATATATGTGAGTGTGACATTGTTGCCCCTCCCAAAATCCCCCCCCCCTGATTTTTTTTTCACACACACACCCCAATCTAGAATCCTGGCTATGGCCCTGCATGTGGTGAAGGAAGGGCAAAATGGCCGTCTGGCCCCCGAAGCTGTCTGAGGAAGCATGACCTGGCCCCCGGCTTAAAAAGGTTGAGAACGGGTTTAGGATCTGCAGATGCCACCCTCTTACAGCAATGAAGGAATTAGGGGGGAAGTCATTGAGTTCAAAGATGTGTCATTGGATTCACACTCTTGGATTCCCCACCACTATGTGTGAAAGTAGGACAGTAAAGAAAGCTGATAAGAGAAAAAGTGATTGATTTGAAT
This sequence comes from Furcifer pardalis, assembly GCA_030440675.1. Lineage (NCBI taxonomy): Eukaryota > Metazoa > Chordata > Lepidosauria > Squamata > Chamaeleonidae > Furcifer > Furcifer pardalis. Next base: position 7,708,808 of record CP126898.1, read on the forward strand.
TATGGTGCTAGAGAAGAACTTTGATGTTGCCTTGAACTGCCCCCCAACAAATGGATCCTAGAACAGATCAAGCATAAATAGTGGAGATGAGGCTGTCCTAATAATAATTTCATGTCAGAAATTATTCTGGGTGGAAAGGATTTTTGCTAGAGAAACTCCACTCAGGGAACACCCAAATGAGGTTCCTTTCTTGTCCCCAAGAGCTGGGACAGAGACAGGTGCTCAAACTGTCATGCAGTACCCGGGTCTCGAACTGCTAAATACTGAAAATGAAGCTCAAGTACAGTTTGGCCATCAAATGAGAAGAGAGGAGTCACTTGAGAAGGCCTTGATGCTAGGAAATATTGAGGGCAAAAGGAGAAGGGGGCGGCAGAGGATGAGGTAGCTAGATGGCATTGTTGACGCAGTGGGCTTAGACCTGGGCAGTCTATGGAGGATGGCAGAGGACAGAGGAACCTGACATGTGGTGCTCCATGAGGTCGCAAAGGGTTGGACTTGACTATGTAATGCAACTGAACAAGAAGGGACAGGTAAATCAGGTAGAAATCCAAAAATGGGGAATTATGGGATTTGCAATCTGAGAAATCTAAAAATTGCATCAGAAGGAGGATTCATGGAAGGGGCTCATTTTACATGTTTTGACCAACATTTTTGGTTCGGTAACTGAGACTCCACAAAATAACTTCACCCCTATGATTTGTGTTGCATTGAAGCTGCTTGGCCAATGTTTTCTTTGACCTCTATGCATCAGTGGTTTACGGACTGAAAGGAATTGCCCACCCCTGAATTTCAGGGTGGAAGGGCCCTCCTTCTCGGCCACTATGAGTCCTCTTAGTCTATAAAATATAACTTTGCTGCTTTTTTTTTTTTTGTAGAGATTTACAGAGCCGAGAACTTTCCGAAAAGATGAGTAAATATACAAGTGGTGTTTGGGACTGTTAATCTGTCATTCTTCCTCGGGGCTAAATTAGTTTTAAAACAAAAATAAATACCAAGAATGTACACAAGAGATGATAAATGCCTCCTTGTGTCTTATGACAAATGAGAGCATGCCACCCAGATGTCTGAGAATACAGAAGTGAAAAGAAATGTAATCACCTCTGTCGCATTTGTGCTAAAGTCGTGAATCTAATTAATCGCCTTGACTAGAGCAGACCCACTGAATCGGTGGGAATTACAACAGTGTCATCTTATTAAAGTCCCATAGGTTCATTGAGTCTGTTCTTGTTTTGGGGTAACGGTTGGATTTGCTTCCCAAATGTTTCATCAAGGCCAGCCCAAAAGACAATTTGCTGCCTGAGGTAAAGTTTAAGGTGGCACCCTCTTCTACATTTTGTTTGTGGAAACTGACCAGACATACATTTGAATCAACACTGTTGATCATGGGTTGTGGCCCTCAACTTCCCTGAATAGTACAGACTATGAGTCTCTCCTTGCATAGCTACGAGGTCAAACATGGAAATATTCCAACTTTACTTTTCAAAGAGACATCCCAGTAACACTGGTTCATCATATAATAAAAACATTTAGGGCTTGTGACACGAGACTGATAGATTTATTTCATTGTGAACTTTCCTGGATGTCACACTCTACTTTTCCATAAACTGATCCCTGTGAATTCCTGCAATGGTAAGCATTGGACTATATGATCTATAGCAGGGGTGCACCGAAGAGGACCTTATGTTGGCGAGAGGAAATGCTGTTGAGGTGGTCCAACAGTGGGTGGATGTCATCTACTTTTAATTCCTTTTTGTTTTAGATATGTTACTTTTAGCTTTGTATGTTATTATATGCTGGTAGTACCTCTAACACGAATAAAGAAAGAAAACAGTTTAACCATTGTGCCATCAAGAGCAGTAATTACACCATCCCAATCCTAGTCCGAAAGGAGAACTTGTAAACATCAGTCAAGAATTCAGATTTCATCATTCTTCTCACTGACGCAGAGTTGTGTAAGGAGGTTTTTTTTAATATGCAGGCGCATTCTAGCATATGAATTAGCCATTGATTATCTGACACTGATTAATCTGATAGTCCATCATTAATTAGACTCCATGAGCTATCATTTCTTTTGCACTTTAGCTCTTAGAATGAGCCAGCATTATACAAAGTGGCAGAGTTAAAACAGGAAGAAGAAGAAGAAGAAGAAGAAGAAGAAGAAGAAGAAGAAGAAGAAGAAGAAGAAGAAGAAGAAGAAGAAGAAGAAGAAGAAGAAGAAGAAGAAGAAGAAGAAGAAGAAGAAGAAGAAGAAGAAGAAGAGTTCAGACCAGTGGTGGAATTCTTTTTTTTTTCCCTACCTACTCTGTGGACATGTTATGGTGGGCGTGCCCAGGGGGAAAGCCCTGTGTTGCACCCAAATTAGGACTACTTCATTTCAAAACTTGGATGGGCAGAGCCAGGCAGAATTCCTGCTACCGGTTCTGGTGAACTGGGGCGCGTACCTGCTGAATCCCACCACTTTTTCAGTCTATAGACATGGGTCTGTCTTATGTCAATTCTGTACTAGATCAATTCTCTATTTAGCTCTACCTACTCAAAATAAGTGGATCCTCTACTACAACTCTATCATCAAGAGTCCAAGATTTTGGGTATTTTAGTCTAACAACACAGGATGACCTAAAACAGGGGTTCCCAACCTAAGACCCGTGGGCTGTATCTGGCCCACGGTGCCATTTCATGTGCCCCCCTCCAAGGGCATTCGAGAAACAAAATGGCTGCTCCATTGAAGTTGCTGGGACAAAATGGCCACCCCCATCATGCAGGCAGGGCAAAACGGCCATCCAGCCCTCAAAGCTGACTGAGAGAGCGTAACCCAGCCCCTGGCTTGAAAAGGATGTGAACCCCTGACCTAAAGATAGGAGTCAGTGATTGAAGATGACCTGCAGTGACTTTGACAGCTTTCCATTCAAAGTCTCTCCTGACCTGACTTGAGATGCCAAGGAATATAAGTGTGATCTTCTGTCCATAAACGACATGCTCTCTCTCACTCCCTGAGTTGTAGTCTTTCCCATAAACTGCATCCATCAGTCCAGAAAGGGCCCGCAATCGTGCATTGACCTTGGCATAATTTTAGCATTTGTAGAGAAGCATAACTGTAGCGTTTGGAAGTGAATCATTTGCAGCTGTTAAAACAGACATAACAGAATGCTGTTCTCCTATACACTATAAAGTGCTTACTTTAATTTGAAGCTTCTTCCTCCCCCCCCCCCCAATTGTCAACAGTTTAATAAATGTGGCAAGCACAAATAAAGGCCTGACATATTTATTAGGCCAACCAAAAAGGTACAAAATGGGCATGGAGCTTTCAAGTTATCAAGGTCTCTTTACCAGGAGAAATGTCACAAAAAGCCAGAAAGGAGGGGAGCTTGACCTTAAACTTTAAGATCATCACTTAAAATTATGTTGTTTGCTTGTTGCCCGGAGATGTACATCCCTTAATTATGTATCTACTTATTGTCCAGATTTTGTGAAGCACACGGGAATTTATCAAGGATGTTGTGCTACCGCAGGACAAAACGTTTTCTGAACATTGATCTCCTGAAGACAGATGAAGTGCCTGTGTGGTTAAATTGCAAAAGGTAGGGATTTGCATTTCTCTGTGTGTGACATGCCTATCTCATCAACTAGTGATCTGCGGTTGTTATTTTTAACAATGTGAGAAGGAGAATTAGATGCTGAAAGGGATAAACACCCTGACAATCAGAGGCATTGATCCTAGTATCACTGGGAGCCAATAGCGTTGCCAAATAGGTAAAAGTAAGGTTAATCTGTAAGTGTTGGAGTAATTTTTGGTTGTAGTTTTAATGGGGGTTTTGTTGGTTTTTAAAATGTGATTGGTTTTATTTTCTGTGAGCCGCCAAGAGTCTTCGGAGTTGGGCGGCAATATAAATCAGATAAATAAATAAATGACCACAATAAACAAATGTCACCCTTGCTCGACAGCCAATCATATCTGACTCTAGGGTTCAGTGCTCATCTCTGTTTATAGTTGAAGAGCCAATGCTGTCTGTTTACCTTCCCAACCAAAGTGGTACCCATTTAAAGTAAAGATAAAGGTCACCTTTGCCCGAAAGCCGGTCATAGCCAACTCTAGGGTTCAGTGCTCATCTCTGTTTCATAGCCAAAGAGCCAGTGCTGTCCACTTCTGCAGACATTTCTGTGGTCATGTGGCAGGCACGACTAGACACTGAAGTGCACAGAATGCTGTTTTACCTTCCCACCAAAGTGGTCCCTACTTATCTACTTGGAATTTCTTGCTTTCATACTGCAGACAATGGGCACTCATTCCGTCATGCAGTACTGTACAGTGGTACCTCACTTAAAGAGCATCATGCGTTCCACGGGATTGTTCTTTAAGCAAGTTTGCTCTTTAAGCGAAACACCATTGTAAGTGACACGTTGTGTGAATTTGGAGAGATACAGAATCCGGCTCATTTGCTGGTCTGCCGATTACTATCAAAAACGTACCAATGAGGATTTAAGTTTGGCCAAGGACAAATCCAAGAAGGTGGCTTCGTTTTGGTAGTTTGAAGTCTGACTTGGACATTGGGGGGGGGGGGGTCAAGAAACCTGGTGTGTTTCAGAAATGGGGGGGGGGGAATCATTCCTTTGTAATGGGATGTTTTATTTTTATGGAGCATTTCATAAGGATTTTAATTTTAAAAAAATTTAAATCTGACGTAATTTTAATTTAACGCTGGCATTTTATTTCATTTCAGAGCCCGTAGGGCGACATGTATATCGGTCAGGATTGTGTCAGCATAGGAGAGTAGGCTGGGGTTGAAGTGAATCAGAAATTAAAACGATGGGTTTGAGTCTTTAAAACCATACCACAAATGGCTCCATTTTGTGCCTTTGTGAGATTACCTGTGCTGACCCTCTGCCCTGCCCGACGTGTTCCTCTTTGTGTAGAACCCGTAATTGTTTCCTTGCTTAATATAGTCTTTCTTACACTGAACGGCAGGTATCAACACCCCGTCTCCCACTCCATCTTCTCCTATCACCACCTGCCCCTTTAATAGCTTTAAAAAAATGTTATTCAAAACTGGGCTTTGGAGTGAAAAACACACAAAGGGAGGGAAGCATTAACCCCCCCCCCGAACAATTACACCCCATTGAAGAAATCGAGCAGAAAACAATTATTGAAAGCAGGGACACCGAAAGCCGAGGGATCAGGAGAATGTGTCTATATTTATTGCTCCAACTTAGAGGTAAGCAAACTCTAGCCGCTCTTCATTGCCTGTTGTACAAAGCAAGAGGGGAAAATGGCGTTGGGTCTTTTTGAAATTATTATTAACCGTTCACCTGTTGCTATCTTTCAGCGCTTTTCATTCACGCACCGTATTTGTCCTCCTGGCCGGCTGTCATCGCCTCTGTGCCAACAGGATGTGGGAAGACTCATGGCAACTCCAACCCTAAAGGACTTGCCTAGCCTCCCTACCCCCCCCCCCCACACACACACACACACACACTGCCCCATCTCTCCCCACCCGGGTTGTTTACCAGGTTGAAACTCTTTCCACATAAAGTACGACAGGACAAGCAAACACCTCCATTTTCCTCTGGACTCGAATTGTCACAGGTTTTCAAAGCTCTTGACATAAGCCATTCTCCACCACCACCGCTCCGATAGCCGGAGCACAAAGCAAAATATTGCCTCTCTGTGTGTGTCCAGTGGTGACAGGTCCTGTTGTAAAGACTTTGAGAGCATGTCTCAATTAGCCAAAAGTCCTACCTTCCAGTTTTGCTGGGTTCGGAATCGATTCAAATACACAATGAATACACAACGCATAGCTGAGGCATTTACCCTCTTGGCAAAATGCAGTTTAGTGTTAAAAAAACACCCAGAGGGTTATTTATTTTGTGACTATTCCTAAGCAGCTTTCTTCTTCTGTGTGCATGCATGTGTTGGCGCATACACTGTATAGCCTATAAAGTTTGCAAGATTTCCCCGCACACTGAAAATGTCACACATACACACTGATCCTTAGAGTTATGGAACTACGTCAGTTCAGCAGACAGCCGTCAGGGCAGAGAAGCGCTGTAACGCTATAACAGTAAAATATAAATTGAAATAAATTCATACCATCTGTCATGCGTCGAGCACTGCAGCAAAAGGGGCTGTCCCCAAATGGCACTGCGGCAGAGGTAGAGGTACGGGTGGTCATTTTGGGGCGGCAGATTTCCCTCGATCTTTGGAATGGAGTCTGGGTGCCTAAAAGCTGACTGGTAGTGGTCGGTGGTGGGGATATGTTAAAAAATAAAAGGAAAGCCCTTTGAGGGGTCTGTAGCGGAAGTGGGGAAATCAAGAGGTGTTTTGTGGATGGAGCAGGAAGGTATGTTTCCAGTGCCAAACATGGATACATCAAAACATAAACCAGGGATTATCAACCTGTGGCCCGTGGGCTGGATACGGCCCGTGGCACCATTTCATGTGGGGGCCCTACCGCTTTGCCACCTAGGTTAAAAATCAAGGTGGAACTTCCCCAGTTAGTTGCCATAGACAAGCTGACTGGAACTCAAAGATGGATATTCACAAGACTTATTGCCTTAGATGAGGTAAAGAATCTCATCACATCAAATTGCTCTGTCAAAAAATGGTCAATTTTTTCCTGCCTTTCCTTTACGTATGTGTAAAATTAACCATCTTGTCAGCAGCAGCATTAACCAAAAATAAAACTGACCACAAACTATGTTTTTTTGGTACAAAGCCTCTGTGTTTAAGGGGTTTTTAAAATGTCAAATGTAAAGTTTTATACACAATTATGGGATTTGGAATCGAAGCATTTCCACCACAAAACTTTTGAACCATTTCATTCTCACGTACAAGAACAGAAGAAGTGAAGACTAACATATTACTGGAGTACCATTTGAATACTTCCACTGGAATTGCCACTTTCATTATTGAAACTCACTAGCTGCTGCTGCATCTTCCACTCCTGATTTATACTCGGGTCAATCTACTTTCCTGGTTTTAGAGGTCCAAATTAGGTTGCTTGACTTATATTCGGGATGACTTGTAGTCGAGTATAAATGGTAGGTAGAGATAAAAGTCTCTCTTGCTCAAAAGCCACTCATGTCCAATTCTAGGGGCTCATCTCTGTTTATAGCCAAAGACCCAGTGCTGTCTGCACCTGCAGACGTTTCTGTGGACATGTGGCAGGCATGACTAGACACTGGAGTGCATGGAACACTGTTTACCTTCCCACCAAAGCGGTCCCTATTTATCACCTTGCAATTTCTTGCTTTCGAACTGCTTGGTTGACAGTATCTGGGGCAAATGATGGGCACTCACTCCATCACGTAGTACTCAGGTCTTGAACTGCTGACCTTCCAGTTATCATGTTCAGCATCTTAACTACTAAGCCACCACAGCCCCCCCCCCCAAAGAAGAGGTTTAAGTAAAGGTAATTTTTGCCCTTACTCAAAAGCCAGTCATACCCAACAAAAGGCTGAAACTATAGGAAGTCAGATATAGGCTGAATATTCTTAATGGTTAGAGTAGTACGACAGTGGAACCAACTGCCTTGTGAGATGGAGAGTGCCCCAACACTGGAAGCATTCAAGAGAGAATTGGGTTTTATTCAGATTCCTACAGTTTTCAGCTCTTGCATTCAGAGGTCATTCAAAAATCAGCAAATGGTGTATTAGAATCAGAGGTATCTCTTCTCTTCCTCCAGGCCTTTCTAAGTTCCCCATGTGGATTGTACACCTCGGCCAAGACTGCCTGGGGGAACTCAACCAGTCCGTTAATCTCCGGCGTTGCTTCTTGGCACCCTGCCCACTCCGATGTGTTATAAATGAGTTCAGGTCTCCCATTATGGGCTAATGTCTGGTGCCCTTTGGCTTCCCAAAGGGTCCCCGGGAGATGGTGCCGTAAATCAACAGAGAGACGTGTCACTAAATGGAATTGGAGGGGAAGCCCTCTTGATTCAGCTTGCGATTCAGCAGCCGACAAGGCCGCTGTGTACAGCTATCTTCGCCATGTGTCAACCTTTTGTGTACCCAATCTGTTTATGTTATTATTGTTATTATGTGCCCTCAAGTCACCCCTGACTTAACAAACAATCCTACGACTAAACGTCCTCCAAAATATCTTCTCCTTAACAGTTCTGCTCAGGTCTTTTTTGTTGTTCAGTCGCACAGTCGATTCCGACCCTCTGCGACCCCATGGACCACTATCCGCCAGGCATTCCTGTCCTCCACCATCTCCCTCAACTTGCTCAGCTCTGTGCCCATTGTCTCTACAATACCATCTAGCCATCTCATCTTGGGCCATCCCCTTCTTCTTTTGCCCTCGACCCTTCCAAGCATCAAGGCTTTCTCAAGTGAATCCTCTCTTCTCATTTGATGTCCAAAGTACTTTAGCTTCATCTTTATTATTTGACCTTCTAAGGAGCAGTCAGGGGTGATTTCTTCTAAGATTGACCTATTTGTTCTCCTCGTTGTCCATGGGACTCTCAAAACTCTCCTCCAACACCACATCTCAAAGGCGTCTATTCTTCTGCGCTCAACTTTCCTAATGGTCCAGCTCTCACAACCATACATTGCCACAGGGAATACCATTGCTTTAACTATGTGAATCTTTGTTTGCAATTTAATGTCTCTACTTTTCACTATGTTCCCCAGGTTTCTCATTGCTTGCCTCCCAAGAATCAGTCGCCTTTTTATTTCATGGCTGCAATCCCCATCTGCAGTGAGCTTTGATCCTAGGAAAGTAAAATCTGTCACTGCTTCTACTTCTTCCCCATCTATTTTCCTGGGACTGATAGGGCCTGTTGCCATTATCTTGGTTTTCTTGATACTGAGTCTCAAGCCAGCTTTTTCACTTTCTTCTTTCAACCTAATCAGGAGCTTCTTTAGGTCCTCCTCACTTTCTGCCATGAGGGTGGTATCATCTGCATATCTCAAATTGTTGCTCAGGTCTTACAAACTCAAAATTGGTAGGTTCCTTTATTGACTCAATCCATGTTGTGCCTTCCACCCTCTTTTCCTAATTCCTTCAACGGTTTCCACCATTCTAGTTTTTCCCAGACAGTCTTCTCATGAAAATACTGAAATACTTAGTTTTGCCAGTTTTGCTTCTCGAGAGAATTCAGGTTTGATTTCATCTAGGACCCACTTGCTCGTCAAATAGCCAGTGCTGTCTGCATCTACAGATGTTTCTGTGGTCACGTGGCAGGCATGGCTAGACGCTGGAATGCACAGAACACAGTTGCCTTTCCTGCCAAAGTGGTCCCTATTTATCCACTTGCAATTTCTTGCTTTTGAACTGCTAGGTTGGCAGGAGCTGGGACAGAGGACAGCAGCTCACTCCATCGCACAGAACCCGGGTCTCAAACTGCTGACCTGCCAACCTTCTAGTTGTTAAGTTCCAGTGTCTTAACCACTAAGCCGCCACAGCCCACAATTGTATATCCCACTTTCTGTCCATGATGGAACTTAAAGCAATGTACATAAACAGGGGGAGTTGTTTTGTTGTTGATTATGATGACAATGCTAATTAAGCACCATTAGTATGCACAGTACTTTTAAAACTCTATACCTATGATGCCCACAGTTCACAGAGCAATGGAAGAGTAGCATTTGACTTCAGGGTTCACATTTTCTGGCTTTCGATTTCATTCGACAACACCATGTTAAGCTCAATACAATAGAATGAGATTTGCTTCAGAGTTTTACCAGGGAGTTTGTTGGGATCAAAATGCCAGCTTATTTCGAAGTGGATGTGAATACCTGTTTCTTGTCATGGTCAAAAGACCCACAGAGACCATTGTTGTTTACATTACCTTGTGGAGTTCTGCCTCGGCGGGTGCTACCCAATCTGTCCCTTATGATAGCTTATCTGTGGGCTGCAAGTGTTTCCTCATTCATTAATCATAGACTACATCATAGCAAAAGATTATCCCCCCCCCCCCAGAAAATGTTCTTTTATTTGCCTGCCTCCATCTCCACCAGCAGAGATTTCAAATCCAATCAATGGAGTGTGCAATTAAAAACCCCAGGGATTTTTGACAGGGGCGTCTACACTGATACACAGTCTATACAGACATAAATGAGTACATTTTATTTTATTATCCTATGAAGTATAAAACGTCCTGTATGGAAGTGAATAATACTCACAGCATTATTTACCAAAACAGCCTGCTGAGAGATTATTATCACCGGTGGCTCAAATGTTTAAGACGTTGAACTCGAAGACTGGAAAGATGGAGTTTGATTCCCGAGTACTGCATGCTGGAGTGAGCTCCCGTCTCTGTCCCAGTTCCTGCCAACCGAGCAGGTCGAAAGCAATAAATTGACAGTCCATAAACTGGGGCAACCTTGGTGGGAAGGTAAACAGCATTCCGTGCACTCTAGGCATGGATCAACTCCACTTCATCAGACACTTTATAGTGCGTATTATCTTATTCATGCTACAATTTTTTTTCTTTTTTTAATAATTTTTTATTAGGTATATAAAAGAAAAATACAAAAGAAAGACAAAAATGCAAATAAAGACATTATAAAAATATAAAAGCTTGTAACAATCGTGTAACATATTTTATACACATTACTATTACATTCTCTTCTTTTCTTAGTACATAATCTTCCCATTCATTTCTATTACATCATTATTAAAAAAAGGAGAAAAGAAAAAAGAAGAAAAAAAGAAAAAGAAAACACCCTTGTGCTATGTACAAAAGTCCGGGGGGTTCTATACCTTTCACATTTTCCAAAAGTCGTTATGATCTTTTGCAGGGGGTATACCCTTTTTTTCTTTTAAAGTATAGTTAACAAAAGGTTCCCAGATCCTCCAGAATTTATTGTTATTAACTTTCCCTTTCCTGCTATTAATTTCCCAAGTAAGTTTTTCATTTAAGGCTAAATTCCACATTTGTGTATACCAATCATTTAATCCTATTTGTTCATTGCTTTTCCACCTTTTGGCAATACCTAGTCTTGCAACAGTCAACATTATGGCCAATAACTCTTTATTGTCTTTGCTTATGTCCTGATCTTCTATGTCTGTTAATAAAATTGTTTCTGACTCCAATCCGATCTGTATATCTAATATGTTCTCTATTTCCTTTTTTATTCCTTCCCAGAAATTTTTAAGTACCTCACATCTACACCACATATGTTCATATGTTCCTTTTGTTTTTCTGCACCTCCAGCATATTTCACTCATATTACTATACATTTTGTGCAAGCCGACTGGGGTCCTATACCATCTCCATACCAATTTATAATTGTGCTCTTTAACTCTCACAGACATAGTTCTCATTATCTTCCTTTTCCACATCTTTCGCCATTTTGTTGCCGTTATCTTTATATCTAATTCTTGTTCCCAGCTTTCTCTCAATACCTCTTGTATATTTTGACTTTTATTCAGAATTTTATAAACTTTACTAACTATCCCTTTGATTCCCATTTCTCCATTTCTAATTTTGGCCAAAAGCGTCTCAAACTCCGTACATTCTCTGTCTAAACCATTTTCCCGTAGAAATTTCTTATTCCAATTGTTTATCTGGAGGATCTTGAACCAGTCCAATTGAAGTTGCAAATACAGCCTTTGTCTTTTCTCTTGATCTTTGCAAGCATTGACCCAATCTTTTAATAATAGTACTTTATTTTCCACCAATATATCTCTGATCTTTGTGTCTATTTTTATCGGAAAATCTTGAAAATCCCCCACTTCTAAAATTGGCGAGGTTCCCGAAGTAAGCTCTTTCCTCACTCTATTCCATACCTCCATTGTTGATTTTAACATCATACCCTGAGCCGTCTTATTTCCTTTTTCTTTCCCCTCACATAAAAACTGTGCCTTACCCATCTTCGATAAATTTTTCCTTTCAAATTTTTCCCAGACTGTTTCTTCCCTATTTAAAATTTTTATAACATTTCTTATTTGAAAGGCTCTATAATATTTTATAACGTTTGGAATTCCCAGTCCTCCCTCTTTTTGCGAGACATACCATAATGACTTAGTTATTCTGGCTCCTTTATTTCCATTACAGAACCGATTAATCATATTTTGATACTCATTCAACTCTTTATCAGTATGTTTTAGCGGTAAAGCATCAAATAAAAAATTCAATTTGGGTAATAACATCATCTTACATATAGCTATTCTTCCGAACCATGACAGATTTAATTTGTTATATTTTACTATTTTCTCCTTTATTTCCTTCTTTTGTCTGTCATAATTCATACTTTTAAGTTCCCCAGTTTTGCATGATAACATTACTCCCAAGTATCTCATTTTGCGTGTAATTTGTATATTATAATTCCTCTTTATTAACTCTTCATCTTCTTTCTTCCCATTAATTAACATCATTTCTGTTTTGTCCCAGTTAACTTTCAATCCCGTAACTTCCTCAAAATCTTTCAAATGTTTATTAATCTTAGCTAAACTTTCCGCTGAATGCTTCACCGTCAACAGTGTGTCATCTGCATAAAGGCTTACTTTGGTTCCTCCTATTCCTACTATTCCCTCGTCTTGTCGAATCGCATTTGCCAAAAGTTCCATAGCCAATATAAACAACGATGGCGACAAAGGGCAGCCCTGCCTCGTACCCGCCTCTAGCCTTATATCTCTTGTATAACTATTATTAAATTTGACTCTTGCTGTGCCTTTTTTATACAATTCTCCAATAACCCCTTGAAATTTTTCCCCAAATCCATATAATTTAATCATCTCATAAATCGTTGTCCATTGTAGGGAGTCAAATGCCTTAAATATATCTAGCGCTAAAAACTCCACTTTTTCCTTTCTTTTTTCCATCATATCTAGAATGTCCACTGCTCTTCTGATAAGGTCTGCCATATGTCTGTTTTTAACAAACCCCGCTTGGTCCTTGTTGATATAATTGGCCATGAAACCATTTAGTCTATTTGCTAAAATCGTGGTAAAAATTTTGGCATCCTGATTGATCAGAGATATAGGTCTATAAGATTCAATTTTTTCTAAATTTTTGCCCGGCTTGGGAATCAAAGCAATTGTCGATCTATTCCAGGAAACTGGAGTCGTATCTCCCCCTAAAATCCCATTATATAGCTTATGCAGTCTCGGGAGAATCCATGGCATAAAATCTTTATAAAACTCAGCTGGTAACCCATCCTCCCCAGGTGCTTTCTCTTTTTTCAATTTTTTTATTACCTCTTCAATTTCCCCAATCGATATTGTTTCCTCCATTTTATTCCTATGTTCCTCTGTAACCTTTTTTATCTGTTGTTGATTAAAATATCCTCGCAACTTACTTATATTTATTTCCTTTTTTGAATACAACTCTTTATAAAAATTTTCAATCAACTCTGCCTTATCTATTTTTTTATTACATCTTTTCCCATTTTTATCTACCAGTATACCTACTTGCCCTTTATTTTTTTTATCCCTCGCTGCTTTTGCTAATAGCCTGGAATTCTTATTACCATATTCAAAATATTCCCTTTTAAGAAAAATCAAGTCTTTCTTTACTTTTTCAATATCCTTGCCATCCAACTCTTTCTTAATTCTTTTAATCTCTTGAAATATTCCCTGGTCTTTCTTTTTAGCGTATTCAGAATGAAGATGTTTTAACTGCCCTTCCAATTCCTGGTTTCTGTTCTTAATTTGCCTATTCCTGATACTTTTTAACTTTATCGATTCCCCTCTGAAAATTGCCTTCATTGTATCCCAAACTCCTCCCCCGCTGATCTCATTATTTTCATTAAATTTCCAGCTTTCCTCCCATTTTTCCATAACTTGTTTCCTTGTTGATTCCTTCTCATATAGCTTTGCATCATATCTCCAAATGTATCCATTTTTTTCATCCTCTTTAAAATTTATAACTACAGTTACTTTTGCATGGTCGGATTCTCTAAATGTTCCAATTTTAATGTCATCAGTTTTATTTACCATCTCTTCTGTCACAAAGATATAATCTATTCTTGAGTACATATCATGCACATGTGAATAATATGCATATTCTCTTTCTTGGGCTTTTAACTCTCTCCACACATCCTTTAACCCCAATGATTTTCTCCAATCCTCTAATATGTACTTATTGCCTCTCTTTTTTACCCCTGTACTATCAATGTCTGAACACATCAAATTAAAATCTCCACCTACGACCATGTTCTTAGTCCCTTCCTCTTTCAATATTTTCCCTACTTTATCTAGAAATTCCTGCTGTTTATCGTTTGGAGCGTAGATGTTAGCTAATGTTATCTCCTCTTCTTCAATTTTCCCTTTAATTATTAAATATCTTCCCTCTGAATCCGCTATAGTTTTATTCACCGTAAACCCCAATTTTTCCGAAATCAGAGTTGCGACTCCCCTGGCTTTAGATGTCCCATATGCCTTTTCATAAATATCAATTCCCCTCACCACTAAATTGTTAACTTCTGCAGATTTTTGATGGGTCTCTTGCAAGAAGATTACCTCAGCCCTATCTTTATTAAGCGATATTTGCAACTTGTTTCTTTTCTGGGTGTGCCCTGACCCCTTCACATTCCCATGCTACAATTTTTGACTGTGTCATGAAGCCCTGGATGAGAGAGAGAGAGAGATAATTTGTAGGGAAGCAACAAGTGCTTTGCGTCTCAACTAGGACGTTTGCAAATCTTGGTAAATTCTTCAGAACTGAAAATAAATATTCTTCCAGTTGCAAAAGAATTACAGCTGTTCCCAGCCTAGAAAGGACTGTGTCGTCCCTGACTCCCCTATATGGGAAATCTCTTAGGGAAAAACAGATGGTGACCATAATTTAGCATTAACATGCTTCAGTACAAAGGGATTCAAAGCCAGCCTTTTAAGTATAAACATTTAAAGTCTTGGTTCCAGATTAGTGGATCTGTCCATTTTGGTTTCTCCCGCATTCACGACTCTTCCTTCCTTGGAAGACAGTGATGGAAAAGGATTTTACAACAACAGCATCCAAATGCAAAAAGGTCTGGATAAGCTTGAGAAGTGGGCTGAAAAAACAACAGAATGAAATTTAACAGAGATAAATGCAAAGTTCTACACCAAATGCACAATTTGGTTGTTTTGTGAGGTTGTGTTTTATGATTGTTACTGTACTGTTGCTGTTTTGACTGTAAGCTGCCCTGAGTCGCCTCGGTGAGTGGGTGGCAATATGAATCTGAACAAACAAACAATTACAAAATGGGGGATAACTCTGATTCCCAATGGCAGAAGAGGCCATGCCAGATGGACTGGCTGTGAAGGCACACCTTGTCCATAATCCTCAAGGCTGCGGTGGTCCATTGCAGTCCTGGTGTTAAATCCTGCATGTTGTGCTTCATGGTGATGGCTCTGAGTGATGGCTTCATGGTGATGACTTCATGGGTGATGGCTCCGAAATCATAGTGTGTGGGTCAAACTACTCAGCAAGCTGGGATCCACCTTAAACAAATTCATGCCAGTGACAATTTTCCTGCTTCAGGAAAAAATACATTTTTTGATAAGAGTTGTATTTAACAATGACGAATACTACAAGCATGAATTGTTGTCGATCATAAGGTATGTTGTAGATCAAGCATTCCCAACCTTTTCACTCGCTCAGTCAACTCTGAGGGCTGGACAGCCATTTTCCCCTGCCTGCATGAGGGGGTGGCCATTTTGTCCCAATAGCTTCAAAAGGGCTTCCATTTTGTTTCTTGTATGGCCACATGAAATGGGACCTTGGGCTGGATCTGGCTTTTGATTGATAACCCCTGTTGTAGATCATAAGGTATGTATGGGGCTACTGTGGCTCAGTGGTTAAGATGCTCACCTTGTTACCTGGAAGGCTGGCAAGTCAGCAGTTTGAGACCTGGGTACCTCATGATGGATTGAGGGCCTGTTTCTGTCCCAGCTCTTGGAGACATGAAAGGAGCCTCATTTGGGCGTTCCCTGAGCAGAGTTTCTCCCACAAAAACCCTTTCAACCCAGAATAATTTCTGACATGAAGTTATTATTACTATAAGGTATGTATGAGTCAACAGTGTGATGTTGAGAGCTACAGAATTCAGTTCACTTATTGTTCTGCCAATTACTGCCAAAAACATGCACCAATGAAGACTTAAGTTTGGACAACAACAAAGCCAAGAAAGTGGCTTCATTTTGGCAGTCCAGGGTTTGATTGGCACATGGAAGAAGAAGAAGAAGAAGAAGAAGAAGAAGAAGAAGAAGAAGAAGAAGAAGAAGAAGAAGAAGAAGAAGAAGAAGAAGAAGAAAGTCCGCCTTGAAAACTTCCAATGCTTGTGAAATCTCTAGTTTCCAGTTTTGATAATATAATGCCTACTGTCTAATCCCACCACCAAAAATAACCTCTGGATAGTGGCCAATCCTACAAAATAAACAGATCATATTCTAAATTACACCTTGCCTATTTTTACACAGACAAAACATCTAAAAACCATACCTCCTGGAGTATTATTCTTCCTTTATGAGCCCTTTTTCCTTCCTCACCACAGAATATGTAACTGCAATTAATCTGTCTTGTAATGGGAAGCAGATGAATGTATAAATCACACCCAAATCCTGACAATCTATCTTCAGGAAGGGAGGCGGGAAACGGACAGCGAAACTCACCGCTTAAAGTTGGAGAATTTTCCACAGGAATAATAAAGCCAAAAATTAACAGCTCAGCATTGCTTCTGTCAGCCCTGTCAATTGAAGGTTATGCCTCAAATTCAAATCACAAGGCAGGCGCTAGCTAGCTAGCATTGCCAAGTTGACAGGAGTCGTGGCAGCTCAATAGTTATGAAGCTCACTTTGTTAGCTGGAAGGCCGGCAAGTTGGCAGTTCGAGACTCAGGTACTACATGACGGACTGAGCATCCATCTCTGTCCCAGCTCCTGGGGACATGAAAGGAGTTTCATTTGGGCATTCTCTGAAAGGAATTTCTTCCACAAAAATCCTTTCAACCCAGAATAATTTCTAACACAAAATTATTATTATAGCTTTTCATTTGTTAAGCTTTCGCACCACAAACCTAAGATCAAGAGGCAAGCACTTGCGATATCACATGGTGAGAACCCTAATGTAATGCTTGCAAATTAAAGTATAGCAAATTAAAGTAGCTTAGGGGTTAAGATGCTAAACGTGATGACCAGAAGGTCAGTAGGTCAGCAGTTTGACCTGCACAATGGAGTGCGTGCCCATTGTCAGTCCCTGCTCCTGCCAACCTAGTAATGTAGTTACAGAGTGGAATTTCTCCAGCAAAAATCCTTTCAACCCAGAGTAATTTCTGACATGAAATTTATTTATTTAGTGGCTAGCATAACAGATATTTACAACCAACAGAAGATCCATGTGACTATTTACAACTAGAATAACAGAAGATCCCTGACTGGGGTTAGATTTATTACTGAGAGTAAATCAGGCATGTTATGTCTGTCTGCAGGGCAGCTTCATATTAAAATGATCTGAAAACTATTTGTGGATAGATGGGAGGGGGAACTTCAAACACAGGCATGCCAACCCACCCAATAACCAAAACCAGCATTAATTTTGAAAAAGTTGTTGGCTGTTGGAGGAAAGGAGAGAGGGTGGAGGTTATCTTGGAAGGGATGTCAATAATCCCAGAGCAGCCATCAAGAAAGCCCTCTGCTAGTGAAACAAGGGAAGACCTAATGCTTGATTGTTGATGCAGACACCTATTAGACAGTGCACAGGGTGTCTTCAGCCTCCCTGCTCAGCCAGGGAATTGGGTTATATAGGGAAAAGTTCTGATGTGCATGTTTTGCTCCCACCCATAATGGATTGCAGCCCAGGGCTATGCTTGACTGGACAACTCTCTTTTAAGAATACTAAAGCCAAAGTTAGTACAAGGAACAACATCATCAGGAAGCTCACAAACTATAAATGGGGAACTCAACCATCCATGCAGCACACGTTAACTTTGGCCCTGAGTGTCTCTGAAGCAGAGTACGCAGCTCCAGTACGGAGTACCATCCATGCACGCAAAACAAGTTGACATCGCTGTTAACAAAGCCATGCATATCGTGACAGGATGCCTCAAACCTACACCAGTGGAGAAAATATACCCTCTTGTTGGTATCGCTCTACCTAAAATCAGGAGAGAAGTAGCAGGAGATGCTGAGAGAACTAAGCAAGAGGATGACCCTCGACACTGTATGAATGGATATGAGCCTCAAGTCCACCAACTCAGATCCAGGAAGAGCTTTATGGCAAGAACAAACATTCTTGAGGGTTTGCAAGGACAAAACTAAATTAGAAGATGGAGGAAGGAGCTCACTAGGCAAGGAACAACATTAAAGGAGGATATGGCTGAGGAACTCAACCTCTCCGATGTCACTTGGAGGAACCTGAATAGGCTGAGGGTTGGAGTACCTAAATGGAGGACCAACATGCTGAAGTGGGGGCTGTTGGTGGACAACAACACATGATGTGAATATGGAGAGATACAGAATCCGGCTCATTTACTGGTTTTCCAAAAACATGCACCGATGAGGACTTGGGTTTGGGAAACCACAAAGCGAAGAAATTGACTTTATTTTGGCAGATCAGGAGTTGATCAGGACACGAAAGAAGAAGAAGCAGGCCAGGGCTTTTACTCATTAAGCAGATGGACTGATTTTAATCAGAAAGCTCTAAATTAAAGGCATATGTGCTTATTATTTTTAAGGGCTATTTTGGTTCCAGTGTAATAGAATGTGACAAAGGAGGCTTACCCAAGGTGGACTTTTTTTTCCTTGTCCGAAAAGTGGTAATTACATTTAATAACTTGAGAAGAACCCTACATTTCCTCTAATGGATTAAAATGCAGCTGGTTTAGAAGAATGCATATAATTGGTTAAACCCCATTGCAAAACTGGCAATCAATCAACTGAAGAATTCTCAACTGATTGACAAAACTGTTACTGATATCTATAGTGGCTGCATATTGTGTAGAGTTCTACAATTTGTAGACTCAGTGTAGCAAACGCCCACAGAGCTGCTGGCTACAGTTTGGTGTAGTCGTGGTTAGAAAGAAGCCGATTGTTTCTACAAATATTGAGACCTGAGATGACTCGCAATGATTACAAAGCAGTTTTTATGTGTCATCAAGTTACATCTGTCGCATGACAGTTACATGCTTTCATCCCGATATATTCCACCGGTATGTTGGGAGAGTAAAGTACATAGAAGAAGATCCATGTAGAGGACCCTGACCTCATTAGAAGAAAAGCAGTATACAAATTAGCCAAATAAACCCAGAACAATTAAACCTCTCCAGAGGTTGGGATAAATAGTTACAAATAAGTTAGCTACCTTAACTAGGGACTTTGAGGCAATGAGTAGTGTGGTTAGCAGTTGCAAAATTACTTTCTCGGTTTTATAAGTACAGTGGTACCTCACGTTACCACGTTTTTCATGTTATGAAAATTTGTAACTCGAATTTCCCATAGGAATGCATTGAAAACCAAAATTCATAACTTGAAACATGGTTTCCCATAGGAATGCATTGAAAACCAATTGATCTGTTCCGGAAAAATTCGTAACACGAGCCATTATTTTCAATTGATTTTCATTCGTATTGGTAGAATTTTGTAACTTGAACCATTTGTAACTCGAGGTACCACTGTAGCACCCAGGTTCTTTAGGTCAAATGCACTTTTTTAAACATCTCTTACTTTCTTAGAATTATTTTATTTAGAAAATAAAAAAGAAAGAGGGAAATGTATTCTTAAAAAACTAATATAAAAAAGAAGAGAACTAACAACATTTTTAAAAAACCTTCCCCCTTCTTCTGCTTAAAGTATTAGCTTCCTTTTTTTACCTTCAAGCTTTTCTAAATAAATCCTATTCGTCATGTTTCTTGTTGTAACTATTCCAATTTAAACATCTAAAACCAACCCTCATATATCCCTCACTACATTGTCCCCATAAGTATTCATCTAATGTTCCATGAGAGGGTTCCAAATTTTCCAGAAAACTTCTGATGTGTTTTTCTTCAAGTCCATCGACAATTTTTTCCATTTCCATCAAATCCAGTGACTCAACATCGAGTGTCAGTTAACTAACCTGACTCCCCAAAGGGCCAACTGCTATGACCCCCTTTGGGTAGGGTGATGGTCTGCCTCAGTTGAGGAAATGCCACTGGAAACCATCCTATTAGACACAATGGCAAAATGAGCAGAGGAGGAACCACTTCTGAGGTCATGGAGGTGGAAGAGGCCATGCCAGATGGACTGGCTGTGAAGGCGTATCTTGATAATACCCTCAAGGCTACGACAGTCCATTGCAGTCCCGGTGTTAAATCCTGTATATCTCATTTCATGTGTGCAAAAGGAGATGGCTCCATGATCATAGTGTGTGGGTCTCTTCATAGCAAGCTGGGATCCACCTTCAACAAATTCACGCCAGTGGCATTTTTCCTGCTTCAGGAAAAAATGCATTCTCAGATACAAGTTGCAGTCGATGATTAATTTTGAAGTCTATTCTTCTGTAATGGGGATATTGTGTTCTTACCAGTGCATTGTAAAGACAATCCATGCAGTGACACACATTATTCTTAAAAGTCTTCCAAATTTCTCTTCGACCTCTTTCTTTTCACATAAATAAGAATTTTGTTGTTCAGTCACACAGTTGAGTCCGACCCTTTGTGACCCCATAGACCACAGTACGCCAGGCTCCTTTATCATCTGCTATCCTCCGTAGTCCACCCAGATCTACGCCCACTGCATCAGGAAAGCTGTCTAGTTATCTCATTCTCTCCTTTTGCCTTTGATCTTTCCTAGCATCAAGGTTTTCTCCAGACCTCTCGAGAAGACTAAAGTACTTGAGCATCAGCTTCAGTATTTGTCCTTCCAAGGAGTAGTCAAGGTCGAGTTCCTTCAGGATGGACTGATTTGATTTCCTTGCTGTCCCGAGGGCTCTCAAAAGTCTTCTCCATCACCACATTTCAAGGGCATTTATTCTTCTGTGCTCAGCCTTCCTTATGGTCCAGGTCTCACAGCCATACATTATTACTGGGAAGACCATCGCTCTAATTACCATTCAGTTACTTTGAAGGTAACTTTCTCTCATCAATCCTAGGTACCAAAAGGAAATCTGAGTTGCTACAGTGAATGGGCGGCAATATAAATTTGAACTAATAAATAAATAATAAATAAATCTTCTTTGCTGCAACATTTGTAAGTAATTGCAAGGCACAGGGTCAGTAACTAGCCACCAGAGGAAGTCCAAGAGTGTTCCCTTCCATTTTTGTGCCCTGGTGGTAGTAAAACTTCAATGCAGTGCAACAAAATACATGCATCGTCAGACCCGCAATAACAACAGGATGAAGGCGAGGTGTGGAATAATGCCTGATGCAACCAATTCCTTTTAAAATATGGCAGCTCACTCTCTGATTTCCTCTATGTGTTGTTTTGCTTCGGACTTAAAACTTTTGAGTTGACATCAAGTTGAGGAAAGCAATGGGTGAAAATTACCCAACAAGAATGAGCCAAGTCATGATCCCATGGGGTAGTTTAATGCTTGTAGGGAGCGGTTCCCAACCTTTTCAATCCAGGGGCCAGGTCATGCTCTCTCAGTCAGCTTCGAGGGCCAGATGGCCATTTTGCCCTGCCTGCACATGGGGTGGTGGTGTTCATTTTGACCCAACAGCTTCAAAGAGGCAGCCATTTTGTTTCTCAAATGCCCTTGGAGTGGTGTGGGCCATATGACATGGCACTGCAGGCCAGATCCAGCCCATGGGCCTTAGGTTGGTAACCCCTGCTTGTAGGGATTGTCAGGGTCTTGACATACCCTGGACTTTTCTTAGGGAGTACTGCTTATTTGCTTATTTTTGGAAAAAGGGGAGTGAATCTAGTGTGGTATAAATCCCCCCATCTTTCTTTATATTTAGAAGTCTGGACATTTGGAGTTGTTCTAAGGCAAAAGAGAGAGAAAGCATTCTAAATACCTCATTAATAAATTCTGACATAGTGACTACAAGTGTGTTTATAGAGGTCTATGATGGAGAGAGGAGAGTTTTGTATCTGTTTTCTTAAAGTGCAAAATCAAGGCTGGGTTACAGACCCCAGGAGACCAGAAGCAGCAGTGAAGGCCACCCATCTGGAAAGCAGCTGATGGTTACTTATATGCCTTTCCCCAACCTTGGGTTTCCCCTTCGTCTCTCCCACCTCCCACGGATCTCTTTATGTTCCCCTGCAAGGCTAAGAAAGAGAGTTTATAAAAGACTAACTGCGAGTCTTGTACAGACCATAACTCTGCAGATCAACAAACACTGCTATAAATTAGCAGGAAGAGAGGACTCCAGGGGATCGTCTCTGCCGCTGGCCTGCCGCCCCACATAAGTCAGCCATTTTTCAAACAGAGCCATCTAAAGTTTCCAATCAATTGTGTCGAGAAACATGAGTTGCCAAAGCGCTTTGGCAGGAGGCAGAGAAACAGCTCAGGTGGGGCAGAACGGGAACCGCAAGAGCATATGTTGCAAAAACATAAAATTGGCAGAAAGGGGTGTTTGAGAAGCTGCAAATGTTAATTGTTAAGCATGGTTCTCCATTGGGTGCTAGGATAAAAAGATTCTTCCCCAAACCCTGGAAAAATTGGGTTGACTGTATTGAACTATTTTGGCAAATGGCATTGGTGAGATAGATAGATAGATAGATAGATAGATAGATAGATAGATAGATAGATAGATAGATAGATAGATAGATAGATAGATAGATAGATAGATAGGTGGGGATCAACCCATTTCCATAAAAGAGACCCTGATGTAAATGAATGTAAACAAAACCAAACAAGATTAGTACTGTACATCCAGAAGACACGTCTGTTAGCAGCATCTACCAAGCAAAGGTATTTTTAAACATGGGCTTAGTGTGGTGAGACAGAATGTAAAGAGTTTGATCTAGTCAAACTATATGTTCAGCCTATAGGCCTCTGTCTATTGGGAAGGGTAGCAGTGACCTTGGTGAGGAAGATAAATGAGATTCAACTGGAAGAGTTTAGTCATGTTTAATTCAGGAGTGGAAGGTTATTTGATCTCAAGAAGATCCTTGTTCCCATTTGTTTAAGCTATTAATATGGAAAACATATTCACATCTCGTCATGTTCTCCAAAGAGGGACTCGTGAGCCTTTTGTTTCTGCATTTTAAAAAAAGGAATGAGTGATATTTATCCAGCGTTGTATGTGGATACATGAGTAAAATATATCCTCTTCTAGTATGAATCTGTAGCTGTGACAGGTCAACCATTTTTAAACCTGCAGATGTCTGGAGCACCTGTTCACCCATGAGATAAGTGGACGTGCAGCTTGCTTTGCCATGAATATAAGGGCAGGATGTTCTTTCTCTAATCAGCTGCACACATAAAAAGACTGTGGACAGACAGAGAGTACAGTGGAAGAGAGTAATATGGGGACAGAAATATGTAGACCAATGGTCCAACTGGAGAATATGGGAAACATATAATCAGCAGGATTAAATGTTCTCCATAATCTCCAGTTGGAACCCAGGTCTTGATTAACCTTTCCCCTCCCACAGTGAGAAGCATACCCCTGCAATCAGACTTAGAATCATAGAATCACTGAGTTGGAGGGGGCCATCGAGTTCAAACCCCTACTCAACAAAGGAATCCAAATTAAAACAGATATGACAGATGGTTATCCATCTGACACTTGTGCTATCCAGGCCACACTCTGTTGGCTTGTTGACTGAGGACGCTTTGCCAAAGGCTTTGCAAGTCAAGATATATTACATCAACAGCATTCCCACCATCCACCAGTGGACACTCACACAGACTTTTCTTCTGAGGTCCAGTCAGACGATTGGGCCAAAGCAAAACATATTCAATGCAAGCTGCATTGGTAAGAAAAATCATATGCCATGAGAAAGAGATGGCTTTCACCACATAGAGGACAACCTCTGCCAAAAAGAGCAGGGGTGGGCAAGAGAAAACATTTAAGGCAGGGGTTCTCAGCCTTTTCTAGCCAGAGGGTGGGTCCCTCTCTCTCAATCAGCTTTGAGGGCTGGACAGCCACTGTGCCCTGCATGATGGGGTGGCCATTTTGTTTCTTGAATGCCCTTGGAGGGGCAGGTGGGTCACATGAAATGGCACCATGGGCCAGATCTGGCCCATGGGCCTTAGTTTGGGAACCCCAGATTTAAGTCATAATTTCAAACTTGCCCACTTCAGATCCCATTGGCGTTTTTTACATGTAGGATGTCTTGTGAATGTTAACATCAGCACCGGTTGGATCTGCCTTCTTGAATTCAGAGTTTCAGCCTGGATGACAGTACATGAAGAGCATTTAAATATAAAGGTGAAAGATTTGCCCCTGTCCCCTCAAAATCAGAAGACCCTATTGCTCACAAAACAAGACTCCTTTTCTTGACGGCACTGAAGGCTCTTCCCTACAGCAGCTGTAAGATATAATGTTGAGAGGAGCTATGGGGAGAACCGATGGTGTTTTCTCTACATCACAACCATTTGGGGCTTTAGAAACAGTCATCATCTTTCAGTTTCACTAAAACCCACAATTCAATGGAGTATTGGGCTGGGACTCAGGATACTTGGGATTGAATCCCTGCTTGTCCTTGGAAAGTCAATGAGTTGGGGGCACTGCTAAAACTACATCTTAAACATGTAATTTGGAAGCTGTGTAATTCTTACATTCTCTCTTGTCGTCCTAAATATGGAATGGTGTTCTACTTAATTTGGGTTGATTAGTGAAGTTTGAGGGGGATTATATGAAAATTTTAATATTTTTGTTAGTTTGTATTTTTGAATTTTATGCTGTAAGCTGCCCTGAGTTGGAAAGTTTTTTCCCTAGAAGGGCGGGATATAAGATTAATGAATGAATGAATGAATGAATGAATGAATGAATGAATCAATCAATCAATCAATCAATCAATCAATCAATCAATCAATCAATCAATCAATCAATCAATCAATCAATCAATCAATCAATCAATCAATCAATCAATCAATGTCCTGAACTTTGGAAACTCTAACTTTGTATATCTCTTTTTCCTCCCAGTGGTTTTATTGGCATTAATTTCATGGCTAAGAGCATATCTTCCTTCTTCCCCCACCATCCATGCATAAAGGAAATAATTTGGAATCTGATATAATGGAATCGATTTACATATGAATGTTATAAACCTGGGGTCCCAACCTTTTCAAGCCAGAGACCAGGTCACATTCTCTCAGTCAGCTTCAAGGGCCAGACGGCTATTTTGCCCTGCCTGCACGATGGGGGCCAACATTTTGTCCCAACAGCTTCAAATGGGTGGCCATTTTGTTTCTCAAATGCCCTTGGAAGGGTGGGGGGGTCACATGAAATGGCGCCACAGGCTGAATCTGGCCCACGGATCTTTGGTTGGGAACCAATGCTATAAACAAAGCCTTTCCTCTGTCTCACCAACATTTGCTCATGTCTTGGAAGGATGTATGTGATGTGTCTCCCCCACCACCACCACCACCACCACCACCACCAGAACTCTCTGGCTGGGAGCTAGAATCCAAAGAATTAAGTTTTCTAAGCTCGCCGTTGCTCAACATAATTCTCTACATGCAGACTAAACAATCTTTGCCACCTCCCTTCATCTGCCAAGCTTTTCATCAAAGTACAACAAGCTCTTAAGAGAGTCAAGATTGAGTAAGGCTCAATCAAGTCTTAACTAGAAGATCTAAATGGCCGAGGACTCATGGAGCTTGAGTAACCATCTCATGACATCCCAAAGTGTCAAAGAGAGAGAATGAAAGGTTCCTTCCTGTTTCATTGGCTTGTCAATTGGCAACACATCAGCCCAGCTTGAGTTGATGTTATTGACACATGGGGCACGTTGAAAGAGAGTATCCATCTGTAAAGAGTTTTCCTTCACCACTTCCATTGAAGCCAGTTTGCTTTCATTGTCAACAACTGTTCTTCAGGTAGCTTTCAATTGCTAAAGCAGATATAGTACAGTGGTGTTGGGCCATCTTTAATTCGGTTTGCTTCCTTCTCAGGACTCTGCCATTGACAATTTTTATACATGAGACATCTTCTGAATAACTCATGGATGTCAGAACTGGTTGGCTCTAACACAAACATCATCTAATGGGACCTGTAAAAGACATTGATGGAAACCTGGACTTTTCTTACTATATTACTCTCCCACAAAAAAGATTGGTATCTTGTGAATTTCACAACTACAGAATGTGTTGATGGCTTAAAAGACAGCTTCAGAAAAGAATTAGATGTTTTTTAGTGAAAAGATCATTTGTGATTGATGGATGATTGGTTGATTGAGTCACATCAAATTTATTATCATCCAGTGAATGATAAAGTCCTTGGGATAATAATAATAATAAGTCCAGTGTAAACACATAAAAGTAATTTTTCTGTTGTGTCAGAAGCACAATAGAAATCCCTGCATTAGATGAAGTGAAACAGTTGTCTTAGACTGTGGTTGCAGTGACAGCTTTGTGAGTCTACTAAGCTAGCCTGGTGACTTCAGGTATGGTTGGGGAAAGTTAATCACCAACTGTGCTGAGGGAGCGTTCAGCTATCCATCCAGTCAGCTTTTAAACATAGAGTGAGACAGAAGAGATGAATCTTGTCAATTGTTTCAGGTAGTTGTCTGGCCAGGTTATCATGCTATGGTAATAGAGTTGATCCTACTGCCTGTGACTTGACACCAAGTGTCAGGTAACGGTTAACTAACTTGATGACTCTAAGGACTAACTGCTTGGGTGCCAAAGTCCACAGGAAAGGGTGATGGTCCCCAAGTGGATTAAATCACACTTGAATCCATCTTGATGGAGGCCAACAGCTTCATCCATCCTGGCCTTGGGCTGAGGAGGACTTTGTGTGCCAAAAGGGTTCAGAACCAGAAAGTGACTTGCAGAACTGAATCAGTGGTATGGGATTCATGCTGCGATGCAGAAGGCAGATGAAAGGCCACTACATTATATTCTCAGGACAGTCTCCATGGCTGATCACTATGAGGATCACCAATATTCAGATTTGGATTCGGATTCAGATAAAGAAGAAGAAGAAGAAGAAGAAGAAGAAGAAGAAGAAGAAGAAGAAGAAGAAGAAGAAGAAGAAGAAGAAGAAGAAGAAGAAGAAGAAGAAGAAGAAGAAGAAGAAGAAGAAGAAGAAGAAGAAGAAGAAGAAGAAGAAGAAGAAGAAGAAGAAGAAGAAGAAGAAGAAGAAGAAGAAGAAGAAGAAGAAGAAGAAGAAAGTTGTTTTTCAGGCTCAACAGATTAAACATATTTGGTCTTCTCTCTCTCCCCTTCTCTGCTCATCCTCAAAGTTGTTTGTGTTTAGATTAATCAGAAAGGGAAGTTCTAGTGTGTTTGTTTGTTTTTTACCCCATTCCCCCCCCAAACTGGCTCTTGAGTAAAGGAGCCATCTTTACCCAGCCAAGTACACAGGCAGCCGTTGCCTTGGCTTTGGTTTCCGGCTTAATTGGTTGCACTTCTAATTAGCTGCACCCTTCTTCCTGCTCTGGCTGGGCTGAAACTGTAGCTGCCCCTCATCTATCGCAGACCCCCAACAGGCCTGTCAGAAGAATGAAGAACACACTCCATCTGGCTGGTTCTCCAAACCCTTCCACTGGGAGGGGGCCGGAAAGAGTCTCTAAAACAAGATAGGGATACAAAGATTCATGGCACTTTCTGAGCACTTTCCTAATTGTCTTCTCGATCAAATCCAACGAAATGGGCCTTTTCTTTGTCTGTTGATATGAGCCATCCGGCTTCTTCTGACTTATGGAAATATTTCAAATCCATGACCTCCTGTCAGTCCTGGCACTAACAGTCCAGGCTCGTATCGTTTAAACTCAAGGCAAATCTTCCTTTATTGGGTCTATCCATCTCTTATCTTATTGATCGGTCATGGTCTCCAGTGCTCAAAAGCCAGCCATGTCTGACTCTAGGGGTTGTGGCTCATCTCTGTCTATGACAGTGGTTCCCAACCATTTTTGGCCATGCCCCGCCTAAGAATCTTTAAAGTCCCGATGCCCTTCCCCTGTGACATATAATTCTTATTATTCAAAAAGTGAACTCCTATTCAGGGACTGCAGTGGCTCAAGTGGCTAAGACGCTGACCAGAAGGCGGCAGGTCAGCAGTTCAATTCCCGAGTACTGCAGCATGGAATGAGCTTCTGTCTCTGTCCCAGCTCCTGCTAGCCTAGCAGTTCGAAAGCAAGAAATTGCAAGTAGATAAACAGGGACCACTTTGGTGGGAAGGTAAACAGTGTTCCATGCTCTCTGGTGTCTAGTCATGCATGCCACATGACCACGGAAATGTCTGCAGAAGCAGACAGCATTGGCATTTGGCTTTGAAACAGAGATGAGCACTAAAACCTAGAGTCAGATATGACTGGCTTTCCAGCTAGGGAAAACTTTACCTTTACTGTTCAGTGGAGGAAGCCTAAAAGGCACTCAGTCTTAACTACTAAGCCAACACAGTTCCCTTCCTCATAATATAATATAATATAATATAATATAATATAATATAATATAATATAATATAATATAATATAATATAATATAATATAATATAATATAATATAATATAATATAATATTACATTACGTTACATGTTGACTTATTGGAAACCACTTGCCTTGCCCTATTTAAAGTTAGAACAAGGAACTTTATGGTATTATGTATGGCTTCAGTAAGATATCATTCATTCACAGAATATATTTCTAAAAGTTCCTTTTTTTCCATGTGTCTGTCCCCCTAGAGAGGTAGACCTCAGAAAAGTCTTGATTTTTCCTTTTGCAAAATAAGCCCTCTTTCTTCAGTACACATTTCACATTGTCAACATATTCACAGCTGTAGATCTGATACTAACACAGGTATGAATAAAGGTAAAGGTAAAAGTCACCTCTGCTCAAAAGCCAACTTCCATGCTCATCTTTGTTTATAGCAAAAGACATTTCCATGGACAAGTGGAATGCCGTTTACCTTCCCACTGAAGTGGTCCCTATTTATCTACTTGCAATTCCTTGCTCTTGAACTACTAGGTTGGCAGGAGCTGGGACAGAGACAGGAGCTCATTCCATCATGCAGTACCCAGGAATCGAACTCCAACCTTCCAGCCAGCGAATTCAGCCTCTTCACCACTTGAGCCACTGCATTCTTAGGTATGGATAGCAAGGGCATCAATAGAGATGGAGGGTCCCCGTGTTTCCCAAATGGACAGGATGGCTAGGACCGGTTTGGCACTTAAATAAAAACCCCTGGATCCATTTCTGAGCCATACATGGTGACCTACAAATAATAAGCATGCCATTGAACCACACAGAACTTGCATAAACCACTTTGAAGAAATCCAAAGCCACACATCTGGCTTTGCCGAACCCGAAGCATAACATTTTGCTCCGCCAACTGGAAATCATAATAGTTATTTCCGAACACAGGATGGTTTGTTTTCATACGGTTTAAAGAAAGGTGCCCTAAATATTGCCCAAGGCCATCTGTAACAGGAGACAATGATGGGAGTCTACCGCAGACAGAAGGTGGCCACGTGTCCTCTTTTAGGGGAGGCAGACCTCTATTTTGAAGAGTAGGATCCTAAATTTGAAAGGGACCCTCCTTTGAATGGCTTATCGAATCTTAATCAGATTTCAAGATAAGGAGCCATAAGCAGGGGCTGCAGTGGCTCGGGGGTTAAGAAGCTCACCTTGTTAGCTGGAAGGCTGGCAAGTCGGCAGTTCAAGACCCAGGTACTGCATGACAGATTGAGCACCCATCTCTGTCCCAGCTCCTACCAACCTAGCAAACTGGTGTGAACCTTCTAATGCCCATCACTGGTGAAAAGCATTGTAATCCTATTTAGAGGGGGGGGGGCGGAGAGAGAGAGAAATTAAAATTTCCCCCCAAATGTCTAAATGCATCTAACAATGTCTTTTTAAAGTAGATTTTGAAATTAAACCCATACTCCTTGTTACACTGGGACTGCAGTGGCACAAGTGGCTAAGACGCTTCTTTAATTTAATTTAATTTTTAAATTCTTCCTCCACAGCACACACACATCTTAACCAGACCCAAGTTGTATTCTTATTACAGTATTTATATTTTCTGTCATTCTCTATATCTCTGTAAGGACCTAACCAAGACCTCTGCCCCCTTGTTACCGGATGTCTGGGTCTTTGTTGGGGACTTTGAGGGGACATTCAGCTCCCAAGCATCCATGTTTTGGGGGTCACTGCGACAGAAGGGGTGCCTGTCAGTCAAAAAAATAAAATAAAAGGACACAACCAAGTTGATGGGAAACAGCCTTTCCTTCTCAGTTTCCCTGGGAAGCAAAACACAACTCGCCCCTAATGAGGGAAGACACCAGCTGGGCTTAGCTGAGGGGTCCACTCTCTCGTTGTTTATTCCCCTTTCCTCAGCCGTCCCCAAAACATCACGACAACGACAACGACCTTACAGCCTTCATCTGCGAGTCTCTAAAGGGGAGGGAATTTGTTTAGCTCCCTGCTGGAGCCGGATGCCTTCAGTGGTAGAATGACAGATGAGTGGATGGCTTGAGTGACAAGAGGATGTTATCTTAATAAATGGAGGAAAGGTTCCTGCCCTCTGCTTCCACCCTCCACCCTCACCTTTAAGGACATTCTTCCACTCTCCGCTTCTTACGACTGGATTCCCTAAATCAGGGATTCTAAACCTGTGGCCCGTGGGCCGGATGTGGCCTGCAGCACCATGTCACGTGGCCCACCACCACCTCCACCACACATGGAAGTGCCATGTGGTGAAGGAAGGGCAAAGTGGCTGTCCGGCCCCTGAAGCTTCATTTGCCTGTCTTATTGCTGCAGAACACATCTCTGTGGAAATCCTTTTGTGGGAGGAAAATGGAGATAATCAAAGTGTGGCCTTCTGGCCAGAAAGATGGCATATAAATTTAACCCAAAAAAATTAAAAAAATAACCTCTTCTGTAGGTATTGGAAAGGGGAAATAATATGAAGCTATTTGTTATTTGTGATGCATTATTCCCAAGGCCTAGAAATAATTGGATTTTATTTTTCCATTTACATAGCCACCTATAGGGGCTGTAGCGGCTTAGTAATTAAGATGCTGAACCTAATGACGAAAGGTTGGCAGGTGAGCAGTTCGAGACCTGAGTGCTTCATGACGGAGTGAGCTCTTGTCTCTGCCCCACCTCTTGCCAACCTAGCAGTTTGAAAGCAAGAAATTGCAAGTAGATAAACAGGTACCATAATGTTGGGAAGGGAAATAGTTTTCCATGTCTAGTTGTGCCTGCCACATGTCCATGGAAATGTTTGTAGAAGCAGACAGCGCTGGCTCTCTGGCTGTAAACAGAGATGAGCACCGAACCCTATATTCAGAGATGACAGGTTTCAAAAAGGGAGACCTTTAGCTTATATATACTGTATATATATAGCCATTAATAGCTATCTTTTGTTGTTGCTGTCCAGCAATTGGTGAAGCACATGGTTTGGATAAGAAAGTCCCCTAACTTATTTTTTTGATAGGGCCAGGTAAGATCTGATAAGAAAGACCCTTGGTCTAAGATCATGGAGAACTGTTGCCGATTAGAGTACATAACACTGCATCACAAGCCCTTGGTCCATCTTGACTTATACACCTATTTCTGACATCAGCTCACTGACATGCCCAGCTGCTGCTGGAACATGCATGCCACCAGGGGATGTGATTCTTCTGAAGCAGCAGCAGTCATAGTGGTAGCTGCAACTGTTATAATGTTCCCATGTAAAAATACATTACCCAGCTACCGACCATTTGAACAGCCGCAGCACGCTTCAACATCTGTACATGATAGGCAAATTCTGAGTTCGGATTTGGAGTCATCACACTCGATATCATGTAAATCACATGTGTTATTCCCAGTAGCCAAATCGTTGTTGTGCAGTGTGATATTAGAGTAAAGAGGCACCATTCTGACTTGTTTCAAGGGAATGTACCCTGTGTCCTAGTATGTAATGCCAAAGTCATTTCTTGCCTACTAGAGTGGCAAGAAAGTCATCTTTCAAGTTGCCCATGGATTGTTTATACCTGTTCAGCAACACAGGGTTAAACAAGGCGTTCTTTCAGCTGCAGGGCCAATCTGATAGAGACTGGCTGCAAGCAAACAGATTGTGAAGACAACAATGTTGATAGCAAACAACAGACCCACGGCCCATCCATCCTGGCAATCACAGTAAGCTGCAGACTAGAATAAAATGGTGTTTCGAACAGGGCATATTTTTGTCTGTGCTTTCCATTTATGCAACACAATCCAGCTCCCTGAAAACCCTACTCAGAATGCCAATGGGCAAATGTAAGTGGTTAAATGGGCCGCAGTGGCTTAGTGGTTAAAATGCTCAGTTTGGTGACCAGAAGGTTGGCAGGTCAGCAATTCCAATCCTGAGCAGTGTGTGACGGAGTAAGTGCCCATTGTCTGCCCCAGTTCCTACCAACCTGGTACTTCGAAAGCAAGAAATTACAAGGAGATAAATAGGTACCACTTCAGCAGGAAAGGTAAGTGTTCTGTGCTCTCCAGCATCAAATCATGCCTACCACAGACCATACAAATGGCTTAAGATGTAGACAGCATTGGATCTTTGCAGAGATGGGATGTAACAGGTTCTCACCAGTTTGCCAGAACCAGTAGTAACTTTTCCCAGTGTCCCGGAGAACCGGTAGCACGTTTTTTTTGGGGGGGGGACCACCTTCGGGGCTTACCTTTTCACTGGTTCCCCCACTGCGCATGCGCGCCAAGCACTTGGTGTGCATGCATGCCTACAGTGCTTGGCGCGTATGCACAGCCTCCTTGCTGTCCTCCCAAGCGGGAAGGAGGAAGAGAAGCTGCTAGCCTGAAGTTCCCTATAGCCTGCTCCCCAGGGTAAGTGATTCACCTTTGGATGTGGTGTGTCTGTGCTTATTTTAATGTGTATTTAATACCTTTACCTATATTGATGTACTACCACAGTTCCTAAAAAGGCCTGGCGGCCTGGCTTGGGGTTTTTAAGCAAAGTCTTGGAGTTACCTCATCAATAAGCTACACCTGTGCTGTTCCAATTGCTGTTCCAATTGGAGAACCCTTAAGGAGGTACAGCTGTTTTACATTTACATTAAGGCATATTATCCTAGAGAACTGGTATGATGACCATATCCATCTTGCAACATGGTGCTGCCCAGGCACTTATACTAACCAAGCCAGGCCGGCTCTCCAGGACACTGGGAAAAGTTACTACCGGTTCTGGCAAACTGGTGCAAACCTGTTATATCCCATCACTGCCCAGATAGCTCACAATAGTATATTATGTAGACGCCATGGCCTGGCAGGCGACTGAGGACCTCTCCCCCTTCTCTGGACCCACACCAACGACCAGAAGGGAGTTAGTCTGTGTTCTGCTTTGATTGTTTTGTGAGACTGTAATTTATGATGCTACTGTACTGTTGCTGTTTTGACTGTAAGCCGCCCTGAGTCGCCTCGGCGAGGGGGCGGCAATATAAATCTGAACAAATAAATAAATATTGTCCAGAATACAGTTAGGGCATGCAACTGGATTAGACCTGTTGATGCACTGGGGTTTAACTAAGTGTTGTTGCATCATTCAGTTATTGATTCTATGAGTCTGCTCTAATCCAGAGCCCAATGGAGTTTAGACGGTAGAGAAATTAACCACCCCACTCTGCAATAGAGACATGGATTAATTGAAGAGAGAAGAGGCCGGGGGGAGGGGCAGCACTGCATTTTGCAGTGCTGGTGAAACCACTGAAGATCCCCGTGAAAATTTTGCAAGAACTATCTGTTTGGGGAATCTGGTGTTCAGGACCTTGGATAGCTCCTGAAAAGTTCATGGAATAAAACTGGAGCAAATTCACCTTCCTCCATGAAATCTGCACCATCAGCTTCCAAGGAATCAGATCTATCATCATCATCATCATCATCATCATCATCATCATCATCATCATCATCATCATCCCACTCATCAAAAAATCTTGATGGTAACTGAAATTAGCAGCTGAATTAGGTCTATTTTACTAATAACCAAACAGAGATGGCTTAGTCTAGGGTTCATTGGAAATGGGTGTCAACATTTCTCTCTCTTACTCTCTCACCATAAACTCCAGTCTGAGCAAAGGATCTAAATCAGTGGTCCCCAACATTTTTCTGGCCATGCCTTGCCTAAGCATCTCTAAAATCCTGGTCCCTGCCCCCTGTAAAATATAATTCTTATTATTCCAAAAGTGGACTTCTGTTCACTGGTGGAAGCCTAAAAGGCCATTAACTTGGTCTAAACTCATTCTCAAATTGCCCCCCGTAAAATCAAATTGCCAGTGTGGCGTGTGCCCCACATTGACAACCACAGCTCTAAACATTCTCCCCTGGTTAAAAATCAAATAGCCCCCCTGTGGTGTGTGTGCCCCACTTTGGGAACCAGAGTCAGACCTTTGGTGCATGAATAACCAGTGTTGTTATTGGCATTGACTGGAAGCAACAGTTATCTGGGTTTGAGTCATGATTGTTCCTTAACCCTACCTGGAGACACCTGTGGCCTTCTGCATAGAAAAAGAGCCATGTGCTTTAACCAGCAGGTCAACCAAGATTTAGAAGGCTTCTCACAAACACGACTGGGACAATTTCTAGTCCTCGTATAAGACGTCGGCTACATGTATGTTCCAATTTTGGAAAGGAAAGGCTGGTTTTGAGTATCTCCCTGCTCTAAGACACAAGGAAATTCCCTTGGCATTCCTCAGAGCTGGAATATTAGCACAGTAAAAACACCCCTTTGTTTTTTCACCAATAATGAAATGAAGATAACCTTTGGCATTTCGAATGACGGAGGCCAAGCCAATGCGCTCTTTGACCTTTCCTCATGACCTTGAGTCAGCCTGCGATGCCGCAGAAGGGAATGAGATTTTGCCTAACCCAACAAAGGAGGATGGCGGAGAGGTTTTGGCTGCCCGTCAGCTGATGAGGCTGCAGGGCTCTTGCAAGATGTTTGAAGGGCTGACCCCTTTGGTCTAATGCAGGGGTGCCCAAATTATGGCCCATGGGCCATATCCGGCCCCTGGAACCAATTCATCCAGCCCACACCACCTTTGCCGCTCCTGGAAGCGGCCCATGTGCATTTTACTTCCGCTTCCAGGAACGGCAAGGGTGGGGTGGGCTGGATGAATTGGTGTTGGGGCCAGATCTGGCCTGCGGGCCGTAGTTTGGGCACCCCTGATCTAGCACAACTTTTCAGTTCATCATCCTTATCCAGGAAGACTTATCTTTAGCCTGGTGCCCTTTCAGGCAACTCACATCTGAAAACTCTCCTCCGATCTCTCCTTGTGATTAATCATCTCATACAAGGACTCAAGGAGGACCCGACAATCTCAATAGTTGGCAATGCTACAAAATTGGGTTCTTTGGAAGCTTGTTATATCTATATGCTATTATCTGAAAGTATGCTCTCAATAATTATTACCCCGTAAACCTCTGAGATAATGGCAAAGCTTTTTTGGCCTTGAAATGCATACCTATTGTTTTATCATCGACTCATGCACCTGTTACAAGATGAGGGGGTATGAAGAATTTCTTTCTGCAACTTACACTATTGCACATAACACGGAAATAACTAGCCAACAGAACTGGAGTCACTACATATATTTATTTGCGATTTTGCTCTTAAAGTTACAAAGCAAAGCAATCACACCTATATACTGTACTGCCCCATAGAGTTTACTGCTTTTAAATTATTATTTTTCCTAGTTTGACTAGTCTGAGCTACCCCAAAGTTGCCATCGAACTTCCATGTTATGCCTCTCAGAAATGTTGCTGAAATTGATTATTTTGCCCACCAGGCCAGACATGGTAGGGAACTGAAGATAAGAATGGTCTACAGTCCGGTCCAGCCGGAGAGAATCAAGAAGACACAATGCATACAAAATAGACCAGCTATGCTAACATCTTAATTACCATTTCATGCTTACCTCCTCTTTCCTACTCCAGCTTGTCCACTGATTGTTCTTCTCACTCAAGTGGCACTATTAAGGCCAAGCACATTTCACATCGAGAGGTCTCGCCCATCTGGATCATATCTACGCTGGGAAAACGTTGGGAGAAAATGTCCTTGGAAAACAGGAGTGGGAAAATGGTTGTCATGGATTTCTTTCTTAGCACGAAGAGAGTGGGAACCAAGCAGATACATTACAAACTCTTACACTGCATCACAAAAATATATTGTCTGCTACATGGTCTAATCCATGTGTCTTAGACCAAATCAAGTGCACTGAATCCAAAACTGAAATCCAATTCTGCCTAGGATGTCACGATCTTAAGTTAGCAAATCTCACCCTCTTGGTTAGGTTCTTGCATTGATCACACAGGGTATATTAGCAAAAAATGTCTGGTTTATTAACACAGCTACGCCTACTCATCTTTAGCTCAAAACAGACTCCCTATGGCCTAGCTGTACTATCCAATAAGATGGTTTCACACTAGAGACAAGCCCTTGGTACATCTCGCCTTACATACCTATTTCTGACATTAGCTCACTGACATGCCCAGACATAGTGAGCCTCTGCTGGAACATGCATGCCACTAGGGGATGTGATTCAGCTGAGGGACCAACAGTCATAGTGGTAGCCGCAACTGTTATAATGTTCTCATGTAAAAATAGATTACTCCCATTTGAAGCAGACAAATAATTCAATAGAAAGTTTCCAAAAAAAAGTTTGTCTACCAATATATTATATACAAGTTTAATGTGCTTAAAACAGCTTCCTACCTCCCAAGACAGGCCTAAACTTTAGACTTTAAAGAACCATAGATCTATGAGAAAGCAACATACTCTGCACACAGTGGCTACATACGATCATACTAGCTATTGGCAGCTTTATTGACAGCTAAACTAGGCTGCCTTTGTCTTGTAGAAACATGGTCCAATCCTATAGCCTGCATTCAGGGCTAGCACTTACAAATTGAGAAGTTGAAAAACACAACAACTTTTGAGGACCTGCTGCCCTCTACTGCTCAACTCCAATGTGTCTGTTTCAAGTCCAACTTTTCTTGAATCAGAAATACTTATAGAAAGTCCCACTGGAACATTGGTTCCACTGGCTCAGATCTCGGAAGAGCTTTATGGCAAGAACTAACATTCTTGAGGGTACACAAGAGCAAA
The DNA here is from genome assembly GCA_030440675.1 of Furcifer pardalis. Taxonomy (NCBI): domain Eukaryota; kingdom Metazoa; phylum Chordata; class Lepidosauria; order Squamata; family Chamaeleonidae; genus Furcifer; species Furcifer pardalis. The sequence goes on from CP126898.1 coordinate 7,745,847, forward strand.
ACCAATTTAAAAGCTGAAGGAGCTCAATGAACAAAGAATAACATTAAAGGAGGATATAGCTGAGGAACTCAACCTCTCCTACATCACTTGGAGGACCCTGAAGAGGCTGAGAGTTGGAGTCCCTAAATGAAAGACCAACAGGCTCAAGTGGGGGGGGGGGTGCTGTTTGACAACAACATGGTGTGTGAAGGTGAAGAGATACAGACTCCAGCTCATTTAATGGTCTGCCGATTAGTGCCAGAAACATACGCCAATGAGGACTTGAGTTTGGCCAACAACAAAGCCAGGAAAGTGGCTTCATTTTGGCAGTCCAGGGTTTAACACGAAAGAAGATTGGAACATTTGAGCCAAGCATACTGTTATGAACAACTATACAAGAGGGAAGGAGGCAGGCCTAGCGCTTCTTTGTTCTGTCTCTAATGGGGGCCACTGTGATACATCTGGAAGTTCTCTGGAAATAAGATATATCTGATTAAAGGCCATCCAAGCCACAAGAATCCGTCTCTCCTGAGTAATTGGTTTGCTTGTCGAAGGGTGGAGTGGACTGAAGAAAAACAATGATGACAGCCCCACCTCTCTTTTCCTACCAAAGCTGAGACTCAACATTTGAGATGACAAGCTTCTGTTTGTATACAGTACTGAGCAAAAGTCTTCAGCTACCTCCAGCTGGTCTGCTGAAAAAGGCCCAGAGCTTCATGACCACAAGGTTGGCAGGTCAGTAGTTTGAGGCCTGAGTGCTGCATAATGGAGTGAGTGCCTGTCATCTGCCCGAACTCCTGCCAAACTAGCAGTCAAAAGCAAAAAATTACAAGTAGATAAATAGATATTTAAATCTTAGGTTGCCATCCTACATAATATGACAAGTAATACGGTTTAGATATTAGGTAGCCATCTTATGTAATATGACAAGTAATATCTTAGGTAGCCATCCTAAGTAATATGACAAGTAATATGATTTAGATTTTAGGTAGCCATCCTAAGTAATATAACAAATAATATGATTAGATCTTAGGTAGCCATCCTAAGTAATAGGACAAATAATATGATTTAGATCTAAGGTAGCCATTCTATGTAATATGACAAGTGATTTGATTTAGATCTAAGGTCTATGTAATATGACAACTGATTTGATTTAGATTTTGCGTAGCCATCTACGTAATATGACTAGTAATATGATTTAGATCAGGGGTTAGCAACCTATGGCCTGTGGGCTGGCCCCAGCCCATGACATCATTTCATGTGCCCCGTGCCACCTCAACCAGAACTGAAGGTGGATGTGTTTACATGAGCCTTAAATGCACCTACTTCTGCTTCCAGGGTGCATAGTCCAGCCCACTCAGCGGTTGGGGGGGGGGGCAAGCCAAGGTGTAAAAAGGCTGGGAACCTCTGGTTTAGCTGTTAGGTAGCCATTCTATAACAAGCTATATTTATTTATTATTTATTAATCAAACTTATATCCTGCCCTCATCCAAGGACTCAGGGGGGCTTAGAAAAGAAGTAATACATTGTAGTCACGTTGCAAATAGTGCCTTATTCAACATCAGTATCGAAATACACCAAGGTTTGTTGGAAGCCATTTCTGCTTTAGATTTAGAGTTAAGGTAGCCATCCTAATATGACAGGTGATATGATTTAGATCTTGGCTAGCCATCCTATACCAGGTTACATGAAAGTAATTCAAACTGGGCTCCAGAGATGGAAATATAAGGAGATTCTGGATTTCCAGTTGCTCCACTTTGCCTAAGGTTAGGGCCAGCCCTATGCTGAAGCGTTTGTAAGACCATGTTTGTAACCACCATTCATCGCCATGAATGCTGCCTATTCACATTTCTTGGTGACAGAAGTGGAAAAACACCAGCCTTCAGAGCTGACATCTCCACCCTTATGACTGGGTTTCTGACATATTCCTGGCCTCCACAGGTGCTGCTTTCTTTCTGACAGGTCTTCAAGTGAGCTCCTGGCCTCCAGTTATAAATTAAGCCAATAAAAAGACCTGGAAAACAAACACTGAAAACACAGGTCCACCCCCCCTCCTCTCTCTATTCAGATTTAGTGAACTGGCACAAGCTTGAATTGGTTCAGGAACCTTGTGCTCAGCTGGCATTACAAGAGGGAATTTGTACAGCCGATAGACTCCGTCCAGTGACCAGGTCACCGGGGACTTCTTGGAGCATAGGTTGGGGCTTGAAGGTCACACCAAGGTCACCCTCTTGGGTGACTCTTTGGGATTTTTGCCTACCACAGGGCTCCTGCACATAATTTACGGCTGCGGAAACTTTGCCCGGTTTAGGACGGCCAAAAATAGAATTTGCAAGTTGTAGAGGTTAAGCAAGCAACATCATTTCTTTTATTATGGCCTGCCACAAATTTGTTGAGGGATACATTTCACCCCCACAGGCCTTGAGGCATTCTCTATCATCTTGTGTTTTTAGCAGAACAACCAATGGTGGGGAACTCTACTAGCAAAGTCACAATCAGTGGGTGGCCGTCGCGAACGAAAGGCATTGCTTGCGATGGTTTCATACATCTAGGAATCGCTGGGATTTTGACATGAGAAGGGGCCTTTTGGACACCCATAAATGGGGAAAGTTTTCTCCTGAATTCCTGTTTTAGGAACAGGGGCGGAGGATGGTCCCCCAAGTTAGCCCAAGTTAGCCTGGAGTGATATGTTCCAAAACTGATTTGATTTATGCCCCCATCCAATTCAATTTCTGCTTATGGTCTGAACTGATTTCTTAATTGGTTGAGTAAATGCACTGGAAAATAAACACACACCTATAATCTTTTGTTTATATACTGAATACAGGACATTTGGTAGACCCTAACATTTGATACATAATAGGCTCTAAGGAGGTCTGTCAAAGTGTAGACAGCTAGGCTCAGGCGTTTGCATACTATCCATCTTAAAAATCTGCTTTTAAAAAAATACAGCCAGCTAAAATGATTTATGCCAAATCTGATTCAACTTGTGATCTACATCCAAATCAATTGGTGTATTCACTTCTGAAGTACATTTTGCCATTCCACTCCCATGTAGAGCTCTTAGTAAAGGCAAAGGTTTCCCTTGCTTGAAAGCCAGTCGTATCTGACTCTACGGTTCAATGCTCATCTCTGTTTCAAAGCCAAAGAGGACCTGTCTGCTTCTCCAGATGTTTCCGTGGTCATGTGGCAGGCCTGACTAGACACTGGAGTGCATGGAACACTGTTTACCTTCCCACCGAAATGGTCCCTATTTATCTACTTGCAATTTCTTGCTTTCGAACTGCTAGGTTGGCAGGAGCTGGGACAAAGACGGGAGCTCATTCTGTCCCGCAGATCTTGGGAATCGAATTGATGAGCACTGAACCTTAGAGTTGGATATGACTGACTTTTGAGCAAGGGATACCTTTGCCTTTAGCCAAGAGAAAATGGGCCGTCCTTCCTAAATAGGGAAGAATTTCATTTCAGAATTTAGTCCGGAAAAGCCTTAGAATTAGCACTATTTAAAAAAAAAAGGAAGAGGAAGGAAAAGATTTCTGTTGTCCAAGGACCCATTTATATCTCCTGTACGGATGAAATATCTTGAAAGCCCGCTTGAGGTTGGCCTAGTTAATTACAGAAACAACACAAGGTCTACCGGACGGTGATGGATTGTTGATGTACGAGATTGGAGTGTGATAGCCGGGGCATTGTACGTCCCTAAGTGCTTCCACACCGTCCAGGCGGCTAATTGTTTAGCAAAGGAAAAGGTCTTTCAGTCTTGCCTCGCCCTAATAGATACGAACAAAATGCCCTCACAGACGTCGATAAATAGAAAGGGCTCTTCTTCAGACATCGGGGAGAAGGAAGCCTTCCTTTGGCCTGTCTGACCTGGCCCTGAAGATAGCACTGCGGAGAGAACACAATGGGCTGAATGCAAAGGTATACTTTGGCCAACAGTCGCCTTTTCTCCCGGGCCTGAATAGCCATCCCCAAGAGATAACGATCGATGGCCGCAGCGAGGGCCACAGGCCACATGGACAATGGCTGGACATCGGTCTCGCAGCCATCCGTCATGTTGGAACAAAGCAGATGTCAGTCTGGACGGCTTTATCCTTCCAGGCATATCAGCAGTCAACAGCGGGTCGGTTTGACAAGCGGGTAGAGGCATTTGATGGGCAAAATGACATATCTTTATTAGCTAAACTGGGAGAGCTCCGTTTGGAATAAATTGGACTAGTAAAGGGTGTTTTTAAAAAAGTTTTTGTTGACTTTGTTGATAGCCTTTCCGGTGCATCTTTCCAATTACCGTATATACTCGAGGATAAGTCAGGGTTTTTTTAGCCCCCAAAATGAGGTCCCAAAATGGGACTCGACTTATACTTTGGTCAACGTGAACACTCAAAAACATAGCCACACAAATGTCTAAATTAATTAATTTACCTTATTTTCATGTATTTTAATTATTGAAACTCACTAGCAGCTGCTGCATTTTCCACCCCCGAGTTATACTCGGGTCAATCTATTTTCCTAGTTTTAGAGGTCCCAATTAGGTACCTCGACTTGTATTTGGGATGACATATAGTTGAGTATATATGGTAAGCTTCCAGAAGGCAAGCTTTTTGTTGTTGTTGTTGTTGTTGTTCAGTCGCGCAGTCAATTCCAACCCTCTGTGACCCCATGGACCACTGTCCGCCAGGCACTTCTGTCCACCATCCCCCTCAACTCGCTCAGTTCTGTGCCTATTGTCTCTACAATACCATCTAGCCATCTCATTTTTGGCCGCCCCCTTTTTCTTTTGCCCTCCACCTTTCCCAGCATTAAGGCTTTCTCAAGTGAATCTTCTCTTCTCATTTGATGTCCAAAATACTTTAGCTTCATCTTTACTATTTGACCTTCAAGGGAGCAGTCAGGGTTGATTTCTTCTAAGATTGACCTATTTGTTCTCCTCGCTGTCCAGGGGACTCTCAAAACTCTCCTCCAACACCGCATCTCAAAGGCGTCTATTCTTCTGTGCTCAGCTTTCCTTATGGTCCAGCTCTCACAACCACACATTGCCACAGGGAATACCATTGCTTTGACTATACAAATTTTTGTTTGCAATGTGATGTCTCTACTTTTAACTATGCTATAAGCAGGATTGATTGTAATTCAATGGTTTACATGCACACACACAGTGTTACTTGGGTTCAGTTTCCAGAGTTCTGTCTGCTGGCACAGTTTCCAGTCAATGGCTAGTATTCTGCTGCCTAAATGCAGAATGGAAGGAAAGTTGCATAAATGCTCCTAGTGATGTAAATTTTGGATTTCAGGGATCACAGATTCTCCAATTCTCCTTTCTAGGAATACCCCCTGCAAGACCCAAATGTTTAAAGGTAAAAGTAAAAATTTCCCGTGCTCGACAGCCAGTCATATTTGACTCTAGGAGGCAGTGCTCATCTCCATTTACAGTCAAAGAGCCAGCACTGCCTGTGCCTGCAGACGTTTCTGTGGTTGTGTGGTAGGTATGACTAGATGACAGAGTTACATTTCCTGCCAAAGCAGTAACTACTTATCTACTTGCAATGTCTGGCTTTTGAACTTCTAGGTTGGCAGGAGCTGGGACAAAGACGGGAGCTCATTCCACCCTGCAGTCCTCGGGAATTGAACTGCTGACCTCCCTCCTTCCAGTCAGCATCTTAGCCACTTGAGCCACTGCAAATCAGTCAAATCAGACCAACACAATTCAGGATTTGAGATTCGTCCAACTCTGATGCATAGCTGGATTATTTGACATTTAGCCTTGCAGAATGTAACAGAGCAGAGCAGAAACAGTGGCTAACTGAGAAGTCATTATTTCAGAAGTTGAAGTGTGCCTTTATTTTTAAGGGAAATTAAAAGGAAACAGTTTATTTTTTTCAAAGACATTTTGTTTTATCGATAGTACAAAAGAAAAGCAATCGCACTTATATACCGCCCCATATCGCTTAGTGAACTGCTAGGCTGGCAGGAGCTGGGGCAGAGATGGGCGCTCATTCTGTCTTGCAGCACTCAGGTCTTGAACTGCTGAGTTTCATGGTCGAACAGAGGTGTGAACGCCTAGTCCAGTGCTCTAACCACTTTGCGACACTGTCTCGTTGTCTCCAAGCTTGGAGAGATTCCATGGGACGGACGGACCTTCCCCATCCACTCACATCACCCACACCCTGTCTTCTTCCAGCCCATTCTGGGTGCCTAAGACTTTCTTCCCTTCACTGTGTCACATTCGGTGACTTTTTGCTTATTTTTCTGCAGTCGAAAGGGATGCTATGAAGCAGGAGCCGGGCCTTTCGACCCATTAATCAAAATGCAGCAAGCGACCCTATGGGGAGAGACAAAACCTTTGTGTGTTTTCTCCCATATTTCTGAAGCAAGGTCAGCAGGAGGCCGGGGGGCCGGGAGGGAACCAGAGGCCCGGTCCAAAGAAACACACACACCCCTTCCCCATTTAGAGTAACATGTTGTTCAAAAGCCTATTTATCAACGTCAGAAGTGGCAGTGAAGTGGCACCAGCAGAGAAAAATGACTATATGACAAAGAAAAGCCCCTTTTAAAATTCCCTTCCTCCTTGTTACTTCTCCTGCGTAAGCTGAAGTTCCTCCAATTTCCTCGTTTTTGTCTACACAACTGGACAGCTAACCTAGACTGTACCTTACACCTTTGCAAAGTGTGCAAAATGCCACACATAATGCTGTTATACAGTCAGGTTGCTTAATAGAAGAGGGTTTGGACAAGCCAAACTGAAAGACTATAAAATGGTGTAGTCTTAAAGAGAAGAGGTATTCTATTGCCTACGTGCAGACCGTGGATAAGTGCTCCAAGTGGTGTAAAATTTTGGATTTCAGTAGCCATAAATCCAAATGGCACATGCCATTTTACTTAATGTTTCTTCCTTCAAGGCAATGTAAAGCGCATCCCGGGGATTCCCAACTTTTTCAATCTGGGAGCCGGGCCACGCTCTGTCAGTCAGCATCGTGGGTCGAACGGCCATTTTGCACTGCCTGCACGATGGGGGTGGCCATTTTGTCCTGACAGCTTCAAAGGGATGGTCATTTTGTTTCTCAAGTGCCCTTGGAGCGGTGGGGGCCACATGAAATGGTGCCACGGGCCAGATTTGGCCCACGGGCCTTAGTTTGGGAACCCCTGGATTATCTTGTTATGGTCTTTTTTTAGGCTTTTCCATGGTTTTAAAAAATACATAATGGCCCCATGGCTTATTTTGTTTCAAGCCTTCTATGCTGGGACACCAACATAAGACTAAATTCCTTCTTTCAAGGCACAAATAAATATACAACAACTGTCACATTTGTAGTCAGGGCTATGTAACTGAGAAGATGTTTTATTGATCAGATCTGAATTTTAAATAATTATTTTATTTTATTGTTTTTCTCATGCATGTCATTTTATTGCTATTATACCACCTGACATTTATTCTATTATTACCCCATTTTATGCAATTGTGTTTTTTTTCTATGCAACTTATTACATTTTAACATGATATGGTTGGTTGGCTGACTAATCAACTAATAAAGAATTGAATTGGAAATGTAGGTCAAGAAATTTGGGGGGGAAATCCATACTTAACAGAGTTTTCTGGGTGTGGAATATATTTAAGGAGTGTTGTTGGTTTGGTTTTTTTATCAACTCATCCCAAATAGAATTTTTTGGAATAGTAGCCGTGTTAGTCTGTGGTTCAGGCATATCAGAAAACAAAATAAAATAAACAAAATAAAATAAAAAATACCGTAGCACTTTAAAGACTAACTGCTATATATTTTTCATCCCAAATAGGTTTCCATCTCTAAGGCTTAGGTTTGAAGTCAGGTCCAGTCAGTATGGGAAGAATTATTTTCACTATAAAGTTTAATTTAATTTAATTTTCCCATTTGTATTTGTAATTTGAGCATCGATAGATAAAGAGAAGTACAGTACAACTATTAACTTACACCCGTGCAATGCTGAGACCAAAATAATTTGCAAAAATTTTAATTCTTCTTGCTAATGAAATACTAGGGTTATCCTGCCCAAAAGCCTGGCATAAAACAACATCTGACTTATCCCATCCATCAACTGAATATAGAGGTTTTGCCATTCATTGTCCCTGTCTTTGGAAGGGAAAGAAAATCCAGACAGCCGATAGCAAACTATCAAAATTTCCGTGAGAAAAGTACCAAAAATGCTGAGGAAATATTCTTTTGATTTTTGCTGTACAAAAGGAGTTGTCTCTTTTCATGAGAAAGCCATTGTCCTGGAAATAAAATCTCCATTTCACCTTTCTTCTCTGGCTGCTCTCAAATAGGAGGAAATTAAAGCCTATCCTGAAGGTGAAGAAGAAGCAGCTAATAAGGTGATGAAAGATCAGGTAATAGGCAAGAAAATTCAGGTGAGGTTTGAGCGCCATCTATCAGTCACTGGTTGGAAGCACTGATAAGGGATGCTTTGGCCAGGAAAACTTTAAAGCGGGGAGGGGGGTTCAAGCCAGGGGCCGGGTCATGCTCTCTCAGTCACCTTGGAGGGCCAGATGGCCATTTTGCCCTGCCTGCGCAATGGGGTCAGCCATTTTGTTTCCTCAAATGCTCTTGGAGGGGCTCCTTGGGCCGGATCCAGCCCACGGGCCTTAGGTTGGAAACCCCTGCTTTAAAGGGGTAAAGTCAACCTACTGCATTTTCGGCACAAAGTGAAAAAAAATGAACAAAAATATACAGAATGCGTTAGGAAGCAAACCACCCTCATTCCCAAGCACCCATCCTCAATAGTTTGCAAATTCAAGATTTTAATACCATTTCTGGTGCTTCTTTCCAGCTGTGGTAGAGCAATGTTCCAAAACCCTGGACTCTCCAGACGTTTGGGGTCAAAAGATATCCCATGCACTCCAGTTGCTAGGAGTCAACACGATGGGAGTTGAAGTCCTAGTGGAGAGCACCACGGAAACCCAGTCCAAAAACCCATACTAGCGCAGCACACTCTTCTGCGGAGAAGCTCAGGGCCAAAGCTGTTATATGCAGCATGGATGGTTGATTTCCCCATTTATAGTTTGTCAGTTTCTTGATGTTGTTGTTCATTGTACTAACTTTGGCTGTGGTATTCAGGCAGCGTTGCTTAAAAGAGAGTGTCCCACTGCTGATTTTAGAGAAAATTCAGCAGCAATGCCACGGAGATGGACCCCTGCAAATTCAGTCCATGTTTTAGCTCAAACTTTAAAGGCAGCATCCAAAGCACTTCACTAATGTAAGGTTTATGGTTCAACTCCATGCAAAGATCACATTAACGGCACTGCATTGACGGTAACGCTGAGTTTATTCTTCACTTAAAGCAGGGGTCTGCCAATTTAGCTGTCCAAATGTTCTTGGACTTCAATTCCCAGAAGCCTTGATCAGCAGTTGTGCTAACTTGGGCGTCTGGGAATTGAAGTACAGGGACATCTGGAAAGCCAAATTTGCAGACCCCCCCAGACTTAGAGCAACTGAACGTTTTCAAATGACCTTGCATTTTGTGTTTGTGTCCTTCTGTGCCTTCTTCCCCCCAAGAAAAATCGGCCAAAGTCTACTTAGAAAACCTACTTGGGAATTCATCTTTTCCAGAGGCTGAATTATTCGGCATCCAAACAGCCGCCCTATTGCTCAATATGCGCCACGTTTCCCAGCAGTGGCCCACGGACCCTCGTGCCTGTATATCTCGGCGTTTGTTCTCCGGGCCTCCTTGGCGATCTTCCGGAACCTCCGTATGTAAACAAGGACCAGGACCAGCAGCACGGCTTGCAACAAAATGAAGAGAAAAAGAGAGATCTGGGTGAAGAATGCGATCTTGCAATATTGATACTGGCAGGTGGCCACGATCTCATCCTCCAACAGATAGGTGATGATTCTCCCCTCCAGGTGGGACGGGGACGAACACACAATGTTCCTGTAAAGTGTCCGGTTCTGCTGCCACTGGAGCCAAGAGCGCAAGTAGAGGATGTTACAGTCGCATTCCCATGGGTTCCCCCACAAGTAGACCTCCTGGAGGCTCTTGAGGTTGTCAAAGAGCCCGTTGGGGATGGAGGTGAGCTCGTTGTTGTTGAGGTAGATTTTCTTTGTCGAAGAAGCAAACGAGAAAGGGATGGTGTCGTCGGTGATCTCCGTTGACATGCAGTCTACAATGTCCTTGGCACACCGACAGGGCTCAGGACAGGTGGGTGTGGCACGAGGAAGAGAAATGAGGAGGAGGAGAAGAACGGTCCAGAAGGAACTCATCTTCAGCTCTGAAAGGCACAAGTGTCTACCCTTAGACCAGTGGTTCCCAAACTTTTTTGGCCATGCCCTACCTAGGGTGAAGGTAAAGGTCACCCTTGCTCAAAACTCAGTCATAGCCGACTCTAGGGTTCAGTGCTCATCTCTGATTATAGCAGGGGGTCCCAACCTTTTCAACCAAGGGGCCAGGTCATGCTCCCTCAGTCCACTTCGAGGGCTGGATGGCCATTTTGCCCTGCCTGCACGATGGGGGTAGCCATTTTGGCCCAACAGCTTCAAATGGGGTGGCTGTTTTGTTTCTCAAATGCCCTTGGCAGGGTGGATAGGCGACATGAAATGGTGCTATGGGCCAGATCCAGCCCATGGGCTTTAGCTTGGGAACCCCTGGGTTATAGCCAAAAAGCAAGCACTATCTGCATCTGCAGACATTTCTGTGGACATATGGCAGGGGTGACTAAATAGCGGAATGCACGGAATGCTGTTTACCTTCCCACCAAAGTGGTGCCTATTTACCTACTTGCAATTTCTTGCTTTCGAACGGCCAGGTTGGCAGGAGCTGGGACAGAGATGGAAGCTCACTCTGTCATGCAGCACTCAGGTCCTGAACTGCTGACCTGCCAACCTTCCAGTCATCAAGTTAAGCATCTTCACCACTAAGCCACTGAAGTCCCTAGGCACCATGTGAGCACATCTGGTATTGTTCTAATTTTTGTGTAATTTGATGAGTTCTGTAATTTCTTATTTTTGTTTAAATGGATACCTATTGAATTTTGATGATGTAATGATGTTGAGATGTCTTGTGGTGTTGATACAGTACTGATTATTATTTTTCCTATTTTTACATGTTGTGTTTATAAATTTGTTGTTTCTCTGTGCTTGTGAACCGCCCTGAGTCGGCCCAATCCGAGTAGGGCGGTATAAAAATTGGAAAAATAAATAAATAAAAATCTAAAATCCTGATTTCCCCGCCCCACCCTACCCCAGTGACATATATTCTTATTATTTAAAAATGAACTCCTATTCATGTGGAGGAAGCCTAAAAGGCTATTAACTTGTTCTAACTCATTCTCAAATTGCCCCCCCCCCAACAAATTGCCCCCTTGTGGCTCATGTGCCCCATATTGGGAACCATGACCTTCTTTCATAGAAAATGTGGAAGCAGCTTAAAAGAACTGGGCTTCCTAAACACAAGCAATTTTGAATAATAAAGTGGGTGTAATGTCCCAGCCCCTGCCAACGGAGCAATTCGCAAGCAAGGAGTTGCAAGTAGATAAATAGGGACCACTTCGGTGGGAAGGTGAACAGCGTTCCGTGTGTCTAGTCATGCCTGCCATATGACCACGGAAACATCTGCAGTAGCAGACAGCGCTGGCTCTTCGGCTATGAAACAGAGATGAGCACTGAACCCTAGAGTCAGATACGACTGGCTTTCCAGCAAGGGTGGCCGTTACCATTACCTTAATCAGCGTTTGCAGCAGTGCCTGCCTTTATAGCAGTCAAGAATATAATTAAAATGAATTTGCAACCAGCGTTTGGCTTCCTTTCCACAACATCAAATATCACTCTGTCTCTTAAGGCCTCTCTCTCGTTTTAAATCGGATATTAAGAGTTTCAGAGTCCAATCTGGCCTTTCTTTTAATTTATTTTCATCTAATATCAGTTTGTTTCCAATCTGTCTGAATGGTGTTTGTTAGCAACAGTGAGTGCTGACTTTTTTCTTTGAGGAAAGATTGTGTGTGGAAGAAGAAGAAGAAGAAGAAGAAGAAGAGCCATAAAAGAAAATGAAAGAACAAGTAGAACAAGAAGAATAGAAGACAAAGAACAGGTAGTAGAAGAACAACAAAAAGAACACACAAAAATCAAGTAGAAGAATTAGAAGAGCAACAAAATTAAGACATACTGTATATACTTGACTATAAGTCATCCCAAATATAAGTCAAGGTACCTGATTTGGACCTACTAGGAAAATAGATTGACCCAAGTATAAATCAGGGGTGGAAAATGCAGCAGCTGCTAGTGAGTTTCAGTAATTAAAACAAATGAAAATATGGTAAATTTAATTAGTTTAGACATTTGTGTGGGTATGCTTTTGAGTTTTTACGGTCATTTTTTTTTTAAAATGTATGTTTGACTTTGCACCACCTCATTTTGGGACCCTCGGGGTCGTTTACCGGAGTATAAGTCGAGTCCCCTTTTTGGTCCTTATTTTGGGGGGATAAAAAACTAGACTTAGACTCGAGTATATACAGTTGTCTTTAAAGTTAGTCTTTCAATTACTGCAGTGGTTTTTGCCTTCACTTTCAGATATCCCTTTAAATTAAGACAAAGAACAACTAGAAGAAGAACAAGGAGTAATAGAAGAAGACACCAAGAAGGAGAACAAGAACCCACCAAAAAAAGAAACAAGTAGGTAACAAGAATAAGTCAAGAACCAGAATAAGAAGAAATCTTCCAATGTAACAGATGGAAAAAGTCTTTAGACCTACCGTTTTGGAATAGCTTCTCTCTGGGTTGAGAAATGAAGTCTTGCTAGTAGAGAGGAAGCAAAGTAGCAACATGCACCTCTTAGAGATCTCTGCAGAGCCCCTCGTGTGCGCCAGAAAGATAAGAGATGGGCCTCTTCCTAATTAGGTATGCCACTATACTGCTATTGGGTTCTTTTCTGTAGCTGACGGATGGGCTTCACTTCGCTTCGTATTTGATAACAGCAGTACTCAGGAGATGATCATAACTGTGGCTGTGATGTGACCAGGAGGCAAAGCCATCACAAAAGTTTTCAAAGGCTCTCTGAAACTCACTGAAGTCAGATATAAAAGCATGGAAACCCCGATTTCTGGCCAGTTATTTTTCTATAAGTGCAAGATCAGCAAATGGAAATGTATCTTACAAATCATGTGTAATTGAAACAGCGCTTAGTGTGTATTCACGAAATAACATGAAGTCCAAACAGATTAAGATGGCACCATGCAATTGATTAAAATTCATGCAACATATTAAAACTTAGGCTAGCCAGAGGATTTGGGGTGTTGTGTGGTTAAGACACTGAACTTGACAATCTGAAGGTCAGCAGATCAAGACCCAAGTGCTGTGCTATGGAATGAGTTCCCGTCGTCTGCCCCAGCTGCTGCCAAGTAAGCAGTTCTATATTAAGAAATTGCACGTAGATAGAAAGGTACTGCTTCAGCGGGAAAGGTAACAGCATTCCATACACTTTGGCATTTAGTCACGCCTGGCATGTGACTGCAGAAACATCTGTAGATGCAGACAGCACTGGCTCTTTGGCTGTGAATGGAGATGAGCATCACACCCTGGAGTTGAACATGACTGGCTTTTGAGCAAGGGAGACCTTACCTTAGTCCAAAAAGTTACTTTTCAGAGCTTTGCCACCATCTTGGCTAGAAAGCTTCCTTCTTCACTCATTCGCTTACCAATGTATTTCCTGGAGAGACTTTCTGCACGGCAGCTTACGATTCTCTATCTCCACTTTTCCTGCAACCTCAAGTAATGGTAAGGTTTCGTTGGCTAGTACTTGCTATTAGCTTCTGATCTGATGCCTCTTTATGATTGAGGAGAATGAAGGAATAATTGGACACGCAAGTGGCCTATTTACCAGTTCTAGCTAGAAATGCCCACAGATTACACTGATCAGAATGAGTTTTATACTGTGTGTAGGCCAATTCACAAAATATGGGGCATTTGGCCAATTCACAAAATATGGGGCATTTGGCCATTTAAGGAAAGAAAACACATCAAATTATTCCGCTCGCTTTTGTACCTACAACTTTGGAAGGTGCCACAAACATTGTGTGCACCAGATCACAGAATCAGAATTAGAGGGGACCTCAAAGACTATCTTGTCCAATCCACCGCTGATGAAAGAAGTCTGAGATGACAGCATCCCTCAGTTTGGCTGTCTGAATTGCATTTAAGAACCACCGCTTGCACAAAAATGACTTTATTGGGTATCAGATGCTGGAATCGAAAAGGTGACTTTCCCCAGCTCTGCTTAAAAATATCTGAATGGAGGAAAAGCCATCTATTTCCAAAGCTGTGTGTTCGATTTCCAACAAAGCCTATTTCAGAGGTCCTCATCCATGTCCGTATTTTACATGGCAGGCACAAAACTTCAGAGACAAGTAGCAGATCAAGACATAAACTGATGTCAGTGAAGAAGACTTGGCCACAAAGGAAAAAGATGCCTCTGATAGACTCTTGAAGACATCACCCAAAACATGTATCCTCCTAAGTTAAGAATTACAGCTCACCACATTCTGGGAAAGAAGGAAATATGACATGGAAGAGATAACTGGTTGGAGTTGCTCCTAAAAAACCAGTCTCACCCAAGGCCCAAATTTAACAATCCACCCACTCCTACAATATATATTATATTTGTATCCCACTTTCCTTCTAAAGCAGTGATCCCCAACCTTTGGGTTTTGGACTCCAATTCACAGCAGCCTAAGTCAGGACATTGGCTGATCAGTGCTTTGGCGAATTGACTTAGTCTTCTGGGAATTGAAGTCCAAAGCCCAAAGGTTGGGGAACACTGCTCTAAAGAGCTTAATGGGATTTTTTAATTTTCAGTCCTTCATTACATCCCTCCATTTTTCTCCTCGTTGGCCAGTGGTGGCTTGCTGAAATGTATCAAAATTAAGAATCTACAGCCAGAGGGATACAGAACATAATGGATCTGGGCTGGTTCTAGGGGTTAGAACTGTGTTTACGCCAATGATCTCCATCTTGCGTTTCTGCAAATCAGAGATTGTGTAGTAGCACATATAAAAGAGATGGCCACTCAAATGATGCACAAAAGACCAAAATGATTCCTTCTATTGTTGAAGTAGATCAGGAGTTCCCAAGCTAAGCCTTGTGGGCTGGATCTGGCCCCTGGCACTGTTTCATGTGGCCCCCCACCCCTCCAAGGGCATTCAAGAAACAAAATGGCCATCCCGTTGAAGCTGTTGGGACAAAATGGCCACCTCCATCATGCAGGCAGGGCAAAATGGCCATCTGGCCCTCAAAGCTGACTGAGAGAGCTGACCCAGCCCATGGCTTGAAAAGGTTGGGAACCCATGAAATAGATGGTTACCACCCAAATGTTTTTCCTGATGGTCAACGGAAATTTACCTTCCAGAAGCCCATGAGATCTAGTCCTGCCTGCTTGAAGAGTGTTGGTGTCTCTTTCTCCTGTTGGCTTGAATGAGTGTTTATTTATCGCAAAGTGCCAACACAGCAATAGGGGATGAAGGAAACGCTCCCATTGGGCTACTGGGCAGAGGGGTGGGGCAAAATCTGTGCTGGGGGGGATGGAGGAAGCTCTCCCATTGGTCTGCTTGGCAGAGGGGTGGGATGAACTCTGTGCTAGAGGTAGGAGGAAGTGCCCCCATTGGGCTTCTGGGCAGAGGGGCAGGGCAAACTCTGTGCTGGAGTGACTGAATGGGTGTCCACAGCGAGGGCTCCGAGTCCCACCTCTGGCACGCATGTCATAGGTTTGCCACCACCGTTATATAATGTTAGTTCACAAAGATCTGAGTCTACCTTCTGTTACAGACACCAGTTCAACAGAGCAAACCATCACCACACTGCATTGTTTGTTTGTTTTAGTTTACTTCAACTGATCAGTTCCGATAGTAAACATTATATTAATAATAATAATAATTTTAATAAAATTGATATATTTAAAAGGTTCTGTTCTCTTTGATCACCATGACAAAAAAAAATAACAACCTGTTCAAACAGAAAAGTACAAAACTAAAAATATAAATCGGAACAAAACCAAAAGAAATACAGAACAGAGAAAGGCATGTTTGGGTGTCACAGAAGCAGTAGCAACAAGCAGTAGTTTACGACATGACTGTAACAGAGGAAGGGGGGTGACCTTCAGCAGGCCGAGAGGACAAGCCTCCCCTCAGACCCTGCTTTCCAGGCTTTGAAGAAGAAAGGCATGCAGAGCAAACTTGGAAGTGACTTGGTAGAACAAGCACAGAGCTAGTGGGCAAGCCAATGTCAAAACTGGCACCACAATAGACCGCCTAGGCCTTGTGAGGTACAACATACCCAAGACCTTGTCTCTCTCTCTCTCTCTCTCTCTCTCTCTCTCACACACACACACACACACACACACACACACACACACACATACACATACATACATACATACATACATACATACATACATACATACATACATACATACATACATAGATAGATATCTCCGCACATATTCTTCATGGAAGCACTCAGTCCATCTCCCGACTGCCCGAGAGATTGCCAGCCACAACACAACACAGAGCAAGGAAGTGCACACCTCAAGTGCCTACGTAAGGAAGTGTAGAATTGTGTCGGTGTACCTTAAAAGGAGGGAAAGGTTGTGAGGGGGGGGCTCATGAAGATCCTTTGTTTCAAGTTCGTTGCTTTTATGGTGGTGTTCAAATGACAGGGAGCAGTCTCCAGCTCTGAAGGGAATTTTATACACGTCACCATTTTCTCCCCTGAATTCGAACTCCACCCCCCTACAAAATAGGATCGTTGGTGAGGAGAAGCTGTGCCCACATGTAAATCCTCACTCTTCTGCTTGGCCCTCAGTCACCAACTGGAGTCTAAGGTTGAAGATGGGTCCATGACCCAAAATGGTGACAATGGATTATGGGCAACATTTCCAGATGTTGACTAACTCCTACTTCTGACCTAACTCATCATTGGCCAAGCTAAGTAGGGCTGGTGAAAACATCAACATCTGGAGAACCATGAGGTGTCCCCACTCCATAAGGCATGTCATCAAGGGACAAAGTACAATACTCCAGTTGTGGCCAGACTACAGTTTCCCATGCTGCTTCCATTCACTATATTAGCCTAAGCTCATGAGCATTCCAGATCTACAGCATCTGGGGGGGGGGGGGCATATGTTTGCACTTTAACATCCATCCATGGAGGTTCCATCGCTAGAAATGACTAGGAGTGCCCTGATTTCCACCTCACCCCATATGGTTTGTCACTCTGCCTTTCATCAAATAGCAAAAGCATCCATAATTGCATCTAAAGTATCAACATGCACTGTGAAGCTATTGGGTGTACTGGAAATGGTGAACACATATAAGCAAGCGATGTGAAACAGTGAGGTTTGGGGCAACTGATAGCTAGAGAACATGAATGTTCTCCCTTGACTTTGCTGTTCCAGCTTAATGGTTAGACTGCTATTTTTATGATCAGTCCCTCTTCCTTCCTCTGGAGACAGACTCACTCACATGGCTTCTAGATCAGGGGTGCCCAAACTTTTTGGGCCATGGGCTGGTCACTTCCGGGAGTGGCAAGGACCGGATGAATTGACAGCAGGGGCCAGATGCAGCCCACAGGACATAGTTTGAGCATCCCTGTTCTAGATAATCAGTTTTAGAGGGTTCCCTAAAGACGTTTAAAGCTCTGCCTCCCCCTTTGTTCGTGAATAGACTTCCTGAAGCAATAAACATTTCATATTCTAGTCTCACCCAGTTACAAGTTTCCAGAACAACTGAACCTTGTTTAATAATGGTTCACTTAGCGCTAGACCGTTATAACCTGCTAGCATAAATACCTAATATTCTCACAGACTGCAAAGTCCAACCTGGCAGAAAACAATGGCTTCTTAAGAAGGTTTTAATGAGTGTCCTAGAGTTCAAAATAATTGAAAGATGGAGCAGTCCACCAAGCTATCCATTAACGGCATAGAGGGACCTATCACTGTCGCACAGTCATGGAAGCTTCCTGACTTCTCCTCTGGAGCCCAGCCTTATCAAAATAACCCACTCAGCCAGCAGTTCCCCTCATGGGACGTGAGATTAATGTGAAAGAAGCACACAACTGAATTAAGGTTGTTGTGGCAGGTAGGAGACGAGGCTTATCTCCCTGCAACATTTTGCTCTGCCTTTGGGACAAAAATATATTCGCTGGACTGCCAGACAGAATTCAGGGAGGAGGAAAAGTGAGAGGAATTCCTACAAAGGCCATACAGTCTACTTTTCAGAGGTCAATTCTCTGTCTTAGGGGAATCAGAGACTACGGCTCTCTAGAAGTTGACGGATCTAACCAGAAGAGAAAATGGTGAAGAAGTAGGTGGAAGACTTGAAGAGTTGTTAATTTGTCAGACAACATTTAGAATCTGGGCAAGCTGATTGATCACATGAATTCCTTATTAGGGTAAGAAGAACGTCAGTTTTATTTATCGGACCCCTGGTGGTGCAGTGGTTAAACTGCTCTCCTGCAACCCAAAGGTTGTGAGTTCAATTCTGGCTGACTCATCCTTCCATCCTTCGGAGTTTGATAAAATGAGTACCCAACATGTTGGAGGCAAAATTCTAATTAACTTGTGAACTGCCTAGAGAGTGGACTAATGGCTATGGGGCTGTATATACCACATATACTCGAGTATAAGCTGACCGAATTATAAGCCGAGGTACCTAATTTTGACCTGAAAACCCAGGAAAATAGATTGACCTGAGTATAAGCCAAGGGTGGGAAATGGAGCAGCTGCTAGTGAGTTTCAACAATCAAAATACATGAAAATATGGTAAAATTAATTAAATTGTTGGCACATCTCAATCCAGGGTGGTCTGGGACCCTCATGGTCATTGACCCAAGTATAAGTCGAGTCTCCTTTTTCGGGCTCATTTTTGGGGGTAAAAAGCTCGGCTTATACTCAAGCATATATGGTAACTGAGATTGCTTTGCTTTATATCAGGGATTCTTAACCTGTGGCTCATGGGCCAGATGTGGCCCATGGCACCATTCCATGTGGCCCTCACCACCTCCACCACACCAGGAAGTGCCATGTGGTGGAGGAAGGGCAAAATGGCCACACAGCCCCCGAAGCTGCCTGAGGGAGCATCACCCAGCCCCCAGCTTAAAACGGTTGAGAACTCCCGCTTTATATGATAACCATCCGGATAGACCCAGACTTCCTTTCCATGAGTCAAAGGATGCAACACCATTTTGAGTTTCCTTGGTGCAGAAATGTCTATTTTGGGAGCGTCAAAGGGAAATGTGCCTGGTAGGATTACCATCTTGGGAGAGAGAGGAAATTCACAAGCCACAGCAGAAAATCCTGATCAGTCCAGTTCCCTTATATTGCCTATTTTTACTTGCACATCTGTAATACAACCTCTCACACATGTAGTTATGCTCCCAAGCGCCTCCTGGACTTCGCTCCTGCGGCTGCTGGTGTTGCTAGTCTCTTTAAGACAGGGGTTCTCAACCTACGGCCCATGGGCCGGACTCAGCCCATGGCACCATTTCACGTATCCCATGTCACTGCCACAGCAGCAGAGGTGGACACATTTACGACGGTCATAAATGCACCCACAGGTGTTGCAAACACATTTACGACAGCCACGGATGTGCTTTACAGCAGCGTTTACAGCGGGGGAACCACCAATCCGGCCCACTCAGCTGTCTGAGGGAGTGTGATCCGGCCTGCAGCTTTAAATGGTTGAGAACCCCTGCTTTAAGACTTCCCACCCCATGATACAGTGCAACTGAGTCAACTAAGCAAGAAGAACACTGTACACACATGAAACAATGGTTGTAAGGGCAAGCAGTCTCCCATAAATTTGTTCTCACCACAAAACCAGCAAACAATACACTGCATGAATGTGGAGAGATACAGAATCCGTCTCATTTACTGGTCTCCTGATTACTGCCAGAAACATGCACCGGTGAGGGTTTAAGTTTGGCCAACGTCAAAGCCAAGGAAGTGGCTTCATTTTGCCAGTCCAGGGTTTGGTCAGGACACGAAAGAAGAAGAAAACCCCCAAACCCAACTCTAGCAGAACGATACGTTTTTGCTTCATATTCCACTTCCTCACAAAACTTTGTAGAAACTCTATAAAGATGATCAAAAGGGGAAAGTAGCACTTAAGAGCGAGCCGGTGGGCACCAAGAATGTCAATTCATACCATTCTCTGGGAATCCGGTTGTGCTCTGAGTTGACCAAGAGAGGAAACATGAGAAGAAGATGTCGGAACTTTACTTGAGAGAGTACAGAATCCGTATATGATTCTTGGGTAGCATCTCTCTCCTACAACAAGGGCGGCGAGTGCGGTTTTGTGGTACCATCTTGCACAAGGCAGCTTCCTTTAGCCCTTTCTCTCTCCTACGCAAAAGTACCTTGAGTTTCTTAGTAGCAGAAGTCAAATCTCAACCAGGAATGTTTGGACCGAAGCTTCTGAGAACCACCTTCCTTCCCCCCAAAACCCAACCAGCTTTCTGCTCATTCTCACCAAGAAGCCATGGAAGGGGAACAACATAGGAGATGCTCCAGGCATGAGGCCTAACTCATTAGCCCCTCTCTTCGTTACCTCAGGAGGGTTAACGAGGTATTTTCAGCTTTGGAGGAGCTTGTCATGACCTCGAATGGTGGGGAGATATTTTAAAAAAAACAAGGTAGAAAGGATACCAAAGAATTGGGAGGTGAGGGAGGGGAAACAGATCACAGCACCTTACTTAGGAGTAGACCTTTACATGCTTTTTCACAGAGTCCTCATAATTCATATGCCATAGAAACGTCAAATTTTTTTTCATTAAATACCAGAACACTCTGGAACAAGAGTTTAGTACATCTAGGAAAAAGTAGGAAACAACTGAAATACTCTGGAGACAGGAGGGGCTTCTCAATAAATGATACACCACTTCTCTCCCCTCCCGTGTCTCCAACATCTTGCTAAGAAAGCATGGCTACAACTGAATGTAGATAAGAGCGCAGAAGAGAGACGTCACCCTTGTTCACACATCTTCCCCCCTTTCTTTTTCTTTCCTTTCTTTTTTTCGCATTTGGGAAAGTCCTTCCTGACATGTCCACATGTCCTGCTGCAGATGGTGACAAGGATGACGTCCCCATTTGGCCCTCGGCACACCTCTGGTCACTGATCTTGCATCTGCTGCTGCATTTTCTGCAGCATCTCTTGCATCCTCCGCAACTGTGACAAGAGAAAAGAGTTCATGAGAAGGTGGCTTGACCGGAAATGTGTGCATCTAAGCCTGGTCACCAATCCTGCCTTCACCATCCCAGGCTGCTTTGTCCAGCTTATGGCAACATTGGATTCTTGACATCAACACTGCACTGTGGTCTTGGCAGTATGCAATTACTGCATGGCCACGGTGGTTAAACTTGGCCCTCCAGCTGTTCTTTGACTTCCATTCCCAGAAGCCCTGATCAGCAGGTGTACTGACATGGGCTTCTGGGAAATGAAGTCCAAGAACAGCTGGAACAGCAAGGTTAGCCACCCCTGCTGTATGGCCTATGTAGCTAAGTCAGTTATGGCTAACCTTGGCATGCCAGGTGTTCTTGGACTTCCATTCCCAGAAGCCCAAGGCAGCACTCCTGCTGATCAGGGCTTCTGGGAATTGAAGTCCAAGAACACCTGGAGTGTCAAGGTTCACCATCCCTGAGCTAAGTTATGCAAAGACTTACACTACATAATTATATTTATAGTCAACAACAGCACACCGAACGTCTTCTGTTTTCTGGCGCCTTACATCCTAACATTAGGGACTGTTGTGGCTTAATGGTGAAGATACTAAGCCTGACTACCAGAAGGTCAGGCACGTCAGCAGTTCGAGACTCGAGTGCTGCACAACGGAGTGCGCTCCTGTCGTTTGTCCCAGCTCCTGCCAACCTAGTTCAAAAGCAAGAAATTGCAAGGTGCTGCTTCGGCAGGAAAGATAACAGCGTTCTGTCCATTCCAGCATCTAGTCATGCCTGCCACATGGCCATGGAAATCTCTGCAGATGCAGACAGCACTGGCTCTTTGGCTACAAACGGAGATGAGCACCGAACCCTAGAGTTGGAAATGACTGTTTTTTGAGCAAGGGAGAACTTTACGTTTGCCTATGACAACCACACTGGCTGTCTTAAGTGTTTACAAAGGTGCCTGTGTTTTCAGGCAGCTGGAAGCTGTTTCTCCCCCCAAAGCAGCCTTATGGTTCATAAGAAGATGGGCGAATCGAGCAGGCTTTTAATCACCCAAAACAGAGTCTTACCTCTTCATCCTTCATTTTGATCAGCTTCTCCGTTTCAGCGTCCGGTGTCGGAAGGGGCAGGATCGGGATGGGACTCTCTATCCTATTGTCCTGGGTCAGTTTGCTAAAATCAACACGTGGAAAAAGAGAACGGATCAAAAGCCCAGCTGGATTTCACCTCCACAAATCTCTTTCCCACACAATGTTGGCCCAAGATATTCTGCCCATACATCCAGGCACGGACCTACCATAGTCTGACATGGGAAATGGTTCGAATCGCCTCTTAGTTCTGACTGCAACCGAATATACTTAATCCATTTTAAGGATACCTCAGATAACCACCTATAAAGTTCAGACTAAAGCTCAGAAGAGGTGCATGAAGCCAGTGTTGCCGATGTCTTCTCAGCCAACACTGAAGATGTCGCCTGCACCATTCAAACACTACATACAGGTACCTACTTTCGTTTAAATCAAGGCGGGCATTTAAAGGGCAAGGGCAATGCATGGCCATCTTTGTTTTGCTCACGTTAGGTAAAATAGCCCAGAATAGCTGCACTGCAGATTGCGACAAAAGCATACATTCAAAAGCATCAGTTTGATTTCTCTGAGTCAGATGGATTTAAATCATTCCTAGGCAGGTATTTCTGGGAGCTTTTATGTCCAGAACATCTGGATGACACCATCTTGGAGTTCCCTGGGCCAAAGTCGCAGAGGGGTGACCCCACCTGGTCATCTGCTGGATGCACTGGGCTCTGTAATTCTCGTAGTGGACGTCGCAAGTGACATCCTTCAGGTCGTGCATGTGGGTCCGGATCAGCATATTCCGCAGCTTCACAAAGTCACAATGGGCCTGGTTTTCCACTAAAGAGAGCAGCAGAGAAACAGATAAAGCTGAGAAACTTGGCCTGAGGAAGGCAACGTAGGAATCCAACCCTTTCCTCTCCAAACCCTCTCGCTGCTCTCCTTGTACCCCAAAACCTCAGTCCTCCAGAGCTCTTTTTGAGCTGGTTAGAGGGGAATATACCGTTACATTACCAGTGCCAAACATGGACACCGACAACAAAACGTAAGGAAAAGTTGGTCACCACAGAAATAAGATGTCTGAGGAAGGTTGCTGGGGTGACTAGAAGGGATAAGGTCAGGAATGAGGTTAGAAGGGAAAGAATTGGACAGAACCAGTTTTGCACTACATACAGAGACAACAAATTTGCCCATTTGGAGACAACGTCTTGGACGTCCGTACCTTATAAGTCATAGGTGGAAAGAGGAGAAGAAGAAGTGGGGAATGTGGAAATGGAAGAAGAGGAAGCAAAGGAGGAGGAGGAGAGGGAGAACATGAAAATGGAGTCACTCTGAGTTTTTTTAGCTCCTGCAAAAAGGTCTCTCCAGTGCTTTTCTTTAGTCCCTGCAAACACAAGTAACTTTGGGTTCCCTCCACAGAGGATGTGGTTTTCCTGAGTTTCAAAAACAGTAGAAAATGGGCCCAGTGGGAACCCCTTGTCCCTGCGTTAAAAATCCTCAGTGAACTACAATCTCCTACAGACACACTTTTTGGCGCAACAACTGCACGAGATAGGTTTGCCTAAGATGGCAAACCTTGGCATTCCAGCTGTTCTTGAACTTCAATACCCAGAAGCCCAAGTCTCTGTGAATCCACATGAATGGGCTTACTGTGTGTACCCAGGGACTTGGATTCAGAGGGACTTGGGCTTCTGGGAATTGAAGTTCAAGAACAGCTGGAGTGCCAAGGTTGTCCATCCCTGGCCTAAGAATTGCCAAGAAGCTCCATGCCAGGCTAGTGTTCCCCCATACCTTCCACGATGCCCCAGGGGTAGAGGCGCCCCCGTACTCTCTGTCCTTTTGCTTCGACCACCGTGTTACTTCCAATGACCGCAAACGGAGCACTTTCCTAGAAGAAGAGAAAAGGGGGAAAATCAACTCTTGATGTTGAGGTCTTATTACAACAACCGCTAGAGGGGCTCTCACTAGGGCCACAGTGGCTTAGCGGTTAAGACACTGAGCTTGATGTCAGCAGGTCAGCAGTTCAAGACCCAACAGTGGACTGAATGCTCTCCGTACGTACCAGCTCCAGCCAACCTAGCAGTTCAAAACCAAAAAAAAAATTGCAAGGAGATAAATAGGTACTGTTTCAGTGGGAAAGGTAACATGCTTGCCACATGACCATGGAAACACCTGCAGACACAGACAGCATTGGATCTTTGGCTGTAAACAGAGATGAGCTGTCTTTCTTGGGGGAGGGGGCACCTACTCTACAGTTTATTATTTATTTATTTATTATTATTTCAAATTTATATTGCCGCCCACTCGCCGTGGCGTTTCAGGGCGGCTGACAAACAATACATTACATTATATAACATCACAATATGTTGGTATTGGCACAGGGGGAGGGGGGTGGTGAGGTCCTCAAACTGTTTGCAAACTTTTGTCATATAATGGGCTAAGTCTAATGCAAAACCCAACTCTACAACCCTTACCTTCAGCTCTCTGTCTTGTTGTTTGAAATCCTCATCTTCATCCGAATCACACTCTGGAAACTGGTAAACTTTAATTCCAAACTTGTCGATCTCTTCCCGGACCTGCAGGGAGCCGGGGATAGCGAGGATGGTGACATGAGAACAGAGAGCTATATATTAGTCTTTCATCCCTGCTTAGTCCAGTGAATGAACATCCTGGAAGGATCTACTGAGCTCCACCCAAAACTTAGGATTGAGATATTTCAACACTCCGGTACAACTAAGTTTCTTGTCAGAGATTACTCTGGATTGTAAGGACTTTTGCTGGAGAAACTCTGCTCAGGGGACACCTGAATGAGGCTCCTTTCATGTCCCCAAATGCAGCCCTTGGGTATCGAAACCCGAACTTCCAGTCTCTAAGCTCAGCATCTTAACGACTAAGCCACCGAGGGAGCTGCCCCGGTACAGCTGAAATGTATGGTTCTTCCAAAGAAAGGAAGGAAGGAAGGAAGGCCAAATATGTTTAGGAGAACTGTCAGGAGCTAAGGCAGCTTCAGGGCTCCATCTGCTAGGAATGTAGCTCTGCTAGTTGCAGGATGAGACCCAAAGCCTGTTTCTGCTAGGGCCGTCATGAGCTTCATCTGGGACCCCTAAGCGTAGAGCAATTCCCCCTACAAGCTGCCTCAGCAACTAAGCCATCTTGACTTCCTATGGTGCCCTTGTGGCGATGTGGTTAAACTGCTGTACTGGAACCAAAAGGTTGTGAGTTTGATCCTGACCAGGACTCAAGGTTGACTCAGCCTTCCGTCCTTCCGAGGTCAGAAAAATGAGTACCCAGCATGCTGGGGGCAAAAAAAAGTGCACTAAGCGCTATGGGGTTATATATAAGTGTGAACGTGGAGAGGTACAAACTCCAGCTCATTTACTGGTCTTTTTGATGACTGCGAGAAACATCCATCAATGAGGAATTAAGTTTGGCCAACGACAAAGCCAAGAAAGTGGCTTCATTTTGCCAATTCAGGGTTTGATCGGGACATGAAAGAAGAAGATTTCCTTTTACAGGTGCCTTTATAAACATAAGATTTTGTAATGTTTCTAAATACAAATAAATACATGGAGGGGGAGGAACTCAGACAAATAAAAGCAAGATGCCTGCTTACCCTTTCTTTTAGTTTCTTGATTTCTGAGGGGATGAGGCAGTCGGCTTTGGCAATGAGGGGTACGATGTTAACTTTTTCGTGCAATGCCTTCATGAACTCCATGTCGACCGGCCTCAACCTGCAGCACAAGACAGGCAGCATGAGGGACAGGCAGAAGAACATCAAAAATATTACACCCCTTTTAACCTCTGGCAATTCTAAAGAAGAAAAAACAGAGGGTTGTTGTTTTAGGGCAGGGATTCTCAACCCATGGGCCAGATACGGCCTATGGTGCCCTTTCATGTGCCGACCCCACCTCCACCACACCAGGAAGTGCCATGTGGTGGAGGAAGAGCAAAATAGCCGTCCGGACCCCGAAGCTATCTGAGGGAGTGTGGCCCGGCCCCTCGCTTAAAAAGGTTGAAAACTGTTTTAGGGACTTTGATTTATTTGCTCACTCACTCGCCTGCTTAATTTAAAATCATAATACATGCTTCATTTAAAATCACAATACTGTACAGTAATACCTCACATAATGAATTTAATTCGTTATGCGAGGTTGCTGGCTATGCGAAACAAACAAAATTCCTATGGAAAAACTCGCATAACGAACATTTCAAAGGGGAAAACTTGCATAGCGAAAAAAATCACTATGCAAGTTTTTCCTATAGAAACGCTCATTATGCAAGTTTTTCCATAGGGAAAGTCCGACTTGCATAGCAAAAATTTTCATTATGCGAGTCAGACTGCTTAGCAAAAAACTCGCTCGTTATGCGAGTTTTTCGATAAGCGAAACGCTCGTTATGCGAGGTTTGACTGTACATGAAACCGTCTGGCCAGACATCCCGCTAAGGTAATGGAGTAGACCAGGGCAAAATGGCCATCCGGCCATCAAAGCTGAGGGCATGAGACTAGGATCAACCAAACAGTCCAAACAGTATGGTTGCCTTTGGAAAATGAAATGGGAAGAAAATATTCTCTCTCCATTTGCACCACAAACTTTGGTTTCAGACCTCAAATCCCAGAAGATGATTAAATGCACAGGAAACAATATCTGAGGTATGAGCTTCCAAGAAATGATTGCTTGACCACAATACACTTGCAAGAATACATCATTATCTTACCCCCAATGCCACCATCAAGATGTGTCTTACCCGTGGCCAAAGGGAGAAATAAAGTATAAACAGCAGTGCACGCGGTTGTCTTGGATATTCTTACGATTGAGGCCACTCTCATCCCGAAAGTATTGTTCAAACTGCTGGTCGATGTAATCTGTGATAGCCTTCCAACTGGAGCAAAATTCAAGGAAGAGGAAGGGAAGGCCATGAGTTCAGATGGCTTTGAAAAATTGTTGCTGCTGTTATAGGGTTTGCCATATGTCCCGGAAAACCGGGATTGTGCTGGATTCAAGGTTGAAAAAATTATCCTAGCCAGTTCAATAAAAATCATGTTAAAGTCCCAGGTTTTTAAAACTCATGTATTGATATATTTAATGTGAAAGGTTATTTTGTAGATAACCCAACCATTTTTATCAAGTATAATTCTGTCCCGGTTTTATGGGAGAGAATTATGGCAACCCTATGCTGTTATCAAATTTATTTGCCCTCCTTATCTTAAGAAGACTCAAGGTATTATTATTTTTTCAATTAAAGCACAGATGGGCAAAATGGAACTCCATACCAATTTTCAACATGCATTCCCCCCCCCCCCTTCTAGCTAAAGTTTGCTAAGTGTAACACGTTAACATAGCATTCAAAACAGTGACGAATAGTGACTCCAACTTCAGCAGTGCAGCAAATCTACTCCAGGTTTTTTTTTATTTGTTTATTTATTTACTTTATATCCTGCCCCAGTTGGTGGAAGCACTACTCTGGGTGGCTTGTAACAGTGAATAAACAAAAACACAAAAGTGATAGCATTGATTCAAGACAATCCAAATGAAACTATACAACAATAATAAACAAAAATGAAACGTCTACTTAGACGGCATCTGACAAATTAAAAAAACTTACAGTTTTTACTCTGCAGTCTAGGAGCTATCAAAGGTAGGTGGGAAATACTTATAAAATTTAAAATATGAAGTGGATTCACAGCCCCGGTGAAACTGGAGTTATCCATTGACTCTGTGTGTATGTATTAGAATGCTTAGCCTTTTAGTCTGAAATGTTTGAAGTGGTAGCCATGTTAGTGTGTGCAAGTCTTTTAGTCTACACCAGTGGTTTCCAATGTGGGGCCCACGCCCCACAGGAGATCTTCAATTCCCAGAAGCCTAAGTCAGTACATTGGCTGATCAGTGCTTTAAGGAACTAACTTAGACTTCTGAGAATTGAAGTCCAAAAAGCAAAGGTTAGGAAATGCTGGTCTCTAAATACACACAAATGCTTCAAACTCAACTAGGGGTCACTGTTGGACAAGACTAGGCAAAGAGAGGCTATCAACATCAGAAAAGAAGATGTTGCCCTTCGATTGAAACCAGTTGAACTAGTAAACTCCATCTTAGTATTGGAAAGAAATCAGATAAAATAAGAGAGGAAGTTAGAGGAATCAGAGGAAAATTAAATCAGGCCAGTTTATGCTACTTATTTTTTCCTCCGCAGCAGAAACGATGAGGATCTCTTGAGGAGGGGACACTTACCACTCTGTGTTGTTAACAGCATCTCCAAAACCAGGGGTATCCACTATCGTTAACTTTAGCTTCACCCCCTTCTCCTCAATGTCCACCGTGTGTTTCAGAATCTCAACTGTCTGACTGATTCTTTCTTAATAGACAAAGAGGAAAGGAAAATAATAATAGAGGTTAGCACCAGCTTTCCCGCATCTTCACCTAAACAAAACTGATCATATCTAGGCCTCCGTCCTCCCAGAAACGATCATAGGAGCTGGGAAGTCCTCACAACTCACAAGAAGGCCATAAAACAAGTCATGATCTCATGGGACTCACTCTTCATCCCACCAAAAATCTGTAAAATGGGGCTAGTGTTTTTGGGCTGTTTCGCTTCTTTCAAAGAATTTAGTTAGTTAGTTAGTTAAATTTATATTGCAATCAGAATACTGATTGTGGAAGAGGTATGTAAACTGTTTCCAGAGCTTCAATAAAGAATGGCCAAAATGCTAAGCATCTTTTTTTCTAATGCAAATCCCTCCAGTTCTAAACATGCCATAATTCATTACATTTCAAATGTATTCTGCAATCCCTGCTTCTTACTCATATTTTTAGGGTGAATATTGCATTTCAGAGCTTGTAGCATGCAGATTCCCATGACCTGCTCATGTGCAAGCCTCGTTTTTACAGTACCCCTGAGGCCCACAATAATAACAATAATAATTTTTCAAAATAAAATGTATTTTTCTTCCCAGAGGCCTCTAAAAGCAGCAGGTTCTGCCTTTAACAGATTGGGAGAAATCAGCTTCTAGCGATCCACTTAAAAATGATGATGACAAAAGTACTTCCATGGACACTTTATGCTTTGAAATGGTAGTTTTAAATTTTTTCCTTTATTTCATTTTGTGTTGCATTGTGTTGGTTTTCGTTGTATTACATGAGGAGGGAACAAATAGGTAGGTATAAGGCTGCATAAAATTATTATCGAGACAATGAAACCACCAACTATTGTAGGGGTGCCCAAACTTTGGCACATGGGCCGGATCCAGCTCCGGACACCAATTCATCTGGCCCATGCCACTCTCATCATTCCTGGAAGTGGAAGTAAAACACGCCCACACGTTTTTACTTCCACTTTTGGGAGCAACGAGAGTGACGTGGGCCAGATAAATTGGTGTCAGGGGCCGGATCCAGCCCATGGACTGTAGCTTGGGCACCCCTGGTTTAAGCAGAGAAAATGGCAGCTTAAAATCTATCTCATCCTGTTGCAAAACAGATTGCAAGGCGTGTTTTACTTCTGCTTCCGGTAGGAGGAACCATGTGATCGGCCCTCTGAACCACATGACCAGTCCACTGGACCACATGACTGGCCCATGGCCTGAAAAGTTTGGGGCACCCCTGAAGTATTGGCTGAAGAGCTTTCTTTTATCACCATTGTCGTACCTTCAGCGTTGAGAAGCTTCCGTTCTTTGTAGAGGTCTGTTAGAAACAAGCTGTTCACCAAAGTTGATTTACCGAGGCCCGACTCTCCTGAAAGAGGAAACACAAGCTCAGAATTAGCATGCTAACTTGGGCAAGGTTCTCACCACCAAATACCATTAATTGCAACAACAACAAAGGTCACACAGGAGTTACATTATCATCTCTTTGTAGGAGATGTTCTTAGGCAGATCAGCCTGCCCTTGGATGGAAGTCAATATTTCAGTTCTATCAGTCAAATTTATATCTTTATCCTTGGGCCCAACAGAAAATGCTATCAATGATGGCAAAAGGAGAATTAAAAACACACAAAATCTCTGAAAGTGTATTAATTGAGGCAGGGACAAATGAAGTCAGATTGCAACATACAAGAGCTGAAGTAGGCAGCAGGTACAAAACGTTTGGGAAAATTATCCAGTTCCCCAGTTCTGCTAGCTATCATTCTGGGAACTGTAGTTAAAAAAGCAACTTTTTTCAGTCTCTAGGTCAGTGATAGCAAACCTTAGTGTTCAAACTCAACAGGCTACCATCCGTGACACAGAGGTGGTTCAGGGACTGAGCTATGGGCCCCCCAAATCTTCCGGTGATGGCCTAAGACAGGTTTTCTCAACCTTGACACTCCAGATGTTCTTGGACTTCAGTCACCAGAAGCCCAAGTCAATACACGTGCTGATCCAAGGGTTCTGGTCATTGGAGTGCAAGAACATATGGGGGCCAAAGATCAAGAAACCCTGGCCGAAGACCTTTACACAGCACTGTCCATGCACAGCATCTTCTCAAAAGTTCTACAGGGAAGACTATTCTCATAGAAGAGTAACAAGGCCAAGAGGGACTCCACCTGCCACCATGAGGGTGAAGTCAAAGCCTTTCTTCACGGATTTCCGATGCACCTGGTTAGGAAGGGTGGCGAAGCCCACATACTGCTTCTCGTGGTCCTGCAAGACAAAGAAATGTTTCCACTGATCACAGAGGATAAAAAAAATCATGGCAATTCTTTTCCAAAGCTAGCAGGCATCATGGAGAGAGAGAGAGAGAGAGAGAAGGGGCCCACCTCTTTATATAAAACATAAAGTTATGGTGTCTCCCATAATAACCCCAATGTCTAGGTTGGGGACATCAGAGGAAATTTAAAAGTCTCTGACCTAAAGCTTTTTTTTTTTAATTAAACATAATTCATTACATTACTTACTGAAATTTTTGCCCAGTAATTTATGGTCAGAATCGTATTGCTGGTTTATAATTGTAAAAAGTAACTTGTGTTAAATCTTGGTGGCAAATGGCTGCTTTTTTACTTTTTTTAAAATTAAAATATAAAAATCACACACAAAAACCAGCAATATACATGCATATATATACCAATGCTGTTTGTGTTCCTTGCATGCCAAGACTTAAGCTATTTTCCTTACCAAAGCACAGGTCAATGATAGGATTCTGGCTGTTCTTGTGACTTGTTACAATGTCTGAAAAGTAACCTGCACTGAAGTTCTCATTAAGTTTTTACTACCAGTACCTTAAAAATATCATAGAAAGCAAAGTAATCAAAAAGCAACCACACTTCTATACCACCCCATAGCACTTAGCGCACTCTCTGGGCAGGTCACAAGTTAATTAGCATCTTGACCCCAACATTACCAACCTAGGAAGCATGGAAGCTGAGTCAACCTTGATCCTTGGTCAAAATTGAACTCATAACTTTTTGGTTGCACTATAGCAATTTAAATATTGTGCCACCATGGCTCTGTCAGAATCAGTACACTGACCCCAAAAAAGTAACATATTAGGCAACTACATTACTTCTAATGTATTCCTTCCCATTATCAGTTGACCATGCTTCTTGCTGGCTAGAAGACCTCAGCAGAAAAGAAAACCTATTTCTAGAGATAGCAGGCCTTTCACGTGCCCTCATACTATGTTACAGAACTTGTGAGGACCTATCTCTAGTACATATATGTAATTATTCAAAGCTAGGGTAATCTGAGAGCTGGACCATCAAGAAGGCTGAACACAGAAGAGTAGACGCCTTTGAACGGTGGTGCTGGAGATGACTCTTGAGAGTCCCCAGGACTGCAGGAAATCAACCCTGATTGCTCCTTGGAAGGATAAATACTGAAGCTGAATCTCAAGTACTTTGGCCACCAAATGAGAAGACTCATTTGAGAAGGCCCTTATGCTAAAGATAGAAGGCAAAAGGAGAAGGGGGTGGCAGAGAATGAGGTGGATGAATGGAATCGTTGACCATCCACCATTATTTTCACCTTCTGTGTCATTGTGATGGCCATCCGGACCAATGGACGCAAAATTAAAATTGTTTTCTTTCCATCAGGCACTTCACAACAGTTGAAAGGAAGCTGGGGTGTAAGAGGTAGGTTGAAGTTCTTGAATTACAGGACATGCCTCCCATTTTAGCCTGGTGGAATCAGTACAGCAAAGAGGGGGAGTAGCATCTGGATTCACAAAAGCCAATACTGTACTGTAGTACAATTCTCCATCTGTCGATCTCTCTCACATACACACACAGAGAGAGACATAAAATCTTGCATTGAAAAGGCCATCACTCAAAGGTTGGATGTATGTTTTGTAAGAAGATCCTAAGCTACACCTACAATTTGAAAAAGGATGGTCCTTCTAGCGCAAGATTCTCAACCTGCGGCCAGTGGGCTGGATGCGGCCCATGTTGCCATTTCATGTGGACCACCACCACGTCCGCTGCTCCCAGAATTGCCATGTGTTGTTCCTTTTTAATGTTCAGGTCACCCCCCATCATGCATGCAGGAGAAAATGGCCATCCAGCCCCTGAAGCTGTTTGAGGGAGTGTGACCTGGCCCTTGGCTTGAAATGGTTGGGAATCCCTATCCTAGATAATAGTTGAACAATGGACTTTGTTGCTCTTACATGGTGGCAGTGGTGGGATTTGAACCAATACCATCAAAATGACTGGAGTGCATGTAAGGATTGTTATCCTCCACTTTGTGGAGATAAGATAGGAAGATGTTTTTCTCACTTTCCCATGACTTTTGAAATCAAGACCTTTCACTAAGGCTAAATAGTGAGAGATTCAGAAAAGACAGAAGAAACTACATCCTAGAGCAGTGTTTCCCAAATGCTGGTTTTTGGACTTCAATTCCCAGAAGCCTAAGTCATTTCCCAAAAAGCACTGATCAGCCAATGTACTGACTTAGGCTTCTGGGAATTGAAGTCCACTAGTGGGCTGTGTACCCCTTGTTGGGAACCACTGTCCATGTTCTATGATGAAGAGTCATGGGAGTTGAGTCCAACAAATTAAAAAGGTTAAAGAGCAAGCAATGTGCCACCAGTCTCTGGGATTTTTAGGCAGAACTGGAAAAGACCTCTTGCCTGAAACACATACTATGTTCCACGGAACACTGGTGGACTTCAATTCCCAGAAGCCTCAGTCAGTCCATTGGCTGATCAGTGCTTTGGGGAATTGACTCAGGCTTCTGGGAACTGAAGTCCAAAAAGTAAAGTTTGGGAAATGCTGATGTAGAAAATGGGCAGGCATCACATCACCAACCAGTTACAACTGGAAACAAATAGTGATGAGGATTTATGTATGGCCAACCCCAAAGCCAAGAAGGTGGTTTCATTCTGGCAGTTTAAAGTCTGACTTGGACCCTAAAGAAGAGGAAATTAGATGAACAGATGGCCCACGTTCAGTACAAAGCAGCACACTGACTTGGAAAACTGTGTACCCAAAGTTGTATGTTTGAAAAAAATGCTTCCAAAAATTGCTACATGTTCTTCTGCGTTTTTAAAAAACCCACCCAAAACTTTAAGTTATGGCTGAACACATTTACAACAGACAGACCGGAAATCAATTGATTCATCCACCCATGCAAAGAACAGATTTCAACACAACATTGCAATCCTACGCAGGAGACAGATCACATTCAGTTTCCTAAACACCCTGGGGAGTGTGCGGTATTTAACACCAGTGAAATCTGCAACAAACATTTGTACTGTAGTTCCTTTTTGAACCCTTGCAACGTCCTGAGTTTCCAAAATTAATTTATTAAACCTCAGAAAGTAATCTGTTGCTGCTGCTTCTTATGCCTGAAAAGGAACTCAGTGAACTTCCTGTTGCATGCCCCTTTTCTTTTCTGCTATTTGGAAAAAGAAACTTTGGACCAATGTTTCCCAATGTGGGCCCAGGCCCCACAGGGGGGCTTCAATTCCCAGAAGCCTAAGTCAGCACATTGGCTGATCAGTGCTTTGGGAGATTGACTTAGGCTTCTGGGAATTGAAATCCAAAAATTGGGAAACACTGTTTTAGACTCTTTTATTTATTTTATTTATTTATATTTCATACTTGCTAACCCGCCCCAATCGGGCAAGCCCGACTCTGGGCGGCTTACAACCCAAGTTAAAACACATCAATAAAAAATTTAAAAATTCATAGACTAAAACAGTATCTGGGGGTGTCGTCAGAAGGGTAAAATCCTTAGACTAACCACCCCACATGGGATCCCACATCCCTGGAACCCCACACATGTCCTGCCAGCCAGGTCTTTAAGCTCTTCCGGAAGGACAGGAGCTCTGTCTGCATGCGCAGCTCAGTTGGGAGGAGGTTCCAGAGGGCCGGGGCGAACACGGAGAAGGCCCTCTTCCTGGTGCTAGCGAGGTGAGCCTCCCTAGCCGATGGTACAACGAGAGAGCCCCTCCGATCCGCCCTGGTGGGACGGACAGATGTTCTTAGGGTGACGCGGTCTCTTAGGTATCCTGGCCCACTACCATATAGGGCTTTAAAGGTAATGACCAGCACCTTGAATTGCACCCGGAGACAAACTGGCAACCAATGCAGCTCCCTAAGCAGTGGAGAGGCCCGAGCATAACGCCCGCGCCCCATCACTACCCGGGCTGCCGCATTTTGGACCAGCTGCAGTCTCCGAATGGTCACCAAGGGCAGCCCCATGTAGAGCGCATTACAGTAGTCAAGTCTGGAGGTGACCAAAGCGTGCGTGACCATAAGCAAGGCGTCCCGGTCGAGGAGCGGGCGTAACTGGCGTATTACACGAAGTTGTGCAAAAGCCCTCCTGGCCACGGCTGCCACCTGCTCATTGAACAGTAGCCGTGAGTCCAGGAGGACCCCCAGATTACGCACCGGGTCTGTTTGGGGCAGAACTGCCTCATCCAGAACCAAAGCTGGTAACTCCCGTGTCAACGCGGGGCCCCTTACCCATAGCCACTCAGTCTTACCGGGATTCAGCTGTAGCCCGTTTTCCCCCATCCAGACCTCAACAGCCTCCAGGCACCTGGAAAGGACTTCCACTGCACCGCTTGGGTCCCCACGGGCTGAGATGTACAACTGGGTATCATCAGCATACTGATGATACCGTACCCCGTGGGAACGGATGATCTCACCCAGCGGCTTCATGTAGATGTTAAATAGGAGAGGAGAAAGTACCGAGCCCTGAGGCACCCCATACTGCAGGGGCCTAGGGCTGGACTCCTCCTTCTCCAGGCACACCGACTGGGTCCTGTCCCTCAGGAATGAGGAAAACCAGGACAACACTGTGCCCTGGATCCCCAAACCCCGGAGCCTTCCCAGAAGGATGCCATGATCGACAGTGTCGAAAGCCGCTGAGAGATCGAGGAGAGCAAGGACAGACGGCTCCCCTCCATCCCGCTCTCTCCAGAGATCATCCACCAAAGCGACGAGTGCAGTTTCAGTACCATATCCGGGCCTGAATCCTGACTGAAACGGGTCCAGATAATCCGCTTCATCCAGGACATCCTGTAACTGCTGCGCCACAGCTTTTTCCAGGACCTTACCTAAAAAAGGTAGGTTAGACACTGGACGGTAGTTGGAAATTACCATAGGGTCGAGGGAAGGTTTTTTCAAGAGGGGGAGCACTAAAGCATGTTTAAATGGTGCTGGAAAATGCCCCTCTTTTAATGAAGCATTAATAATCGCCTCGACCCAGCCACCTGCCACAATCTTGGTAGCTTTAATTAACCAGGCAGGGCATGGGTCCAGTGCACAGGTCGTGGCGCGGACAGATACAAGAAGCCTGTCCACTTCCTCAGGGCCAACTGGCTCGAACTGATCCCAGATAACATGGCTAGACTGTGCCTTGGTCAACCCCAGTTCAGTACCTTCCACGCCGGGATTAAACTTCGAGCGGATCTGAGCGACTTTCCCTGCTAGATAATCAGCAAAAACATCAGCAGACCCCTGCCAACCAGGGCCCGGCCCCTCCTTGCCAAGGAGGGACCTGGTCACCCGGAACAGGGCCGCTGGGCGATTATCTGCGGAGGCAATGAGGGCGGTGAAATATTGACGTTTCACCGACCCCATCGCCACTAGGTAGTCTTTAATAGCAGCTCTAACCAGTGTTCGATCGGACTCGCTCCGGGTCTTCACCCAGCGGCGCTCTCGGCGTCTCTTAGCTCGTTTCAGCTCCCTTAGCTCTTCTGTAAACCAAGGGGCAGATCGACCCCCACGAGCGTGGAGAGGCCGTAGTGGCGCGATTACATCCAAAGCTGCGGTCGCTTTCCTATTCCAGGAATCGACAAGGGCTTCGGATGAACCACTTCGCAGGTCAAGAGGACAACACCCCAGTTCCCGTTGGAATTTCTTTGAAGGAAATTTGGGGGAAGGGGTTTGAAATCATGCAAAATGCCTATAAAATAACTTTTAGGAATTACATTAACACTTATTGTAACTTTTCCCAAATTTTGTACTGTTTTTGAAATGTATCTTCAATATACTTTTGTTTCCACAAAAAAGGAACTTCTTACAAGTAACTACAGTACTCTTTACTCATTACTTCTAAGATCTGCAGCCTGACAAGATACTCTGTTAAAACCGCTTAGCCCTGTATCTGGGGTGGCCAAACTTTTTGAGCTGTGGGCCAGTCACGTGGTTGAGCAGGCTGGTCACATGGTTCCTCTCCTCCTGCTGTAAAATGCATCCACAGCTGTTGTAAATACATTTACGTCAGCCACAGGTGGATTTATGGCAGCATTCTCTGCCTGCATGGGTGTGTTTGCACATGCACTGGGCACATCCACTTTCACTTCTTGTAGAGACGAGGGCGGCATGGCCCGGATGATTTCATACCATGGGCCGGATTCCACCCATGGGCTGTAGTTTGGCCACCCCTGCCCTATATTTTCCTTTATTTCCTCCCACATCATTCTGGGACTTTGGTGGAAGGTCATGGTAAACAATGCCTTAAATATCTAAGATAATTTGGAAACCACATCAGAGTTGGTATATGACAGAAGGGACTTGACAGGATGAAAGAACAAATCTAAAAAGTGAGCCCACTATCAAAATATATAGTATGTAGCAAAATTATAATAATACACAAAATGACCAGATTATCTGTAAAAACTCTGAGTATATTGAAAACATAATCCCACATGTATAGGTAAAAGGTAAAGATCGTCCTGGCTCGAAAGCCAGTCGTATTCAACTCTAGGGTTCAGTGCTCATCTCTGTTTACAGCCAAAGAGCCAGTGCTGTCTGCATCTGCAAACATTTCTGTGTACATGTGGCAGGCAGGCATCAACACAGAATGCTGTTGACCTTCCCACCAAAGTGGTACCTGTTTATCTACTTGCAATTTCTGGCTTTCGATCGGCTAGGTTGGCAGGAGCTGGGATAGAGATGGGAGTCACGCCGTCATACAGTACCCGGGAATCGAACTCCAACTTGCCAGTCAGCGAGTTCTTGACGACTTGAGCCACATGTACACAGAAGGAAAATGTAATGCACAATCCTGCAAGATTTGTCCAATGAAAAATCACAGATTGGTGCCAGACAAGGTTACCGATGAATCCGAAGAGCTCTATAAGACTTAACACCTTTTGGGAAGGCCTAAAATGTCAAACTGAAAGCCACCGTTTCCTTAATGTTTACTCTGGCCTCCGTATGAGTCAGGCCACTTCCTGTTGGGGAGCCTGTTGTTGAATCCAGCCGAATTCCAATGCTTCTCTGCAGACAGCGTCTGAAAACGCCATTCATAACTTAAGTGGGTCCCATCGGCCAATTCTGCTCTGGATGCACAGAGACCTCTTTATCCCAGTCCTGTCCCCATGTATAGGCTGTTAGAGCAACATCTTCTCATCCAACTTCTACCCCTAGTTTCTTCTCTCGTTAGTTCTGAAGTTTGAGGAAGGTACAAACGCAGTGCTATGGCCAACAGACCAAGCGGCGCAAGTGGGCCTTGAGTAGAAGTCCAAGATTAGCAGAGGGTGGACCAATCCGAATAGACAAGGCTTCCTCAAGTTTTCTACCAGAACTCTTTCCAACCAACATGTTAGGAGTTAAACAAGGGTTTCACCACTGAATCATGGGCCTTCTCCTACGACAGTGGTGTTGAACCAATGGTATACGTGCCAGATGTGGCACTCGGAACCCTCTCTGTGGGTATGTGTACCATTGGCCTAGCACAGTTTTCCCCACCCCTCTGCCCAGCAGCCCAATGGGAGCGCTTCCTCCCTCCCCCAGCACAGAGTTCGCCCCGTCCCTCTGTGGACGGCAGCCCGTTGAGTTTGGGCACTTGTTCTCTAAAAGGTTCACTACCACTGTCCTAAAACCAACAGAAGATAACTAACCAAGGGCCAAACTACTAACCCATAAGTCAGTGATGGCGAACCTTTTAGAGACCGAGTGCCCAAACTGCAATCCAAAACCCACTTATTTATCACCTCATCCAATGTGCCTGTATATTGATGATATTGTGATTATATTGTGTTTATAGATACTGTATGACTGTGAGCCACCCTGAGTCAGGTTTCCCCTGATTGGGCGGCATATAAATGGAAAAATTAAATTAAAATAATTACATCTTGAAACACACCCAAAGAAGTCCATTAGCTCAATTGCTTTTGTGTCAGTGTAATCTTTTCATGACTGCAGTGGCTTAAGATGCTAGATTTGATGACTGGAAGGTTGGCAGGTCAGCAGTTTGGGGTCCAAGTGCTACACAACAGAGTGAGCACCCGTCTCTGTCCCAGCTCCTGCCAACCTAGCCGTTTGAAAGCAAGAAATTGCAAGTAGGTACCCATTTTGGTGGGAAGGTAGACAGTGTTCTGTGCACTCTTGTGTCTAGTCATGCCAACTGGAAACATCTGCAGATGCAGACATAACTGGCTCTTTGGCTATAAATGAAAATGAGCACTGGACCCTAGAGTCAGATACGAATGGCTTTCAAGCAAGGTGCAACCTAATCGTTTCACCTGATTGGAGGTTTCTGAGAGCAGTAAGACAAAAATGTAACTTCTCTATGCTGGGGGAGGGGGGGAGAAAATAAGCAGAAAATAAGGAGCAGAGTTTTGCCAAGGACTGGTACTACAAAAGAAGGATTGTCTTTCCTGAATACTGAGCACTGAATACAGATATAGTATCTTCTACTTTAAATACTATCAGTCAACTTTCCTCCTATTACTATTTGTCTTTTTCACATCAATGCTGCTACATTCAGTAGTCCTCAAGGACAACATCGTCAGCAGCTTTGGACAGCGGTTTAGTTTCAGTATCAAAAATGCTGGAAGTAATTCAAATTGTAAAAAATAATTCATGAGGCAGACTGAAGCCACTTGTTCCTGACTGTCCCTCCAAAGCCCCTGATTTATGAACAACCAAGTGGTGTTGATGATCATTTTAGATGATTTCTTAATTCCAGAATTTCTCAGAAAGCATCTTTAGCCACTAACAGCAGTGACTGACATCTCAAAATCTCTACGGCACCTCTTGGTTCTGATAATTTCTTTCATCTTCATTTTTTTTTACCCTCATCTTTAGCCGTGGTGGCACAGTAGTTAAACTACTGTACTGCAACCAGAAGGTTGTGAGTTCAGTCCTGGCCAGAGCTCAAGGTTGACCCAGCCTTCCATCCTTCTGAGGTTGATAAGATGAATACCCCAGCATGTTTGGGGCAAAATGCTAATTAACTTGTGAACCACCCAGAGAGTGTACTAAGCGCTATGGGATGGTATACGAGTGTGATTGCTTTGCTTTATACCCACCGTCTACCATCACAGAGAGAACATGGAATTTTGCATATAGGGAAAATCAGAGGTGCCACTTATTTAGAGCACATTTCCCAGAGAAAGATAGAAGTCATATACAAGCACACAATAAAGAAGCAAGCTAAACTAAAACCCAATACAGCATTGCTTAGCCAGCATTGGGTATGTTGCGCATGCCAAAATCTAGCTCATTTTTATGCAGAATTTGAACCATGATCTCTTCTACTTTTGGCTTCCAACCCGTGGCTTTCCAAATATTGGGAACTACAACTCCCATGATCCTTCACCATGGGCCATTCTAGCTGGAGTTTGTAGAACTGAATCTCTAACCACACCCAGGCATCCATGCTTGAAGACACCACTGCCCTACAGTTATGGCTGCCAACTTTGGCTGACTGCAGAACAGGATTCAACAAGGTGGATTCCCTAAACCAGTGGTGGCAAACCTATGGCATGTGTGCCAGAAATTGCACTCAGAGTCTTCTCTGTGAGCATGTGTGCCATCGCCCCAGCACAGTTTGCCCTGCCCCTCTGCCCAGCAGCCCAATGGGAACACTTCCTCCCTTCCCCCAGCACAGACTTTGCCCTATCCCTCTGTGACATGGATGGCAGCCTGTTGAGTTTGGGCACTCGGTCTCGAAAAGGTTCGCCACCATTGCCCTAACCGTTGGCTATGCCGTTGTGGCTAACAGGAGTAGCAGCAGCCTAGAGCAGTGTTTCCCAAATGCTGGTTTTGGGACTCCAATTCCCAGAAGCCTAAGTCATTTCCCCAAAGCACTGATCAGCCAATGTACTGACTTAGGTTTCTGGGAATTGAAGTCCACCTGTGGGCTGTATACCCCCTGTTGGGAACCACTGGCCTAGAGCAACCAGCACTAACAAGTTGCCTATTGACAACAACAACAACAAATAAGAAGTGTGAAGTCAGAGGCCCGTCACCTCCTCCTGGATTCTGCGGTCTTAGGAAAGCCAGACTTCACCCAGAACCCAACATTTCTCCGACATATTCAGCCATACAAGCCTACTTATCTAGGGTTAGTGTAATGTCTTACATCTCTGTGTCCCACCATAATCACATAAAAGCCAGATATTCAACTTCCCCAGTTTGGCTTTGGCTATAACACCCATCATCCAAGCCAATGGGATTTGTGCTCCAATAACTGGAAGGTGGTTCAGCAGGGAAGATGTTCCTTCACACATCTAATAGGCAGGAGGGAATTATCCTATGAATTAAAAGGCCTCCAGTTTCAATTCAAACCCTAGAACAGGTGATATCAAACAAGCCAGCTCTCACACTAAGGTAATCAGCAATAACAATTAGCAATAGGAATTACACTTCTATCACCGCCCCATAGCGCTTAGTGCACTCTCCGGGCGGTTTGCAAGTGAATCAGCAGTTTTGCCCCCAACAGGCTGGGTCTTCACTTGACCAACCTTGGAAGGATGGAAGGCCTGAGTCAACCTTGAGTCCTGGTCAGGATCGAACTCACAATGTTCTGGCTTAACCACTGTGCCACCAGGTAGGAATGTGTCTCCAATCACACTGAACTATTTCTCTCCTTTAACCTGTATTGTGTGTGCGTGTGCGGGGGGGGGGGGTGTTCAGCTAGCAGGGCAGCCATTATGCTCACCCTTCCTTCACTTAAAGACCTTTTATGCTTCGCATCTCCTGTATGCAAAGCTCCAGCTCCACCATCGAGCAATGGAGCCTCCTTGAACAAGACCATTCTACCCCCAAAGGGCTGTCGTTAAGGCTTGCGCAAAGCAAAGCAAAGCTATCACACTTCTATAACACCCCATTGCGCTTAGTGCACTCTCCGGGCGGTTCACAAGTTAATTAGTAGTTTGCCCCCAACATCCAGGGGACTCAGTTGACCAACCTCAGAAGGATGAATGGCTGAGTCAACCTTGAGCCCTGGTCAGGATCGAAATTGCAACGTTTGGGTTGCAGGGCAGCAGTTTAACCTCTGTGCCACCTGGTCAGTTTAACCTCTGCACCCCGGCATTATCTGTACAGTGTTAGTCAGGAAAGAATTCAGCTTGAGCCTGGATGCTATCAACTCATGCTTGAATTACCAGGGGATTACGGAACTTTTATCACACTGTCTGCTTCTTTTCATTCCAGCCAAGGCTACGGAAGCCCATCAACCACAGAGTCTTTTGCCAAGAGCGACAATGCGAATTTGAGCCGCCTTGCCATCTGTCTTATCTTTAGCAGGGATCACCCTCAAACCTGTCTCCAACCAAAATCTCCCTCTGTCTGCCTGCCTCCATCTTTAGAGCGCTCAAGAAAATGCAGCAAATGGCAGGGAAAAGGCGCCTGTCTATCTTTCGTGCCGTTCCATGCCCAAAGCGAATAATAGTAACGACAATGATCATATTAAACTATGATAGATTAATATCACGACCCAACAAGCACATGCTTCTCCTGTCCCTTTTAGGATAAAGAGAAGCAGAAATCACCTGTGCACACCTTTCCAGATCATGTCTAAACGGAGCCCTACCCCCATGCATGCACAAAATATATCGATGTGGTAAGAATCAGCTCACCACATCTGTGACTCTCTAGACCTGCCCACCAATGCGGGGATTCACTCACCATTCTCACACACCACCCTGATCCACCCGGTGGTACCCTGTCGACGTATCCAAAGCAGGTCACCGAGGGTCACAGCATCACAAAACAGAGACCAGGATTGGGGGTGGGGGATAAGACAACCCTCCTGGCTCACGACAGCTCGAGAAATGACATCTTCTCAAAATGCACTGGTGTACATAGTGTGCCTGTATTTGTATTCCATTTGTAGCTATTGATGTGTCTCCCCGTTAACTATGATGAATCTGAGCAACACGGTTGAACCAAGAGCCCAAGCATAGCCTGGTATTTTGGGAATTTTGCTTTTTATAACCCATCTGTTCCTTCGACTGGTGCTTCTGCTGTTCGGTGAAACCCCACCGCAATCCAAATTCCCAACCCTTCTGTTTTGTTTTGACATTTCCTTTCCTTTTCTCTCTCTCCTTACCGTCTTCTTTCTCGTCTCCTCTTTGGTTAACGGCTTGTCCTCGGGTACCATTCTGGCTTCAATGCCCTCCCTCTATCTGTCTTTCTCTCTCCCTCTCTCTGGCTCTACTACGTGCTATAAATATATCTTGTACCTTCAGCTTGGCTGAATGGCTTCTCTGGTTCTGCGTCCGGGGCGAAAGCAGCCGCTCTGCTAATCGCTCCTGAATAATGGTTGAATCCATAACAACCCACGGCAGGCAGGACCCAAAAGCACGGCAGGCCAAAATAAAGAGAGACGCCCAACCATGCGCTCCCTCCCCGTTTTGACTAAATCCACAAGGCAGGCACTCCCGCCCACACACAAATGCACACCCGCACGCGCACACACACATGCAGATTGTGTATGGACCCTTTCGGCAGCTGGCGAAAATTTCCTGTGTTCACAAGAGAGGGTGGAGCAGACAAAAAAAATGCAGGCCACCAAGACAACTGTGTGGCTTCACAAGGCATTGCGCATACCCTCTTCCGCTCTTCCCCACCATGGCAATAGATTGCAGTGGTTAGTTCCTGAGAGAGCTTAGAAAATATTGCACATGTC
Organism: Furcifer pardalis; assembly: GCA_030440675.1. Lineage (NCBI taxonomy): Eukaryota > Metazoa > Chordata > Lepidosauria > Squamata > Chamaeleonidae > Furcifer > Furcifer pardalis. The sequence continues at coordinate 7,789,335 of CP126898.1, forward strand.
TTATTTAATTGTCAGTTGTGTACGACCGCAAGAGCCCAGGACGTACAGAAATCCCTAGATCAGTGTTTTCCCAGCCTTTGGTTTTCTGGACATCAATTCCCAGAAGCCTAAGTCAATTCCCGCAAGCAGGGGTGGCCAAACTATGGCCCGCAGGCCAGACCCGGCCCACAGTGCCAAATCTTCTGACCTGTGCTGCCTGCACCGCTGCTGGAAGCAAAATGTGCCCGTACATGCGCAAATGCTACCAGAAGCGGAAGTAAAACACGCATGCGGAAACACTGCTGTAAATGTACTCACAGCTGTCGTAAACACATTTACGACAGCTGTGGACACATTCTATGGCAGGAGGAACCACATGACTGGCCTGCTCAACCATGTGACCAGCCCACGGTGCAAAAAGTTTGAGAACGCCTGCCACAAAGCACGGATCAGCCAATGTATTGACTTAGGCTTCTGGGAATTGAAATCCCCCTGTGGGGCCTTGGCCCCACATTGGGAACTGCTGCCCTAGACAGAACTATTTACTGGGACTCCAACATAAGACTAACTTACCTACTTCAAGGTACAAACAAATGTGTGATTACCAGAACTGCAGATTACCAAGGGCTACTCGATTGAGAAGACATTATATTGATCCTATAGGGATTACATGCAAAGGCAATGAATTTAATTGAATAAAGTACATTTGAATTTTAAATGATTGTTTTGTTGTATTATTTTCTAATGCATCTCATTTTAATTAATAATATAGTAAAGGTCAACATTATGTAAAAACCAGTCATATCCGACTCTAGGGTTCTGTGCTCATCTCCATTTCTAGCCAAAGAGCCAGCACTGTCTGAGTCTGCAGACATTTCCGTGGCTTTCAAGCAAGCAAAATCTTGACCCTAACTACAGTAGATCTTTCCAGTTTGTTTGGGCTTAAACTGGCTTTTTAACTCATTTTCTTTTAATCAGCACCATTCACGATTGGTATGTTTGATAGTATTATAATTCTCCACATTAGATCGGCTTGATCAGGTGCCTGTCTGTCTGATCAAGGAATTTACTCAAGGAGTAAAGAGGCATTTTGGAGAGCTCTCATTCACTGAGTCCTCTAAGTCGAAGACAACTTGACAGCATCTTACAACAATCTTTGACAGCAATTTGGAAACCATCTGAAATTCCGTCTTGCTCCTTTCTTGCAAGAAATTGGACATCAGCACGGTGACTATGACTTTGAAGGAGAAAATACATTACATTATCAGACGAATATAGAACCAAATCCTTTACTTATTTTTTTAAAGATGTGTATTTATAAACCGCACAGTTGGAGATGTAAGACTGTATTCAATCCAACTATGCCTGGCACCCAAATGTCACTGGTTTGTAACTCTAGAGCAGTGCTTCCCAACCTTTGGTTTTTGGACTTCAATTCCCAGAAGCCTAAGTCAATTCCCCAAAGCACTGATCAGCTGATGTACTGAAGTAGGCTTCTGGGAATTGAGGTCCCCCTGTGGGGCATGTTCCCCATGTTGGGAACCACTGATTCAGAGGCTACAACCAGTATATCTCCAGGCATTTCTTATCAACTAATCTGCTTCTGGTTGTACTTCTGACCCTCTGACACTTGTTTGGCTAATCTGTAACCTGGCCAAGTGGAAGCTTTGAAGCTGTAAAATTCAATTCCTACTTAAATTGCAACAGGCACTTCTCTACCTTCATTTAGCACTCAAAGAAACCAAGAACTCTGGCAAAGTGAACTTGATCCACAAAAGCTCGCATTTAAATACAGGAACTAGCATTTAAGGTGCCACAACGTTTTTGTCTCTTTATTTTGTTTATTCTCCACTATGGTTAAAAAGATACCAGCGGCAGATTCTGGAGAGTTATGTTTAAAAAAGTAATCGCCTATCACAATTAACTGACAACTCTTTAGTGTAGAGAAACATAATGTTGCTAAGGAGGAAAAGGAAATTAAGTTTGCATTGTACTCTTTTGTTCTTACTTGCTACATTGTTGACGAAAGAACTCTTTGCTTGATTTTTCCCACAAGGTGGAAACATGACTTGTTTGGGCTACAATTTCTTGCTAGGGCAGTGACGGTGAACCTTCTAGAGGCCGAGTGCCCAAACTGCAACCCCAAAGATGCTTATTTATCGCCAAGTGCCAACACGGCAACAGAGGAAGAAGGAAACGCTCCCATTGGGCTGCTGGGTAGAGGGGTGGAGCGAACTCTGTGCTGGGGGAAGGGAGGAAGCACGTCCATTGGGCTGCTGGGCAGAGGGGCGGGGTGAACTTTGTGCCGGGGGAAGGAGGAAACACTCCCATTGGGCTGCTGGGCAGAGGAGCGGGGCAAATTCTGTGCTGGGGTGACTACAATGATGCCCACAGAGAGGGCTCCGAGTGCCACCTCTGGCATGTGTACCAGAGGTTCGCCACCACTGTGCTAGGGGATTCTGGAAGCTAATAATAACAATTACTATTATTCAAACATTTGAAGTGGTACCTGTGTTAGTCTGTGCAGGCATATCAGAGAGCAAACAAAAACAATACAGCAAAGGGAAAAAAAGAAAAAATGTTGTGGTACTCCACGATTTGTCTGATGAAGTATTTTTTAACCACAATCAGGTGCACCCTGGCAACAGCAACGTTGTGTGGCCAGCTAATCTTTCTCACACTAGTTCAGGCAAAGGGAACTACAGAATGAACTCACCAAAAGGTGGCTTCATTTTGGCAGTTTCATGTCTAGCCTAGACAGCTCCTGGAAGCGGAAGTAAAATATGCGCTGCACATGCACAAATCGCTGCTAAATGCGATCTGCACATGCATGGCATACATTTAGCTTCCACTTCCAGGTGGGAGGAACCACGTGACCAGCCCAATCAGCTGCCCAGGAGGCGTGGCCAGGCCTGCGGCCTGAAAACATTGAATATCGCTGCCTTAATACATGCAAATTGGTCAGATGACCACTTATAGGCAGGAAGACAGAAAACTTTCCAATTGGTTACTTAGGGATAAACAATATGGGGGCGTATAGGGAGGTTGGGGGGAGAAATCCCATATATTCCCAATACCTCCGGTGGCACCCCCCATCCTCCCAGACTGATGTGGGGACTCACCAAATAGAGTCGGTAGGCAAGAATTTAAGTACAAGTTAGGCAAGCATTATATCTCACATTTAATTAGGAACAGTTCTTGTGCCCAGGTGAATTATATCACCCAGTGACATAATTCTGCCTGTCTCGGGGGGGGGGGGGCAGTCACTGCAGTGCACCGGGACAAGTCCCTGTATCCCAACACACCACTGATATGAGCAGATTCATACTTCTTGCTAGTCATGCCCCAATTCCATTTCACTCAACAGTCTTCCACTTCCCTTTCCTAACAGCCACTCCACCTTCCACAGGGACGCAACCTATTCTGTCCTTCATTGGGCTCTTCAGGGATGTGTTGCTTATGAGTTTTGTACTTTTATAATCCTCAAAGTTTACTCAAGCTTCCATCTCCCTCACCCCACTCCACCCCATCTCTCACTGACCCTGTTTTTCGCTCTACTTTCAACTCCTTACCTGGTTTTATTATTAATGGGATTCTCAGTAGCTTTGTAGCACTGTGAGAAGACATCTATAACAAGCCAGATTTTAGATGATCTGAATGGAAACTGTTGAAAGGATTAGAAAGGGCAGAAAGCCCATAGGCCAGAGAGAGAGAGAGAGAGAGAGATCTTTCCTGAGAACACATTAGCAGGAAAGTTAAAATTAGACATTTTTATAGACCTCATGCAAGCTGTTCAGAAATAGGAAAGAATCGGGAACTGGGAACGGTTCCAAGAGTCCGACACTTCCTCCCATCTGACAGCTACTACATCCTACTCCTGATTCACAAGCCTCAAACAGTTCCCTTGATTTACCACCATCTCATTTTGTTCCAAAATTCTCCAGAGCTCAAATTCCCTGAAATAAATTAGGGAAGCAACGGATTTGCTGGTTGCTAGAGCATGGGAACCGATGGCTCCCAACTGCTGCCTCTCCAGATGTGATGGATTTCGGTTCTAAGAACCTCGCCTCTCCAGATGTGTTGGATTTCGGTTCTCAGAACCTCTGGAAATTCTCCAAAATCCCTGGAGGAACAAAGATTGATATCTGCAGATACAATATATGTGTAAATTTGAGCTAATAAATAAATAATATCATCTGGAGCATTTTCTGAGTGGAACCAGAACTAGGGTAATGGTGTATCTTCCTCAAAAGCCATTTGGATCTGACTCTAGGGCTGGCGTTCCCAACCTAAGGCCCATGGGCTGGATCAGGCCCATAGCAACATTTCATGTGGCCCTTCATCCCCTCCAAGGACATTTGAGAAACAAAATGGCTGCCTCTTTGAAGCTGTCAGGACAAAATGGCCACCCCCATCGTGCAGGCAGGGCAAAATGGCCATTTGGCCCTTGAAGCTGAATGAGAGAGAATGACCCGTCCCCTGGTTTGAAAAGGTTAGGAACCCCTGCTCTAGGGCAGTGTTTCCCAAATGCTGGTTTTTGGACTTCAATTCCCAGAAGCCTAAGTCATTTCCCCAAAGCACTGATCAGCCAATGTACTGAGTTAGGCTTCTGGGAATTGAAGTCCACTAGTGGGCTGTGTACCCCTTGTTGGGAACCACTGCTCTAGGGGGTAGTGCTCATCTCCTTTTTCAGCATTGTCTGCATCTACAGACATTTCCATGGTCATATAGCAGGCAACCCTGACTGCTCCTTAGAAGGTCAAATTGTAAAGATGAAGCTAAAGTACTTTGGACATCAAATGAGAAGAGAAGATTCGCTTGAGAAAGCCTTGATGCTGGGAAAGGTTGAGGGCAAAAGAAGAAGGGGGCGGCCCAAAATGAGACGGCTAGATGGTATTGTAGAGACAATGGGCACAGAGCTGAGCGAGTTGAGGAGGATGGTGGAGGACAGAACTGCCTGTCGGACAGTGGTCTATGGGGTCGCAGAGGGTCGGAATCGACTGTGCGACTGAACAATAAAATAGCAGGCATGACTAGATACACACAGAGCCCACGGAATGTTGTTACCCTTCCGGCTGAGGCGGTACCTATTTATCTACTTGCAAATTTCTTGCTTTTGAACTGCTAGGTTGGCAGGAGCTTGGACAGAAAACAGGAGCTCAATCCATCACACAGCACTCAGGTCTCAAACTACTGGCCCGCTGACCTTCCGGTCATCAAGATCAGCATCTTAACCACTGAGCCAGGGATGGCCAACCTTTCTCCACCTGAACAGCTGAGTGGGCCAGAACACGCCCCCAGAAGTGGAAGCTGGGGCATTTATGACTGTTGTAAATGCTCCCGTGTCCACGTCTACGTCAGCCACAGGCACATTCTACTTCCAGGTACAGGGGAGACGGCAATGGGCCAGTTGGAATATCATTGATGGCCAGGTCCGGCCCATGAACTGCAGGTTGGGAACCCCTGCACTAAGCCGTTTGAAGTTGTGGTCTCTACAATACCTCAACCTGGAGCTCAGGGACAGGATTTCTAGCAATCATCTTCACTTCCTGTATTACCAGGAAGAGGGATGAAAGTGTCATTTTCCCTACCATTAAAACACAGAATGACCAGTGAGAGTTCAATCTAGGTTAACTCCCAGGTATTTGGGGGTGACACAGTGTTCGAGCCTGGTGCCATTCCGAGTCACCTGCCAGCTTCTTGATGCCTCACAGTTTTTCAAATGAAAAGCACAGAGTTGAGTTTTTAGGCAGTTTGGCTTCAGTTGGTTATCTCTCTAATATATAGCCCTTACATTCAAAGCCTCAGTCGGTTTTTTCTCAACAGCCTCGAAGGTTGCACACTGTGCAGCAATTGCCAGGTCATCGGCATAAAGAAAGCTCCTAGTGGCTTCCAGCCATGGTTGATCATTAGTATATACATTAAACATTGTGGGGGCTAGCACACTGCCCTGCAAGAGCCCATTTCTTTGAGGGTTCCCCCTTTAGCAATTTACTACAGTTCTTTAGACGCTAGAATTCTTCCCCAGCCTGCTGACAGCTTCCTCTGGTGTGTGAATGGTGACATTTTGTCCCAATAAAAGAGTCACGCAAAAAGAATGAGGAAGTAACCGGATAGGGAAACAACTAGCATTCTAGACCACATCTATCATAATGCAAGTTATTTCTAGGGAGTCACACAACATGAGGGCAATAGAGCTCCAATCCATACCCAAACAACTCATTTTTGAGGTCAAGCTGGAATGATTCTCGGGCTGACAGAACAATCCCTTTAAATGAGATCCTGTAAAGCAATCCTTTGCGGTCGGTCCAGTATCCTTTATTAACTGATTAGGCATCTGGCCAGATCAGATTAAAATGTGATTAAACTACATTAAATAAAATATGATTATAAAAACAGGTTAAAGGTAGAATGATGCAATCACAATAAAATGAGATATAAAATGTACTCAATAAAATACATCACCTATGCAATGCAGTCCCTACTTGATCAATAAAACATCTTCTCTTTTGAATGGCCCCAACGATGAACTTGACAGTTCTAAAATTTACACATTTATTTGTGCCCTGAAGGAAGGAAGTTAATCTTTTATTAGGGTCCCAGTATTTTGCCCTGTCTAGTAATGTATGTAAACATGGGGCATATAACTGACAACTAAACAGAACATGTGCAATATTTCATATTTCTGATGTTCCATACTCTCAGAGTATGGGACAGGGTTAAATTATCCATATTTAACCATAGAGTTAAATCTAATGTACGTAGTATCGGTTGCTCCTTTTTCCTTTATCATTAACTGTTTGCACCCTGAGTTTGTCATCTCTATATAGCATTGTTTGCATTCGCTAGTACAGTGATGGCGAACCTTTTAGAGACCAAGTGTCCAAACTGCAACCCAACACCCACTTATTTGTTTCAAAATGGCAACATAGCAACAGGGAGGAAGGAAACATTCCCATTGGGCTGTTGAGCAGAGAGGCGGGGCAAACTCTGTGCTGGGGGAAGGAGGAAGCCCTCCCATTGGGCTGAAAACATATCCTGGCATTCAAAGGGTTTGTCATATTCAATCCCAAAGGATGTAGAAACTCAGTACAGTACTTTCAAACCAGCTGGTGAAACAGATACACCAGATTTGACAGAGGCGTTGTGTGTAACTCAAATTTAACTTTAAACAATGCATGCCTGTGGTCCATCTACGCAATACTGCGACATCATCCACCGAGGAGGAAATTGAGTAAGTCAAGAGAAATTGGCCAAAAACCGCACACATCAACTGCCAGTGACAATCCTGGCTTTCGTTTCTCAAAAAATATACTGTAAAGTGGCTTCAGCTGACCTCGTCTGTTCCAAACACAACCATCAAGAAACTGTTCCATCCCAAACTTTCATAAAGATTTGAAAATCACTGTCAGTGGTTCAGACCTGGTCGCCCTTGCTCGAAAGCCAGTAGTATCAGACTCTAGGTTTCAGTGCTTACAGCCAAAGAGCCTGTGCTATCAGTGTCTGCAGACATTTCCGTAGACATGTGGCAGGGATGCGTTGACACCGGAGCACACGGAATGCTGTTTGCCTTCCCACCAAAGTGGTCCCTATTTATGTACTTGCAATTTCTTGCTTTCGAACTGCTAGGTTGGCAGGAGCTGGGACAGAGACAGACACTCACTCCATCACGCAGCACTCAGGTCTCAAACTGCTGACCTGCCGACCTTCCAGCCGTCAAGTTCAGTGTCTTAACCACTAAGCCACCACAGTCCCCTTTCTGAGTACTACCTACCTAGAAAATCTTGGAAAGAGTCACCATAAGTCATAATTGACTTGATGGCATGGAAATATCTGCTTTTGTAGAAATCTCTTACACCACTAGAGGGGTGCATGAGACTGGAACAAACAAAGCCGCACCATCTCCTCCTAGTTGTAGATTGGATGCATGCCACATCAACTTGGCAGTCTTCCAGAGCTTAGAATCCACTGACATTTCCCCCCAGGGCTGCAAAACATTCTTCAGTTGGTAAGTCCATTGCTTATGACCAGTTTGTGCTTCAGGGTTCAAGCTGGATTTTCCCCTATCTGGAGACGTCAGGGATCAAACCTGGGACCCTTGGCATTTCAAGGACTTTCTACTGACCTATGGCCCTTCTCCCTAAAGCAGGAATGCTATCCCCTAACAAGACACAGTAGAATGAAGGACAAGGCAATGGTCTCCCTTGCTCAAAATCCAGTCATGACCGATGCTACAGGTCAGTATCATCTCAGTTTTCAGGTCAAGAGCCAGCGCTATCTGCGTCTGCAGGCATTTCTGTGGCCACATGGCATCCTGACTTCCTAATTCTTAAGTTAGGGTTTGCAAGGTTAGTCACTCCTGCTCAAAAGCCAGTCATATCTGACTCTAGGGTTCAGTGCTCATTTCTGTTTCAAAGCCGAAGAGCCAGTGCTGTCTGCTTCTGCAGACGTTTCCATGGGCATGTGGTAGCCCGGAGGGCCCGGAACGCTGTTTACCTTCCCACCAAAGTGGTCCCTATTTATCTACTTACAATGTCCTGCTTTCGAACTGCTAGGTTGGCAGCAGCTGGGACAAAGACGGGAGCTCATTCCGTCCTGCAGTACTCGGGAATCGAACTGCTGGCCTCCCGCCTTCCAGTCAGCGTCTTAGCCACTTGATCTATCCACAAATTGTACTGAATCCCCCTCCCCAATCTCTATAGTCCTGACTGAACCTTGAACATCACAGGATGACCTTGGCCACGTTCTACAGCTGCTGTAGCAAAGAGGGAAGACAGAAAGCTTTTGAGCCTTCTATCACTCACCATGGTGAAAACGGAGGATAGTTGTACAGAGAATGGATAGAGGGGGGAAACGACTGTTCTTTTGTTTCTATTTCAGCAAAAGCTCAAAGATGGTTGCCAACAAGGAAGCTGCGGCAAGCCGAACACAAAACTTCTTCTACATCCGAGTCCCACTGCGGAGGTGTAGAATGGGTTTCCTTTCCCAGTTTTTAAAGGACCTGTCAAAGATACCCCCATGGTCTGGCTTCCCTACAGCTGAAGCTTCCCTTGTCCTTGCCAGGAACACATTTAGTTTTGAAGGAACATGGATGACGTTTCAGTCCCAAGCCAAGATACCCACACGGGGGGGGGGGGGCAGTGGCAGCTGGCACACACCAAGAATACGAATCCTCCTTTCGGAGCTGGCGTTGAATGAAAAGACAAGAATCCCTTTGTCTTCCCGGCTCATGGCAGAGTGAAATCAAAGGGCCCTGGAGGGACTTTGTCCAGTGGGCTGACCTCTTGGCATGCAGACACAATGAGGGAGGTCCGCATTTAATGAATGGGGGAGATTTATGACCCTTGAGAGCTTCCTTACTGGGACCCAGCCGATTGTTTTTTGGAGTCGTTTAAGGTCTTGCGCATGAGGAAGAGCAACAGCTCCATCGCAGAGTTACAAGCAACGTTGACCAACGGTATTTTCTCCAGCAATAATCCTTTCAACCCAGAATAATTTCTGACACAAAATCATATATTATGCTTCAGTTGCCTCTTGTCTTCTCCAAAGCCTTGAAGGCCGTCGACTTTCCACCAAACGGCTTCGGTGCCTCTTTGCTGAGTGATTCCTCCCTCCATTTCATTTCAGAACAAACGTCCCTGCCACCTTTCGATGCACGCCCAAGCTTGACACACATAAACTCTGTCACTTTTAATGTCTTCTCTGCTAGCCTGGTTCTGTCACTTTGCATTGGACTGTATCAGTGCTCAGGTGGCGTGGCAGTCTTCGAATCACTTCACCGTGCATAAATATAACTGTGGTGCAGTCCCCGAAGCAAGTGCGTGAGCTTCCGAATCCTCCTTGCGTCTCCCAGGATCCCCTTTTTGGTGAGAGGCATTCTACTACGTACCATTTTCTTCCACTACATTTCATTCCGTCACATACTAGCGTGGGTTTGCATTTGTCTTTTTCAAAACTGTCATGCCCGTTCTAATCACATGACTCCGCTGTCTGGTCTAATGCGCCGTGAGATGCTACTGATTTCTTTGGCGTCTGGAAAACCCGGCACAAACATTTCACAAACGACATCGCCGTGACCTCGGTGGCAGCCACATCTCCTAGAAACCTGCTTGCCTGGTTCGCCCTCGTGTGCACAGCGGCTCTGGGTTTGGATTTCCAGCAGTTTGATAGTCCACAGTTCTACGTAGAGTTCTTGAGTTGGTACGTTTAGGCAGCCGGATTACTCCCTGTCCATCTCTTGGCTCATGTGATTAAAATCCTCAAATCAGCCTGGCTATTTACCAAGCTGGCTGAGGGTTGGGGAGCTGTAATTAAACAAAGAAATCCCACCCCCTCTGCCCCACCCAAGCTTCACTCCTTCTAACTTGGTACTGTATTATCTACTCCAGTGATGGTGAACCTTTCAGTAATTTATTGTAACTGTGATGTATTACTTCTTTGTTAGTTGCCCAGAATCACGGTGCGAGTGGGGCGGCATACAAGTCAAATAATTGAATTGAATTGAATTGAACCTTTTAGAGACCAAGTGCCCAAACTGCAACCCCAAACCCACCTCTTTATCAGAAAGTGCCAACATGGTGGGGGAAACTCTGCGCTGGGGGGAGGAAGGAAGCGCTCCCATTGGCCTGCTGGGCAGAGAGGTGGGGCAAACCCTGTGCTAGGGGAGAGAGGGAGCGCTCCTATTGGGTTGCTGGGCAGAGGGGTGGGGCAAACTCTGTGTTGGGGTGATGGTGCGCATGCCCACAGAGAGGGCTCCAAGTGCCACCTCTGGCACGCGTGCCATAGGTTCACCACCACAGGACTACTCTGACAACTTCTCAAGAACTTAGATTTCCCCCCCTATCATTTGCTTTCAAAATGTTTTTATGATCTTAGACTAGTAAATGTAAAGGTTGCCCTTGCTCGAAAGCCAGTTGTATCCAACACCAGGGGCATGGTGCTCACCTCCGTTTACAGCCAAAGACAGAGCGCTGCCTGCATCTTCGGATGTTTCCATGGACATGTGGCAGGCATACCTGGACGCCGGAGTGCATGAAACACTCTTTACCTCTCCACCAAACTGGTCCCTATTTATCAACTTGCAATTTCTTGCTTTCAAACTGCAAGGCTGGCAGGGTAATAGCAAAGTAAGGCACCCTTAAAAGACTGTGGTGGCTTAGCGGTTAAGACACTGAACTTGACAGCTGGGAAGTTGGCAGGTCAGCAATTTGAGACCCAAAAGCTGCACGATGGAGTGAGCTCTTGTCTCTGACCCAGATCCTGCCAACCTAGCAGTTCGTAAGCAAGAAATTGCAAGTAGAAAAACCAGGTACTGCTTCAGCAAGAAAGGTAACAGCATTCCATGTGCTCCAGTGTCTAACCATGCATGCCACCATGCCTGACACAGACAGTGCTGGCTCTTTGGCTGTAAATGGAGATGAGCACCACATCCTAGAGTTCGATACGACTGGCTTTCCAGGAAGGGCAACCTTTACCTTTACCAAGATACCCTAACTCCAAGATAAAGGTAAAGGTTATAAACTGAGATGAGCACTGAACCCTAGAATCAGATATGACTGGCTTTCGAGCAAGAGCGAAATTTACCTTTATCTTTACCAAGACACCCTAACTCCAAGGTAAAGCTAAAGCTAAAGGTCAACCTTGCTCCAAAGCCAGTCATATCTGAGTCTAGGGTTCAGTACTCATCTCTGTTTATAGTCAAAGAGCCAGCGCTAGCTGTATCTGCAGACCTTTCAAAGGACATGTGGCAGGCATGTCTCAACACCAAAGTGCATGGAATGCTGTTGACCTTCCGACCGAAGTGGTCCCTGTTTATCACCTTGCAATTTTGTGCTTTCGAACTGCTAGGCTGGCAGGAGCTGGGACAGAGACAGGAGCTCATTCCATCATGCAGTACCCGGGAATCGAACTCCGACCTTCCAGCCAGCGAGTCCAGCACTTAGCCACTTGCGCCACCGCAGTCCCCCTAACTCCAAACATCTGCCGTCCACCCACGGGAAGGGGCAGCCGAGCAGCACACGGAGTGTTTTGGAACCCCTCCACAATTTAAACGGAGCCTCGTAATTTAAGCGCTGGTGCTGGCTGGAGCCTGGCAAAACAGGGGCTGCCGCTTGGCCTGAAACAGGGCCGCCTTTCACAAGCAGCCAGAAAGGGCCGGCTTGAAATAATACCACCACTCTTGACGCGGGAACTCTGGGATCTTTTCGTACTGAGCTTTGTTTGTCTAAACTGTTTTTATACGTGGAATCAGAGCTTGGGAGTCTTCCCAGGGCTGGGAAGACACCAGCCAAAGGGTGGAGGCTTCACCCCAAGCCACACGGAGGTTTGTTTTCCAAAGATGACAACATCACTCTCGAAGAGTCCACAGGCAAAAACAACAGAGATGGGCTTGTACCACCCGGCGGTGCCTCGGACCAAAAATCCCTACCCATGCCCCAGCCTGGAGTGGTTCTGCTATGCTTGTTAATGAAGCCATGTGTATAGTGCAGGGGTTCCGGACCTTTTCAATCCAGGAGCCAGGTCACGCTCTCCCTGTCAGCTTCGAGGGCCGGATGGCCCTTTTGCCCTGATGGGGGGGTGGCCATTTTGTCCCAACAGTTTCAAAGGAGTGGCCGTTCTGTTTCTCGAATACCCTTGGAGGGCCGGGGAACCACATTAAATGATGCAACTGGCCGCATCTGGCCCACGGGCCTTAGGTTGGAAACCCCTGGTATAATGGCAGGATGTCTCAAACCTACACCAGTTGAGAAAATGCCATATCTACTCGAGTATAAGCCATGTTTTTTAGCCTCAAAAATGAGTCCCCAAAAGGGGACTCGGCTTATACTCAGGTCAATGACCACGAGGGTCCCAGAACTGCGCCAGACTGAGATGTGCCAACAATTTAATTAATTTTACCATATTTTCATGTATTTTGTTATAGAAACTCAATAGCAGCTGCAGCATTTCGCACCCTCGGCTTATACTCGGGTCAATCTATTTTCCTAGGTTTTCATGTCAAAACTAGGTACCTCGGCTTATATTTGGGTCAGCTTATACTCGGGTATGTATGGTACACCTTCTTGTTGTTATCACTCCACCTAAGACAGTGATGGCAAACCTTGGCACTCCAGGTATTCTTGGACTTCAATTCCCAGAAGCCCAAGTCACCACTCCTGCTGATCAGGGCTTCTGGGAATTGAAGTTCCAAAACACTTTGAGTGCCAAGGTTGGCCATCACTGATCTAAAAGAGGGAGAGAGGTAACAGTGGACGCTGAGAGAAATAAGCAAGAGAATATCCCTCGACATACTCTGAATGGAGATGAACCTCAAGTCTGCCAGATCAGATCCAGGAAGAGCTTCATGGGAAGACGCTCCCGACCTTCCTCCGGCCCTCTTCCACCGTGGCCGGAGCCTGAGGACGCCAGCGCAGCTGCTGCCGGTTGAGCTCCTGCCCCCGCCTTCCCTCTGGGCTTGTCCACCTTGCCCGGAGAGCGGCGGGTGGCGGAAGACGCTCCCGACCTTCCTCCGGCCCTCTTCTACCATGGCCGGAGCCTGAGGACGCCAGCGCAGCTGCGGCCGGTTGAGCTCCTGCCCCCGCCTTCCCTCCGGGCTCGTCCACCTCGCCCAGAGAGCCGATAAAGACCAGCGGCGGCGGGCGGCGGAAGACGCTCCCGACCTTCCTCCGGCCCTCTTCCACCGTGGCCGGAGCCTGAGGACGCCAGCGCAGCTGCTGCCGGTTGAGCTCCTGCCCCCGCCTTCCCTCCGGGCTCATCCACCTCGCCCGGAGAGCCGATAAAGACCAGCAGCGGCGGGCGGCGGAAGACGCTCCCGACCTTCCTCCGGCCCTCTTCCACCATGGCCGGAGCCTGAGGACGCCAGCGCAGCTGCTGCCGGTTGAGCTCCTGCCCCTGCCTTCCCTCCGGGCTCATCCACCTCGCCCGGAGAGCCGATAAAGACCAGCGGCGGCGGGCGGCGGAAGACGCTCCCGACCTTCCTCCGGCCCTTGCTTGTGAGACTGTGACTGTTATGTTATTATTTATTTGCTATGTCATATACTGTATATGTATTGGAATTTATTTTGTAACTTCATATCTTGTAACTTATGATTTGTAACCTTTTTGCAGTGTGCTTTTGCTTCATTATACTGTATTGTAACTTTATTTCGTAGTGTGGTTGTGCTTTACTGCACTACTGTGTTGCTTTGTTGTATTGTATTGTATTAAGGTGAATTGACCTTGATTATGTTGTACTCTTTTGATTGTCTTACGTGTGTGGTCTCTGTGAACCGCCCTGAGTCGGTTGCACCGAGTAGGGCGGTATACAAATTGAATAAATGAAATGAATGAAAGAACAAACGTTCTTGAGTGTATGCAAGAGCAAAACCAAATTAGAAGATGGAGGACAAGGAACAACATTGAAGGAGGCTATGGCTGAGGAACTCAACCTCCCCTACGTCACTTGGAGGACCCAGAATAGACTGAGGGTTGGAGTCCCTAAATGCAAGACCAACATGCTAAGGTGGGCGTTGTTGGTGGACAACAACACACCGTGTGAATGTGGAGAGATACAAAGTCCGCCTCATTTACTGGTCTGCCAGATGCTGCCAGAAGCACACCCTGATGAGGACTTCAGTTTGGCCAATGACAAAGCCAAGAAAGTGGCTTAGTTTTGGCAGTGCAGGGTTTGATCAGGACACTGAAAGAAGAAGCTCTGCTTGTTGTACAAAGAGTTCATTTCCTGAGCTGGCACTTCTCCTTGGCAAGTTTCACACCCAGGAGGAGAACGGCGCTCTCTCGCGCTCTCTCTCTCTCTCTCTCAAGGGAAAATAAACAGGACCTGCCACAAAATGTCCCAGGGTGATATTTAAGGCTTACATTAGGCAGCCATGCCCTTGGACAAGCAACCCCATTCCACAAACAGGTCTTGAACCCTGAGTATGCGTTTTCCATGCTCAAAATACTGATGCACAGTTACAAGATTGGGGAGGGGAGGTGGTACAGATGACAGGATCTTCCAATCCATCTGATCAGTAGTTAGCAGAATTTGGGGAGTTATAGATATATAGATATATATTAAAACTTGTCTAAGCTTTCATAAAAGACATTTGGAACATGAGGCCTAACCTTTTGGTCATCTGTCCATAGGGGGAAAGATGGGAGGGAGGGAGTGGAAAAGCCAGAAGATAATATTCAGTCATTTCCCAGCATGGATGATGAACTCTGGTATATTTCCAGGCCTTGACCTTAAAATCCTCTTTGAAATTGCTGTCATGCTTTTCCAGTTATACCAGACTTAAGACACTCGGAATAATTCTTTCCCATCCTTCAAGGTCACACCCGACTCCTACGGGGTTTCAGTTGACATCTACACCCCACAATCCATCATTAATTGTTTTCTTTGCCCTGCCATATTTTTTTCCTCCCCAAAAGGTATTCCCTGGTTCTCCCCAAAGTCACACTGAAAAACACCCATCGGGTTTTATGGACCAAAAGCTCACAAAGAAACAGATTTCCGGATGAGAAATTATATTCTTGTGCCTGCACATGTTGAATTGCAATCTTGCATGTTTCATTTTACTTCAAAGTAAGCCCTGTTACATCATTCACTGAGATTCACTCCCAGTAGACCTAAGGAACTTCTAGCGATCCAAAGGTTGATGGACTACAAATCCCATCATCCTGAATATCTGACAAGTTGGTCTAGGGGTGATAGGATCTGGAGTCTTATAGTTTAGCAGAGTTTGGAAAAATAGTTTTGAATCATTCCCAAAATTCCCTTCACAGTGGCTATAGGGTTAGTGGTTCCCAACCTAAGGCCCACAGGCTGGATCTGGCCCCTGGCACCATTCCATGTGGCCCACCCCACCCCTCCAAGGGCATTTGAGAAACAAAATGAAGCCTTTGAAGCTATTGGGACAAATTGGCCACTCCCATCATGCAGGAAGGGCAAAATGGCCATCTGGCCCTCGAAGCTGACTGAGAGAGCGTGACTCGGCCCCCCAACTCGGAACCTCTGGGTTATGTAGTTCTCACAGGGTAGTCCATAAAACATGTCTTTTCCTAAGTTTCAGCTGTTTCTGGATCCAAGTATCCAGCTATACATTAAAGACAATGTGTTTTTTGAGCAAAAAGAAAACACACTAGTATTCAAGTGATATGATTCAGGCTAGATTTCATGTCTGATATCAGACTTTCAAAGAATAACATCCTCATGGCCTAAAGACCCATCACAGAACAAAGCAAACTTATCTCTAAAGTGAGAAATGAAAATTCTCTTTGTTTGACAATCACCCAAATTGAGCAAGTAAGGAAACCCTTCTTCTGTTAGGAGGTTATCTGTATGGGATTTAAATTACCTTTCCCTACCTGGAGAGACTGTGGGACTGCAGTGATCAAGTGGTTAAGACGCTGAACTTGATGACTGGAAGGTTGGCAGTTTGAGACCCAAGTACTGCATGATGGAGTGAGCTCCTGTCTCTGTCCCAGCTCCTGCCAACCTAGAAATTCGAAAGCAAGAAATTGCAAGTGGATAAATAGGGACCTCTTCGGTGGGAAAGTAAATTGCATTCCATGCACTCCAGCGTCGAGGCATGCCTGCCACATGTCCTACGGAAACGTATGCAGATAGCGCTGGCTCTTTGGCTGTAAACAGAGATCGGCACTGAACTCTGGAGTTGGATACAACTGTCTTTCGAGTACAGGTGTCCTTTACCTTACCTGGAGAGATACTGGTGAATCTGCTTTTTTTTTTTTTTTTTTTTTGGTAAGCATCTGTATATTCATTTAATGCTGGGAGATTATGATGGTGAGGGAGAGCTATTTATTATTAGGAATGAAGCCTCTCTGTTTCAATGCAGTATATCTTCAAGTCTTAAAACAACCACTCTTTCAGATTACAACTCCCCAAATTCCCTAGTTTATTTGGCCAATGCTTAGGGATTTTGAAAAGCCCCCAACCCTAGTAATTTTCCCATGCTTTTATTCTACGTACGAGATACTGGGAGAATGAGACAGGAAATCCTCTCCATGCTCTGCTCACGAGTTTCCCAGAAATGCCTGTCTAGCCACAGCTGGAGACAGAAGAAAATTGGACCAGAGAGAGTCC
Source organism: Furcifer pardalis (assembly GCA_030440675.1). Classification (NCBI taxonomy): domain Eukaryota; kingdom Metazoa; phylum Chordata; class Lepidosauria; order Squamata; family Chamaeleonidae; genus Furcifer; species Furcifer pardalis. Next base: position 7,806,400 of record CP126898.1, read on the forward strand.
AAAAGTATGAGCTAGCAACCATAAACAAGGAAAAGATGGATTAGGAATCTCAATACTCCAAACAGAAATGAAGATTTGGTTTATGTACACGGATCATGACAGGGTCACAGATCAAATCAAAGCTGAAACTTCCCTGGAAGTGAAAAGTATTAAACGGAGGCCACTCTAATTTGGGCACATCATGAGAAAGCAAAGCACGCTGTAAAAAGACAATCGTGCTATGGGGAATTGAAAGCAACAGGAACAGAGGAAGACCATCATAAGAGAGGGATGAATCCTTGAAAGAAGCCATGGGCTTGAGTTTGCAAGAGCTGAGCTGGACCACTAATGACGGACTCTTCCAGCAGTCACTCATTCATATGGTCATCGTAAGTCAAAACCAACCCATCTGCTCAGTTGCTTCTACGACGGCCACACAGAAGCACTGAACTATCTGCCTAGGCCCTAAAAGTACGGAACCATCTGGGTAAAGGTAAAGGTCATATCCAACTCCAGTGTGTGGTGCTCAACATTTGAAGACGCATTGTCTGTTACCTTTCCCACCGGAGCAGTACCTATTTATCGACTTGCAATTCCTTGCTTTCGAACTGCTAGGTTGGCAGGAGCTGGGAGAGACGACAGGCGCTCACTCCATCATGCAGCAGTTGTCAAGTTCAGTGTCTTAATCACTAAACCACCACAGTCCCTACTGTGCTAACCCACTAAAATCGCACGCTCTAGCTGTAAACCCCATTCCCACATAGAAATCAAGGGGCACATCAACATTTAAGAGACTTACTATTTGGGGTCAGAATTCCCAAACATTCTCAGTCAGGGACTGCTAGCTGAGAAATCTGGAAGTTCTAATCTAAATAAGTAACTTTTTCAAAGTTCAGGGGGATAAAAATCCTGCGCTACATGGGTAATAGACAAAAGAGAAGGGAAGTTATTTTTAATATAGTAAGAAAATACTGGCGTTAACCGATTTGTCCTAATTTTATCAAAAGTCTAGATGACTTCAGCATTCCGGGCAGCGGGGCAGGTCTTAAAATAGTGCAATGATAGCTGGGCTATGTTATAGGTCTCCAAATATCTGTAAATAAGGGCTGTTCCAGATAAATCAGATGTTCTATCCCAGTTGGTCACAGGTCATCTCGAGGGAGAAGCAGCCATGCGGAGATGTGCATTAATACTGACATTTTAAAATCTACCTCTCAAAAGAAAATTCTCTACTGGAAAATTTGAAATCCAAACCTCCTGGTAGTTTGAGTCTGGAGATGTTTTTTTTTTTTTGGAACATATATGCTCGAGTATAAGCTGACCCAACTATAAGCCAAGGGACCTAATTTTGACCAGAAAACCTAGGAAAATAGATTGACTCGAGTATAAGCCGAAGGTGGGAAATGCAGCAGCTGCTAGTGAGTTTCTATAATCAAAATACATGAAAATATGGTAAAATTAATTAAATGGTTGGCACATCTCAATCTGGCATGGTTCTGGGACCCTCATGATCATTGGCCCGAGTATAAGCAGAATCCCCTTTTGGGGGCTCATTTTTGGGGATAAAAGAAACTCTGCTTATACTCGACTATATATGGTAATTGAACTCTTCTGATCGGAAGGCTTGTCTCATGCAGATATGAGCAGCAAAGAAGGCATAGAAAATGCTATAGCGCTAAACTCCAAACCCCGGAACAAATCAGAGAATAAAAAAGACCCATGCCTTCAAGGGGGATAAAAAAGCCCTAGAAGGCAAGGATTTTACACTTTAAAAAAAACCAAGACAGGTTGTATCTCACATGGACAGTGAAATGTCAATACACTCGTTGACAAACCAGAAGTCATTCTGTCTGGCCAATCCCCAAATCGGAAAACTTAGCAGAAACTTTGACGGCTGTGTCCTGTCTCTTTCTTCTTTCTCTCCATTCAGCTGGTAGCCTCACAAGTTCTATTAAAATCTCTCAGCAACCGAAGAACATTTCCAAATCGTGGTTCCAGAGGAAAAAGATGCGGCAATATATATATATATAACTGGTAGTTAAATAAAAAATGTAAAACACACCACCGACCCCAGGGGAAACAGGCTGTGTACAGAGGAACCCTTTGTTGGCATATGGAGACACAAACACATAGAAACTGATTGATTATTTTCCATGTATTTCTCATCTTCCCAAAGTTTTCTGTTTGTTTTTCAAGTAAACCAGCCTCTGACTTTTTGTCACTGCTTTGGACCGTTCAACAAAACGAAATGCTAGTTCTGGAAGGGAAATTTAAAAAGAGGTGGAGAATGGACCCTATTTGCTGGCGTATAAGACTCACACACACACACCCTTTAAAATACACTGGAAAAATTGAGTGCAACTTATACTGTATATAGTGGCCGAAGGTAGGCTATTTTGGTAATAATGGGGTGCATCTTATATGCTGGCAAATAAGGTAAAGAATTCACATGTCCTCTCAGCTTTCATCCATGCTGGGAAGTGTCCAGTGGTGAGATTCAAAACAATTTACTACCTACTCTGTGGGCGTAGCCATGTGACTGGGTGGGTGTGGCCAGGTGGCCGGGTGACTTGGTGGGTGTGACCTGAGGCTCCAGCAACCGGATGGAGGAAGCCTGGGGAGGCTGCACTACCAGTACAGGAAGCAGGCGCAGGCCTATAACCCAAGGCTCCAGCAACCAGATGGGCAGGGCCAGCCAGAATTTCTACTACCGATACGGGCGTACCGGGTGTACCGGCTGAATCCCACCACTAGAAATGTTTGCTTATAATAAGCAGCTTGGGGCACACAGAAAGAGCCTCCTGGAAAATTGTGGTATTTTTGAATCACAATCAGGCATAGCCAGGGCTACGGCAACCTTGTTGCACTGGCTAATTGTTCTCGCACTAGGTCAGGTGAAAGGAGCTGCAGAGTGAATTCACCCAAAGGTGGCTTCATTTTGGCAGTTTCACTTCTGGTCTAGACACAGAAGAAAAATAATTTCTAACAACAAAGAATTCCCAAGGAATTTCTGATTAGGAGTCTGAAGTTGTTACAAATCAAGTCACTTAGTGATCATTCACTTAGTGAACTGCAACGGCTCAAGTGGTTAAGACACTAACCGGGAGGCGGAAGGTCAGCAGCTCAAAACCCAAGTACTCCAGGACGGAATGAGCTCCCGTCTCTGTCCCAGCTCCTGACAACCTAGCAGTTCAGAAGCAATCAATTGCAAGTACTGTACATAAATTTAGGTACCACTTCAATGGGAAGGTAAACAGCGTCCCGTGCAGTCTGGTGTCTAGTCATGCCTGCCACATATCCATGGAAACATCTACAGACACAGATGAGCACTGAACCCTAGAGTTGGGTATGACTGGCTTGTGAGCAGGGGTGACCTGTACCTTTAGTGATCGTCTAAACCGCACCAAATCTTTTTTCTGTTCAACCAGTCATGGAGAAGTCAACAAACCATTGACCTAAATTTCCTGACTTCCTAAACCAGACTTATTTTCCCCCTGCATCAAAGGTTTATTTAAGCTAAAAAGAACTCTAAACACCTAAACTCAACAATGGCGGTCAACTGTGAAAAAGTGAGCAATGCAAAAATCACATTGGTTTGGGGAATTTGGGAGTCAACAGCTGGTAGGCTGTAAAAATACGCTGTCACTTCAGTTTTCTGCCTTCTCTTTATGGCCCTGCTGTGGAATATATGTTCATAGCTTGGGGAAGACTTTGGGTGTTTGTGTGTGTGTGTGTGTGTGTGGTGAGGGCACCCTGAATGTTGGGAATTTCTCTCCAGGACAGGCTGTCCGTTCAATTTCCTTGCGTCTCTCTGAAACACAGGTGGTGTTTCTGTCCTGCTAGCCTTCCAAACAGATGCCGTTGGGTTCTTAGTCAGACTGGATCAAGTTTAGGTCAGCAGGGTTCAAACCTCAGCCAGATTTCCCTTCAATTATGCATCTGTCCGAAAGGGCTCAGCAACACAAGAGACATTGAGGGGGGGGGGGAGATGGACCCTTTTAGTCAACAGGAGAAGAGTCACCTATTGTCCTTCTCCCCCCCCCAAAGCAAGAAACATTGCACCTCCACAACATCTGCCTTTTGCTTGCTTTTGAGGTCAACAGAGACATTTCCAAGCAGCTGGAAATTGCTTACTAAAGCTACTGGAGAGGCAAAGAATGTCTCCCCTCTCTTAAATTATTTATCCTACAAATGGGTCAGGTGGTCTGTGAAGGGTAAGGAAGGCATTCTGAAAATCATAGCATAACATCCAGGCCACAGGCCATAGGTTGATAACCCCTAGGATAGAATGATGGACTAGAACTCCGGAAACCTGAGTCTAATTCCTCCCTCAGATATGGAAACTCACTGAGTGTCCTGATCAAGCCACTCATTAAATATCACAAATACCCCAATTAGGATTGTTCTAAGTTGGATACTGGGTTGTTTAGTGACTTAGGTAACTGGCTGCGGAGTCAGAGGTTGGGAGTTCGAATCCCCCACTATGGCTACCAGGAGACCAACCACTCTCTGTAGCTTTGGGCAAGCTGCATGGTCCCAGGGTGCCCCCTAGAGGAAGGTAATGGCAAACCACTTCTGCCTGCCTAGAAAACCTTGAAAGGGGTCGCCCTAAGTCAGAAAAATAATCAGATATTGTTTGCATCTTAAAACACTTCCACTTCAGAATATTTGACTTTGGATCATTTGTAACCTCTCTGGATACTGTAAATAGCACGGGGTGTTATTATTTGTAATGCATATATTGTTCTGTATATTAGCTTTGTCAGTTTGTTGTCTGTCTTGTATGTCAGTAAATTTAATAAAGTTTAAATTAAAAAATTATTTAAAAAAAAAAAACCACTTCCACTTCTAACTGTAAGGCTGCCACTTCTTCTGTTTCTGCCCAAATATATAGATGCATAATGTCACTGGAGATTCTACACTAGCCTCCATCTTTCCATCCAAAACAGGTTGCCTGTGGTAAGATGAAAGGTGGAATCAATGTGGTAGAACTAAAATGAGGATTACATCTGGAACCCCTTCAAAATCCTATAAGAGTCAGAAAAACTCTTAACTGACACTGCTATTTTTATTTATTTTTAAGCACTCTTCAATTTAATGGGAGCCAGAACGTTTAAGCACTTCCATCCTAGTCAGCTGCAACACCATCAACCGAAGTGAAAAATAAAGCAAAAAGAAAAGTCACCAATATTTCCATTTGTTTGGCTAGAATTCAGAAAATATCCAAGCATTGACTCTCCCTGTCTTTCAGCCGATAATGCTATTCGTGGGATAAGCCAATTCGCAGACAGCTTCACAGATGGCCCCATACAAAAGGCAATCCTTCAATTCGGTAATTTCCCATTATACAAAGTAGGCAGATCGTGAACGGTGTGTGTGTGTGTGTGTGTGTAGGACATGGGGGGGATTGAATAATTCCAAACATAGAGACTGATCTCTTCCTATCTGGAAGGTATAGAACAGAGGTGCCCAAACTACGGCCCGGGGGCCGGATGCAGCCCCTGAGGCCGATTAATCTGGCCCACGAAGCCCTTGTCACTCCTGTAAGCTATGCAGCAAGTAAATTACTCCTGTCTTATCTGGAAGTCTGTCATTGGAAATGGGGGGCAATTGGGGGGCAATTGGCTTTTTAGAGACTGTTGGACTACGGCTCCCATCAAGCCTCATAAGATTAGCAAAGGATGATGGGACTTCCAGTCCGATGTCATGTAGGAGTCCACACATCCCCTCCTCTTCTGGTGAAAACAAAGAAAGAAACTAGAGAGAAACTAGTCTAATTTAAGAATAATCCAAGGATGGCTTTTACAATCGTGCGTATAGTTTCTGTGGTCAGATGGTGACAGAGCGGGGTGGATTCAGGGAATCAGGACAGCCTTGTCAACATCCCTGGAATCCACCCTACGATTGTGTGTTATCCCTGGAAGACCCGGGACGATGATAACACCCACGTCACAGGGGGATGGCAAAATCCTCTCCAGCTTTGCCTTCAAATGACTAAGGGAGCTATTCAAAGTGCTGAACCTATTCAGTGGCAGGGAAGGATAAAGGCAGAACCCATAAAGTTCAGATCAAAACCCAGATTCATCTCACTGAGTTGGTGGAGAATGATCCCTAAATTCATGCCATTGGCTTAACGCTGCAGCCTCACACTTTGTTGTGAGTGTTGAGACAAAAGGTGAGGTAGATGGGAGACAGTGGAGACTGCCACCCCCTGATTTCACCAGGGAGGGCACAGTGAACCCTTTCTGTGTTTTGGTCCGAAAGTTAAGGAACCTATGAGACAGTGATAAGCCAGTTTTGGACAGCGATGGTGAGAACTGTAGTTTAGAAAGACATTTCCTACCAGCTATGTTGCAAACCTCATCTCCTCCCTGATTCTCTTTGCTATTGGAAAATGGCCATGTACAGATTTGTGGTTCTGCTCCCAGACATTGGTAGGAGTCTGGGAATTGTAATCCAAAGACACAAGTCTGCATACTTCTAGTAGCCCAGACCTACAGAGAACTGCACACGGATAATAATGATAATTGCGCACAGCTAACGGGTCTTCGTAGACGAACGTGTCGAAAAAGTACCAATGCCTGCTGTTGCTTGGTTACGAGACTGGCTACAGATGCTCAATTTCCTTCCGCAACCCCCAGCAATTTCGGCTCAACCTATTCTTAGACTGAAAGATTTGTGTTTCTTTCAGAAGGAACAAGGAAGCAGCAAGTTGTATCTCCATGCCATTGTGTTGGGCTGGTCCATGGTGAGCCAGTTCTGGTATTGCATGTTCTATCAAGTCAGTTCTGGCTTATGGCAACTCTTTCCAGGGTTCTCTTGTTAAAAAGTACAGTATTCAGAATTTATTTACTTACCCCTTCTTCTAGGGGTTCTCATGGACTCTACAGCTTGTCCAAGGTTACAGAGGCTGGGGTTTCTTCCAGGAGGCACAGCGCAAAATTGAGCTCTCAACTTCTGGTTTTTCAAGCCAGATTCCTAAACTACTCAGCCAGCTTATTAAAATGTAGGAACTTAAAAGATTTTATCCTTATTTAATCCTTTATATCCATGATTCCCAATGTGAGGCACACACGACACTGGGGGGGGGGGTTGTTCTATTTTTAGGGGGCAATTTGGGAATGAGTTAGACCAGTGATGGCAAACCTTTTAGAGACCAAGTGCCCAAACTGCAACCCCAAACCCACTCATTTATTGCAAAGTGCCAACACAGCAACAGGGGAAGCAGGAAACGCTCCCATTGGGCTGCTGGGCAAAGGGGCGCGGCAAACTCTGTGCTGGGGGAGGGAGGAAGCACTCCCATTGGGCCACTGGGCAGAGGGGCAGGGCAAACTCTGTGCTTGAGAGGGTTCCGAGTGCCACCTCTGGCACGTGTGCCATAGGTTCACCACCACTGAGTTAGACCAAATTAGTGGCCTTTTAGGGGCTGTGGTGGCTCCGTGGTTAAAAACCTCGCCTTGTCAGCTGGAAAGCTGGCAAGTCAGCAGTTCGAAACCCGGGTACTGCATGATGGATTGAGTGCCCGTCTCTGTCCCAGCTCTTGGGGACACGAAAGGAGCCTCATTTGGGTGTTCCCTGAGTGGAGTTTCTCCCACAAAAATCCTTTCAACCCAGAATAATTTCTCCCACGAAATTATTATTAATGGCCTTTTAGACTTCCTCCATGTAAATAGGAGTTCACTTTTTGAATAATAACAATTATATGTCACAAGGGGGATGGCATCATGAATTAAAAGATGCTTAGTTGGGGCATGGGCCAAAAAAGGTTGGGGACCACTGCTTTAGACATATGCTGGAATTTGTGAGTGTTAGCTACACCTCCTATCATGGTGTTGCTCCAGTTTTGAAGTTGCAATGTGTACTGAATCAAGTCCATGCATTTCTGCAAGTCTATTGGGAAGGGATAGATGGAACAAGCAGGACAAAACATTATGCTGTCTGAAGCAAAGGACAAGATGATACATGCCACTCATTCCAGATATAAAAGGTGACATGGACTGGCAGAGGAATATCTTTTCAATCTACACGGATGCTGAATATTGTGTTCTGTTTATGTGGGAGAGCAAAGAGGAAGGTCTGGAACGACTAAAGGTATCTAGGTGTGGATCAGGAAAGGTTTCTGACACCTCTTTCTTTAACAATAGGATGTGCAAACCTCCTCCAGATTATACTGCTTGGAAGCATAATCAAAGGCGGTTTACTGTGTGGAAAGAATGTAAGATGTGCTCAGGTCCGGCATTCAAAAGCAAAACTCTGAGCGCTATAAAGGTAGATCTTGTGGCCTAGCAATCAAAAGCTCTCTAGAAAAAGATCGAAGCTGAGGTCTCTTGGCCACTGCTTCCGGGCTCCTTAAGGGAACAGAAAACATGAAGGATCTTGAGTAATCTCAAAGACTGCAAGTTATAATAAAGTAAAGGCTGCCCTTGTTCAAAAGCCAATCGCATCCGACTCTAGGGTTCAGTGCTCATCTGTTTATAGCCAAAGAATCAGCACCGTCTGCATCTGCAGATGCTTCCGTGGACATGTGGCAGGCATGACTAGACACTGGAGTGTATGGAACGCTGTTTTTACCTTCCCACCGAAGTGGTCCCTGATTATCTAATTGCCATTTCTTGCTTTCGAACTACTAGGTTGTCAGGAGCTGGGACAGAGATGGGAACTCATTCCGTCATGCAGTACTCGGGTCTCAAACTGCTCACCTTCCAGCCCTATGGGGCTACACCAGTGGTTCACAACGTGGTTCCCAGGCCCCACAGGGGGACTTACATTCCCAGAAGCCTAAGTCAGTCCATTGGCTGATCAGTGCTTTGGGGAATTGACTTAGACTTCAGGGAATTGAAGTCCAAAAACCAAAGGTTGGGAACCACTGGACTCTACATACACACAGTGGTGTGCTGGCCCATAGGGGTACAGGGACTCATCCCGGTGCATCCCAGCAACTGGCACCCCCCAGAGGCAGGCAGAGATAATAGGAATGTATGGGATTTCTACCCCCAATAGGTGCCCCCATCACTTCCTATCCACCGCCCTCCCAAGGTGCCCCAGCACACTCCTGCACGCACACACACGCACACACACGTGTGTGTGCGCACACATGCACGCATGCACATACACATGCTGACAGGGAAGAAGCCTGTCATATGCTGACACAAGCTGACAGAGAAGAAACTCCTAGGTTGGCAGGAGCTGGGATGGAGACAAGAGCTCACTCCATCCTGCAGAACTCCGATCTCAAACTGCCCACCTGCCGACCTTCCAGTCATTAAGTTCAGCAGCTTAACCACTAAGCCACTGCAGTTCCTGCTAGTTATATTGGGAATACATTGTTGTGAATTGGAGCCCACTTCTTCACATCTCTATCAAATGGGCAATGGGCTATCTCGGGATGTACAAAGCAAAATTCCTTGGACGCAGCAGGACTAGTGAACCTGCCAGCCCTCCTTATTCTGGCCTCTAATACCCATCAGTCCCAGTCATCCTGGCCAAGGGGGTGGGGTTAGAGGAGGTGAAGTGCATTGACGCTTGGAGTTCCCAAGCTTTGCCATCCAGCTCTTTTGCCTAAAGTGGTGTTTCTCAAACTATGTTCCTCGGAACAACGGTGAACTTCAATTCCCAGAAGCCTCAGTCAGTCCATTGGCCGATCGGTGCTTTGGGGAATTGACTTAGGCTTCTGCAAATTGAAGTCCCATAACCAAAGGTTGGGAAACACGGGTCTAAAGCATTATTTCTGTCTCACAAAATCTGCTGTTTGAGGCCGCCAGCTCACTCCAAAGGATTCAAGGAAGCCTGCCTATATTTCCCATTGGGGTTGGCACGTTAGTCTGCTGCACCTTCAAACTCAACAAACTCCTTACAGCATAAGCTTTGGCTGGGGATGATGGGAGTTGTGGTCTAACGTTTAGTAAAGGCAAAGGCCTCCCTTGCTCAAAAGTCAGTTGTATCCGACTCTAGGGTTCACCTCCATTTACAGCCAGCGCTGTCTGTGTCTGTAAACGCTGTTTACCTTCCCACCAAAGTGGTCCCTATTTATCTATTTGCAATTTCTTGTTTTTGAACTGCTAGGTTAGCAAGAGCTGGGACAGACAACAGGAGCACACTCCATCATGGATCACTCAGGTCTCGAACTGCTGACCTGCAGACCTTCCAGTCGTCAAATTTAGCATCTTAACCACATAAGCTCCTCCTGCCTTTCTAGGATTCACCAGTTCTGCTGCCTGAGACGGATGCCCTGCTCTGCCCAGCGATAGAGCCGGCCTTGTCACAAGAGAATCAACCTTACTAAAACACAACACAATGTGGAGAGACAGAGAATCCAGCTCATTTACAGGCAGGGGGGTGCTGGCTATGTTAAAAGGGTGCTCGGCAGGGAGTGATAAGGGCATCTAACCCGAATAAAGTGTATATGTTCCCACTCACCTTCTAATTTCAACTCCCCTCTGGGGATTCGAACCAACAACCTCCTGCATACAAGGCAAAAATTGCAACCTCTAAGCCACAGCAGTTCTGCTGTCATTGGAGCTGCTTTTGTAATCTTATCTTTGGTGACACAGGACAGGCCCTACTTGCATCACAGCTCGGCTCTTTGGATTGGCACCCAAAGGGTGCACCATGGTACTGGGGGCCTGGGGGGCACCCTGGGCTGAGTCCTGGTAGCCCGACGGGCCAGCTCACCACTGTTTACAGGTCTGCTGATTGCTGCCAGAGACATGCACCGGTGAGGACTTGGGGTTGGGCAAAGACAAAGCAAAGAAAGTGGCTTCATTTTTCCAGTCAAGGGTTTGGTCACTAAAGAAGAAGATGCACAACACACAAATACACAACTGCAGGAAAAGAAGCAGGTTGCAAGGCATCAAAGTCCAGACTAAAAGAAATGTTCATCTCCAAAGGTGCCACTTTTTGGTACATACACATGTACAGTTGTCTTTCTAAGGGGCCCAAGATGAAGGCCACAAAATCACAGAGGAAAAAGCTAGTTGCTGCCTAATTACCCACATTATGCTCACCAAAGCAAACATCTCTCTCTCTCCAGAGATGGGCATGTGCCGTGCTGAAAAGATGTTGAGAGAGGCACAGAGACAACCAGGAGGGAGAAAAGGGGGAAGAAGGCAGTCATTCAGTCATAGGGAAGGATTGCCATTGAGAGCTAGGAAGAAAAACATCCGCGGAAATTGACCATCTGGATTCATCTGGCTGGAAAACATTGACAAGAATGGCAATTTCCACCACAAATCTATCCAACTAACAAGCTAGTGCAGGGGTGCCCAAACGTTTAGGGCCAGGGGCCAGACACGTGGTTCAGGGGGCTAGCCACTACGGCCAGGGGGCCAGATGCGGCCTCGATGCCAATTCATCGGGCCCGCGAAGTCCTCGTCACTCCGGGATGCGGAAGTAAAATGCACCCACACATGCGTGTTTTGCTTCCGGGAGCAACGAGGGCTTCTTGGGCCAGATGAATTGGTGTCAGGGGCCAGATCCGGCCCACAGTTTGGGCACCCCTGAGCTAGTGTTTCATGCTTTGCGCCGGGAGGTGTCACAGCCCCAAAGAATTCAAAAAAACTGTGCAAGGTTCCAAAACTGGTCCAAACCCACCGGATTTTTCCAAAGCTTTCTCACCGCAGCAGGATTTCCAAGGACCGACCCGACCCTTTCTTTGTCTGCTCCAGCGATCCCGGAGGAAGGCTCCGTCCCCACGTCCATCCTTTCTGCCCCGGTGCCACCCAGCTGCGAGCTACCGATGGCGGGCGAAGCACACGCGTGTGGTTCCCAAACCCGAGTCTCCCTCCCTTCCCACACAGCACGGAGATGCTTCCAAATTAGAGGAAATAATAATCGTGGGGAAGGGGGGGGAGGCTGAAGGCGTCAGAAGGACGGCGATTCCCCTCTCTCCGCTTTTCCTAAGGGGATACGATCGCTTGCAGGCTGGGAGAAAGAGGAATGGACAGCCTATTTGGGAAGGGGGGGTATAGGAAAGCCTTACCTGTTTTTCTTCTGGAGGGGAATCGGAGGCATTGAGCAGTCAGGGAGAGATGCCGAGGCGTGGATGGGAGGGAAAGGTGGAGAAAAGAAGAAGCAAAAATCAAATTAGAAGGAAAAGACGATCGCCGTGCCAAAGTAGACGCGTGTCGGTCCTCAAGGCTCCTAGCCCTCTTACCTGGGTTAACCAGCTTGTTTTTGAACCGCATCCCAGTGCTCATGGTGGGAATGGGTAAGGGCAGCTTGGAAGGTCCCCGATGCCTTGCTAGGCTCCCGCCCTCCCCCAGATTCCCAAGAGCGCTTGGCAGACGCGTGTCAAGCCCCGCGATCGCCGCTGCTGCATTCGAGAGGCGATGGTGGTTTTTTTTTTTTTTGGCGGGGGGGGGGAGCGAAAAGGAGGGGGAGACATTAGTGGGCGGGGCAAGGGGGAGCCAAGCCCCGCCCCCAGGCTGCAGCCAATCAGGGAGACCCGCCCTGGACCGGCAGATCGGGCCAGGCTGAGCCCACCCACCCACCGGGATGCTTGACAGCTCTTTAGAATGAATGGTCCATCCAGCGGAACATCAAGGGCAACCCACGGGAGAAGGAAAAGGGGGGGGTGATGTGATCCTCCCCCCTTCTGAGGATGGAAAGGTCCAAGCAGCAGAGAGACACCCACACACACCCTATCAATCCACTACCCACACCCATCATCGCATCCCTGCCCCACCCTGTACAATGAGGAAGCCTTGATTTCTCTCCCAGCCAAGGAAAGGTGGTCCCTGGTGAAAGGCGGACCTGCTTTGGCAACGAATTTCTCCTGATTAAATCCGCAGGTTTCATATTTTCTTGCCAGTCTGGCTAGGGTATCGTGCTATGCATAGTCAAAGTAATGGTATTTCCGGTGGCAATGTATGGTTGTGAGAGATGGACCCAAAGGAAAGCTGAGCGCAGAAGAATACAGTAGATGCCTTTGAGATGTGGTGTTGGAGGAGAGTTTTGAGAGTCCCCTGGACAGCGAGGAGAACAAATAGGTCGGTCTTAGAAGAAATCAACCCTGACTGCTTCCTAGAAAGTCAAATTGTAAAGATGAAGCTAAAGTACTTTGGACATCAAATGAGAAAAGAGGATTCGCTTGAGAAGGCTTTGATGCTGGGAAGGGTGTAGGGCAAAAGAAGAAGGGGGCGGCCAAAGATGAGATGGCTAGGTGGTATTGTAGATGCAATGGGCACAGAGCTGGGCGGGTTGAGGAAGATGGTGGATGAGAGAGGTGCCTGGTGGGCAGTGGTCCATGGGGTTGCAAAAATCGACTGTGCGACTGAACAACAACAACAAAAATAGAGTAGACTCTACTGCCAGTGACTCAATGCCAATTGTCAGGCAGCGGTTAACTAACCTGGCAACCCTGAGGTCTAACAGCCTTGGGTGCCAAAGTCCACAGGGAAGGGTGATGGTCCCCAAATGGATGAAATCCCGCTTGAATCCACCTTGATGGAGGGCAGCCGCTTCATCAATACTGGCCTGGAGCCCGAGGAAGATTTTGTGTGCCAAAAGAGCTTAGGACCAGAAAGTGACTCACAGAATTGGATCCGCGACATGGGTATCATGCTATGATACAGAAGGCAAATGGGAGGCCACTGCATTATATTGACAATTTTCATGGCTTGATAGCCCTGGTGTCACAGTGGGTCAACTGCTGTCCTGCAACCAAAAGGTTGGAAGTTCGATCCTGACCAGGGCTCAAGGTTGATTCACCCTTCCATCCTTCAGAGGTCAGTTAAATGAGTACCCAGCACATTGGGGGCAAAATGCTAATTAACTTGTGAGCTGCCCAGAGAGTGCACTAGGGCGGTGTAATTGTTCTTTCTTTATGATGATAGAACAATATTCAGAATCAGATACAGCACAAGAAGAATATTTTCTTCCTCCACCCCTATATCGGAATGGAGGGAGGATATATCCTTTCATGCTACTCTGTTTCTCGTGGAAAGGGCACGGCTCCAGCCAGAGGCTTACATTTTTGACAAGAAGCTGCCATAAAACATCCCTTTGATTATTATATTGCCTGAATCTTTTATTGGGTAGCAACATGGCTAATGGATTGTGGTCATCTAGAATTTGAAAATCATGGGTTTCCACCTTCACCAGCCCCCTTTGAGAAAAAGGAAAAAGAATAAGAAGGCTGTCACGGCATATGAGATATTTAAGGAGTTGCCACTCTCTAGTGAGTTTCCTTGGCGGAGTGCAGATCTGAATCCAGATATCTTGAGTCTAGTTAGGCACTATTTCCATTACTCCATGCTGCCTCCCCTATTAAGATTCCTCTCTATGCAACTAAAGCAGCAGCCTGCAAACCATAAAAGTGCCTGCAGAACAAGGCTAGCTCAGCTTCAGGTTGCCATTAGACTACTTTGATTTGCTGCGCCACACTTCAAACTGACCCAAGCTACACATCTGGAAACGTATTTACCAAAGCGCCAGACTCGGCTCTTTTAAGAGGTGGCATAAAATTTGCTTCCCTGAGGCTTGAGTTAGAGGGAACAGGCTGTACAGTGAGCGGGTCAGATGTTATCCAGAACCACATCTACCAGTCAGAACAGTCCCCTGGGAAAGATGCGGGCAACCGCCGTGCGTCCGCCGCTTCCACTTCTGCCACCGCCTCAATCCTTTTCCCCTCCTCTTGACTTGGTGTGCCCCTAAAAGTGATCCATAGCACGGCAGAGTGCCGTTAGGGACATGCCGAGCCAAGTGGAGGGGGAAAGGACTGAGGTGATGGCGGCAACTGAAATAGTGACTGCAGCGAGGGTGCAGGCCACATGAAACTGTGCCCCAGGCCAGATCTGGCCTATGGGCTGTAGGTTTAGAACCCCTGTCATATGTATACATACTCATGCTCCTATCCGCAGTGTGTTCTGTAATTATGTCTTTCATGAGTTCATGGTATCTTGGAAAACTTTACGGAAGGGATCGTATTGAATAACTAGATGTTGGTTAAAAGGTTTTTAGTTTTTGTTTTTTGGAGGGAGCAGTTGCTTATAATTTATTATGGCAGATGTAAAATATTTGTGGTGGAATTCATATGGTAATATCAAAAGACTGTCTGTCTGAAGTGCTGCTGCAGGCATTACGTCAGGGTTTCTGTTATGCGTCTGCATAAAACACTTCCTCCACAATACCACAAAACAACAGGGGAGAGGGAGGAAGAGGTGTAAAGTTGGTAGTTGGCCCGTCATGTGTGAAACCAACAGCTTCTTTGACTCTTCTAAAGTTCACAAACTGATTCCATGTGCAATCAAAAACCATTCCCACACTTGCATGATTTTTAAATCCTAGATAATCGCTTTATTGCTACCCCAAAAAAGAACTCAGGCAATATAATAATCAAAGTTATGTTCTATGGCAGGCGTGTTCCCAAAAATGTATATCTAAGAGGCTCAGCAGGTAAGACTGAAGCTTGTTTAGAAGGGACACCGTCTTCCGCGTCTAGGCCAGACATGAAACCGCCAAAATGAGGGCACCTTTTGGTGAGTTCATTCTGCTGTTCTTTTAGCCTGACCTAGTGCGAGAAAGATTAGCCGGCAACACAAAGTTGCCATTATCAGAGTAAGCCAGACTATGGTTCAAAAATAGCACAATCTTCGAGGAGGCACTTTCTGTGGACACCATGATGGCAAAGGACAGTAGATCTAGAAGACAACAGGGACCAGGATGCTATAAGGATCTGATGGAACAGTCGGGTGTGTTGAGCCTGGCGAACAGACACGTAAAATTTCTTCTTCAAATGGCTGAAGGGTCATCATGGAGAAGATAGAGAAAGCTTATTCTCCATAGCTCCAGAAGATACATCTAGAACACATGAGTGAAACTTGGAAGTCATCAGCTTTAATCAAAATCATCCATAAGAGACAGGGAACCTTTAACATTGCAGATGTTTCAAATTACAAATCCTACAGTCCCTCTATGACTGGCTATATTGGATGAGGACTGTTGGAATTGTAAGCTAAAATATGAGAGGGCTGAAGTTTTTCAACCCCTTGCATCTCACTGCTAAGATTATTCAGTAGCAGAACAAACTGCTTAAGAGAGGCTTTGGCACACAAACGATTAATTCCTTCCCAAGAAATCCTTTACCGGAATCTGACCTGTAACTTAACCTCAAATGCTAAAAGATGTCTATTTTGACATTTCTGAAAACATTTCATGGCAATACATGATTTAACAAAGAACTGCTTGAGTAAATGAAGGTTTCTAGTCTGATGGTCTGTCATTATGAAATATTGGTGAACTCAAATGCTTTAAAGGAAGCTCACAGCAGGACTTTGTCCAATTTTGCTGGTACCTCCAGACCATCCATCCATCCATCCATCCATCCACCATCCATCCATCCATCCATCCATCCAGGCTAATAACATTTTCTGGTGGCTGCTTTCCTATGCTGCTGAAGTGTCAGAACCAAATTAGATCCACAGAACTCGGGGGGCCTCCAGTCCCACTGATTTCACTGGATTTACTGGAAGTAGAACTAAAATGTGGACCCAATTCACAGTGGGGTTCACAGACAGGCATGACTATACGCCAAAACACACAGAACGTTGTTACCTTTCCTGCCGAAGTGGTACCTATTTATCTACTTGCAATTTCTTGCTTTCAAACTGCTAGGTTGACAGAAGCTGGGACAGAGACAGGAGCCCATTCTCTCACGCAGCACTCGGGTCTCAAACTACTGCCCGGCCAACCTTCCAGTTGTCACGTTCAGCATCTTGACCACTAAGCCACCACAGTCCCACCCATCTGCAAATTCACCTCCTGTTGTAACGACAATCTGTTTGCACATTTAATGAGCAATGCAGAGTATAAGGATAAAACTCACACTTGTTATCTCGTGTCAATCCCATTTATTACAAAACTAGGGAAAATTAGTGTCATAATACATACAAAACATACCATCGTATTCTCAAGTGATGGGAAACGGAAATGGTGGCAATAGAAACTGCTCCTAATACTTGAAAGACAAGAGGGATGTTCTAGGAGGCCTCTGAGAATATTTGGCATGTAAAAGTTTCACTGTAGTTTAAGGCATTGTGGGTAAAAGGATGACTGGTCCTTTCCCATCACTGATTTGATATAGTGTTAGTGTTCAGTACCATTTTTTTAAAAAAATAAAAATAACAAAGCACCAG
The DNA here is from genome assembly GCA_030440675.1 of Furcifer pardalis. NCBI lineage: Eukaryota > Metazoa > Chordata > Lepidosauria > Squamata > Chamaeleonidae > Furcifer > Furcifer pardalis. Next base: position 7,823,511 of record CP126898.1, read on the forward strand.
AGAGAATTCTATCCCAAAACACTAAACAACAGTTACAGAGACAAATTGTGCTAGGAAAAAAACATCATAAACTAGTGACAAGCAATACAATGATTAGGCCAAAAGGTAGATCAGATATGAAATAAATGATACACATTTATAATAAACTGTTCACCAAGTAAGTAAAGGCATGCAGATTTGTGTCTTTACACTATAACTCCCACAATTCCCCGGGGCAGCAATTCTAGAAGATAGGCAGATAATGTCCAGAGCAGGGGTCTTCAAACTCGGCTCTCCAGGTGTTCTTGGACTTCAGTTACCAGAAGCCCAAGTCAGCACTCTTGCTGATCAGGGCTTCTGGGAATTGAGGTCCAAGAACATCTGGAGAGCCAAGTTCGCAGAGGATTCTGGGAACGGAGTCCAAAAGCACAAATTTGCATCCATCTTTTGTAAGAAAGGTAGAAAAAGTATAAAGAATTATCTAAGACAGGGGACATGATTCCCCAACATATTCCCAAAGACTAGTACATAAAGAATGCCACATAAGCTTTTGGAAGTAAAAAAAATATCCAAGTAAGTAAAATAGGTCCCTTATTATATGCATGAACACATCAATATTACAAGAATGAAGGACGTCACAAGCAACATGATTACAGAGATGCATAGGTTTGAGGGAAAGAGCAGGGAAAGAGAGAGGGGGAGGCTGGTTTGAAACATGATTTTCAAGACTTTTTGCTGTATTTTATAGCATCCAGTCCATGCATAATCCATTGGTATTCACTAGTGTCATCGTCCATGTTCCAGTAAAGCACTGACCCCAATATTAGAGCATCGAGTAGCCACTGAAAGAAAGAGGAAGAAGAAAACGGTCATTTTAGGAGGAAGGTGTATGTGAACGTTACTGAGCATTCAAGAAAGAATAAGACCAAGGATGTCCTAAGTTAGACCAGAATAATCCTGTACTGTGACTTTTCATGGGAACAAACCTGTAATTTAGACCAGAATTATTTACTAAATTTATCTACTTTAAATATTCACATACCAAAGAAGTTAATTAGCATTTTGCCCCCGACATGTTGGGTACTCATTTTACCGACCTCTGAAGGACAGAAGGCTGAATCAACCTTGAGCTATCTTTAGGAAATTGAGAAGCAGGTTGCAAACGCCAAATTCAGAAGTGTCTCACTGCATCACCAAAAAAAAAAAAAAAATTGTCTGCTACTTGTTCTAATCCATGTGTCCTCTACTAAACCAAGTGCGCTGAATCCAAATCTGAAGTCCGATTCTGCCTAGGACATCAGGATCTTAAGTATGCAAATCTCACCCTCTTGGTTAGTTTCTTGGGTTGATCACGCAGGGTATATTTGACACAAATGTTGCAAAAATTGTCCAGTTTATTAACACAGCTGTGCCTACTTATCTTTAGCTCAAAACAGACTCACTATGGCCTAGCTGTACTATCCAATAAGATGGTTTCGCACTAGAGACAAGCCCTTGCTTCATCTCGCCTTATATACCTATTTCTGACATCAGCTCACTGACTTGCCCAGTCACGCCTGGCTGCTGCTGGAACATGCATGCCACTAGGGGACGTGATTCAGCTGAGGCGGCAAAGGCATATTGGTAGCTGCAACTGTTATAATGTTCTTACGTAAAAATATGTTATCAATTACCGACCATTTGAAGAGCTTAAAATCTGTATGTGATAGGCAAATTCTGATCTTTTACAGTGACCCTATTTGTTGATGTTATCAGTCCTATATTTCTGCAAACCATGACATTCCATCCAAAACGAGTGTCCTAGATATTTTAAATATTTCTCTCCACTCTTACCTGAAGCATTCAACCTTGTTTCCAGCACAGCTGCATAAACAGATAGGATATGAAACCTTATTGCTAGGATTTTGCAAGAGGCAAATGCTCTGGTCAGGTTATAAAATGTTTCTATGGATTTAGATCAAAACAGGATGGCTGGAGAACCCTTTGGAGAACATTTGAAGAGGTCTAATCTGTTGTCAGGTCTGCGATGACTTAGTGGTTAAGACATCAAACTTGATGACTGGAAGGTTGGCAGGTCAACAGCTTGAGATCTGAGTGCTGCATGACAGAGTGAGCTTCTGTCTCTGTTCCAGCTCCTGCCAACCTAGCAGTTCAAAAGTATATAAAAAGGGAAGACTTTAGTGGGCAGGTAAACAGCGTTCCGTGCACTCTAGGCATGCCTGCCATATGACCACGGAAACATCTGTAGACGCAGACACCACTGGCTCTTTGGCTGTAAATGGAGATGGAGCACCGAACCCTAGAGTCAGATACAAATGGCTTTCAAGCAAGTGCACAGAATGCTGTTTACCTTCCCACCGAAGGGGTCACTATTTATCTACTTGCAATGTCTTGCTTTCAAACTGCTAGGTTGGCAGGAGCTGGGGCAGAGACAGGAACTCACTCCATCATGGAGCACTCGGGTTCCAAACTGCTGACCTACCTATCTTCTAGTCATCAAGTTCAGTGTCCTAACCACTAAGCCACCGCAGTCCTGCAGTGTTGCTACCGTTCAGTAAACAGGATTGGTAAACAAAATGGACTTAAGTCTACATTCAGGTTGGGTCAATGACTATGGCTTCAGCATCCTTTACTGGGGGCCATTTCAGGTAGAGGATATCTGCATGGGGGGCTAAATTCTGATAGAAGGAGCAAGGACCTTTTACACAATTCTGAACTGAAAGGCCAGATCTTCAAAGGTGTCGGTCTCTTTTTAAACTGGATCATCATATCCCTTTCAGAACACCCATCGACTATATTTAGTTCTCTTTCAAGTTTGAGTAAAGCCATGAATCAATCAGTATATTATTTCTGACTAACCCGTCTCATTCATTTAGGGTTCCATCTTGTCTAGTATTATCATCTCTGGCTGGGCTGCAGTGGCTCAGTGGTTAAGAAGCTCGCCTTGTTAGCTGGAAGGCTGGGAAGTCAGCAGGTCACAACCTGGGTACTGCATGATGGATTGGTCTCTGTCCCAGCTCTTGGAGACATGAAAGGTGCCTCATTTGGGCATCCCCTGAGCGGAGGTTCTCCTGCAAAAATCCTTTCAACCCAGAATAATTTCTGACATGAAATTATTATTATATCTCTGGCTGGCACTGATTCTTGTGGGTTCTAGGCAGGAGATTTTCCCCAGCCCACATCTTGGGTATTAAGTCTCCCATCAGTGTATTAACCAACGCCAACTCTTAGCTTCCAAAACCAGACAAGTTTGGGGTGTTCACTCTAATGGGCCATTGTTACTGTTAGCGAATGTTAATATGGAAACTAAAGCTTAACTTGACATTGTAAGTTGATCTGCCCTGATTTTACTGTTCTTGCAGTGCTTTTGTCGCTCAATAGATGCCTGGCCTGGTTCCTTTGCCGACATCTCCAGAGTCTGATTTCCCCCACCTTTTCTTTTTCTGCTTTGCCCTGGCATTTCCTTCCAATTAGAACAGAGTGCCTAACCCTTGCCAAATTGCATCCTCTCAAAGAAACGGGAAAAACAAGAGTCTTGTTGCCAAACGTAGCCTTGCCTCCAATAAAAATCTCATCTTCCTTGGAGCAAATTTAATCTACATTTTCTTAATTTTACCTAGCTTCCATCAAACCTGCAGAATAGGCTTTTTTCTTAATTGCTTTATAAACATTTCCCCCTATTTAGAGGTAGGCTGAGCAGGACAAACAACCATCCAACATAACTTGCAGGGTGGCGTCCAAACCAGACGGATACCCTGTCTAACACTATCATTATACTGCACAAGAACAATTTTGCTACTGGGAATAAGACATGTGATTTACTGTACATGATATCAAGTGTACTGATTCCAAATTTGAACTCAGAATTTGCCCATCACATACATATTTTAAGGCCTGCTATAGCTGTTCGGTAATTGGGCAATGTATTTGTTCACTGGAACATTATGACAGTTGCAGCTGCCACTATGCCTGCTGCAGCCTCAGCTGAATCACGTCCCCTGGTGGCAGTCATGTTCCTACTGACTAAGGCTTATAGGAATTGAAGTTTCCCTGTTGCGCATGGCCCCTGCATTGAAAAATATTGGTATGGGGACTCTAATAGGGTTTTCAAGATCAGTGAGATATTTAAGGAATAGTTTTACTTGTTCCTCACCCCTAATGAGTTTCCATGGCTGAGAAGGGATTCAAACTCAGGCCTCCTAGTCCATCACCCTATCCACTACACCATCTGCATATTCAGTAGAGTAGTTAAGTGAAAGTCACCCTTGCTCGAAAGCCAGTCATATCCAACTCTAGGTTCAGTGCTCATCTCTGTTTAAAGCCAAAGAGCTAGCGCTGATTGCATCTGCAGACATTTCTGTGGATGTGTGGCAGGCATGACTGAACACTGGGTTGAACGGAATGCTGTTTACCTTCCCACCAAAGTGGGTATCTATTTATCTACTTGCAATTTCTTGCTTTTGAACTGCTAGGTTGGCAGGAACTGGGACAGAGACGGGAACTCGCTCCGTCGTGCAGCACTCTGGTATCGAACTGCTGACTTGCTGACCTTCCAGTCATCAAGTCTAGTGTCTTAACCACTAAGCCACCACAAAGTAGCTAAGCCAGCCCTGAAACTTTTGCCAGCCTGGGGCAAAATCACTATCACTTCTATACACTTACAAAACTGAATCAAGTGGCAGATTAATTCATCACCGCTGGAGGCACTAAACTAGTTTAGAAGGCATACAACAGCCTTAGGGTATACAGTATAGCTCTCTCTTCCAACATCTTGCTGTGTTTCTTAGCCTCCACCACATGAAGCAACTACTGTACTGTATATACTCGAGTATAAGTCTAGTTTTTTAGCCCGCAAAATAAGAACCAAAAAGAGAATTCGACTTATACTCGGGTCAACGACCCCAAGGGTTCCAAAATGAGGTGGTGCAAATTGAAACATACATTTTAAAAAAGCACTAAAACGACTGTAAAAACTCAAAAACACACCCACACAAATGTCTAAATTAATTAATTTTACCATTATTTTCATGTATTTTAATTATTGAAACTCAGTAGCAGCTGCTGTATTTTCCACCCCCAACTTATATTTTCGTAGTTTTAGACATCCAAATTAGGTACCTTGATTTATATTCGGGACAAGTTATAGTCGAGTCTATACGGTACCTTACTCTGCCTTATAGCAGCCTGGCAAGACTGTGGTGGCTCAGTGGTTAAGTGGTTAAGAAGCTGGCCTTGTTAGTTGGCAAGTCAGCAGTTCAAGACTCGAGTACTGCAGGATGGAATGAGTGCCCGTCTCTGTCCCAGCTCCTGCCAACCTAGCAGATCGAAAGCAAGAAATTGCAAGTAGATAAACAGGGACCACTTCGGTGGGGAAAGATCTTGAGGACATAAAAGGAGCTTTGTTTGGGCATTCCCGGAGTGGAGTTTCTCCAGCAAAAACCCTTTCAACCCGGAATAATTTCTGACACCAAATTATTATTATTAGCAGCCTGGACATAAAAGGTAGACACTATTGAGCACAAAAGAAAAGAAACTTGTCCTGCAGGATGCTTTCTGTGGCCCAGTAGCAAAATGGGGAGAATTGAGCTGAAACCTACACTCAGCCAAGAAGCCCGCTGCTTGTTCTTGACTAAGGAATGCAACCATGTGAGACTCATGGCCAAGGGATGATCTGACCATACCCTTGGAGTACTTTCAATTTCTTGCATTTAAAGAAAACCAAGTGATCCTACTGGGAAAGGCCAAGCAGGGGCAAGCAGAAGAATTGTGAAAGGACATTACGATGAAAAGAAGGGTCTATAGAACAACCAATAGTGTGCCAAATGTGCAAAAGCATTTAAAGCATCGGCTAAATGAGGACATATTTAACAATTGGATCCCAAGTCATAAGCCACTGCTCAGTTTTTGCTCTGCTGAGAATGAATGTTTTTGTGTGGGTTTTCACCTCAAGGATTAAAAGCTCAATGCAAAAAGTAAACCCCAAATCCTCTTTTACCATAGTATTAAACAGTTATTGTACTTTCTGAATTACAACACACATTTCTCTACAAGTAATGCAAGGATTTTAAGAACATCAGCACCTAGGCTCTTTGTATGCCCCGGCTGCTTGCATACCACATGCCTAAGACTCAAAAGTGACAAAATAGATTTATTTATTTTTTGGCCCCTTCCTCTTCTGAAAAGTCAGAGGAGCATTCTGTGCAACCCTGAGTTTAGTCATGCCTGCCACATGACCATGGGAATGCCTGCAGACACATTGGCAATTAACAGAAATGAGCAACAACCGAAACCTAGAGTCAGATACGACTGGCTTTCGAGCATGGGCGGCCTTTATCAGGCATGGGAAACTTTCCATCAATGGACTTCAGCCGTAGGAGGCAACAGGCTGATAAAATCCACGCTGTGGCCTTTACCAGACTTTTGTCCAACGTCCCCCAGATAGTTATGTTGTGTATTGATAGTCATGAGGCATTTTTAGTCATTGTGAATTGATTTATTGTGTATCGATCTATTATGATATTGATATTTTAATGTTATGTGATATTGATATTGATTATTCATGATTTATTGACATGTTGTGTTTATGAACTTGTAATTTTACATGTGTTGTGAACCGCCCTGAGTTGGTCCTAACGAGTAGGGCAGTACAGAAACTGAAATATAATTAATAAATAATAATAATCTTCCAGAGGCTGATGAACTACTGATTCCCATTATGCTTCAACATTAGGTAGACTTACAAGATCAGATAAGAAATGGGACTTCATAAAGAGCTTGGCGGGCCACGAATTTCCCTAAATGTCACTGATTCTCCATCTTCCGCGTCTAGGCCAGACGTAAAACTGCCAAAATGAAGTCACTTTTTGGTGAGTTCATTCTACAATACCTTTTTCCTGACCTAGTGTGAGAAAGATTAGCCAGCAACACAAGGTGGCCGTTACCGGGGTACGTCCGATTGTGGTTCAAAAATACCACAATCTTCAAGGAGGCTCTTTACGTCCACTGATGGAGGGCAGGAAACAAACAGGATTCATGAACGGCACCAAAGGATGCTCACAGCGTAACACCATGAGCTCATTTAAAGATCTTGCCACAGGAGAGTAAGTCATGATTCCTAAGGAGCCCTACAACGTGGAGAAGAAATCCCCACTTTTAAAAATAAACACTGCCACGCAGAGCTCTTTATATCTGCATGTGGCACGAAGGACTGGGGCTTCTCCCTGCTGCAGCTTCAGTGATGAAAAAGACAGGGGCACGTTTCAAACAAGCAAGGCAGGAAGCAAATCCCTGCACATTTTTCTGCAGACACAATGAAGTTGACAAGCGGATGACTCTTGTGGTGAAGCAGGCTCTGCCAGAGCGCTGGTTTAAGAAAACACCCTGCAGGCTCCAATAAGGTGGTTCCTCCTCTGAACGAGGGAAGAATTTGCTGCCTAAGCCTCACATTCCAGCCGCCAGAAGAAGCTAAAGGCACAATGCAACCTTCCCCCAGATGACTCCTCTCATCACATCACTTCGGCACTGGACCATGATTAAAGTCTGGTTGCTAGGGCAACAGCGGACATATTTTCCTTTTTTAAAAATCTCTACATATCTAGGGTTTTTTCTTGCAGGGAGAGTGTAGTTTTCCAGCCCATCACAGGAACATGCAAAGCCATTCCGTTCACATGGGGATGGACGTTTCCTCCCCGATGAGACTGTGAAGAAGACAAAATCATGGATCACGTTATATTTAGGTGTCCATTAGCGTGTTTGGAGGTGCATTGGAGGACTTACATGAATCCCTTCAATGGCTTTCAAACCTGGGCTTGGAACTCTAGCTAGGAACATTTTTCTTTTGCACATCATGCAAGAGAAAAGCAATGACCAAGACAACCATTAGGCATTGGAATTGGTGCACACATCTGTGTACCCAAAGCTCATATGCTGACAGGAACAACTTCTTTCCACCTATCTTATGAAGGAAAGGATGTTCCATCCAGTGCTGCAATTCAGCTCTCTGCCAATCTCTAGCTTGCTTTTTTTCTTTACTATCTAAGAAAATATTCAGCCCAGGTTTCTCCTTACAATGTTTATCTGGACACGGCTAGCTTATCTCTCTTTTACAGACTGGACGAAATTATGAGTGGAATGTTCCAAAACTATTAGCAACCCATGAACACTTAATATGTGTTTATATACTAAGTTTTTCAAATATTTGGACAATCGATGATTTAAGGGATGACATTTAGGGAGAATATTTGGCACAACAGCAAGAGGAGCAGCTAACTAAACCATTTAGTCGCCCATCAGTTGCCTCCCAGAGTTCAAAACCAGTTCCCTTTCATGTTTTCATTAGATTACACCATTTAACCCAAGGGTGCCCATTTCAGGCCGTGGGCCAGTTATGTGGTTCAGTGGGCCAGTCACGTGGTTCCTCCCACCAGAAGCAGAAGTAAAACATACCTTGCAATCTATTTTGCAACAGGATGAGATAGATTTTTAGGCTGCCATTTTCTGTACTTAAACCAGGGGTGCACAAACTATGGCCCACGGGCTGGATCTGGCCGCTGACACCAATTCATTCGGGCCAAGAGCAGCTAGTTATTAGGTATTTAACTTGTTGTTGTTCATCGTTATCATCGATTCCTCATTGTTGTTGCTGCAACTTGTTGTTAAGGTAAAAGTCGCCCTTGCTTGAAAGCCAGTCATATCTCACTCTAGGGTTCAGGGCTCATCTCTGCTTATAGCCAAATAGCCAGTGCTATCTGAGTCTGCAGCCATTTCCATGGATGTGTGGCAGGCATGACTAGATACTGGAATGCAGAGAACTGTAACCTTTCCCACCAAAGTGGTACCTATTTATCTACTTGTAATTTCTTGCTTTCGAGCTGCTAGGCTGGCAGGAGCTGGAACAGAGGCGGGAGTTCACTCCGTTGTACAGTACTCGGGTCATGAACTGTTGACCTGCCGACCTTCTGTCAAGTTCAGCATCTGCATGACTAAGCCACCGCAGTCCCTAACCTATTATTATTATTATTATTATTATTATTATTATTATTATTATTATTATTATTATTATTATTATTATTATTATTATTATTATTATTATTATTACTACTACTACTACTGCTGCTGCTGCTGCTGCTGGTGCTGCTGCTGCTGCTGCTGGTGCTGCTGCTGCTGCTGCTGCTGCTGCTGCTGCTGCTGGTGGTGGTCCTTGTGAGATGTGCTGCCTCATTTGCCAAAATAGTGTAGATATTGTATAACTTAACGGGGGTGGAGGGGTGGTGGTGGCATCATTTGCTTCTTTGACTCAGACAGCGGGATGTCTTGGGATGGCCCACCATTCTTAAACAACCTCATATATTTGAGTTTGCGATAACCTTGTGCAATTTGCCTTTCTTAGTTGCAGAAACAGATCTGAAGCAAATTAAGGCCTTTACAACATTGCACAATGGTCATGTCTGCACTTCATATAAACAGGAAAACTAAAGTATCAGGTACAGTCAAACAAAACCTTTTCCTTACGTACTAATTGGAAAGCTGGCAATCGTCATGCAGTTGTAAAGTAAACCACATTAGATGATCTAGAAAATAATGCTCTTGTCTTAAAATTTACATACCGGCAGCAACAAGAAGGGTCATACACCGTGATTTGTTTCATTTCCATGGTTAAAGGAAAACTATAAAAAATGTACCATTCTGAAAACAGAACAGGCCTTCAGGCATGACTTATTCCTGCCAAGCTTTAGATGTAGCAGGAAGTACTGTAGTAAGAACTCATTTAATGCAGAAGAACAAATTTCGTTTAACTGTTTTGTTTTTCTCATGGGTTCTAAACTGCTTGCTTCAGTCCTTTTTCTGCTTGTTTAAGGTTTTCGCTCTTGGTTTTCCAAAGAACTGAAGTCCAATTTCTGTTTTACTTTTGGCTGAACAGCAAAAAAAAAAAAAAAACAACACTCCATAATATGAAATTGCACCTACCGTCCAAAGCCTAGTTTATACCTCATTCATCACCAGGTTTCATCCTCATCTGGGCTTGCATGTGAGCGATCATCTCTTGCATGCGACGCAACTGTGGAAAAGAAACAAGAATTTCATCTGAATTTCTAGTTCAATTTTTAAAATAAGGCTCTTATTATTTGCTTTGTGGCTTAAGTGCTGCCAGTCTATTTACCTGCTCTCTACTTGTGACTCTGGCAAACTATAAGCTGCAGCTTGAAGATCGTCCTGATAATATAATGCAGTGACCTTCCATTTTCCATCCATATCGCAGCATGACACCCATACTACTAATCCAGTTCCGCAAGTCACTTTCTGGTCCTGGGCCCTTTTGGCACGCAAAGCCCTCCTCAGCCCCAGATAAGAAACTTACTAGGTGACCCTGGGCCAGTCCATTCTCTTAGCCTGGTCTACAACACAGGGTTATTTGGGGAATTAAAAGTAAGGAGGAGGGTATTGTACACACTGCCTTGGTCTTACCAAAGTAGACAAGATAGATTTTTTTCCTTCCATATCTAGACCAGACTGAAACTGCCAAAATGAAGACACCTTTTGGTGAGTCCATCCTGCAGTTCTTTTGGACTGACTTAAGTATGAGAAAGATTAGCTGGCAACACAAGGTTACCATTACCAGGGTACATCCGATTGTGGGTCAAAAATTACACAATCTTCTAGGAGGCTCTTTCTGTGTATCCATACCATGAAGACTGTCCTAAGAATATCATGCCGTAGCCTTCTATCTGCCTTCTGCACCGCAGCATGACACCGATAGTACCACTGATGCAGTTCTAGAGTCACTTTCTGGTCCTGAGCCCTTTTGACAAGCAAAGTCCTCCTCAGCCCCAGGCCAGGATTGATGAAGCTGCTGCCCTCCATCAAGATGGGTTCAAGTGGGATTTAATCCACTTGGGGACCATCACCCTTCCCTGTGGACTTCCAGCACCCAAGGCCGTTAATCTTCAGGGTAGTCAGGTTAGTTAACTGCTGCCTGACAATCAGCATTGAGTCGCTGGCAGTATGCCGAGTGTCAGGTGGAGGTTAACTAACCTGACAACCCTGAGGAATAATGGCCCTGGGTGTCAAAGTCCACAGGGATGGGTAATGGTCCCCAAATGGATAAAATCCCGCTTGAATCCATCTTGATGAAAGGCAGCAGCTTCTTCCTGGCTGTGTAACTCTGGAAGGTATAACCTCAAAATGTAATGTGCAGCTTGTGATGTTCCACCTACCATCACCCATACTCTACATCGGGGATTCTCAACATTTTGGCACCACAGGCTGGACACGTGTTTTCCCCGCCACATATGCTGCTGTAAAATGAGTCCACGGCTGTCGTAAACACATTTACGACCAACGCAGGTGCATTTGCGGTGCACTTTCAGCTGTTTTTGCCACTTCCGCCGGTGGCTGTGGCAGGAGCAAGGGCGGCGAGCCACATGAAATGGTGCCACGGGCAGGATCTGGCCCACAGGCCGTATGTTGGGAACCCCTGCTCTACATCTTTTAAACCTTACATATTCCCAAAACCTCTCTTCCCTTCAACCAGTCTGTTATTTGTGTGGAATTCAGCTCTGGTCTTGATCAGAGCTTTAACAGTGTTACCCTGGCCACAAGAAAATGTCTCAAGTTTTGAAGAAAGAAAAAGAAAAAGGGCATATCTTGCCAGGCCAGCCTTGCAACAAATTGGCTTTTTAGTCAACTAAAAAGAGACAGAAATAGTTTGCCTCGTTTTCTGCTTTGCAAATTAGTTGTCTTCGTTTCTACAAATCAAACCCACACCAAGAGTTGGCTGGATAAATCAGTGGTTTAGGTATCTATCTGCAGAGCCAGAGACCAGGAGTTCAGTTCCCCGTAGTGCCTCCCTCTGATGAGAAGAGCCAGCCTGTGTTGCTTTGGGCAAGCTGCAGAGTCCCAAGATACCACATAAGAAAGGAATGGTAACTCATTTCTGTGTATTCTCTAACGGGAAAATGCTGAAAAGGATCGTCATAAATCAGAATTAACTTGATGGCATGACGTTAATATTAAATCAAGAGAATTTCAAGCCACAGAAAAACCAGCAGCAGCAGCAGCAGGAGTTTCCCACGATGCCGAAGTTGTTCTTTGGTATCCAAAGTATTTTTAACTAACCACTAATCTGGAGGCACAGAGGGGGAAAGTCCTATATACACTATCACAAACCAGCTGTAATTATTATTTTATTCAAGTCTCCCGCAGGAATTTTTTTTTTGCTGGACTTCCTTGGACATCATCATAAAAACTACATTCTTCAAGCTTGACAAGCTACTGCTATTTATGGACACCACCGTTTTATGCCTTTCAAACCAGCCGACTATTTAAAAAGAACTATTATTATTGCTTAATGAAGAAGAATTTGAAAAGTCTGGGAAAGAAAAAACAATAACGACATAGGTAAAGGTGGCCCTTTAAATAGGTAAAGGTTTCTGACGCTGGTGAAAGCCAGTCATATCTGACTCTAGGGTTCAGTGCTCATCTCTGTTTACAGCCAAATAGTGAGCACTGTCTGTGTCTGCAGACATTTCCACGGTCATGTGGCAGGCATGACTAGACACCGGAGTGGGTGGAATGCTGTTACCTTTCCCACTAAAGTGATACCTGTTTATCTATTTGTAATTTTTTTGCTTTCAAACGGCTTGGTTGGTAGGAGTTGAAACAGAAACAGGAGCTCACTCTGTCCTGCAGTACTCAGGTCTCGAACTGCTGATCTGTCAGCTTTCCAGTTATCAAGTTCAGTGGCTTAACCATATTCCAATAATGGTTCACAGCATATTCACAGCAGCCATAAGAAATATTTCACTATAACTAATTTGTACAACACAGGGATCAGGACCCAAGGAAATCAGGGCCAAATAGCAAACTTTATCCAAGTCCAAGGTCAAAGCCAGGAGGAGATGGATAGAGTCCTGAAGCTGCCTCAGATCCCGATACTAGCTCTGCTGGTACCAGGGCTGATGTGAACTATAGATCACCTGACATCTGATTAGGATGATTATTCTATGGGGACATATGGGATTGTCTTTATGCTGCCTGTCCACCTTGGGCATAACTTGCCTTTGATCCTCCTTAGTTTAAGATTTAAGGAACAACATTAGAGGAGGTTGTAGCTGAGGAATTCAACCTCCCCTACGTCACATGGAAGACCATGAAGAGGCTGAGGGTTGGAGTCCCTAAATGTAAGACCAACATGCTCAAGCAGGGTGTGTGTGTGTTTGTGCTGGCAGACAACAACACAGTGTGTGACTGTGGAGAGATACAGATGCCAGCTCATTTGCTGGTCCGTCAAGTACTGACGGAAACATGCTCCAATGTGGACTTAAGTTTGGCCAGCGACAAAACCAAGAAAGTGGCTTCATTTTGACAGTCCAGGGTTCGATCGAGACAGGAAAGAAAAAGAAGTTTAACATTTTAGCCTTTGAGCTAGAGATGTCAGTGGTCAAACCTGGAACCTTATGTCTAGAGAGAACAATCTCTACCACTGAACTATATATCTCATCTGTCTACCTACGCCCACTAGAAAGCAGACAAATGAGGAATAAGGTCAGATACAGGAGGCTGTTGGCTGGAAAAAAACATTTTCCTCTGGAACATTTTTCACTCAGAGCCCTGTCTGGGGGTTGTTGAAGAACTGTACTCTAAAAGAATAACTTTTCCAAGCTGTCTTTTGCCCTCTTTTTTGCTATTAAGCACACATTTGCTGTTTTCTTACGGTTTGCCAGTTTGGGAGGGTGAGAAGTCGTGTTTGCTCTCCACTTCTCAGGTTTCATGGGCTAATCGTAAAGCTACAATTTGCTTTCTTCATCCTGCACCTCAAAATAGCAGAATGTAAAGGAACATCTCTCCTTAAAAGAAAGACTAATAAAGGAGGTTTGTAGCTGCATCAAAAAATTAAGAAAATAAAACAACGAAAAAAACATTTTAAAAAATCACCAATAATGGAGCCTAAAGTAAATAGCTCCTTAAACAAATCATGAAAATCAGGTCTGTTGTAACAAAGTAACACGGTTGGCTACTCCTCTGAGCGTCCTGTAGTATAAATGCTAATTTTTCAAGAACAAATAATAATCCCACCCATTTTGAACTTTTATATCTGTGACCCTGCCCTATCTACTGCCTCATGTTAAATATTACCCTCTTCTACTTCCAAATTCCTACATTATCTACATATTTATCAGGACTGGGGAATTTAACGATGACTAGGCATGGACCACATACCGCCTCCTTGTGGCTTCCTAATCATGGTGTAGTCTTGTGGTGTCTTTTTAAAGAAATATATTAGCATGCAAAAAATGCAAAAATTTCTATAACAAAGAGGATAGTTTTCTAGGAGCACAATCTAGTCATTCTACGGAAATTTCAGACTATTTTCATTAATCAGAATCATCCCTTTAAGAGCTGCTTTATGCTGTTTTAGAATGCAGTTATTTTTTTTCCAAATTGATCCATTATTTATTTTTTAAATGAGTTTACAAAGATGGAACGTGGAAATATCACATGATGAGTTGCTAAATGCATAACTGGCAAGTATACAAGTCTTCAGATTTCAGCAATTTCCTCCCATGATGGCTTTATGAATGCTTGGTTCAAGGACAAGAACCTCTTTTAGCCTGAGAAACTAACTCATTTTCAGGGACCGCATTCCAGCTGTTGTTACATGTCTTCAAGCTACCCCTGACTTACAGAGACACTACGGATGAGTGATCTTCCAAATGTCCTGTCCTTAACAATACTGCCTAGCTCTTAGCAAATTCAAGCCCATGGCTTCCTTGATGAAGTCAATCCATCTCATGTTTGGCTTTTCTCTTTTCCTGCTGTCTTCCACCATTCCCTGCATTATCATGTTCTCCAAATAAGCTTAACTCCTTGAGATGTGCCCAACATAGGAAAGTCTCAGCTTCAGTATTTTTGCCTCCACAGATCAGGCTTGATCTTCTCTAAAACCCACTTACAGGTATTTATCTTTCCGACAGTACAGGATTTGTTTAAACCAGGGGTTCACAACCTATGGTCTGCGGGCTGGACCCGGCCCCCGACGCTGTTCCATCTGGCTCACAGCGACAAACCCAGAAGTGGATGTGCCAGTGCATGCGGTACACACCCATGCAGGTGCAAATTCACCCACTGCAGTTGTTTCTGGCACGCTCAGCTGTCTGAGGGTGAGTAGTCTGCTCCGTGGTGCAAAAACCTTGAGAGCCCCCGTTTTAAACATCCCAGTTCTTGCTTTATGATTTCCAATTTACCTTGACTCATACTTCTCATGTTTTCTGTTGCAACTGTATGTATAGTGCCGCATCAGATTTTCCTTTCAATTTTGTGCAGGCCAAGTACTTTTGGTACTGATTTTTACCTCATTAGTGACACGGCTATTCATACTTATCTTTTGCTCTTCTCTAACAGCTGACTGAGTGGGGGTTTTTTACCTAGAAGTCTCATCTTCCAGCATTATCTCTTGTTTTATTTTGAACTTCTTCCATGTCCCAATCAAACCCTGGATTGCCAAAATGCCGTTGGCCAAACCCAAGTTCTCATTTGTGCATGTTTCTGGAAGCAATCGGCAGACCGGGAAATGAGCCAGATTCTGCACCTCTCCACATTCACACAATGTGTTGTTGTCCACCAGAAGCTCCCACTTGAGCATGCTGGTCTTGCATTTAGGGACTCTAACCCTCAGCCTATTCAGGGTCCTCCGTGTGACGTAGGGGAGATTGAGATCTTCAGTCATATCCTCCTTTAATTAGTTGTTCTTTGTCCAGCAAGCTCCTTCCTCTGTCTTCTAATTTTGAATTGTCCCATCATAGGCAGGGAAAGTTCAGCAGCAGTTTACTATTGCCACCAAAGTAAGCTTGTGTGTCACTGCCAATGTCTCTTCTGCCAGTGTCACCTTCAGCTGCCACTACTGCCCAGTAACCACCTTGAAGAAGATGGATGTCTCTTTGTTTGATGTTTTAACTGTAATTATTCCACCTTGGGTGACCCTGCTAAGAATCCAGGATCTCAGCAGAGTCTGGTCTTTGTACGGCATTACTCTCAGCATCACCGGCACACTCAAATCCATTCTCTACATTAAGGTGTTGATCCAAAGGTAGTAGGCATGGCCAAAGAGTGGAACCCAAATTCCACTTGAGCTTAAAGCTCAAATGATTTAGGAGAGCCATTTTTAATGAGTAAAAAATTTACAAAAGCTAGTAACCCACCACCTGTCTGCCCAAGTTATCCTGCTACGGTAATAGAGTAGACCACACTGCCAGCAATTCAGCGCTGAGTGTCAGATAGCAGTTAACTAACCTGACCACCTTGAGGACTAGTGGCCTTGGCGAAGTCCACAGGAAAGGGTAATGTTCCCCAAGTGGATTAAATCCCACTTGAATCCATCTTGATGGAGGGCAGCAGCTTCATCAATCATGGCCTGGGGCTGAGGAGAACTTTGTGTGCCAAAAGGGCTCAGGACCAGAAAGTGACTCACGGAACTGGATCAGTGGTACGGGTGTCATGCTGTGATGCAGAAGGCAGATGAAAGGCCACTGCATTATATTCTCAGGACAACCTTCATGACTGATCATCATGATGATCACCTATATTCAGATTCAGATATGACAGAAGAAGAAGTAACCCACCTTCCCCCTTCCAAATAAGGGTATCACTAGGAAGAGGGCATGGCCGTCAAAGATCCCACAGAGGGATCGAAGGAGATCTTGAGAGGATTTTGGCAACAGTAGCATCAAATAATAAGCAAGGTACAGAAAATTCTAACCAAAGTGCAGTAAGATACTCATTGATTTTGATTCCATTAACAGCAGACAAAGTCAAAACCCTCTGTGAGTTATGTCTAATTAAATGTATAGAATATTATGATTATCTTTTTCTTAGAAGCTGCTAATGTATTTCATCAAATAATAAGTTTTCTACACCATAAACTTGAGAAGAACACTTTAAACACCAGAGCCCCAAATGCTATGAATGATCTGACATGTCTACAAAAGAGCTCAATCCAATGTGACATATAAACTGCTTCCTCTTTCTAGAACAGTCTTTTGGCTTTGCAAATGTAACACATTTTGAATCTGGACAAATATACAGCCGAGGTTTTTTTAAAAAAAATTTTTATCTCAGACAACACAACCCAGTGGTCTATGAAAAATCACAAATAAACGTGCACATGCCTGGAGCAGATTTGGAATGGGGCTGAAGAAATCAGCAGAGAGATTAATGGTTTCTGCCAAGCCAAGGACAATGTTCCTTCACAAAAATCCACAGTGATTAGTACACAGAAGCGATGTCTTGATAATGACGAGCCTGGCGCCTTGCCCAAACCTTCATTTCCTCCTCTCCCATTAAGCAAACCATGCTGTTTTCTAAACAGAGCTCCAAGCAGCTCAGAATATAAGAGCCGAAAGGGAAACTGATGTTTGTCCAAAAGCAGCAAAGACTCGGGGACAGAAGCCCGTTTCCTCTGACTTCTCCCTGCACCACCGTTTCCAATCCTCCTAGATTGAAATCCTTAAACAGACTGCACTGGAGATACAGAGATAAAGACACCTTATCTACATGAGCCGAAGCAAAGCTGCTCCGCAGGGGGCACACGAGAAGCCGGTTAAAGCAAATTTGCTTTTCCTGCCATTTCCATCTAATCTTCTGCTATTTTGAGTGGGAGATGTTAAAGCGGGCAGATCTCACAAGACGCTCCTTCCCTGGGCCAGAATTGGGCCACTCCTGCAGGCCAGAGTGACACAACTATTTTTTTTTATTCTACTATTTATGCCAGTCTGGCCAGGTTATCCTGCTATGGTAATGTTGTTGTTGTTGTTCAGTTGCATAGTCGAGTCCGACCCTTTGCAACCCCACGGACCATTGTACGCCAGGCACTCCTGTCCTCCACCATCCTCCTCAACCCGCCCAGCTTTGTGCCCATTGTGTCAACAGTGCCATCTAGCCATCTCATCCTCTGACACTCCCTTCTCCTTTTGCCCTCAACCCAGCATCAAGGCCTTCTTGAGTGAGTCCTCTATTCTCATTAGATCATACTGCCAGCGACTCAACGCTGATTGTCAGGCAGCAGTTAAATAACCTGACCACCCTGAGGACTAATGGTTATGTCCACAAGGAAGGGCGATGGTCCCCAAGTGGATTAAATCCCACTTGAATCCACCTTGAGGGAGGCCAGGAGTTTCATCCATCCTGGCCTGGGGCTGAGGAAGGCTTTGAGTGCCAAAAGGGCTCAGGACCAGAAAGTGACTCACGGAGCTGGATCAGTGATACTATGGGGGTCACGCTGCAATGTGGAAGGCAATTGGAAAGTCACTGCATTATATTGTTCCCAGGACAATCTTTATGGCTGATCGCCATGAGGAGAGGCAATATTCGGAATTAAATAGGGAAGAAGAAGGTCAGTCATCCCTGCTCTTTACTGTTTATTCTGCCAACCGGCAGAGGACACTGGATACTGTACCTGGCTATCAGACAGGGCCAGGATGAGGCACTGGCTGATAAAAGAAATGTATTGACCACTAAGGGGTGCTGTTTGCCCTCAAAAGAGATTTCTTTCTACTTTTGCTTATGTTCTATACCAGGGTGCCCAAACTTTTTGGGCTGCAGGCCGGTCACATGGTTCGTCCCACTGGAAGGATGTTTTGAAACAGGATGAGACAGATTTTTTGGCTGACATTTTCTCTGCTTAAACCAGGGGTGCCCAAAGTACGGCCCATGGCCCGGATCCGGCCCCTGATACCAATTCATCCAGTACCCTCGTCGCTCCTGGAAGTGGAAGTAAAATGTGCCCGAACGGAGCAACGAGGGTGTCATGGATCGGATGAATTGGTGTCAGGGCCAGATCCGGCCCATGGGACATAGTTTAGACACCCCTGCTCTATACATAGCAAAGCCGAAGCAAAGCAATCACAGTTTATATACTGCCCTATAGCGGTCAGTGCACTCTCTGGGTGGTTTACAAGTTAATTAGCATTTTGCCCTCAACATGCTGGGTATTCAATTTACCAACCTCGGAAGGATGGAAGGTTGAGTCAACTTCGATCCCTGGTCAGAATCAAACTTCCTTATATTTTTTTATATGTCTTTAACAAAACGCCTTTGTTCCTGAAGTATTAGTTATGTCCTTACCTCGGCCTCTTTCTGCTGGAGGATTCTATCTTTGTCCACAACTTCTTCTTCAACAGGCCTGCAAGAGAAAAGACAGGGGGATAGATTTCAATTGTCTTGCTGGCAGATTTCAAAAGTACCGGCTCTGCCATGAGGCAGAGTGGAAATACTGCCTCAAATTGTAGTTTGTTGGTGGTGAAGACTCAGAGAAAAGAGCTATTTGTGGGTTTGGAGCCTCTTAAACTAAACTTGCTTCTAAACTGCAATGGCAGACATACCTGCAGTCAAGATTAAATTGCCAGTTTAATAGGCTTTTACAACTGCAATGGCTCAAGTGGCTAAGATGCTGACTGGAAAGATGACATGTCAGCAGTTTGATTCCCAAGTACTGCAGGACAGAATGAGCTCCCATCTTTGTCCCAGCTCCTGGCAACCTAGCAGTTCAAAATTAAGAAATTGCAAGTAGATAAATAGGGATCACTTTGATGGGAAGGTAAACAGCATTACATGTGCTCTGGTGTCTAGTCATGCCTGCCACATAACCCCGGAAACATCTGCAGAAGCAGACAGTACTGGTCTGGGATAGGAACCCCTCCCATAAAGAGATAGACATGTATGTATGAGAAAACTCTTCACCTGAAATTGCAACCCATGTGAGAAAGTCACACTTGACTCACATCCAAGCCCTTACTAGCACTTGATCAGGGCTCTAATTAAAAAGCGAGGAAGCAATCTAAAAGCGACTCTTACTGAGGTTTAATGGCTTCTCACTGTATTTTCACACTGGGAAAACAAACAGACAGGTTATGAGAAAGATCAGGGCCAGAGGTTTGTAGTAGATGCCCTTTTCTTGCACCTACATTGAAAATAAGCAAGGACAAAGCGACAAGCACAAAATACAACCAAACTCTTGACTCACTTGCCAGTGCGCTTTAGTCTCTCGGAGCGGAAGTTTTCATAGTGCAAATCCTGGGTGACTTCTTGAAGATCTTGCATGTGTGTCCTGAAATGAGAAATGCAAATGCTGACTTTGCCTGGATAGAAGTCCACGTGGGAAGCAGCCTCTTTTGAACTGCTGGCTCCTGTAGCATGGCCATGCAGAAGAATACAGAGGCTTTTCCTTCCTTTTCAGATGATCGGGAGTTTGTTGTGCCATCCTTGTTTGGTAAATGGTGCCTAACGTTGACAATTCATTGTTATCATATGTCATTAAGTCAGAACCAACTTAAAGGTAAATGTCACCCTTCCTCGAAAGCCAGTCGTATCCGATTCTAGGGTTCAGTGCTCATCTCTTACAGCAATCCTAACAGTGCTTTCAAGATAAGAGGGATATTTAAGGAATGACTTGATCACATCCACCTAGGATATTCCCATGGCTGAGCGGGATTTCAAACCAGGGCCTCCAGAGGCATAGTCTGTCATTCTATCCACTGCACCTCACTGGGTATTTAGTACTGTGAGTTCCTATAGTCTTTCTCAGCTCCAGCCAACCTAGCAGTTCAAAAGCAAGAAATTACAAGTCGATAAATAGGTGCCACTTCTGTGGGAAAGGTAGTCATGTCTGCCATATGATCATGGAAACATCTGCAAATACAGACAGCACTGTAAAGGGAGATTAGCACCAGCCCCTAGAGTTGGATATCACTGGTTTTCAACAAGTTAATATTAAAAATAACTTCTAGTTTGAAAAGTCTTATGCCAAATGGGAAAGATAAAACAGAAGCCTTTTAGTGACAAACTGAACATAAAGTTTGTCAGTCTATTGCAGCAAACTAAATGCATAGTCCCATGATCACTATTTTTTCCAATGGAAAATCTCCACCTTCCCTTCAGAAAACAACATTCCTAACCACTACGGCTTTTCATTCAGAAAGGATAAAACGCACAAAGGTAACTCTTCAACTGGTACATTACCGGTTCAAACATTTATAATGGAATTACAGTAAAACCCCGACTTACAAATGCCTCGAGTTACATAAAATTTGACTTACATAATGATTTTGTGCTAAAACGATGTCCTGGTTTACACAAATTCCTATGGCTTTGCTTTGAGTTACATAAAAATTCTTTTTCCTATGGGTTTGTTTTGAGTTATGTAAAAATTCATTTCCCTATGGGTTTGCTTCGATTTACATAAAAATTTCATTTTTTCCTATGGGTTTGCTTTGAGCTGCATAAAACTCCAATTTAAGCAAAAGCCTACGGAACAGACTTTTTTCATAAGTAGGAGTTTTACTGTATATTTTACAGCCATTCTCTGGCATTTAGCTCACAAAGTCTGATTAATGGATTTACTTGGGTACTAATAATTCCAGACATTATTAAAACTTACCTAGCTAAATGACATGTCTTAGATTTTTCAGCTCTAATATAACCCTGGCTCTTTACCAATACAGTAATACCTCAGATAACATTAGTATCGAATAACACTAAAATCGCATAACATTAAGGAATCTGGGGGGAAGAATTGCATCGGATAACATTAAGATCCTATGGGATGCTTCAGATAACAACCGCTAAAGCCTGTGTGGTTACAATGTATCTCTATGGATCCCATAGGATTTTAACATGCATCGGATAACACTAAAAATCGTATAACACCAAGACTTGTGGAACCAGGTTTTAGTGTTATTTAAGGTTTTACTGTACTTTCTTCCTCAGCTCTTAAAGTATTCTCTACATGACTCCATTTTGTGCTTTTAAGAGCAAATTTGTTTATAGAAACAGCTTGGGTTTAGGAGGAATTCTGATTCCCAAGGATCATGGAGGCAGAAGAGGCCATGCCAGGTGGCTGTGAAGACACACCTTGATAATATCCTAAAGACTGCGGCAGTCCATTGCTAGTCCCAGTGTTAAATCCTGCATGTCTCATTTCATATGTGCCATAGGAGATGGCGCCGTGATCATAGTGTGTGGGTCACTTCATGGCAAGCTGGGATCCACCTTAAACAAATTTGCGCCAGTGGCATTTTCCCTGCTTCAGGAAAAAATGCATTCTCGGATACAAGTTGCAGGCAACGATGATGACACTGCGATGCAAAGGCAGATGAAAGGCCACTGCATTTATACTCTCAGGACAGTCTTCATGGCAGATCGCCATGAGGATTGCCAATATTTGGATTCGGATACGGTAGAATCAGAAATAGGCCAGGTGGATGAAAGTTAACACAGAATGGATACCACTAGCGATCACTAGGAAGGCCAGGCAACCAAATGGGAAGACCAGTTCAGGGCAAAGTCCCTGAGGCCCTGGATGAGACTAGCACAGGATTGAAAAAGTGGGAGATGATGCTGACATTTGTACCACGGATCAACCAAGTAAGTAAACAAGAGCACATGCTAACAAGATAAAACTTTTAAACAAAGCGGCATTAATACATGTCTCCATAGGTTCATAGCAGCACAAAAGATTGAAGCATAAAAGCACTGTATTCCTGGGGGAAAAGAAGCAGTTTCTGCATATATCTGAGATCTAATGCAAAGGTGATTTATTTTTATTTTATTTTTTATTTTGTGTGTGTGTGTGGGCAATACATACAAATGGAATGACTAATTCATCACAGGGGCTAAATAAGGATGTCGACTCACACTAGCATGGTACGCAGCTTCAGGAAATCATTGTGTTCTGGATTCTCTACTTCCACCACTCCCCATGGATACAGGCGACCTCTTATCTTTTTTCCTTTCACTTCAATAAGCTGGTTGGAACCAATCACGGCAAAAGGAATGCTAGCCTGGAGGAGTGAAAAAATGCAGAAATTCCATTTGTCAACTTCATCGCTGAAGAATGCTAGGATGCAGGATCTGAATGGACACTTACATGGTGAGTGTTCACACATGTGGCTCCTTGGAAGAACACTCATAGATACCATGGAGAGGCAAGTTTTTATTGACGTGGAAGGGAGAAGTTAAATCCATGATGATGATGAATTTGGCTACAGAAACATAAGTAATTTCCTGAATGGACCAAAGACAGGTAATGACTCTTTTTCAACAGCCATGACTGCACTGTACGATGAATATATGTTGAATAAGGTCATCCTCTAGTCCATTTGTTGTCAGGCAAAGACCTTCCTTTAACCAAAATGTTAGAAATTCAATCAATTCAAGGTTGATTCAGCCTTCCATCCTTCTGAGATCAATAAAATGAGTACCCAGCATGTTAGGGCAAAATGCTAATTAACTGGTGAACTGCCTAGAGCAGGGATTATCAACCAGAATTTCATATATTTTTCACGGAATATATGCTGGTCTAAGGGATGCTCTATTGACAACATTTAAAGTTTGAAGTTGTAAAAAAGGTTTTCAAAGTTCTTTTTTTAAAAAAAAAAAATCTTGATTAATGTTTAATCTTGATTAATGTTTAATCATTTTAATCCCTCAAACTTGTCAAACCTACCTTCAGAACCCTCGTTTGTTCCTTGAATTCTTCATCCTCATCAGAGTCAGCATCGGGTAACTGGTAAATCCGAATACCATGCTCAGAAATTTCATCTAGAATCTGGAGGCAGGTACAAATGATAGGTGGAAATGCTTATTTATTGTGGCATATTTCTGGCTAAGTATCAGTGATGGGATGTCACCGGTTCCAGACGGATCTCTGGAACCGGTAAGACCAATCCCGGAGGGTTCTCCGTGAGGGGAAGTCCACTTTTGGGGCGTCCGGTTCCGGACGCCTGACCGAAAGAAAAAAAAAATTAAAATCGGAGCGAAAATGGCTCTAATTGACTGCGCATGCGCAGAAACTCAATCTGACGCATTGCACATGCGTCAGATTGAGTTTCTGCGCATGCGCAGTCAATTAGAGCCATTTTCGCTCCGATTTTCAAAACATTTAGAACTTTCAGGGCAGCGGCGGCGGCAGCAGCCCTCTGAGGGGGGCGCCTCCCCGCGGCACGTTGAGGGCTGCCTCGGCCGTCCGCTGCTGACAAGCCCCATGCCCTGGGGACGCCCGGCGGGGTACACCGCTGCCGCCGCCTCCGCCGGGCGCCTGTGGGCCGGGTGCCTGCACCCGCCGTCCACAGCCGCCGCCCGCCGCCGCCGGAGCTGCCGCTGCCTGAATCCCTGTGGACTCCTTCTTGGGTCGGTCCCTTTTGAGCTCGGCTGCCGCGCGCTGCGGAGGAGGAAGCTGTAGGCGGCGGCGGTGCGTATGGGGACGGCCCAGGGAGGCGCGGCAGCCGCGGCTGCCCGTCGCCCCTCGCCATGGCAGGAGCCGGGCTAAAAAGGTACCGGCCCAAGGAGGACGCCACAGGGGTGCAGGCAGCTCCGGCGGCGGCGGCGGCTGTGGACAGCAATCGGGGTGCCGGGTCCCAAGAAAGGTAAGCGAGGGGTTTTTATTTGGGGTGGGTGGGTAATTTATTTGTGTTTTGGGTGGGTGGTTGTTTTTATTTTATTTATTTATTTGTGTCTGGGTGGGTGGGCTGAGAGGGAGGGGTGTGTGTGTATGTTTATTTTTATTTATTTTTTATTTTTATTTTGGCCCCGCCCACAACGTCATGACGTCATGACGTCGGCCGTGACGTCATGACGTCATGCCATTGGCCACGCCCATGACGTCCGTGACGTCATGGCGTGGTAGTAGAATTTTTGTCATCCCATCACTGCTAAGTATGTGCATTTTATTAGCACTGCTGCTCTAAGCTACGGATAGATAAAATGTGCTCCTCAGGTTCTTGGACTACGAGTCCCATGATCTCTTATCATCACTGGCTAGAAGCTATGGGAGTTGCAATTCAACTTCCCACCCCATCTGTAATGCTAATTCTATGCATAATAAAACATAAATTAATTCAGGTAAAGGCATTAGGTTTTGATCATCCCACACAATCCAAATGGACTATTACAATGTGGTGGCTTAGTGGTTAAAATGCTGGATTTGATGACTGGAAGGTCGGCAGGTCAGCAGTTTGAGTACTGCATGATGGAATGAGCCCCTGTCTCTGTCCCAGCTCTTGCCAACCTAGCAGTTCAAAAGCAAGAAATTTCAAGTAAATAAATAGGGACCACATTTGTGGGAAGGTAAACAGTGTTCCGTGCACTCCGGTGTCTAGTCATGCCTGCCATGTGTTCACGGAAATGTCTGTAGATGCAGACAGCATTGGCTCTTTGGCTATAAACAGAGATGAGCAGTGAACTCTAGAGTCAGATATGACTGGCTTTTGAGCAAGGGCGGCCTTTACCTTTACCTAATGACTCTTGGTCCCCAAACTCCACAAGATGCATCCACAACTTGTGGAAAGGGTGTAACAGGATTTACCCTCTCCAGGAATTCCATTCCATTTCCTCTTTGTAAATAATTGCCTGCCACCTCCTTGAGAAAACCTGGCCTACACCAGGCACAGAATTCTTAGAGTGCAGCAAGGGACAAGCTGTCAAACCAATGAAAGCGGAGGCATTAAAGACAGGAGGGTGACTCTGAATGTTTGCCTTTCACCAGAGACATGAAACAAGAAAGCCCATTTATCTGGGTAGAGATGGTAGCGATAAAATCTGCAGGAGGAAACAATGGCAGGGAAAACTAACAAGGGTGCAAGAATAATATATCGCAGCTGTTCTAGCTGAGCGTTTTCCTGAAAGGAAGAAAAAAAGGAACACAGGGAAAACAAACGGAATGTAATACTGCCAACAATGAAAACGGTTTTACTTCTTCAGACATCAGTTTTATTAGCTCCAGGAGGTCCTGTGGTTCCTAAAGATTAGCTCTTCCCAGGGGGACGTTTGGAAGAAATCACAATCCAAAGTTCTGCTGCTCATGTAATCATTTTTTATGAACAGGTTTCCTCTTGTGGGTTTTGCAAGGTTTTGCTTATGAAACTGCCATCTAATACAGTAAAACCTCAAGTTACGACCGCTTCGGGTAACGTTTGTTGCAGTTTATGATGGCAAATCCTATGGAAATGCCATCCCGGGTTACGAATTTTTAATGGAATAGTTTCAGGTTACAATGATCAAATCGTGACCGTTTTTTACATTCTAAATGCACACCTATGGATGTTTCGGGTTACAATTTTTTCACGATAGGACAGAAGCTGTTGGAACGGACCTCCGTTGTAACCCCAGGATTTACCATACTTTTCACTCAAAAGGGTTCTTTCTAAAATAAAATGAAGAGGTTGAATCTCATGAAGTCAAAACAGGATTTACTCCAGGCTGAATTTCCTTCATAGAAGCCCCCACAACTAAAGCCTATTTTTAAAAAAAGGTTTCTTGTTTTACCTTAGAATGTTTGCCAGATGGCACAAACATCTAAAACACAGAAAAGGTTCTGATCCTCTTGCTTGATTATAGAGATTTTGCATCGAGAAATGTTTTGCATTAGAAAAATATACAGTAGCTAAGCTTTCAAAACTTTGGATCAACATTAAACACCATATCCCGTTATTCTGTTTGTAACAACGGCTGACCAAAACGGACCCAAAATAATCCTGACCAAGATGTTTATTTTTCTCTCAGCTGCTCCTTATTAGGCAAATGTTGTTGCTCTTTGGTCTTGCATATTAAGGGGCAAAAATTAAATTTAGAGAAGAAAGAAAGGATGCTAACTGAGCTGTGTATCAGACAAAAAGATTTGGACAACACTGGAGATCTTTGAAATATTATGTTTTTATTAGTTAAGTGGTTTGTTTATCAATATGGAAGAGGATGGTGCAATGTCATTTCCACTGAAATTACTTACATATTTTCTGCCCACAAGGTGTGGAACTGTGAACTTTCCCCCCTGCAAAAACACTACTCTGCCACTAAGCTCACCGAGACCAGCCATCAGTAAGCTCAAACCTCGAAATGTTCCATTTAAGATGATGCCAATATATGCTAACTGAAAGATAGACAAATCTGGAAGCAATCATCCTGCATTCTGTCTTCCCAATTTGGCCCAGCCAAGGCTTTTGTAAAGGTAAAGGTCGCCCTTACTTGAAAGTCAGTCGTATCTGTCTCTCTAGGGTGCAGTGCTCATCTCTGTATATAGCCAAAGAGCCAGTGCTGTCTGCGTTTGCAGATGTTTCCATGGACATGTAGTAAGCATTACTAGACACCGGAGTGCATGGAATGCTGTTTACCTTACCACCAAAGTGGCATCTATTTATCTACTTGCAATTTTTTTGCTTTCGAACTGCTAGGTTGGCAGGAGCTGGGACAGAGACGGAAGTTCACGCCATTGTGCAGCACTGGAGTCTCGAAGTACTGACCAGCCAACCTTCCAGTCACCAAGTTTAGCATCTTAACCACTAAGCCACTGCAATCCAAAGGCTTTTGTAAAGGTAAAGATAAAGGTCGCCCTTGCTCGAAAGCCAGTCATATCCAACTCTAGGGTTCAGTGCTCATCTCTGTTTATAGCCAAAGAGCCAACACTGTCTGCGTCTGCAGACATTTCCGTGGACATGTGGCAGGCATGCCTCAACACCAGAGTGCATGGAATGCTGTTTGCACCAAGTTCCAAAACATGTAAATCATAATACCTTGTCCAATGCCTTACATTATAGCAGCAGAAAGATTTCTATAGGCACATAAAGATTCATCTTGGGAATAGTGGTCTTTTTCATCCTACCAAGGACTGTAAGGACTTAAGCGCCAAAAGGTTTTGCTCCACTTTATGAAGAATCTATCCAAATTTTCACATACCCGCCTCTTCAGTCTCTCTCTCTCCTTCAGAGTCAAGGTGTCTGCCTTAGCAATCACAGGGACAATGTTCACTTTGCCATGAAGGGCTTTCATAAATTCCACATCCAATGGCTTCAATCTGAAAACCAAAGATCAAAAACCTTAACGGCAGCACCATAACAGTTTTCTACTAAATCTGCATGATGCAAAAGGTCACAACAGGAACCATGAAGCTCTTCTTCAAGGCAGTTCATATGCTTCCCCTCTTTCACGTCATCACACAGGAAAGTGTAGAGAATTCTCTTTTCCTACCTTTCTCAAAATTAGCAGCTCTCATAGTTAGGTTTGTTTGTTGTTCTAATTGCATTACTTGATAGGATATAGTGAATAACTTGTTGTATGTATCAAATCAAATCTTTATTATGGTCCAAGACCAGCATAGTACAGGAAATGATAGACATTAAGATGAGGGTATTTAAAATATATTTTAAGAGGAACATATCTGTTCAGTAATTTAAGAAGAGTAATAAAATTAGAATTTAAAATTAATATTGCTACAACTACCATTGTGCCTATGATGTAGCATTGGTAGTTTGTTTAGCTGAAGAATCTGTTAGGATTGTTCCTCTGATCTTACACACTGTGGCACAAAACCTGGCAATGTTACAGGTGACGGTGGGACTTTTATCTGATAATAGCCAGTGGGTATAAATACTATTTGACTGGCCAGGATATTTGCAGAGCAGAGGAGATATGAACTTGTTCCAGATGTTTTTATAAAAAGGGCAGATGCAGAGAACATTGTTCTGTGGTTTCGATTTCTCCAGTGTCACAGGGGCACAATCTCTCTGACATTGGTATCCTTTGGAACTTTCCCTCCAGAACTGAAGAAGAAGAAAGAGTCTGATAGCAGGCCAATGTAAACGCCTTCTGACGACTAGGCATCTCAAGTTGGAGCAGCTACTGGGCTGGGGAAACTGTGTGTCTCCATGACTCTGGAGCCAGAAAGCTTGGGGCTCTGGCTAGGTTGGCTTGCCTCTTGGTTTAAAGGCCAGTTTCACAATTGTCTCATGGCCTGTATGAGAGGTTGGGGGAAGCCAAGGTATTGCAGTCTGAATTGAGTTGCTCTTTTCAATGCAGATTGGAAGTTACCCTGTAGAGTTAGAGGAACCAGACCATTGGGATTAAATAGAGTCTTGAGAGTGGAGAGTAGCTCACTGTATTCTCAAGGATGTCTTGGTCTTCTCTGGTCCTCAGGAATTTTAGTATGGTGAAGGCTGATCTCTGGGCTATAAGAACAGCATGTGAGGTATGTGCATTTCTTGAGCCTGAATCTTGGAGGACTAATCCCAAGTATTTAAAGCTGGAAACCTACTCTAGCCTATGTCTATTTATTCGCCAGATGTGTTTCTTAGGCCTTTTAGGAAAGGTTTTCTGGTAATCAGTCTCCAATCAGTTACTGTTGCAGTAACGAGCCATGGATGCCAGTGATCTTTTGAGGTCTATTAAGGCCCTGGAGAGAATTACGGCATTGTCAGCCTATAGGAGTGTGTGTATGGGTCTATACACCTGGAGTACCAAGGTTCACAATCACTGAGTCTACAAGCTAGTCTGGGAGGGTGGAAAGCAGGACTTCTTAAATGGTCAACCGTATCATTGATGAAGAAGTTAAATAGAAGTGGGGCCAGTACACAGCCTTGCTTGATGCCCTTCTGTGTGGGTACAGGCTTGTGTTAGCATGAAGTGTGGATCAGGTAGAGCACCTGGCAGTCAATGGACGATGTCTCTATCTCAGTGATGGTGAATCTTTTAGAGACTGAATTTGCTCTGCCCCTTTGCTTGGGCACTTAGTCTCTAAAAGGTTCACCATCACTGAGATAGCGAATACAAGGGGCACCAAGGTTGGCCATCCCTGACGTAGTTGAACAGCAGAGCCAGAAGTAAAGACCACAACTCCTTATCGTTTTTTAACAGTTCTTTTTTTTTTTTTTTTTGGGGGGGGGGTTAAGGTCCTCTCCTGGGGCCTTTCCCGATTGGAGTTGGGGGATGGAGTCAATTTCAAACTTAGATACCAGTGGTCATTTGGGAAGGCCCTCCAGGTCAACAATCATGGGCCCTGTTTCTGTGGCTGCCTCCTGGTATAACAGCCTCAAGTGCCTTTCCCATACCTCTGAGGGAATGTGGGCACTGAGCCACAATGGGTTTGAGTTAGTGCTGCGATTAGTAATACGGCAGAAATGGGCTGATTCTTCTGATCTGACGGCCAGAACAAGTTGTGACCAAGTGGCCCTCATTGTCTCTACAGAGGAGCAAAGTTGTGGTTTACTTGTTGCTATTTTTAAAAACTTAAAATGATCTGGCTTTTGGTAGGGAAAGAAACAAGGCTTCAAAGAATGAGGAAAAAATCTGTATGATGTGAAGTTCATATTACACAACTCTGCATGGATGTATCTCACTTGATAATTAAACTTCTCATATTTCGTTGACAACATGGTAATTACAACTTGAGTTTCTAGGTGCTCATCAGCTTTAGTGAGTACCCCTGTGAAGTTTTAAATTAAATCTTTTCTGAAATGGAAACTGAACTAGGAAAATCATTCCTTAATCCCAATTCTTTAATCCCAAAGATGATTTTAATTAAGTTGGCTAGAAGACAACATCCCTCCCTGAAAGCAACCCAATGTTGTGAAAGAATAAAGTTTTTAAAGTTTCCTCTCTTACCCATGTCCAAATGGTGATATGAAGTAAAAACAGCAATGAACTCTGTTGTCTACAATGTGGCGCCTGTTGAGTCCACTCTCATCATGAAGATATCTTTCAAACTGGTTGTCAATGTAGTGGATGATTGTCTTGAAGCTGTGATAAAAAGGAGGAAAAGTGATATTTGCAATGAGACAGGGTTACAACTCAAACATCTAAAAAATGCTGTTTCTCTTATTATATATTTGCCTGCCTTAATTTCAAGGAATCTAATTTCAAGGAATTTAATACGCCAACACAGTTGTGCTTCCTTTGTCCCTCTCTAACTTCATGCTTACGGCAACTGTGTAGATATAGTTTTGTTTATCTAGTTTTGTACATCTAGTTGTGTGTATCTAATGCAAAGGTTCCCAACCTAAGGCCTGTTGGCCAGATCCGGCCCTTGGTGCCAATTCATGTGGGCCCCCACCCCTTCAAGGACGTTCAAGAAACAAAATGGCCATCCCCTTGAAGCTATTGGGACAAAATGGTCACCCCCTGCTAGGTTGGCAGGAGCTGGGACAGAGATGGGTGCTCATTCTGTCATGCAGTCCTCGGCTTTTTAACCGCTGACGTTCCACCTCCCAGGCAGGTTCTTACTCAATAAAAAGACCTTATAAGGTGCAAAACTATACCCGAGTTAACAGAACAGTAAGGGTTCACTTCTGTTGACTACAAAGCAACTCAAAAGTAGAAAGGTTCGACAGCACAAGATCTAAACAAGAATGTAGTGTGTTGGGGCAGAAGCACAAACTGGCATTCAGCACGTAATCTGGGGCATATTTTGTAAGTGCAAAAGTCCAAAACGCCAACACAATGAAGTGCAAGTAAAAACGGAAGCCGCTCCACCCCTGCGGCACACTTTTAACTGGCTGACTAAACTTGAGTCACCTCCTTCCTCAAGTCTTTCCTTTCTTCCTTCCCAGGACCTTCTTAGGGTTATAAAATTCTCTACATCTTTCTCTCCCCTCACCCCCTACCAGTCATACATTGGTTCAGAATTTCAATACCCAGCTTTTTAAAAAACGTTGGAGAGACTGACCATAAGCCAACACGTTTAATTGCATTCATCCACATGCATTCCCATGGGGATAAAAAAGCAGAATCAAGACACAATTGTCAGTGTGATGTGCAAAAAGAACACTTCCCTGCTACTTTAAGTTGCCTATGTGTGATTCTCAAGCTTTACTACCACTACTTTTTGCTATTGAGTGTGAAACACTAATGCATTGTACCTTCCCGTTTCCGGGAAACACCTGCTTTCCAACACAATGCTGTCATTACTTAAATGACATCATTTCCTATAATGTGCCATTACAAAAGCAAACAAGGTAATCATTGTTGAGGGACAGTATTTAACTGCTTTCTGAGAATGAAATACAAATAATGGTGCCAAAACACAGATTCACTTTCTAGCCAAAGAGACAACAGGTCAAAAAATTCAAAAACTGTTTCATTGGGACAAAAGTCAAGGACGCTGTTTTACTGAATATTAGTTGTGGGTTTATGGGACATTATCAAATTTGATACACCACAACTAGCAGGTTGTTATCTGCTGCAATTTTGCCTGGATCCCCCAAAAAACCATTATCATCTCTTATGATGAAAGTGGGTTCTCAATGCAGATTTAAACAGGTTTAATTTTTTTTGCTCCCTGACATTTCTATGCATTAGACCTGTTGCTAGAGGAATTAGATTAAGGGAAGAATCCTGGAAAGTATGGCATATTCCTTTAAAATAAGGATGGAGAATGTGGAGCTTCTCAGATGTAGTTGAAATGAGCTTCTGTCATCTCTGATCTTTAATTGTATGGGCAAAAGCTGATGGTAATTGTAGATGTTCTTCAAAGTGGATAATGTAAACTGGGAGAACCTCTCTCTCTCTCTCTCTCTCTCTCTCTCTCTCTCTGTGTGTGCGTGTGTGTGTGTGTAACCTCTGTGTGTGTGTGTGTGTGTGTGTGCGCGCGCGCCTGCGCGCTAAAGAAACAGTCAAAGTCGATGTTACTTTGGGTACTGCTTTGGTTTGCTTAGTGCCTTGGTTTGCTTCGTGCTGTTGTTGTTGTGAAGCTGAATAATACTGTTGCTCCCCTGTAGGGATTTCCCAGTATTTGAGCACTGGAAGGCTTTCTTCATTTTCAGTAAATTTGGCTCGCACTTCCTCCTGTTGAATTTCCAAGCTCCTTTAGCCTGACTATTGTACTGCAAGGAGAATTTCCTGTTGATTGTATTCCAATGCCGTGTTTATTCTTCAGGAATATTTCTTGAAGTCCTGTGAGTCTGGAACCCCACCCACTTTTTTGGGGGGGACAGAGGGTTTGTGCAAGGAAATGAAGTTAAAAAATTAAGCTTTGTCCTTGCAGTGCTTTTGTTGAATATACTTGATATACTTGATGTGTCCAGTTTGATGTGCTGGATCAAAGCATCTTCTCCCACGAGATTTGAGTGAGCTTTCGCCATTGGGAGGTCCTAGCGCTACCGTAGCAAGGTCCAATGGTGCGTGGGGGACTGAGGCCCGTGTTTGCGATGCTCCTTTAGCCATTTTAAATACGACGAGACAGCTGGCTGGACTCATGTCGAAGTTGGGCATGTTAGAGCAATGCACTAGCCAGGTAGCCTCACGGTACATTAGAACAGACAGGAAGATTAAATATTGCTACCCAAAACTTACAATACAGAACATACCAGTCTTGGCTATTTATGGCATCTCCGTATCCCGGTGTATCAACTACAGTAAGGCGGAGTTTCACTCCTCGCTCCTCTATCTCTACCGTAGAAGCTTCAATTTGGACTGTTCTCTCTATTTTTTCTGAAAGAGAAAGTTTGAAGATGTTCACATTTGTTTGTCAACATCAGACAGAGTTGTGAAAGACAGCAACATATTTTTATGCATTTAGAAGGGACTGAGGTGGCTTAGTGGTTAAGACGCTGAACTTGATGCCTGGAAGGTCGGCAGGTCAGCAGTATGGAGACTCGAGTGCTGCATGATGGACTGAGCTCCTGTTTCTGTCCCAGCTCCTGCCAACCTAGCAGTTTGAAAGCAAGAAATTGCAAATAGATAAATAGGGACCACTTTGGTAGGAAGTTAAACAGAGTTCCGTGCACTCCAGTATCTAATCATGCCTGCCACATGACCACGGAAACATCTGCAATCGCAGACAGCGCTGGCTCTTTGGCTATAAACAGAGATGAGCATTGAACCCTAGAGTCAGATATGGGTTTTCAAGGAAAGGAGAACCTTTACCTCAGGAGTTCTCAACCTTTTTTGGCCGGGGGCTGGGTCAAGCTGCCTCAGACAGCTTTAGTGACCAGATGGTCATTTTGCCCGTCATCCACCACATGGCACTTCCTGGTGTGGTAGAGCTGGGGGGGGCATAAAATGGTGCCATGGACCGCATTTTGTCCCAACAGTTTCAAAGGGGTGGTCATTTTGTTTCTTGAATGCCCTTGGAGGGGTTGGGAGTGCCACATGAAATGCTGCTGCAGGCCAGATCCAGCCCATAGGCCTTAGGTTAGGAACCCCTGCTATAAAAGCAGCCTTCACCAAACCTATGCTATCCAGCATTAAACAGAGCTGCTCAGGATCTTTGGAAATGCAGTTCAGGACATCTGGAAAACACTACAAGGACAGTCTAGAATAGATCAGTGTTCCCCAACCTTTGGATTTTGGACTTCAATTCCCAGAAGCCTAAGTCAATTCCCCAAAGCACTGGTCAGCCAATGTACTGACTTTTGCTTCTGGGAATTGAAGTCCCCCTGTGGGGCATGGGCCCCACGTTGGGAAAACATTGGGTGAGAAGGAACTGTCAAGAGAAGCAAAGCATATGAAATCAGAAGCCAAGTCATCGAAGAACAGATTGTTTTACCTGCCGCTCCAGGAATGTAACGTTCAGGATACAGATCAGTCAGGAATAAACTGTTAATTAATGTAGATTTCCCCAAGCCAGATTCACCTGTAAAAAGAAAGATGTTTAATTGCCAGAAAAATTTGTCACACAATAAAAATATAGTTCTGCCAGAAGACACCTGGATTATAAAAAATGACATCAAAGGCTTTACTAAACTAAGGTAAAGGTCACTCTTGTTTGAAAGCCAGTCTTATCTGACTCTAGGGTTCAGTGCTCATCTCTGACAGCCAACGGATTGAGTGCCTGTCTCTGTTCCAGCACCTGCCAACATAGTTCAAAAGCAAGAAATTGCAAGTAGATAAACAGGGACCACTTTGATGGAGGGAAATCTTGGAGACAGCAAAGGAACCTCATTTGGGCATCTCCTGAGCGGAATTTCTCCAGCAAAAAACCTCTCAACCTAAAATATTTTTGACACAAAATTATTAATATTAGATAACATGTTAATGGTACCATCTGAGCCAGACTATTTCTCTTTGCCAATGGGTCCTGAGATTTATGCTGTTTACTAAACTTCATTTGTATTAAATTTCATTCATTTGTGAACTATGTGTAATTACAGTGTCCTCTTCTCAGAATTATGTGCTTGGGGAGATGCGTTGTTCTTGGGGATTTGTATTTCCACTGAGAGAAGTCGGCAGAGCAGAACTTTGTAATGCCAGATTTGTGAAAGGTTATGAGAGCAACCTACTAAGATGTTCATCCATCTACACATACACACACCCCACGGAAACTCAGCCAAGTTATCTAAACAAACTGTGCTTTGTTTAGAAATCTGACCTTGGCAGTTAAAAAAAAATTGCTTTAAAAACTCAAAAATAACAAGGAAGGAGACTCTAATAACAGAGGAACAGATCAACAGTTTTCCAACTTTTGCTTAAAGAGCAGTCCCCGTGGAATGCATTGTTTGTTTGTTTGTTTGTGTGTGTGTTTAAATTTATATATTGCTGCCCAAATCGAACGAGCGGCTCTGGGCGGCTTAACAACAATAAACTCACTGCAATAAATAAAACATTAAAAACCCTTATAAAACTCTTAATAGACTTTAAAAATTACCCTCCTCCTCCCCATCAATTGTTTAAAAATTAAGGTTAAAAAGCGACTAAAAGACAGAAAGGCCTGCATTATATAAGCCAGCAGGGTGGGGTCATCACATCCGCGGAGCCCCACACCTGCTTTGCCAGTCAGGTTTTTAGTCCTTTCCTGAAGGGCAACAACTCCGACTGGAGGCACAGCTCAGTTGGTAAGAGGGTCCATAGGGCCAGAGAAGACACAGAAAAGGCCCTCCTTCTAGTGCTAGAGTCTCTCTAGCTGATGGTATCTTCAGAGAGCCTCTCCGCTCTGCTCTTTAAGCGAGGTACCATTTCAGTGCTCTGTGCTGTGTCTCTTTTGCTACATAAAACATGGCCAAACAACTCAAAGAATGCAATTGACAGTGAATTAGTCCTCCGTGTGCCATTTTTGCTAGAGAGAAACAGCAAACTAATAAGGGCATATTTGTTTGGTTTGTTTTCTTTTACATATGGTAAGGCGATACATACTTGATCACCAGTTCCTGTTTAATTACGAAGTAATTGCAATGAAAAGAAAGGAGATAAACATACCAACTACCATTAGGGTGAACTCAAAGCCCTTCTTGACGGACTTCCTGTGGACCTGGTTAGGAAGATTGGCAAAGCCGACATATCCGGCAGAGTCAGAAAACTGGAACGGGAAACCAATAAAGAAAGTCACAAAAAGAGAATGAAATTTAACCACCCAGAAAAGCTTGCAATTTACTACAAAAGCACAAATTTTAAAGAAATAATTATACACTGGGAAAACAACAAAACAAACCCTTAGAACAAGCAAGTATTAATTTGTATATTTGAGATAAATTCAATAGAATGATTCTCCCTCTTTCGTTTCTGGATGTCATGCAAAAATGAAAGAGGTGATGTACATTCTATCCACACATTAAGGGTACATCCATCACGATGTGGAAATCATACACACCTCCAGGTTCTATTTTTAAAAAAACACAGCCTTATTTACACATTCCTCTTCTACCCTCACTTGAAAATATCTGAAGCAGCACATTCCCTATAACCAAAAAGTGTTGGAGAAGGGAAACATTCGACACATGGGTTTTGCAACAAATATAACAAAGAGTCTTGTGACCCTTAAACACCAAGAACTGTGATATAGCCCAAAAAAGGTTATGGCAAAATAATTGTACTAGTCTTCAGGAAATTACAACATTTGTTGTTACTTTACATTTAATCAACAATTCTGCTGCAAAGCCAATATAAATGTTGTTTATATCTTAGCTTGTTAAGACAAATGCTAAGATCACCCAAATGCAACCATTCTCTCAGCTACAAATAAAGAGGTCCCACTCTCCTAGAAATCTCAAACTCGTATGAAAGTATCTTATAGGTCAAGACAGACAGATACTGAACTATGTAATCCCAAGGAAAATTAAGAAGCTAAATTTAACATTGTTAGCACAAAATCACACCCTGAGTCCAGTGTACTTACCTTTACTTTTTCACCAGACTGTGACATGTTCTTTCACCCAAATGTCAAAAACTGGGGGGGAATTTACACAACATGTTAGGTGTTAAATGACAAAGCCAAGAACTCAACCTTTTATTTGTATTAATACATTTTTGTTGGCATTCTATATTTTTATTTATTTTAGTAAATTTAAAATTAACAAATAGTTTTCATTTTTTTGAAATTATTAACTACATAGTAGGTAAGGGTAGAGGTTGCCCTTGCTCAAAAGCCAGTCATATCTGACTCAAGGGCTTAGTGCTCATCTCTGTTTATAGCCAAAGAGCCAGCGCTACCTATAGATATTTCCGTGAACATGTAGCCAGCATGCACAGGACACTGTTTACCTTCCCACTGAAGTGGTCCCTATTTATCTACTTGCAATTTCTTGCTTTTGAACTGCTAGTTTGGTAGGAGCTGGGACAGAGACGGGAGCTCACTCCGTCATGGAGTACCCGGAAATTAAACTCCAACCTTCCAGTCAGTGAGCTGAGCATCTTAACCATTTGAGCCACTGCAGTACCCAACACCATAGCAGATGTTTACAAAATAATGTACATTTTTAAAATATATCTAATTGAAGTTTCTTGAATGTGGCCTTATTTGATTACAACTAAATTAATGCAACCTTCCAGATTGGCCTTATTTGATTGCAGCTAAATTAATGAAATTTCCAATGTGGACTTCATTAATTGCAGCTAAATTAATGCAGCCTTCCAAAGGAAAAGGTTCCTCATGCCTGGGTTACACCAATGAAATGATTCTCTTCCCATTTATTGATTTACTGTTAAGATCATCATACGATAAAAAGAAAACCTGTTAAAATGTAACTTTGTTGCATCTTCATTTCCCCAAAAGTAACTAGCATGCCCTCCTCAACCTGTGGCTTGTAACAAGTAACAGCAATGTAACAGTCAACCCTGGTCAGGAAACAAAGTACAGTATTTCAAAACATATGAGAAAAGAATTATCATACATAACGTAACAAACTTGTGCGGCCAGGTTATCCTGCTATGGTAACAGAGTAGACCATATTGCCAGAGATTGAATGCTGATCAGGTGGTTAACTAACCTGACAACCCTGAGGACTAACAGCCTTGGTTGGGGAAAGGTGATGGTCCCCAAGTGGATTAAATCCCTCTTGGATCCATCCTGATGGAGGGCAGTACCTTCAGCAATCCTTGCCCGGGACTGAGGAGGACTTTGTATGCCAAAAGGGTTCAGGGCCAGAAAGTGACTCACAGAACTGGATCAGTGGCATGGGTGTTAGCTGAAAAAGTGTAGGCACCCATAAATTTTAAGAACTATAAAAATGTCAAGTTGCGCCAAACTAGCCTGTCAGTCTGGCTTTTCCTCTGAAGAGGGAATACACATCCTCAATGGCTTTTCACTAAAAGCACCATTGAGTTGTGCCTGTATTGGAATTCACAATTAGCTCCATTGAAATGCACTCTTTAACTAGGGGCACCATGCCTCTTTTACATATGAATGAATTAATTACCAGTGGAGAACAATAGGAACTTGGCCTCTGATCCGGTTTTTTTGCCAGGCCGGTGGGCCAGGGCAATCCATTCCCCAGAAACCTGTGTTCTTCTGTTCACGAAATATGAATATTAAAAAAATAGACCTTCAAAAATTATCTAACATGGGTGTCACACTACTATGCAGAAGGCAATTGGAAAGCCATTGCATTATATTGTCCCCAGGACAATATTCATGGCTAATCGCAATGAGGATAGACCATATTAGGAATCAGATACAGTACCTGAAGAAGCAGCTTCAACCCACTGAAAACAGAACTCACAGCAGAAACTCCCATAGTCTCATGGGCAACATAGAGAACTTCCATAAATTGTTTTTTATTTGGCAAATTATTACACTTAGAGAGGGAATGTCAACCAGGAAAACAAGAAGAGGGAAGAAATACAAGCCCAGTTTTCCTGAAGAGTACCCTGGACACCAAGGAGAACAAATAGATCAGTCTTAAAAGAAATCAACCCTGACTGTTCCTTGGAAGGTCAAATATTGAAGATGAAGATGAAGTACTTTGAACATCAAATAAGAAGAGAGGAGCCACTTGAGAAGGCCCTGATGCTGGGAAAGGTCGAGGGCAAAAGAAGAAGGGGGTGGCAGAGAATGAGATGGCTAAATGGTATTCTTGACACAATGGACACAAAGCTGGGCGGGTTGAGGATGGTGGAGGATAGAGGTGCCTGGCATGGGATGGTCCATTAGGTTGCAAAGGGTTGGACTCAAATATGCGACTGAACAACAACAGCAACAATACACATCCTCTATCAGCGCTTTTTAAATTACCGATATCCTGGTACCCCATCTAATCTTGACTTGAGATTCTCTATGTCCTGGACAGCAATGGCTACATTGCTTTAATTCCCTTTGTTCTTTCCCACAACCAGGAGAAGCAGAAGAAAGTATATGACATCTGAAACACACTTCAATCTTATGTGAAATCTGCAGGATTCAACTAACTTCAGTAGAAGGTTTTAAAAAGAAAAAGCAACCAAATTCGGAGAGCCCTGCAGTGTGGCAGTGTGGCTGAATTTCATACACGGCATGTGTCTGTAAGCACATGTGAGGGAGGGTGCATACATCTACATCAATGTGAAGCATATTGCTCCTTTATTTAGACTATCTGCAGAAACAAAGAAGGAAAGAAGCAAGAAATCTCACTACGGGGCTTCTTGACAAATACACTTCTTCTGAGCCTGAAAGGGAGGAAATGACCTACAGACAGACACCTGTGACTTCTGGATACAGATGCTTCCCTGCTGCTTACCAAGAAATGCCATTATGGGCAGGATGCTGGACTATAGAAGAAAAGCATATGGTCAGCTAAATCCTTGCACTGGAGAAAATGAAGAAATAAATCCTGCAGT
This sequence comes from Furcifer pardalis, assembly GCA_030440675.1. Classification (NCBI taxonomy): domain Eukaryota; kingdom Metazoa; phylum Chordata; class Lepidosauria; order Squamata; family Chamaeleonidae; genus Furcifer; species Furcifer pardalis. The sequence continues at coordinate 7,863,261 of CP126898.1, forward strand.
TGACAGAAACTACAGTTAATACTCTGGGGGAGGGGATATTCTATAGCTCCTTGTACTATTATCAACCACAACAGACATAGATATAAACCAAGAGACTTCCTCCCGGCTCTTCCGAGTATTTCTCAAGCTGCTTGTCCATTCTTTATAGTGCCTTAGAAGTGGGGGGGTTTTAAGGGGGCTGCTGAAACTTTCCATGTGTCATGACTAGAGACCTGGATATGATGCAAAATTCCCCCAAGAATATTAAGATGATTTTCGGAAAGATAGGCATGTCACCATGCTCTTAAAAAAAGGCAAAAAAGGAACTTTTGACAGGTCAAGACTTGCAAATTTCATCTAGCATGAACCTCTGTGGATTGCTATGGCTTCTTCAATTATACAGAGTCATCATCAACGGCGGATACTTGTATCCAAGTATACATTTTTTCCTGGAAATACATTTTCACCAGGAAAAATGCCACTGGCGTATATTTGTTTAAGATGGATCCCAGCCTGCCATGAAGTGACCCACACACTGTGACCATGGAGCCATTTCCTGTGGCAAGAATGAAAAGAAAAAAGCAGGATTTAACACCGGGACTGCAATGGACTGCCACAGCCTTGAGGATATTATCCTGTTGCACCTTCACAGCCACTCCATCTTCCACGGCCTCTTCTGCCTCCATGACAGTTGGGAATCAGAATAGTGAAGTGATTCCTCCTCATTTTGCCGTTTGGCCCAATATGATGGTTTCCACTGGCATTTCCTCCACTGAGGGGACCATCACCCCACCTAAAGGGGTTCATCCTCCCGTAGCCATTGGCCCGTTTACGGAGTCAGGTTGTTTACCGCTGCCAAACATTTAGCATTGAGTGGCTGTACGGTCCATTACTGTAGCGGGATGTCCAGCCAGACATCTACAATATCTGAACCTTAGATATACAAGCACAATATACAGTATACAGAGTTGTACGTCAGACTGTAGCTAAATGAGATTTTTAAAATGACTATTATAAACAAAAAATCTAAGCAGTAAGAAACCAGTTAGCACACAACACACATTAGCTATCTGATACAAGCATTTGCTCAGATATCCAAGGGATATCAGACAGATAACTCAACCCTGTATCTAACTACCCAGATATAATTTCCATTGGTACTAACTATCCTACAAAACATGTTTGTTTCTGTTTGATTAAACTTGTACATGATTGCAGCCTTAATGTTGGTGGATTATATTAGATGCAAAAACAAGATTTGAGGTTGTACAAGGGCTACCGGGCTATAGAAATATCACAGCTGTTTCCTACCATGGAAAATCAGAAAAAAACACTGGCTTCTGTGTTTTCCATGCCAACTCCCCACCACCAACACCAATTATTCCCTCTAGAAGTAAGAATAATACAAACAAAAATATTGTAACTTTTATCAAAGCTTAGGAAAGTTATTTTTTCTGGGCACACTGGTTTAAAAAATCCAGGCACTGCAGCTCACAAAAGTAACTATTCAAAACTATGGTACGTTCTGAAACCAGTTATCATATCTGCAGATGCCTTCTGTATGGGTGAGAAAACAGAAATATTTTAACATGGAACAGACTAATAAACCTTATTTCTTTAGCATTAATGTTTCTTGTTGCTTTGGATCTGATAATTGGTTTGGATCTGATAATTGGCATGCATTTTTATAATCACTCACCCAATTGGACCAGCTCAAATTAAATATAACGACTAAATGTCTTATTTTTAAAAATCAATTGCTTTTTTATATTGATCAATTCTACATCCCTAGGGTCAGCATAACTTCAACTGTTACATTTCACTGAGTGCTTGCTCTTCTAAATACACACACAAAACCAATGCAGCTGTAAAAACAGAGCCTTCAGTAGTGCTTGAAATAATTCTGATAAACAAATCAACTTCAACCAAGCACTGCCATGCAATCAAATTATAACACAGAACTAATGCTTCACTTTACTTGAAAGCAGGATGTCCAATTCCCATCTTTTCCATCTCTCTACAAGAGTGTGTTTAGCAGATAAAGATTTAATCTGACTGTTGGCACAAAATTTGCCTTATACACAAACCCAGAAAAGTTACTTGCCTGAACCTGGCATATAAGACCCATCAGAGTATAAGACGCACCCGGTTATTACCAAAATAGCTACCATACGCCACTATGTACAGTACAAGACGCACTGCATTTTCCCAGTGTATTTTAAAGGGAGAAGAAGTGAGTCTTATACGCCAGCAAATTATTAATTATTAATATTGCTATTCTCCAGGCATGGGCTGGGCCACCGGGACAGGATGATTCATTCCAGTGCACCCTCACCTCTGGCACCCTGAAGCACAAATAATAATTTTATTATTATTTTATCCACCTGGCACACTGCATTTTAGATTAAGCCATTGCTCCAAGCTCCCTCCTTCAGCTTGAAGCAATGGTTTATTCTAAAGTGCCAAGCACTGGGTGGACCAAGCGAGGGGCAGTGACCAAGTGGTTCCCGGGGCAGCCTGCTCCCCCGTCCCTAGGTTACCACCCCTTGGGCCTGTCCATCGCCCTCCCATGCTGCCCAGCACACCCCTGCTATTGCCAATAACAATGGCAAAGGTCCCCAGAATTGAACACAAATATTTTGAAACTGGACTTCTGAGAAAGCTCAGTAGACATAATTGGCCATTATATAACCTGGAGAAATGTTCCTCACCAAAGATGATTTTCCTGAACTACATGTACTGTACCAACACATTTCCTATCTCATGGGAGCGCAGCTTTTTGAAAGTGACACTCAAAGAGTATACAAAGACTGGACAGACAGTCTCTGCACAATCCAGAACAAAAGTCTTACGCATTCTTTCGTATCAGGATCCTATTATAAAATCAGCACCCTACAGACAAAGCAGGAAGGAACTTAGGTCACTTCCCCTGTGAGACTGGAACACAAAAAGTAAATAGAGTCAGGCCACATCTGAGGACACCCCTCCTCGATCGCAACTAAATGAAATCACTGGGTAAAATGTTCAAGTTTACCGTATGCAGTAAATTAACAAATAAATAAATGACTAGTCGCTCTTATGACCATCACACAAGAATTCACCTTTGTACGGTGTTATTTGATTTGATCATTAATAATGAAGGCATAACAAAATGAGGTACAGTAATAAAAAGGTTAATGTGGTACACTGTTTAGACCAGGGGTTCCCAACCTACAGCCTGAACCTGGCCCATGGCACCATTTCATGTGGCCCCACACCCTCGCTCCCCATGTGTGGTTCCTTTTAGGGTGGCCCGTAAGTCCCTACCCACACAGCACACAGATACACTGGATACATAAACTATATGGATGGGTATGGACTTATGGGCCACCTTGTAAACAGCATTACAAATAACTCAAATAGCATTTTTCTTGTTCTGGCTAAGTTGAAGTGTTAAAAATACCTAACCTTTCTGTGCAAATATATGACCCATTGATTGGTCAACACTGCTGAGCCAAAATAGAACTGGCATTATTCACTTCCTGTAGCATGACTAATATGAAACAAGAAGAAACAGTAATTAGGGAGGATAAGTTCATATTGTGATCACATTAAGGAGAAAGTGTTGAAGCCCTGCTCCCCAAACAGCAAATTCCCAAACCATCTCATCATCATTATCCTGCTTTTGGTTGTTATTTTTTACAAGCCAAATGAGAGTTTAAAAACACAAATAACCTCTGTTTGGACTGTTAAATGTTGAAAGGTTTATTCCTCACATGCCTTACCGCCCATATATGCTTTCTCTCCTGCTACCTGCCACTATAAATATATCTCATCCTTCTTTTTCAGCTTCTCTGGGTACCTGGGACTTTGCTTCATACTAGCTTTATTTGTGCTGAGGAGCAGATAATAATAATAATAATTTTGTGTCAGAGATTACTCTGGGTTGAAAGGATTTTGCTGAAGTAACTCCACTCAGGGGATGCCTGAATGAGGCTCCTTTCATATCCCCAAGTGCAACTCTTGAGTATGGAAACCCAACTGTCCAGTCTCCAGCTCAGCATCTTATCCACTAAGCCATCGGGGGAGCTGCTGTGGTTTTAGACCAAACTAAAGTAAAGGTAAAGGTTGTCCTTAGTCAAGATCCAGTGGTATCCAACTCTAGGGTTCAATGCGCATCTTTGTTTATAGCCAAAGAGCCAGCACTGTCTGCGTTTCCGTGGACATGTGGCAGGCATGCCTCAACACCTGAGTGCACAGAACGCAATGTTTACCTTTCACCGAAGTGGTCCCTATTTATCTATTTGCAATACTGTATCTTGCTTTCAAACTGCTAGGTTGGCAGGAGCTGGGACAGAGATAGGAGCTCACTCCGTCATGCAGTACTCAGACATTGAACTCCAACCTTCCAGTCATCAAGATTAACATCTTAACCACCTAAGCTACCACAGCCCCTAGATCAAACTAAAGCATCCCCAGTGGGAACCACTGGGCTAAGCTTTGGAACTACTGGTTCCAAAGCTTAAGGCAATGGGAAAAGAAGATCCCATATAACATGAGTTGGCTCAATATTGTGCTCTAAGGAGTATGTTTGCTTCAGCTTTCTTCCCAGTTCAAGAAAACGCCTTACACACCTATCCCTCCTTTTAGTAGTTCACCCAAGCAGTTGCTGTTCTCCCTCTGCAGCTAGATGTCTGAGAACCAAGGACTGGATTTAACACCCCAGAACACCCAGTGAATTTCTGGGCACCAAAACCTGGCTTGAACAATAACTTTACAGTTTAAAAAAACAGAACGAAACAGGATGGAAAAACAAGGTTTGAACTCACTGCCAGAAGAAAAGGACCTTCAACCACACACACAGATTCGGGGGTGTGTGGAAAGTAAAATGGCCAAATTGTGAGCCAACTAAAACTTATTATTGGAAGCTCCTCTTGGGCAAATGGCTATTCTGACCCCTAAGCAATCTGCACAGGAAAGTCAAAACCCTAACTAATCTCCATGCTGTTCTTGGGACAGTTTGTACCCCTTGTCCAATTTCCCGCTCTTACCCCAGCTAATGGGAATTCGGGATGCTAGGATCACTGGGCAATTCTTTCCCCAGATACAGCTCAACCAAAAGTTAGGTCATCCTAGCCAGGTACTGAAGTCCAAGAACGCCAGCAGTGCCAAGATTGGCCATCACTGTCCTAGATATCTTTAACATCACTCTTAACCCTTTCAGGGCAGGTTCTTTGCAAAAACTTATATTGCCTTCATTCTTTCATACAACCTGCAAAGGACACTCCTAGCATATAATTTTTGTCATCCTTCTTCAGGTTAATACATTTTCCTGCAAATATTCTGGAATCTGTACAAAACTGCTAAACAAAATGTACTGCAAATACATAAAGGACGGCATCTGACTGGATTCAACAGAACCCCTGAGTTGACAGGTTTAAATCAGTGTTGACTCACCAACCAGCAAATGCTTTAGTGGAGCTACTCTTGTTGAAATTGGAAACACAGACATGGAAGGAGCCTTGAAGGTATTGATCCGGAGGACTGCTTTACGTCAGAATCTAGCAACTACAGTACCCCTGACAAATGGTTCTCCTGACTCTATATGAGATCAGCTTTAAAACCGTAAGACAAAGCACTCATTCAGCTGAATCCATGATTATGGGAGCAGAAAAACAAGTTGCCAACATTGCCCTTGAAAAGCTGCTGAAACGTTTGCAACATACTGTATTATATTATAAGTGTAAATTCCAGAGCCGTATTCATGAATCAACTTGTACAAAACATTGTGCAATTATACTGAATTACAGTATAATGTACATTTTATATGCAAAATATTATGCACGGGGAAAGAACATTTCCAGTTTAAATATTCTCATCAGACACTTGAGCAGAAATTATAGAAGCCGACCGTAAATACCCAACCTATGCTTCTAACATGTGCTTTCAGAATTTCTGGCCCCAGTAGAGGGGCATAAGAAAATCAATCCATTAAAAAATCTTTTAGGAAAACATTCTCATAGTTACAACTGCAGAAATGCTTATGAGTGAGAAAGTGAAAGTTATGGTGTGATGGTTAAAGCATTTCCAATTCTGAAGTGATTAAAAACTAGCTCAGACATCCATGTCTTATTCTTTCAACTACCACATGTCTGGGATTTAGAGCAGTGATTATGTCTGTGGCTGGTTTTAACTGAGTAATGCATTTATAATGCCAAAACCAGAGACAATTTATAGGCTTCAAAGGGGAAACAAGCTAGATACAGACCACAAGACAGCTTTTGTTTCTCTTTATTTCAGATTATTTTAAGACAAAAGCAAGGATACATAGAAGAACTGAAAAAGGAGCATCTCTGTAGGAGGGCACAAAAGACATTTTAAGTTTTGCTGTCAGAATTTACACCCGACAGCTTAAGCCAGACAATCTGGGTGGAGATGGAAGCAGGAAACCCTGAATCTATGTGGCATTCCTAACATGTTTTCAGAATTGCAAAGCCAAGCACAAAATATGCAGCTTATGAGCAAATGGAAAGAAAAAGAGCAATAACATACAGAAATCCAGATCATCTACTACAGGGGTTCTCAACCTTTTAAAGCTGCGGGCAATACCACGCCCCCTCAGACAGCTGAGCGGGCCGAACTGGTGGTTCCCTTCGCCATAATCACTGCTGTAAAATGCATTCTCAGCTGTCGCAAATGTATTTACAACAGCCGTAGGCACATTTATGGCTGTCATAGATGCATTTGCTTCCACTTCCGGTGGCGGCAGCGTGGGCTACATGAATTGGTGCTACAAGCCAGGTTCAGCGCACAGGCCATAGGTTGATATCCCCCGATCTACTCGAAGAAGTTACGGACATCCCAGCAATAGCAATTACACCTCTTACTGCCCCATAGCACTTAGTGCACTAAGTATACTAGTGTACTAGAACTAAAAATGCAATTTGGCAATGTATCTCAAAGTATATAAGTGTCTCACTTTGGCAGCATCCCTATATGCCTTTTGGGGAGTAAAATATTCTGCACACAATGACACTTGCTCCTCAATAGACATGCCCTGAGTTCTCTAGCTAGGTCACTCAGAAGTAAAGTGAGTTCTCATCGTATTGGGTAACTAAAAACATAACTATTCCAATTTCTTTTTCCATAGGTCAAAATCCATAGATTTTCCATTGCTCAAACTGCCTGGCTGAATTTGTACTGCAAAAACCTTAACCAATCTCTCTTATAAAACAACAAATCCATCATTCCTTCTCTCACTTCCGCATTTCCACTTCATAAATACATTAATACAACCCATGGAAAAAGGAAAGATAAAAATTCTCAATGTATTTTAATAACTGTAAACAGAGAAATACAGAGTGCTACCTCTTTCCAATAAAGTGATCATGGAGTTCAGCATTCTGCAGACTGGTTGATTATTTGCATTTTATGATCACCTGGTGGTTTACGCTATAATCCTACACCTGTCACTGAAGTATTGTCGGAAAAATTTAATACCTTCTATCAGGTCTTATTATTTTCATTCTAGCACCACAGTGTCCAAGCTCCTAAAGGTATCAGGCAGGGAAGCTTTTCCATCATCCTCTTTCTGAACCTTCTAACCAGTAAATGTGACATAGTGAGTAAAATTCAGCATACAGTGCCAGGATTTGAGACACCCAACTAGGAAACTTTTTCCATCACACAACTCTTGATTGAATCATCATTTCTCAATCTAACCTACCTTACACAAGGGGGAAAGTGTAATAAGGCAGAGTACCAATATTTTAAAAAATTAAATTTACACAGGCCCTTTCCATGTATATACTATTCTACCAAACTGCAGCTTGCTGTCATAAAATCATTAGAAGTTTTCATTCATATAATAACAGTCACCCCACAGAGGGGCTGCAGTGGCTCAATGGTTAAGAAGCTCATCTTGTTAGCTGGAAGGCCGGCAAGTTGGCAGTTCAAGACCCGGGTACTGCACGACAGATTGTGTCCCTGTCTCTGTCCCAGCTCCTGCCAACATAGCAGATCGAAAGCAAGAAATTGCAAGTAGATAAACAGGGAGCACTTTGGTGGGAAAAGATTTTGGGGATATGAAAGGAGCCCCATTCGGCCATCCCCCCGGGGCGGAGTTTCTCTAGCAAAAATCCTTTCAACCCAGAATAATTTCTGACACTAAGAAGTTGTTGTTGTTGTTGCCACCGCCACCGGCTTTTTGGCTATAAACAGAGATGAGCACTGAACCCTAGTCAGATACAACCAGCTTTCAAGGAAGGGCAACCTTTACCTTTACCTAATTGCTATTATTGCCACTTTCAGTCAATAAGTGAACCTAAAACATCTGTGGCAAAACAATGAGAGCTTTGTAAAAGGTAAAGGTCAGCCTTGCTCAAAAGCCAGTTGTATCCAACTCTAGCATTCAGTGCTCATCTCTGTTTATAACCAAAGAGCCAGCGCTGTCTGCATCTGCAGACGTTTCCGTGGACATGTGTCAGGCATGACTAGACACCGAAGTGGTCCCTATTCACTGTTTACCTTCCCACCGAAGTGGTCCCTATTTATCTACTTGCAATGTCTTGCTTTTGAACTGCTAGGTTGGCAGGAGCTGGGGCAGAGATGGGAGCTCACTCTACCATGCAGCACTCGGGTCTTGAATTGCTGACCTTCTGCCTCCCAGTCAGTTTTCCCACCCGCCAACCCCCCCACCCCCAACCAAAAAGAGATTGACAGCTGTCATTCCTGAAGAAGAGGTTAGGGGGCAAAAAATCCTTGAAACGGCATATAAATTGAAATAATAATAATAATAATAATAATAATAATAATAATAATAATAATAATAATAATAATAATAATAATAATAATAATAATAATAATAATAATAATAATTCCCCTTCCTTAGCCTTCCAGCCTGGCTAGGAATAGGGACACCTCCTGCACAAAGGACAGGAAGGGAAAAAGGGGTAAATAATTATATATACAAAAGGAAATGGGTTGTTGTTTATTTAATTCAAGGGATTATCATTTTAGTTCTTTTTGATATGTATAATTAATTCAATTTGTTTAATTTTTTAAAATTGTAAATATTTTTAAGCCTCCCCGAGTGGGGTAAATGTCCCAGATGGATGGCATAGAAGTGCAATGAATAAAATAAAATAAATATACAAGGGGAAATTACATGCAAGCAGCTGCCATTCTCCCTGTCAGTCATTGAGGAGGGGCTGACAGTCAGTCTGTCAGCTCCCAAGGAATACCTCCGGTTATAAAACCGGGAGAATGGCTAAAAAGCACCCATAATTAACCCTTTGGGATAATTACCTTTTTTTTTTAATTTTTTACCTCAGCTTCTGCCTCCAACCGCCGCCAGGCCCGAAACCGCCCTTTCTCCCACAAGCCTCAGCGGGCGCTCTACCCTCCCGCCCGACTCTATGGTACCTCCTCCCTTCGGTTCCTTCAAGCGCGGACGGAGAATGGACACCGAGGAGGGGAGGCGGAGTCCTAGAGCGTCCCCTCCCTCTCCCCCTCTGGAGGTCTTTCCCTTCCACTCCGTAGTCGAGTTGCTCCTTTCCTTTACTCGTGTCAGATGCACCCCTAAGCATATAATAACATGTAATAATAAAAGAATAACAAACAAATAAATAAAATACTAAGCTAAATTAAACATACCTATGCCAACCTAGCAGTTCGAAAGCAAGAAATTGCAAGTAGATAAATAGGGACCACTTCGGTGGGAAGGTAACAGCGTTCCATGCACTCCGGTGTCTAGTCATGCCTGCCACATGACCATGGAAACGTCTGCAGAAGCAGACAGCGCTGGCTCTTCGGCTTAGAAACAGAGATGAGCACTGACCCCTAGTCGGATACGACTGGCTTTCGAGCAAGGGAAACCTTTACCTTTACCTTTACTATAAACAAAATAGAATTAAAAGGGGCTAGATGACATCTGCCCAATATCGCTGAGAACCGCTGAGTTGGAAGGAGCCTCAGCCTGCTAATGTTCTCTCCTTTACTCCTGCTTTATCTATTCCAGGGGTGTTCAACCTTTTCAAGCCAAGGACTGGGTCACGCTCTCTGAAACAGCTTCAGGGGCCATTTAGCCGGCCTTCCACACACAGTTCCAGGTGTGGCAGCGGCAGTGGGGGGGCACATGAAATGGTGGTGTGGTGGGCCACATCTGGGCCCCAAGCCATAGGTTGAGAAGCAGGGGCGTAGCTACCGCCGTATCTGCCGTATCAATTATACGGGGGGCCCGGGCCACGGGGGGCCCCAACGTGCGTAAGCAAAACAAATCTTTACCTTTCCTAAGGGCCCCCAAACAAATTTTTATACAGGGCCCCGCCAAGGCAGGCTACGCTTCTGTTGAGAAACCTTGATCTATTCTTTTCTCAACCACCTCGCTTCTTTTCAAGACTTTATGCAGACTTTTGTCAGTGGGGTGATAGCTCTACTTTTTCTTACGCTACCTAGTTTAGCTATAGCTTGCTTCCCAAGGAGTAAGCATCTTTTGATTTCAATTTTTAGGAATAGCAGCTGTGTTAGTCTGTGGTTCAGGCATATCAGAAAACAAAAGCAAAAAAGTAATAAACCAAAACAAAAACAGTCTGTAGCACTTTAAAGACTAACTGCAGATGGAACATAACAATGCAAGACGGATAAGAGTGTACAATAATTTGATTGGCTTCCAGTGAGATTTGCAAGAAAAATATTGCAATGTAGAATGCATTACAGATGTGTCACTCTCTTCCTCCTGCCCTGTTTTCCATTTCACAATCAATTATTCTCCAACTACACTGTATTGACTAAAGATGTTCAGGCCTTATTCCTTTCTGTTTTATGTGCTTCACACAGATACAGACATGTGCTTATTTTTTAAAAAATATATATATCCTAAAAATAAACTTCTATAACATGGAATTCTAGCTGGCTGACACTTCCCAACATATACTTGGGTTCCCCCCCCCCCCCGGGATAATTGGAGAAGAAAAGTTTGTTATTCATACACAAGATACAAATAGACGAAGATAAAAGTAATCATGGAATAAATATTGGGTGTAGTTTAGAACAGGGGTTCCCAACCTTTTCAAGCCGGGGCTGAGTCACAATCTCTCCGTCAGCTTCGAGGACTGGATGGCCATTTTGCCCTGCCTGCACGATGAAGGTGGCCATTTTGCCCCAACAGCTTCAAATGGATGGCCATTTTGTTTTTCAAATGCCCTTGGAGGGATGGGGGAGCACATGAAATGGCATCAGTGATCAGATCCGGCCCATGGGCCTTAGGTTGGGAACCCCTGCTTTAGAAGCTGATGATCTTGCACCGTTTCTTCCCGAAATGAATTGGAGCCACAAATTAGTGGTAGTAGTTGATTTCAAGGAGCTTTGGACAGAAGAAGCTTCCTAGGCCCATTTTTAGTTCAAATCTGCATCTACTCCCTTGGGAAAGGACCAAAAAAAGTCCACTTATGGCTGCATAGATAAGGTCTAACCTTTAAAAATGTGGCAGCCCAAACCATTGTCTCCTGGCCTGAGCCGCCAGACTATGAAAACAATAGTGTTTAGATAAGTGCAGATGAAGTTGTTTACTGCATAAATTAATTTGCTATTTGTGTTCATTTTAGCAACTTCTCTGCCTAAACGGGATTAGAAGACCACACAGAATAAATCTACCCCAGGATACATTGGGCATTTGACTGATTTTAATTTTAAAAAATCATTCAGACAATTAATTAACAGATCATGCCTATGTACAGAATTAGGACTCTCTCTTTAAAAGATAATAACTATGTAGGCAAAGTGTAAACTGAACTGTGTCTTTATTTCTAAAGGTAAAGGTCTTCCCTGCTCGAAAGCCAGTCTAGGGCAATGATAGCGAACCTTGGCACTCCAGCTGTTCTTGAACTTCAATTCCCAGAAGACCTGATCAACAGGAGTGCTGACTTAGGTTTCTGGGAATTGAAGTCCAAGAACACCTGGAGTGCCAAGGTTCCCCATCACTGGTCTAGGGGGTGGTACTCATCTCTATTTACAACCAAAGAGCCAGAGCTGTCAAGGTTGACTCAGCCTTCTGTTTTTCCCAGGTTGGTAAAACGAGTACCCAGCATATTGGGGGCAAAGTGCTAATTAACTTGTGAACCACCCAGAGAGGGCACTAAGTGCTATGGGACAATATCTGTTTACAGGACTATGAATATGTAGCTTTCCAGATGTTGTATTGCAGCTGTTATTAGCCACATCCAAAACTTCCTTTCCTTGGGGATATTGAATTGCAATTAGACATTATCTGCTGGGCCATACATTGCTTTACAGAATCGTGGCATTTGAATAGAGGACAAAAACAAGCCAAAACATCATATTTGCAAACTGCAAAAGTAGAACCCAGCACATTGAGGGCAAAATGTGTGTTCTTCAATCAAAAAGCCAATCCAAACATTCAGGGACACTTGCTACGCTTCTTTGTTGTATTATCTATTTTGGAGCACTTTGAAAGGAAGTCTTTTAAAAGGAAGTCTGAAAGAACACAGTGGGTTTTTTGGGGGAGGTTGCATGCAGTCAGAAGCAAACTCACTAAACTTTGACACTGGAACAAAAGAAAGGAAGTTACCAGCTTTTTTAGAATTTCCCTCTGCTCTGGGTTTTTTTCCCCCTTGCTTAGGATCAAACTAGACATTTTATTTTAGTTTTTAAAAAGTCCAAATTGCTGCCCTGCTGGGTTTGGATCCAGGCTGAGGCAAATACAGAATAAATTTCCCTCTTCTACACAGGAAACTTGCTCAAACACTTAATTTAGATCAAAGCACCATTCTATTTTGCCACTGGGTTTGTTATATATAGATAACTGGGAAGTTCAGTGATTTAGGAATCTGGCTGTGGAGCCCAATGTTGGGAATTTGATTCCCCTCTATGCCTCCTGCGAATAGAGCCAGTCAGCAGGTCTGCAGTTTGAGACCTGTGTGCTGCACGACAGAGTGAACTCTCGTTGTCTGTCCCAACTCCTGCCAACCTAGCAGTTTGAAAGGAAGAGATTGCAAGTAGATGAATAGGCACCACTTCGGTGAGAAGGTAACAGCATTCCGTGCACTCTGGCATCTACTCGTGCCTGCCATATTTCCACAGAAATGTCTGCAGATGCAGACAGTGCTGGCTCTTTGGCTGTAAACTGAGATGAGCACCAAACCCTAGAGTCAGACATGACTGGTTTTCAAGCAAGGGAGACCTTTACCTTTACCAGTCCCCGACCACGAGTTTGCATGCCTAAACAGGGATTATAACCCTTGTTTCCTGTGTATGAATCCATCACGCCAGGGGTTCTCAACCTTTTAAAGCTGTGGGCCAGACCACACCTCCTGAGACAGCTGAGCGGGCCGGGCTGGTGGCTCCCCCCATGCCATAAACGCTGCCATAAAACGCATCCACAGCTGTCATATAAATGCACTGCGGGTGCATTTACGTCTGTCGTAAATGCATCCGCTTCCAGTGGCGATGGCGATGTGGGCCACATGAAATGGTGCCATGGGCTGGGTCTGACCCGTGGGCCATAGGTTGAGAACCCCTGCATCATGCTATCCACTGCACCACACTGGATAAAGATTTCTTCTTCCTTCATGTCCAGATCAGACTTTAAACTGCCAAAATGAAATCACCTTCTTAGGTTTCTTGTTGGCCAAAATTAAATCCTCATCAGTACACCAGTACCCTATAAAAATATCCAAATATATCCAATTGTCATACATAAGGGTCAGTAATGTGCTTTATCCACCCATCAATAATGCAAACGGGGAGGAGGGGGAGTTAAGTTTGCTCCCGAGCCCCAACCTGTGCTTAGTTTGCCGGCTACGCAACTCTTTTTTTCCATGACACCAGGGCCCTTCCTCTGCATGTGATATCTGACCAAACCCATTCAGGACCATCACAAGTCAATTCGGTGTCCCAAACAGATAAAGAAGCCACAGCAATTGGCTGTGAAAGGGATGATTAGAGCCCTGTGACGTAATAAAACCACATTTTTTTTCTTTCACTTCCTTCCTTTGAGAGCTCATGGGGAACTTGTGTGACTTTTACATGAGCAGAGGGGGAAAAGAGGAAGAGCAGAGTATGGTGAAAAGTTCAGGCTGATGAGATCAGTAAATCAATAAAGTCAGCGAGGAAGAAAAAAGAGCCCGGAAGCGTCTGACCATAAAGAAGTTCAGGAAGGGCCATGCTGGCAGCGGATCATGGATATTGTAATCTAACATATCCGGAGAGTGCCAAGCTGAGAAAAGGTGGGATAAGATTTCCTGCAGAAATCTGTAGCAGCTAAAAAGTATGAGACTGTGGTGGCTTAGTGGTTAAGATGCAGAACTTGCCGCCTGGAAGGTCAGCAGGTCAGCAGTTTGAAACCCGAGTGCTGCATGACGGAGTGAGATCCTGTCTCTGTCCCAGCTCCTGCCAACCTAACAGTTTGAAAACAAGAAATTGCAAGTAGATAAATAGGGACCACTTGCGGACGTTTCTGTGGACATGTGGCAGGCATGCCTAGACCCTGAAGTGCACAGAATACACAGATGCTAAGTTGGTGTATTTTACTGATTTGTCCTCTTTGCTGATATTTTTGCATCATAGCTGCATCTTTTTATTGCCTTACGGCTGTCCTTCCACAAATAAACAATGAAACAACTTTTAGATTGATAAGGCAGACTGACATTAAAGGTTGGGTGCCCTGTACAGAAAAAAAAATATTGCTGTAATATATATATATGGCAACATCACCATATGACACGTTACTACAATTGTGCTTATCAGTCATGCCGTGTTGTGGTGTTATTCATTGTGGTCACTTCTCTGTTTCCACAGAGGAAGTTTTTGTGGTTCACACACACACACGCACACACAAGACCCTTAGACAAACTCCTTTTTAGGCATGGCATTCCAAAGACATTGCGTTATTTTGTTGAGGAAATTAGAGGAGTACAGTACTGTACTGTGCTTCTTGTCAGGTAGCAAAGTTTATGACCTTCTAAGCTTTACTGAAAACTAAGGGCTTCCTGTAGGCTTTTTCCTCCCGTTTTCACTTGCTCTGACTAATTTATCATGTTGTGTGGCTCAGTTGTTTCAGATTGAGAGTAGCTAGATCACAGAATCATCGAATCACTGAATTGGAACAAGCCTTCAAGGCCAGCGATTCCAATTAGCTGCTTAATGCAGGAATCAGAATCAAAGCAGAAATAACAGATGGGGTGGACCAGTTCTCTCTTGAATGCTACCAGTGTTAGACTGCTCACCACTGCTCGAGGTAGTTGGTTCCACTGTTGTACTACTCTAACCATTAAATTTTTTTTCCTAATATTCAGTCTATATCTGACTTCCTGTAGTCGCAGCCTGTTATTACGTGTCCTGCACTCTGGGAAGATGGAAAACAGATCCTCCCCTTCCTCTTTATGGTTACCTTTCAGGTAATCCTATATCCCCTCTCAGTCTCCTTTTCTCAAGGCTAAACATACCCAGTTCCTTCAGTCTTTTCTCATAGGACTTGGTTTTCATTCCTCAGATCACTCTTGTCATCCTTCTTTGTACCTGCTCTAATTTATTTACATCTTTCTTAAATAAAGGGACTGCGGTGGCTCAAGTGGTTAAGACGCTGACTGGAAGGTCAGAGTTCTATTCCCAGGGACTGCATGACAGAATGAGCTCCCATCTCTGTCCCAGCTCCTGCCAACCTAGCAGTTCGAAAGCAAGATAAATAGGGACCACTTCGGTGGGAAGGTAAACAGCGCTCCATGTTTAGTCATGTCTACCACACATCTACGGAAACGTCTGTAGACACAGACAGCTCTTTGGCTATAAACAGAGATGAGCACTAAACCCTAGAGTCAGATGTGACTGGCTTTCAAACAAGGGTGACCTTCACATACTTCTTAAATAAACTATGGTACAGTTAATGACCTATATCCACAAAACAGAGAACCATAAGTACGTAATTATATTGTTGTTTCTATATGCCATTAAGTCATGTCCTAACTTATGGTGATCCAATAAATGAGAGATATCCAAAATGTCCTCTCCTCAGTGGCCCTGCTCAACTCATGCTTCTCTTTGCATCAAATGGATGATGGAGCAAGTTCCTGCTGTCTGTCCCAGCTCCTGCCAGCCTAGCAGTTCGAAAGCAAGACATTGCAAGTAGATAAATAGGTACTGCTTTGGTGGGAAAGGTAACAGGGTTCTGTGTGCTTCGGGGTCTAGTCATGCCTACCACATGACCATGGAAATGCCTGCTGACTCTTTGGCTGTAAATAGAGATGAGCACCAACCCTTAGTCAGACGCAACTGGCTTTCAAGCATGGGAAACCTTGAATAATTACAACTTAGCAAAAATACTGCCTTCTACTGCGACATCTTTGGAGTAACCAGTGTTTCTTACACATGTTCAAATTGTGGAGCCATGATGGATGGGAATGAAAAATGTACCATAGGTTGTGGGAAGACAGTCAAGAGAGGGTTCAAAGCAAATATTGAATTCTAATTCCAGATCCCACCTTCCGGTCTTGTGATTTAAAGGTATGATAGGAAAATTTTTAATACTGTACGTCAAAAATGTATTGATAATGTTGCAAGGTAGACAAGGCAAAGTAAAGTTCAAATTCCAGGCAAAGCTAGCAGAAGTAGAGTCAATTCTAAGTTCCAGGTAGCACCCTGGATAGCTCCCTGGGGCACCTAAGCCAAAGACGTTAGAGAACCTGTAATTAGAGCTGAAAGCAAGTAACCGTTGCAGAAAAATGATGGAAATAGCCATTTTTGTGTTGACAAAGTGAGACGTGAACTTGATCCCTGAAAGCTAAGATTAAAATACAGCAGTTAGTCTTTAAGGTGCCACAACACTTTTGTGACTAGGTTTTGTTTTATTTCTTGTCTTTTCTTCAGGAGACACCAGGATGCAAGGAATGCTGTTACCTTTTCCATCTAAGCGGTACCTATTGCTCTACATGCATTTTTTTGCTTTTGAACTGCTAGGTTTGGAGGAGCTGGGTCAGACAACAGGAGCTCACTCCGTCACGCAACACTCAGGTCTTGAACCGCTGACCTTCCAGTCCTTCAGCTCAGTGTCTTAACCACTAAGCCACCGTGGTCCCCTAACCAGTGGTGGTTTGCCTTTATTTGGCAGCCATTTGGCCACTGACATTATCACCGGAGCTGTTCAATGGGATTTTAACCAAGCACAAGTCTTCTTTTTCCATCTCTCACCCAGATGTGAAACTGCCAAAATGAAGGCACCTTTCAGTGAGTTCATCCTGCAGTTCCTTCTGCCTGATCTGGTGTGAGAAAGATTAGCTGGCAACACAAGGTGGTCATGATCAGGGTGTGCCCAATTGTGGTTCAAAAATGCCATCATCTTCAAGGAGGCTCTTTCTGTGTATCCTGCTGAGAACACGTACGGGCAATTAACAACTCCTTTGATGCCATGGGCCGAATCTGGCCTGCGGTGCCATTTCATGTGCCACTACCCCTCCAAGAGCATTTGAGAAACAAAATGACCATCCCTTTGAAGCTGTTGGGGCAAAATGGCTACCGCCATAATGCAGGCAGGGCAAAATGGCCATCCAGCCCTCACAGCTGACTGAGAGGGTGTGACCTGGTTGAAAAGGCTGGGAACCCCTGAGCTAATGAATAACTTAAAAAGTAACTTTGCGGGCTTGGGGAACAGATGTTGTTACAGATGTTGCTTGGTCTTTAGGTACCAAGGAGAAAGAAGGTTCAGGGCTGGCTTGGCTCTCTCTTCTGTGCCTCTCAAAAACAAGGCAAACTTCCTCTCAGAAAGGGGGAGTTTGTTTTATTGTTCTCCCAACACAATGGCACCTCTTTATTGCAGGAAGTCTCAGAGGGCTCCGGATGCCACCCTCTCTGCCCTGAACCTCCCACAGCATAATGCCAAAGCCCCATAACCCTTAAAGTGAAACTGCAGGTGTTTCAAACCACATAGGACAGGGATTCTCAACCTGTAGTCCGTGGGCTGGATGCGGCCCACGGTGCCATTTCTTGTGGCCACCCACCACCTCCACCACACCAGGAAGTGACATGTGGTGGGGGAAGGGCAAAATGGCCACTTGATTCCTGAAGCTGTCTGAGGGAGCCTGACCCGGTCCCCAGCTTTAAAAGGTTGAAGCTCCTGACATAGAATGTGGATTTCTGGCAATAATCACAAAACACAAAATCATGCCTTTATCCTTTTCAAAATACAGATTTTAGGATAGGGACGGGATGTTCATGTTCAGTCTTTTTTTTTTAAAAAAAATTGGGTGGCCGGATATTTTTTTTCCAGGATGGGCAACAAAGCCTCTTTTCAATGCATTCCCATGGGAAACCGCACTTTTCCAGGGTGGGGGGTCAAGCCCACACTGGCCACTCCCTGGCTACGGCCCTGGTGCTCAATCCATCATGCAGTACCCAGGTTTTGAACTGCCAACTTGCCAGCCTTCCAGCTAACAAGGCAAGCTTCTTAACCACTGAGCCACAGCAGCCCCATAACCAGTGTTTGTTTGTTCTATGAATACTGCTACCTTTCCCGCTGAAGTGGTACCTATTTATCTCCTTGCAATTTCTTGCTTTTGAACTGCTTAGTTCCCTCGGAGAAGACAGGAACTCACTCCATAAGGTAAAGGTAAAGGTTTCCCTTGCTCGAAAGCCAGTCGTATCCGACTCTAGGGGTCAGTGCTCATCTCTGTTTCAAAGCCGAAGAGCCAGCGCTGTCTGCTTCTGCAGACGTTTCCATGGTCATGTGGCAGGCATGACTAGACACCGGAGTGCACGGAACACTGTTACCTTCCCACTGAAGTGGTCCCTATTTATCTACTTGCAATTTCTTGCTTTCGAACTGCTAGGTTGGCAGGAGCTGGGACAGAGACGGGAGCTCATCAGAGAGTAAATAAAATAAACAAAAAAGACCTGTTTTGTGTTATTTACTCTCTGATCTAGTGTTGTTTTATTTACTCTCTCATCTTTTGCCTACCCTCCCCCTTTCTGAAATCAGGGGAACCCCTCCATCCATCCATCCACCCCACGAATCCGAGCTCCCCCTCGTGCCTTCTTGGTTGGGCAACCTAAGGGACCCGATGCCCCCATTGCCAAGCGGATTCACCACCTTCAGCCCCTTCTGTCCTTCCTGCCGTCCTCCCCGTCTGGGGGTCTGACTCACCCGCACGCGTCCCGGGACCCGCTGGTCCCCTCGCTGATTGGCTGAGAGCGAGCGGCTCCTCCCTCCTGATTGGCCGCCGGGGGGCTATAAAGAGCCCCGTCGGTGGTGAGCGCTTCAGACCCACCGACAGGCGCAAAGGGGGCGATTCGAGCAGCTACATCGGTGCACTCGGCTCTCCGTCAACGCGGCTCGAAGCCCGAGGCAGCCCAGAAGGCGAGAGGGAGGGGAGAAAAGAGTCTTGTTTTCCCGCGGATCGGTGCCGTCGGAAGAGGATCGAGCGACGGGCATGGCTTCGGCGGCGGTGCAGCTCCTGGGCTTGACCCTGAGCGTCTTGGGCTGGGTAGGAGCCATCCTGGTGGCCGGCTTGCCCATGTGGCAGGTGTCGGCGCACATCGACAGCCACATCGTGGTGGCGCAGACGACGTGGGAAGGCCTGTGGATGGCGTGCGTGGTCCAGAGCACCGGGCAGATGCAGTGCAAGGTCTACGACTCCATCCTAGCCCTCAGCCCGGAGATGCAAGCCGGCCGGACGCTGATGGTCATCGGGGCGCTGCTGGGGCTGGTGGGGCTGATGGTCACCGTGGTGGGGGCCCAGTGCACCACCTGCGTGCGCGCCGGCAAAGTCAAGGACTGGATCGCCAAGGTGGGGGGCGGGTTCTTCCTGGCCTGCGGCCTCCTGGTCCTGGTGCCCCCTTGCTGGTTCGCCAACATCATCATCAGCAACTTCTACGACCCCACCGTCCAGCCGTCGATGAAGCGGGAGATGGGGGCCGCCCTCTACCTGGGCTGGGCCGCCGCCTTCCTCCTCCTCCTCGGCGGCTCCCTCATCTGCGCCTCCACCTGCTTGCGCAAAGGCGAGCTCTCCGCTTTCCCCGTCAAGTATTCCGCCCCCAGACGGCCCGCCAGCACTTCCAACGGGGACTACGACAAGAAGAACTACGTCTGAGGATCCCAGAGGCATGGACAGGGGGGAGATCCCCCCCCCAAAGACCTCCAAGATTTGGGATGGGATGGGAGGGGGGTGAGTAGCCAGATCTCCCAAGTTGAAGGGATCGAGGGTGGGGTGGGGTTTGATCATGTGGGGAGGAGAAACAGATGACCATAAACTGTTGAGGTTCAACCAAGGAGGAGCTTGATCCACACAGGACTTTCTCCAAGGGGCTTTCAAAAAACTATGCAAACGAAGATGATCCAGGAACTCCTCCTTGCCTTTAGGACTTTTTAAAAAAAAATTCTTCCATTGGATTCTACACAAAGTCCTCATCAATAGAACCATCCAATAACTGGGTTGGAAGGGGCCTTTTTCAGTCCAAGCCCCCCTGCTCAATGCAGGGATCTGCATCAAAGCAGATCTGAGGGGATGGTTGTCCAATTCTCTCTTGAATGCTTCCAGAGTTGGAGCGCTCACCACCTCTCTCTAATTGGTTCCACTGTCGTACTGCTCTAATTGTTAAGAAGTTTTCCCTAATATTCGACCTATATCTGGCTTCCTGTAGATTCCTTCAAGTGCTTCTGAACTGGAAGCTTGGGATAAACTCCTGTCCCTTAAAAAAACAAAACCACATATTATTAATTTCTTTTAAATTATGTGTAAATTGTGAGTCTGAATTTCCCACTATTTGTGGCTATGTTTCTTAACTGGAAGCATAGGGAGTGGGGGAGGCTTCTATACCCACACCCTATAGATTTCCAAATGATGTGCTAATTGAGGGTCTCAACAATTTTAAGTATTCTTTTTAAAGGCACTGAAAGCAACCCATGGTCAGTTTGTCTTTGGCAAAACCAACCATCTTCATGATGATTGGAAATCCAATTTTGGGGGTTGGTTTCTCTCCCCTTCACTTTTCCTCCCCTGCAGTGTTCCAGTTGATCAAAGGGATTGGAGGGTATTGATTAATTAATTACGGTAGCTGTGAAGTTGGTTTCAGATAGTTCATTGTCTTTTGATGGGGAGGAAGCAAATACAGTATTAGAACTTTTAAAGCAAATGCCTTTTATATGGACACTAGCTTTGCAGCACATCCAGCTGACTTAAACTGGACCAAGTTAAGTTACTGGAAATGAGTTGGACTAACTAGAATAAGAGACTGGAGGTTCACAGTGTCTCTGATCAAGTTGATGGGTAAGATTTCCTTCCTTAAACAGTATTTTTGTTTGTTTGTTAAATATGCATGATGTAATAATTAATGTTAAGTTGTGGGATAAAGGTGATCAGACCTGATTTTTAAACATTTCAAACAATTTCAGTGTTTATTCCATTTTTGGCTTTCAAATGAAGTCTGTCCCAGGTCTGAAAAACCAAATGAAGAATCCACGTGTCAAAAGCTTTTATTACAGATGAAAACTTTTGACCCCGTGTTCTTAACCTATGTCTTTTCTTGTTAAAAACCTTGTTCATGCCAATGAGATTTTCCACGGGTGATGCTGCTGGTACTGGATTTGATCCAATTTCATACCCCCAACTTCAATCTACTGTAATTCTCAGCTGTGTGTTTTCAAATCAGAAGATCTTTGCATTCATTTTTGTATACCTGTTTATTTATTATATATGTATGAAGGCTGCATGTCTTATTTTTTTTTAAGTGATACGATTTGAGTAAAGAAAATTATTTGCTCTGGTAGCAAGAAAAATCGTCAAACGTCTCTCTGTGCTTGAATTTATTTGTTCTTGGAAGTTTTCCCATTGCTTTTACAATCTGTATTGGCAGGGATGGGTAAGAAAGGACCTTAGTCTGTTTTCTCTGTTTCAATGAAAATAGAAAGAGCCTCCTTGAAGATTGTAGTATTTTTGAACCACAATCGGGTGTACCCTGGAAAAGTGTAATCTTTCTCACAATAGGTGAGGCAAAAGGAACTGCAGAATGAATTCACCAAAAGGTACCTTCATTTTGGCAGTTTCACGTCAAGCCTAGACACGGAAGAATGAAAACAAAACAAAAATTGTAGCACTTTTAAAGCTATGAAATTTATTAAAGAAAAATGGGTAACACTTTTAAAACTATGAAATTTATTAAAGAAAAATAGGTTCTTTGTTCGTGTCAGGCGCATCACCAGCATATAACATACAAAGCTAAAATAAACACATCTACTACAAAATAGAATTGAAAAGTCTAGATGACATCCGTTCACATCAACAGCATTTTCTCTTGTCAACATAAGTTTGAGGGGCATCTACCCGGCCCACCAGAGCGGACTGGAGAGGCTCTCTGGCTGTGCCATCAGCCAGAGAGGCGCATCTCTCTGGCACTAGAAGGAGGGCCTTCTTGGTGTCCACTCCGGCCCTATGGAACCTCCTGCCACCTGAGCTGCGCCTGCAGATGGAGTTGCTGTTCTTTAGGAAAGGAGTGAAAACCTGGCTGGCAGGTCTGGTCTGGGGAGTGGATGTTTCAATTTCCCCAGCCAGTTGGATGGTTTGACCCCCAGTACGTCCAAGCTATAACACCTAGCTTTTAATTAAGTTTTTAAGCTTTTTAAAGTTTTTAATTTTTGAAGTGTTTTTAAAATTGTTGGAAATCACCCTGGGTCCCTTTGGGGAGGAGGGCGATAAACAAATACAAAAATAAATAAATAAATTGTGTGCATTGTAGCCTATGGGAGATAGTTTGTACTTCACATTCACACAGGCGGTCATCTACAGGGAACCCCCCACTGTCTCAGATTAGCTCTTGATCTTCCTACATAGTCTGTTTAAAGCAGTTCTCAACCTAGATGGAGAAGGGGTTGAAGAGGCAGGAGAAAGGCAAGTGTGGAAAGGAATTCGCTCTGAACTCTTTTTTTGATTTTGTCAGTTTTCTGTTTCCAAGCTGGATCTCAAATATTTGTTCAGCTTCAAGGCACAGAACAGTTGCTTGGCAGTACAAGGCGATTAGTTAAACCAGGGCAAGGTGGAGAACTGCACAGCCCACTGATCAATTTGGCTCAGTTAACCACCAAGGTCTTTGCGATATAACTCAGCACATCATTTATTCCCCTTTTCTCTCTCCTTCGTTGTGCCAGGGGGTCAAAATCCTCCATCAGAAGAGTGGGTTTTTCAAACTTTGGTGCAACTTTGACAACATTATTCTATGTCTTATAGAATGACTACTAGAGCCTTCTCGGTGGCAACGCCCACCTCATCGAATGCTCTACCAGTGGAGTTACACCAGGCTCCATCCCTGGATGTTTTCAAGCAAGTTCTTAAAACTGTACTGTTTAAAGAGGCTTATAAGAACATTTTCCTGTATGGCCAATGAATGCAGTGGAACCTGGGTTAACAAGTGGCTCCTTTAACATAAAAATTGCATAACAAAAAGAAATCCAAGGACAATAGTGGCTCAGTTTACAGAATTTTTTTCAGGACAGATTAATCGGTTTTCAATACATTCCTATGGGAAACCACATTTTGGTTTTCAATGCATTCCTAATGGGAAATTGGGTGAAAGTAATTTTCATTGTAAGAAAGATCCCAGAGAACACATTAATGACGTTAACCGAGGTCCCACTGTAAATGGGTTATGCCAACCATCAATCATTATTGCAATCATCAATAATGTTAATGTTAGCTGCCCAGAGTAAAAAAAGCTCCTAGATGGACGGGGTGTGTGTATGTGTGTATATATATATACACACACATACTCGACTTAAACACTCAAAAGAATACCCACACAAATGTCTAAATTAATTAATTTTACCGTATTTTCATGTATTTTAATTATTGAAACTCACTAGCAGCTGCTCCATTTTCCTCCCCCGACTTATACTCGGATCAATCTATTTTCCTAGTTTTAGAGGTCCAAATTAGGTACCTCGACTTATATTCAGGACAACTTATAGTCGAGTATATACGGTAAATAAATTGTGTACGTATTTCTGGTTTTAACTATTGTAAAGTGGTCAGGACAGAAAAATATTCCTGATGGGCAGTATAGACATCTAATAAACAAACAAATGAATGAATGAATAAATAAATAAACAAACAAAAAGCTCTCCATCCATATGGATGCCAGGAGCAACATACAAAAATAATTACAACTAGTGGTGTGTTCATATTTATGTTTTGAATTGAAACTCCCAGCCGTCCCCAACTTGATGGGAGTTTTAGTCTAAAGGGGCCTGTTTCCGAGCGCTGGTTTTCTTTCCACTCAGCAAAGCTTTGGACAGGGAGAGTTTTTATTTTATTTTACTGTCCCACCAGATCAGAGCCAACCATCTCTAGTTGAGACCTGTTTGGGCCAGGCTAGAGGAAATGCCCCACACCAGCAGGCAAAGGGAAAAGGAAGCCCTGCGTCATATATGGGACGGGATGTTTACCATTTCCCTTTCCTGCACGCAGATGGATTTGTCCTGCATCTGGTTCTTTCCACTATAGTTCCCCCCTCCCCCTCCCCATTTTTGTAACTAATGGGAGTGCTAGGATTTTTATTTTGTTTTGTAATATGACCCATATGAGGCTGGCTTAGGCAAAAGGTAAAGGTTGCCCTTGCTCAAAAGCTAGTTGTATCCAACTCTAGGGTTCAGTGCTCATCTCTGTTTATAGCCAAAGAGCCAGCGCTGTCTGCTTCTGCAGACGTTTCCGTGGTCATGTGGCAGGCATGACTAGACACTGCAGCGCACAGAATGCTGTTACCTTCCCACCGAAGTGGTCCCTATTTATCTACTTGCAATTTCTTGCTTTCAAACTGCTAGGTTGGCAGGTGTTTGGACAGAGATGGAAGCTCACTCTGTCATGCAGCGCCCAGGAATTGAACTGCTGACCTGCCAACCTTCCAGTCATCAAGTTCGGTGTCTTAACCACTAAGACACCAAAGTCACAGTCCTCATATTACAGTTCTTTAACAGGACCCATATAAGAGCGGCTTACAAAGGTATCACAAGAGATAAATACACACCTGCATTAAAAAATGTGTTGGATGAGTTTCCTTTGTCTGAACATCTTGTGCTCTT
Source organism: Furcifer pardalis (assembly GCA_030440675.1). Lineage (NCBI taxonomy): Eukaryota > Metazoa > Chordata > Lepidosauria > Squamata > Chamaeleonidae > Furcifer > Furcifer pardalis. Next base: position 7,888,288 of record CP126898.1, read on the forward strand.
TGGCTTCTCTATTTTGACCTAATTTGTATGTAGCTCTTCTGCGGATCCATCTTCAGATCAAGATTCTAGCTAGAATCCTATTGCTAATTTATATGTGCATGAATATGGAGCTGCATAAGCCATGGTGGTGAATTGCCAGTAATTACGTTTTTGCCAGTTACGTTCCTGGTCATCAATCCAATTCTGCAGCAAACATATGGGCACGGTCAAGTCTAACGTTTCATAGAAGATTGCGGTATTTTTTGAACCACAATCTGGCATACCCTGGTAACAGCAACCTCATGTTGTCAGCTAATCTTTCTCACACCAGGTTAGGCCAAAGGAACTGCAGAACGAATTCACCAAAAGGTGTCTTCATTTTGGCCTAGACATGGGAGACGCTGTTAGTGGCAATTGACAAACATGACTTATGCAATTTCACAGCTTGACATCTCAACATTCATTCTGTTCCCCCAAGGAAATGGGTGTCTGGAAGAGAATTGATGTCAGAGCATTTTACAGAAAGAGTTTTACAGCTTCAGGGTCCAGTTGTGACTCATCTCAAGGCTGGGGGCACGGGGGACCCACAATTCACACAAATAAAACTCCCAACCCCAGACTGAATGACAAGGCACCTGCGAAGAAGAACAACTATAAAATTCTGATTCATGAAAAGAAAGCATCGTAAGCAGATTTTTTTTGTGAGCATCGCACAGAACGGATGCATGAATCTTCAAGATGGCATGTGTTTCTTTGGTCTTTTGTTCTAGGCTAAGCTGTGTGGCACATTCCTGTGTAAGAATCTATGGGCTAAGTTTAGGTAACGCACACAAAGGAGGTGCTGGGCCAAAGCGACAAGAAAGCTAAAGGCTAAAGGGCCATGAGATGACGCAAGCTGGTGGGCTCATTTCATTGCCGAAGAGCTCATTCATTGTGGAAGAGGGAAATAGGTGAGCAAGTTTTGGGGTCGCCAAGCAACTTCATGCACTTCTTGGTTGCCACGGGGATTTTCTCCCTGACATAGGGACTCAAGTTGGCATGCCTTCGGGACTGAAGGCCGTAGTAGCAAGTTGAAGAAACCGGACAGAAAACCCATCGGGGGATAAAGAGGAAGAAATGTAAATGGGGTATTTGCCAAAACCCAGTAGCCTTCTGAACAGAAAGATTCGGTTTTCACTGTTTGAGGGCATTCCATTTGGGGGCACAGAATAATTAGGTTAAATTGTTAACTAACCTACCTAGAAAGGCTAGATACACTGAAGCAATGAGATTGAGGGAAGTGTTAAGAAACTGATTCAATTGATGAAATGCAGTAGTAAGTCCCAGTAATTGTCTGGCCAGATTACCCTGCTAAGTAATAGAGTAGACTCGTTATGGCGAATCTTGGCACTCCAGGTGTTCTTGGACTTCAGTTCCCAGAAGCCCAAGTCAGCACTCCTGCTGATCAAGGCTTCTGGGAATTGAAATTCAAGAACAGCTGGAGTACCAAGGTGTACTATCATACTGTCAGCGACTCAACACCCATCGTCAGGTGGTGGATAACTAACCTGACAACCCTGAGGACTAATGGCCTTGGGTGGCAAAGTCTATAGGGAAGGGTGATGGTCCCCAAGTGGATTAAATCCTACTTGAATCCATCTTTGCCTTCTGCATTGCCATGTGACACCCATAGTACCACTGATCCAGTTCCGCAAGTCACTTTCTGGTCCTGAGCCCTTTTGGTACACCCAAGTCCTCATCAGGCCAGGATTGATCAAGCTGCTAACCCTCCAGCAATACTGGACTGGGGCTGATGAGGACTTGGGTGTGCCAAAAGGTCTCAGGGTCAGAAATTGACTCACAGAACTGTATCAATGATACGGGACATAAATTCAGGGGTCACACTGCGATATAGAAAGCAAATGAAAGACCACTGCATTATATCCTCAGGACAATCTTCATGGCTGATCGACATGATATAATAATTTTGTGTCAGAAATTATTCTGGGTTGAAAGGACTTTTTCTGGAGAAACTCTGCTCAGGAGACTTCCAAATGAGGCTCCTCTTATGTCCCCAAGATCTTTTCCCACCAATGTAGTCCCTATTTATCTACTTGCAATGTCTTGCTTTTGATCTGCTAGGTTGGCGGGAACTGGGACAGAGACAGGCACTCAATCCGTCATGTAGTACCTGGGTCTTGAACTGCCGACTTGCAGGCCTTCCAGCTAACAAGGCAAGCTTCTTAACCACTGAGCCCTATCAACATGATCATAGCCTATGTTCAGAATTGGATATGTCACTTGAAGAAGTCTCAGTTAGTCTCAGACTCTTGAATCAATGGGGACATGGTGAGTAGAATCTTCTGCAGGGCTCTCTTGGTTCAAATGGGCCTACTCCAGTTGAGATTCACCATTCAATGGGTACCCCATGTAATCTGGTGGGTAGAATGACAGATCTGGATTCAGGAAACACTGGTCTAGAACCAGGTGTTTCTGCATCATATTTACAATGGGGTGAATAAGCCAGCCAGAAATATCTTCACCAATTAGAGACCTGTTTATTTTCCTAACCAGAGGTTATCTGTAGTTGGCTTTTGTGAACTTTGGCCTTTCTAGATGTTTTAGACCAGTGACGGCGAACCTTGGCACTCCAGCTGTTCTTGGACTTCAATTCCCAGAAGCCCTGATCAGCAGGTGTGCTGACTTGGACTTCTGGGAATTGAAGTCCAAGAACACCTGGAGTGCCAAGGTTCGCCATCACTGTATTAGACCACCGTTCCCATCGGCCCTTTTGCGACACTGGCTGATGCTAACTGACCTTGCAGTCCAGCACCCACTAAAAAAGGGCTCTTATGATGGAATGGGGTGTAGGCAACGTTGGCAAAAGGCTAGGGAGAGCCATATCTTGACAGCAGCTCCCAAAGAAATAATCGCAGGAAACACGGCATAGAGAAATTGTGCTAATGGTTTGGCACGGCTTGCCTGCTCATTTTTTGGTCTCTCTTTCAAGATAACAGCTGGGTTTATTTGTCTTGCGGAATGATAGATTGCTACCCCTACCGCTGCTTGATAAAGGGAAAGGTTATCTTGGCTAGCGCTACAGACATTCTACTAATAATAAAAGAGATGCAGTTTGGAGAGCACATCCGACATGTTAATGCCTACCAAATGATTTTCAGGCAAGTCCTTTGGCCGTGGTAAAGCGGCGGCTTAAAAACTTGGGAGTGGCCCTTTGTAGGTCAATCCTACGCATCCTAAGATGCGACTTTAAAAAGATAAAAGGTAAAGGTTTCCCTTGCTCAAAAGCCAGTCGTATCTGATTCTAGGGGTCAGTGCTCATCTCTTTTTCAAAGCCAAAGAGCCAGGGTTGGCTGCTTCTGCAGACGTTTCCGTGTTAGTCTTTCCTAATAAGCAGAGCTCTCCTGAGTCGGAAACTCATTAAGGGATTTTGGAATATGGGAATGTTACCCTTTTAGACTACAGCTCCCAGAATCCTCAACCACCAGATTTCTATTGGTTGGGTGGGTTCCAGTTGCTGTCCAAAGAACGCTCTGACATTTCTGGCATAAAGATGGCATTATGGAACTCTTGGTTGACAAGGGAGAATTTCAGCCCTAAAGCAAAGTTCTCCAACATGTTACCTGCTGGTAAAGTTAAAGGTCACCCTGGCTCAAAAGCAAGTCGTATCCAATTCTAAGGTTCAGTGCTCATCTCCATCTACAGCCAAAGAGCCAGCACTGACTGCGTCTGAAGACATTTCTGTGACCATGTGGCAGGCATTAGACACTGGAATGCACATAACGCTGTTTATCTTCCCACCGAAGTGGTCCCTATTTATCTACTTGCAATTTCTTGCTTTCAAACTGCTAGGTTGGCAGGAGCTGGGGCAGAGGCGGAAGCTCACTCTATCACGCAGCAGGTCTTGATGCTCTGACCTTCCAGTTATCAAGTTCAGCGTCCTAATCACCAAGCCACCGCACCTGCTGGTCGTGTTATGATACAATCCCCATTAACCCCAGACTGGAATGGTTGTCATTGCAGTTCAATACATCTGGAGAACATCGGGTTGGCAGAGGGCCAGAAGGGATAGATTTAGATTAAGTCATACTCAGATGTTATAGAAATCAATGATGCTTGACTTCAACCACACCCCCTTTCTAGTTGATTTATTGGGATGTATCTTGGCCTGGGTCTAATTTAACGTCCTGCATATTTAAACAAAAAACAATTACCATGGCAAGATACCTCTGCCCAGTTATAAAAAGAAAAGCCCATTTCCAACATTTTAACTCTACAGGATCTACTTTCATTTAATCAGTTGCTCACAGCAAGCCAGGAGAAAGTGGGAGACATCTGACATTCAGTTGGAAGGAATTCACAGAGACAGGCCAGGCTCCATTTGTTTTCATTTGACTGGAAAGCATTTGATCCAGGAAAGGTCATATTTAAATACAGGAAATAGTATTTAAGGTGACACATTTTTTCTTTTGTTTGTTTGTTTATTCTCTGAAAAGGTTCATTGAGTTTGACTTGTGAACCATGATTTAGTCTTATGCAATACAATACAATACAATAAGGCAAAGGCCGTCCTTGGTCGAAAGCCAGTCATATCCAACTCAGTGCTCATCTGTTTATTGCCAAAGAGACAGTGCTGTCTGCTTCTGCAGACATTTCTGTGAACATGTGGCAGGCATGACTAAACACCAGAGGGCACAGAATGCTGTTTACCTTCCCACCAAAGTGGTGCCTATTTATCTACTTGCAATTTCTTGCTTTCGAACTGCTGGGCTGGCAGGAGCTGGAACAGGGATGGGAACTCACTCTGTCATGCAGCACTTGGGTCTAGAAATGCAGACCTGCCAACCTTATTTATTATTGTTATGGGGTATTATTGTTGTTTTAAAATTTCTGTTTTGCCCTGCCTGTTTGGTCGTAGATTTGGTCTCCGGCCCATTTATTACAGTGGGCCAAATCACAAAGAGTAATGATGGAAATTAGACACTTCTGAATGACTGGATCCGAGCCCGCAACAACAGGAAAGGATCCCACCATTCAATTTATGTTGTCCTTCTCCTACTTAATGCTTCTTAATGTTTCCTGTTGGCAAATGGATCGTTTTGGAATGCCAGAAGTTTTTAAGGACAAACAAAATTTTAGAAGTCCCTCCCAAAATCCAACTGTTCTTACAGCTCTTTGTCATATACTGTAGTTAGATGTTTTCATGGCCCAGTGGGGATTTGACCTTAGTCAATATTGATTGTTGTACACAAAATGTACAGCAAAAGAATGAAATGTGTATAATAATTAAAAAGAGGTTAAAATCCTCACTGCTGTTCTCTAGAAGTCTGTACGGTGGTACCTCGCTTAAAGAGCATAATGCGGTCCACTGGATTGCTCTTTAAGCGAGACACCATTGTAAGTGACCAATTGTGACTTCTGGCGAGGGGGATTGCAAACCCCGATTTAGTTGTTAAGCGAGTTTTGGGTTGGTTTTAGTTGTTAAGCGAGGCTGCCATTCAGAGAAAATTCTGCTTTTTAAGTGAGTTAGTCTCTAAGCAAGGCACTCTTTATGTGACGTTTCACTGTATTACTTAATTGGCTAATTGTGATGAATGGATATGTCGCTAGGACATGTTTCGGCATGTTAACAATTAGCCACAATTAGCATGGCATGTTAACAACAATCCTTACATAAACAGCAGTGGGGTCCTGACTACTGGATTTAAAAAGAAGAAATGCAGTTTTCAGATTTACACACAAAGAAACATGTCTTAGCTGCTATGCTATAGCTTGACTGCTATGCCGACTACAAGACTCTCAGAAATGGACTCTGTGCTTCCTCATTTTCCATGCATCACCAGCTTTAGTAGATCCAAAGTCTCTACCACGCATCTTTTTGGCCTTGCCAAGCATTCACTGTTACTAGGGTAGAAAACTCCACAAGTATTGCAAGGACCGAGGTATCAACTAGACCAGGGGTGTCCACACTTTTTGGGCCGCAGGCTGGTCACATGGTTCAGTGGGCTGGTCACATGGTTCAGCTGGTCAGTCACATGGTTCCTCCCACGGGAAGCAGAAGTGAAACGTGCCTTGCAATCTGTTTTGCAACAGGATGAGATAGATTTTTAGGCTGCCAATTTCTCTGCTTAAACCAGGTGTCCAGACTACGAACCGTGGGCCGCATCTGGCCCTGATGTCAATTTATCCGGCCCATGCCACCCTCATTGCTCCAAGAAGTGGAAGTAAAATGTGCCCATACGGATGACTTTGCACTGGGAGCCAGATCCGGCTGATGGACCGTAGTTCGGGCACCCCTGGACAAGACACAATTCTACATGACAACAGTCCTACATAGTCAAATATCATGAGCCTTCACAGAAGGCTGCTCGAGTCTTCAACTGGCTGGGCTTTGTTATCTGTTAACACAAGTTACAAATACTGTATAACAATCGTTTTATAAAAACACATGCAAACCAGACGATATACTGATTAGACAGAAGCCAGAAATCCTTTCTTCGTGGCTTATGTAGCATCTGATAAGAGCAGCTAGACTTCCAAAAGAAAAAGCGTTGATAAAGATTTCAAACATACACACACTTTCATAATTTCCTGCAGAGGACATGTGGAGCTTTATCAGTCATTGTTATCTGAACAGTAAAGATAATTAAAAATGAAGCCTTCAATTACTATTACAAGGCAGATCAGTGGAATAAGCAGGGAAAATAAAGGCCGCCCTTGCTCAAAAGCCAGTCGTATCCAACTCTAGAGTTTGGTGCTCATCTCCATTTATAGCCAAAGAGCCTAGGCTGTCTGCATTTGCAGACGTTTCTATGGTCACGAGGCAGACACCCGAGTGCACGGAACACTGTTTACCTTCCCACCGAAGTGGTACCTATTTATTTACTTGAAATTTCTTGCTTTCAAACTGCTAGGTTGGCAGGAGCTGGGACAGAGATGGGAGCTCATTCTGATGTGAAGCACTCGGGTCTCGAACTGCTGACCTTCCAATCAAGTTCAGCGTCTTAACCACCAAGCCACACCATGTGGCAGGAACAATCAAATAAGGGCCAAATTGGGAGATGCATTTGTGTAAGAGAACTGATGTAAATCTTGGCAGCAAATTGTTGCTCATTTACAAGCTGCTTGTTGTACCCCTGTGCATAGGTAACACAGCAACTGACACCTTTTAATAAGTAGCAATTTACCCCCAATGCTTACACGGTGCCTATAAACCAGTTCTCAACCTTTTAAAGCCAGGACCGGTTCACACTCCCTCAGACAGCTTCGGGGGACAGATGGCCATTTTGCCCTTCCTCCACATGACACTTCCTGGTGTGGTAGAGGCAGTGAGGGGCCACATTAAATACATTACTAAGAAAATAATACAAAAACCAAGATGGGTGCGTGACTATGACCAGGAAGTAAGTCTTAACTAGAGTAGACCTATTTGAAACCAGTGGAATTGATTCAGCAAATCCTCACTCAAGATTTCAGCCAACGTGTTACAGACTTCAATTTATTCAAAAGTTTCAAAGTTCTCTCCTGAACCGCCATATCTGAACTTACACGACTGTAAGTGATTAAGAATGAGCAAACAGTGTGTTCTTACCGTAAACAAGCATTGTAAGGGGAAAACATCTCACAGCTCCTACATAATCCTTCGGGAATGTCTCTCTTTGCATTCAGACACAGCAAAAAGGAATGCAGATACATAATAGCCACTAAGCTGATTTGTTAGTGTCTTAACTCTTTTAAATTTTTTTAACACTCCAGCACCAGCCAAAACTCTCAGCATGGGCCACCCATGTATAAACCAAACTAATCTTCCTACAAAGGGAAAGTTGACTCTCTAAACCTGCCTCCTGTAGTCAACAAGACTTAAGCCAGCAAAAATCAAGGTAATGCTTTTTATATTTGAAAGAGGTACCTAACGGGATACAGTATACTGGTATTAGGTAAAGGCTGCCTTTGCTCAAAAGCCAGTCGTATCCGACTCTAGGGTTCAGTGCTCATCTGTTTATAGCCAAAGAGCCAGCGCTGTCTGTGTCTGCAGACGTTTCTGTGGACATGTGGCAGGCATGACTAGGCACCGGAGTGCATGGAACGCTGTTTACCTTCTCACCAAAGTGGTCCCTATTTATCTACTTGCAATTTCTTGCTTTCAAACTGCTAGGTTGGCAGGAGCTGGGACAGAGACGGGAACTCACTCTGTCATGCAGTGCCCAGGAATCGAACTCTGACCTTCCAGTCATCAAGCTCAGAGTCTTAACTACTTGGGCCACCACAGACCCTATACTGGTATTGTGAAGTATTGATTCCTGTTTCCAGTAGAGGGCGAGAAGGCTGCTTAAGAATGGCACATTTAATGCATGAAAATGATCTGGTGGATCCAGAGACCTAGCAAACTATTTCTTTCCTTCTAGACCAGGGATGGCCAAACGTCTTCTCTCACGGGCCAGGCCATGCCCTCGGACAGTGTTGCAGGCCGGACCATGCCCCCCAGAAGTATTTATGGCTGATGTAAATGTGCCCACTTCTGCATTTACGCTAGCCATGGGCATGTTTGCGCATGTGCAAGCATGTTTTAAGGATGACATAAATGCGCCCACTTCCACTTCGAGTGTGGCGGAGGCAGCAATGGGCCGGATGGGATGGCATCAGGGGCTGAGGCTGGCCTGTGGGCAGTTGGTTGGGAACATCCATTCTAGACTATAATGACCATTGTCTTGGAAAGTCAAGTGATTCTTTAGATTCATTAAAGGGCAAACCTAGTCTCTGAGAACCTATAGCAAGTTTATAGCACAAATATTTCTGTCTCATTATTCATAATATATGGATAAATGTAAGATTGGTATTTCCAAGGTAGCATGTGGACCTTACACCAGCCACGACGTGAAATAAAACGTTTATTCGATTATAGTTTCCAGTAGCAACAATTCATTCGGCTACAGCTAAACTGCTTTAAAATAGGTTTATATACAATCAATATAAAATTACAAATAAAATAACAATCAGCATTTACACATAAACAAAAGTAAAACTGGCAAATGGAGATGTTTCTAGACTTTTCCAGGTGGAATTGGAAATAGTGGATACTTTTTAAAGTCAAACATAACCAGGATCACAGTTCATAATGAATTCTATCAGCTTCCAAAAATGTTGGGAGGGTTTTTTAAAAAAACATCTCCAGCAGCAATGTACCATTAGGACAGAAGAGAAATAAGAGCATCCAAGAATTTACTCCTGTCTTCCATTTTCAGTTCAATTACTAAAATAAAAGAAACAGGCATTAGAAAGTATGGATCATTGGGGCCGGATCTCAACAAAGATAGATTTTCTCCATTGTTGGGAGTGAAATTCAGATAGTAAAGTTACTATGATAAATTATTTACCCATGTAAATCCACTACTCCAGGGGTTCCCAATCTAAGGCCCGCAGTCCAGATCTGGACCCTGGCACCATTTCACGTGGCCGGCCACCCCTCCAAGGGCATTCGAGAAACAAAATGGCCACCCCTTTGAAGCTGTTGGGATAAAATGGCCACCCCCTTCTGCAAGCAAGGCAAAATGGCCATCTGGCCCTCGAAGCTGACTGAGAGAGTGTGACCCGGCCCCTGACTCGAAAAGGCTGGAAACCCCTGCACTACTCTGTCCATCATCACCCAGTTATTCTATTTCTTGACACTAAACCAAAACTTGGAAAAGTAGCTTTTTAAATGTAACTCATTCCTTGCTTGTTCCTCTTAGGAAATAATTCACTGTTGCTTTAATGTCATAAATGTAACTTATTTTTATTTCTAACGAATGAGTTGCTGCTTTTTTTCCCTCACTTTCCACTCTCTTTATTTTGTGTGTTATGAGGAAATAATAGGAGTGAAAAACATAATTTTTTAAATGTTACTCATTATATTCAGAAAGTAATTTTTGAACAGTCATTATGGTAGTTTTAAAAAGTAATTTTAGTTATATCCTGTGTGCTGAAAATAATTAACTGTAATTTATTATTTTCCCAGCATTGGCTGCAACTCGTATCCAAGAATGCATTATTTTCCTGAAGCAGAAAAAATGTCATTGGCGTGAAGTTGTTTAAGGTGGATCCTAGCTTGCCATGAAGTGACCCACATGCTGTGATCACGGAACCATCTCCTGAGACACATATGAAATGAGACATGCAGGATTTAACACCCGGACTGCAATGGACTGCCACGGCCTTGAGGATATTAACAAGGTGCACCTTCACAGCCAGTCCATCTGGCATGGCCTCTTCTACCTCCATGACCCTTGGGAATCAAGAGCTCCCCCTCTGCTCATTTTGCCATTGGGTCCAATCGGATGGTTTCCGGTGGCATTTCCTCCACTGAGGGGGACCATTCGCCCATAGCCATTGGCCCCTTTAGGGAGTCAGGTTATTTACTGCTGCCCAACACTCGGCACTGAGTCACTAGCTGTATGGTCTGCTCCATTACCTTAGAAGGATGAAGTAGCAGGATGTCCAGCCAGACATATTTTCCCACCCCTGAGCTAAAGAAAGTGTCCCTTGAGCTGAAGGAATTAGAAGTATCTGATTTTAATCAGTGTTTCATACATGCATGCATGCATGCATGCAATCCTATGGTCTTGTGCTTAAGTGATAGGTATGCATGTTTGAATGAGCCAATAAGCCGAACATGGACAGCTTTCATGGAGGTAAAATCTGTGTCCCTAGCAAAGCCCACATCAGGACTGGAAATGGCATAAATAGATCATAAATAGAAAAAAAGCCCAATACCAGCAGAGTTCAGATGGCCACTTTCAATTTTGAATTATGAGGAATATCCCCTGGCCTGCTCTTCTTAAAGCTAAAAACCTGGCTCTTTTTGGAGAGAGGGGAGACCGCCGTGCGTGTCCTTTCGCTTCACCCATGTTGCCAATTTCTGCCCTATCTGTTATTAACGTCTAATATTCTCAACGTATAGCTCTTCTTAGAAAAGGCTACTTTGAACAGAGAAATTTCAAGGCTGGGCTCATTCAGCTCATATAGTATATGTAGGAGAAGCCCAAGCAGATTACTTACTAGACATTTCAAAATGATTGTGCAGGGTCCGAGAATTAGTGTTCTCTGCCGCTTTTTCAAATGCTCTTCCAAAAAAACTATAGAGGAGAAAAATAAAAACACGTATATTTTAGAAACTACCTATAGGGCACTGCATGCAAAGCAATTACAAAAAAAGCAATCAACACTGATCCTACTGTACCTCCTTTTCCACGCGCTTAGTGCACTCTCTGGGTGGTTCATAAGTTCATCAACATTTTGCCCCCTCCCCAACATGCTGGGTACTCACTTTACCCACCTCGGAAAGATGGGAGGCTGAGTCAACCTTGAGCCCTGGTCAGGGTTGAACTCACAGCCTTTGGGTTGCAGGACAGCAGTTTGACCACCAGGCTTAAGTCTACTTTGTAGTGTCCTTCCAAAGCACCCTATGAAGTTAAAGGACTGACTGACTAAAGGTAAGTTTCTTAGGGGGAAGAAAGATTGTGGTACTGTATTTTCAAACTACAACTGGGTGCACCCTAGTCATGGCAACCTTGTTGCTGCCTAATCTTTCTCACACTAGGACAGGCAAAAGGAACTGCAGAATGAACTCACCAAAAGGTGCCTTCATTTTGGGAGTTTCACTTCTGGCCTAGGCACAGGAAAATAAGAAATTTGGTCCAGGTCCGATCCAGCCACTATTCTGGGCTAGCTCTTAAGATGAGCACAAAATAAGTGTACAGAGCGTGCCTATTTTCATGCAATTGCAGGAGTTGCGGTTTCACACAGGCTCTAATTCAGTGTTTCCTAACGTGGGGCTCAGGCCCCACAGGGGAACTTCCAATTCCCAGAAGCCTAAGTCAGTAAATTGGCTGGTCAGTGATTTGGGAAATTGACTTAGGCTTCTGGGAATTGAAATCCAAAAACCAAAGGTTGGGGACCGTTGCTCTGAGGCCAGCATAATTTATATCAACCAGGGAGTTCAGTTGATCCATGAATCTTATCTGAAAGAATCAACAAAGAGACACTCACTTCTTTTTATCAGAACTTTCCGCATGGGGTGGGATCCCCACCATGATCACAGTCCCTTGTTCGTTATCCATGGGGGCTGCCATCACCAGTGGTAACAGTTTACATCGCTTGTTTCTCGTCTGGAAACCCAGAAAGCATCTTGATTACACAAAGCGCAGACACAATCATTAAGGTCTTCAGCCCTGTTTGTTTGAAGTATTTATCAAGAGTTAATTTGGGTTTTAGAGTTATCTAGAAAGGATTAGACATCAAACCTTCCCCAGGCCTTTTGTTCTGGTTTGGGTTATTTTTTTACACAGACTTTTACACAGACAGACTTTCCTCTTAGTAAGATTACACATGGCCCATTCTTTAATCACACTTTATGGCACTGGTAAATTTCAGACTTTAGCTCACCCTCAGTTACAAAAGGCTGAAGGAGAGTCTTACAAGAAAACTAATCCATATAGTATGCATTAAAATAAACGAAGAAGACAGCATTTTATGGGACTGGGACAGTGGTGGGTGAGATAGGCAATAAAGAGCTTTGATCATAACTGGACATGTTCTTGGAAAATTCCTTTGCATTTTAAAGGCAAGGCTAAAAACCTTTCTTTATTTGTACATCTGCAGCATTTCATCAAATGGATGAAAAGAAAGATGCATGATCCAGCTTAGGCTGGCTACTCCGCCATAGAATTGTCCTGAATTATTACTCTTCCACGACAACATACAATTTTTAAACCAATCAATTGTTTAAATGAAGGCCCAGCTGTGATGTTAAATGTGACATTCTATTTTATTTGTGATCATATCAGGAAGGTTGAAAAATTTCCCTTCTGCCTGATGATGCCCTACGCCCGTGATGGCCAACCTTGGCACTCCAGGTGTTCTTGGACTTCAATTCCCAGAAGCCCAAGTCAGCACTCCTGCTGATCAGGGTATCTGGGAATTGTAGTTCAAGAACATCTGGAGTGTCATGGTTTGCCATCACTGCCCTACGCCTTCATAAGGGACTTTCCTTCTCTGCTACCCTGCTAAGGATATCTCCTCCTGGGCAAGTGATATTTCCGGTTAAAGAGAGTGAAAATTGCAAACAGCAATCTGATGCTGTTTTCATATTAAGAAACCTTTTCATTTCAATGCAAAGTTATCATGTCTTGCTTGGCTTTTACATGCAAAACATCATAAGACTTTTTTTAAAAAAGTACAGTAATACCTTGGATAACGTTTACCTCGGAGAACGCTAAAATCGCATAACGTCAAGTAATCTGGGGAGGAGAATTGGATCGAATAACGTTAAGGTCCTATGGGATGGATCGGATAACAACCACTAAAGCCTGTGCGGTTACAATGTATCTCTATGGAGCTTTAACGTTATCCGATCCATCCCATAGGATTTTAACATGCATCGGATAACACTAAAAATCGGATAACACTCAAGACTTGTGGAACCAAGTCTTAGCGTTATCCGAGGTATTACTGTAACTGTGTTAGTCTGTGTTTCAAGCATATCAGAGAATAAACAAATCAAAGAACCTTGTAGTACCTTGAAGACTGTTAAATTTTAATGTGGGCTTTCATGGATCAAGTCCACTTCGTCAGACATGGGACTCTTCCCCAATCAAATGCTTTATCTCAGAGCTCATCTTATGTACGCTCATGTTTATGTCTGGCAAAGTGGACTTAATCCACAAAAGCTCACATTAAAATTAAACAGTCTTCAAGGTGCTACGTCTTTTTGTTTATTCTGATACATCATTAAGAGACTCATAGGGGTTCCCAACCTTTTCAAGCCCGAGGCCGGGTCATGCTCTCTGTCAGCTTCAAAGGCCAAATGGCCATTTTGCCCTGCCTGCACAATAGGGGTGGCCATTTTGTCCCAACAGCTTCAAAGGGTGGCCATTTTGTTTCTTGAATGTCCTTGGAGGGGTGGGGCACATAAAATGGAACCGTGGGCTGGATCCGGCCCACAGGCCTTAGGTTGGGAACCTCTGCTCATAGTAGTGGGTCACTTTACAGGATTAATATAGTGCTGTTTAAAATCAATGACTAAAAGACCCCTATATATAAGGTAACAAAGAAAACCTACTTTGGGTAAGTATAAAAACTAAGTTACTTACAGAACAAACAAAGGACTTGAGTAAGTGTTTACTAAGCAGACGTAATGATACCGGCTTAGAGAACAATTTTACATCAGGAGTGCCCTAGAAAGAAAAACAGAATTATGTTGTACTTCCACATGCACTAATATCAGAGTAATTTATTCCCCCCCTTAAACACCCAAATTCTGAAAGCAGATTCTCTTTGCTGAGTTTCAAAAGGAGCTTGTGAAATGTACAAAGAAATAACAGTTCAGAAGCCCAGTTGTTCAAGCAAAAATGGATCATGATGGCGATAAAATTCAGAATGACTGTCAGCCGTGTTTGCAGATACTGTACTGTATAGTCAAACCTTAAAGTAAAAAAAATCCTCAAAACTACAAGAGTTAATTTGCCTTGTTTTCTTAAATCAGAGCCAAACAAGACACGGGGATCTACTGTCAAGTCTTCCATTTCCCCCAGACTCCTTCCCAAACCAGTCCTGCTATTTCATGCACTTTTGTTCTCAAAGACTGGCTACAGTGGCTAAAAATCCAGTGGCAAGTCACAACTTCAGTAGACCCACTGAATCAAGAGAACTTACACAGGTGTTGACTCACCAGATCCTCATCAATTTAGTGGGCCTACCCTAGCTCCAACTTACTACTCGGTTTCAGCCCATTCGTGTCAAATGAGTAAAGCAAGCACACTTATATATCGCCCCATAGCGCCTAGGGCACTCTCTGGGCAGTTCACAAGTTAATTAGAATTTTGCCCCCGACATGTTGGGTGCTCATTTTACCGACCTTGGAAAGATGAGTCAACCTTGATCCCTGGCCAGGATCAAACTCACAACCTTTTGGTTGCAATACAGCAGTTTAACCACTGTGCCACCAGGGTGAAGCCACACTAATCTGGCCTTTGGATCGTCAACTTGGTTTGGCAGGCCATATCAATAATTTTTAAAGCATAGCATGCATTTATTTAATCAGCACCGGTAGATTTTTACCTCCATGAGGTAGCAGTAAAGAAATGGTCCCTGATTGATTATCAGGTTGGTACAGATGCAGCTGGCCACGGTCTGCTGAATGGCATACAGTTGCTTTTTGGCAAGTTCCAGCCCATGATGCAACTTGTCCAGGTTACTTCTGAAGGAGAGGGGAAAATAAAATCCATTTTATACAGAAGACAGACTACTTATCAATACTCACTTGAGTAAACATTCTGACATTAGAGATATATGCTTGCAAAACATTCCGTGAGGGTGATATCCTGAAACTCCATATGAAATGCCAATAGGTTAAAAGTAAAGGTCACCCTTGCTCCAAAGCCAGCCGTATCCAACTCTAGGGTTCAGTGCTCATCTCTGTTTATACCCAAAGAGTCAGCGCTGTCTGTTTGCAGACATTTCCATGGACATGTGGCAGGCATGACTAGACACCGGAGTGCACGGAACACTGTTTACCTTTCCACCGAAGTGGTACCTATTTATTTACAGTAAAACACCGGATAACGATTGGATCGGATAACGCTAAAATCGTGTAACGTTAAGTAATCTGGGGAAGGAGAATTGGATTGAATAACGTTAAGGTCCTATGGGATGGATCGGATAACAACCGCTAAAGCCTGTGTGGTTACAATGTACCTCTGTGGAGCTTTAACGTTATCCGATCCATCCTGTAGGATTTTAACATGGATCGGATAACACTAAAAATCGGATAACACCAAGACTTGTGGAACCAAGTTTTAGCATTATCTGGTGTTTTACTATACTTGCAATTTCTTGCTTTCGAACTCCTAGGTTGGCAGGAGCTGGGGCAGACAATGGGAGCTCATTCCGTTGTGCAGTACTCGGGTCTCGAACTGCTGACCTGCCAACCTTCCAGCCATCAAGTTCAGCATCTTAACCACTAACCCTGACATTATATATTTGGTGTTACGGTGATATCCTGAAACTGCACATGAAATGCCAATGGGTTACAGACCAAGAAATAAGTTAGGAGTTATACAAGTGAATCACATGAGGTTCAAATAAGTGTATATTACCTGGAAAGACTGTGCAGAGCCTTGATGAAATTATCCGTGCCACTTTCCTCTTTCTCTACATTTTCCATCAAGGCCGCAGCTGCATATACTACGTCGCTGGCTAAAAATTTATTTTTAAAACCAAAATGGATGCTGAAGGTTTGGACTCTTAAATCCTTCATCCTGTTAAAAGGTTAGGGCAAGAGCTACAAATCAAAGAGTATTTTTTGCTTAAATTATGCTTTTTACATTGTGTTAGATAAAGTAAATGTGAATCTAACAGCCATAACCCTAAATATGTACCCAGAAATGAAATCCCATTAAAACGTACTGGGGGGGGGGGGGGAATGGGAGAACTTGTGGTGGTAATAATTACAACTACAGAGTCACCAGGGCCCTACATGTCACCACACACCAAAGACACATTGGGACTCAGATTTCCAAATAGATCAAGAATATATTTTACCCAAATTTATTTGCAGATTCTTCAATCATCTCCCGCAGGTTCTCTTTCAAGGAAATGTCCATAGAGTTATACTTTTGTTTTACCTGCTTCAAAGGTAATCTAGGGGGAAAAATCCACAAACATGCAAGGTATAACATGTGAACTGAATGAGGGCAGATCATTTTTGTTTCATGTGAGAGGCAGAGAAAGGAGGGAGTGAACGGGTCTGCTGGGCAGACAAAAACCAAGTCACTGCTATGGGTACTTTCTAATGGCTTTATTCTTATTGAATGAAAGACCTGACATCTGGCTGGGGGAACTCTTGCAGCCCCCCCCCCCCATTCTGACAATCTTATTCATACTCACGGACTATTTGACCAGATGGGATTTAAAGACCAACTACATATGTAGGGCATCCACAGCTGTATGATGAGTTGGTCTCAGTATTTGCAACTTAACTTCAGAGTTGTTATTCCGCTATGCACTTGCTGGCATAGAAGTGACACCAGGCTTTGAGTAACTATATCAATGGAGTTTGTCATCTGACTAAGTTGGGCAGCTATAATTTTGTCAGCAAGGTGAAAGTTACCCGGGACATGAGAAAATGCAATAAATATAAAGGTCGCCCTTGCTTGAAAGCCAGTGGTATCTGACTCTAGGGTTCAGTGCTCATCTCCATTTATAGCCAAAGAGCCAGTGCTGTCTTTGTCTAGACATTTCTGTCGACATGTGATAGACGTGCCTAGACACCAGACTGCACAGAACGCTGTTTACCTTCCCACCGAAGTGGCACCTATTTCTCTTCTTGCAATTCCTTGCTTTCAAGCTGCTAGGTTGGCAGGAGCTGGGACAGTGACTGGAGCTCACTCTGTCATGCAGTACTTGGGTATCGAACTCCGACCTTCCAGTCTTCAAGTTAAGCCACTTGAGCCACCACAGTCTCCACAAAAAATATACATTATTCCTATTTTACATTATTGACATTTCTCTCCTTCTGTTTCCTTCAGTATGTCATCGTTTAGACCAGTGATGGCCAACCTTGGCACTCCAGCTGTTCTTGGATTTCAATTCCCAGAAGCCTTGATCAGCAGGAGTGCTGATTTGGGCTCCTGGTAATTGAAGTCAAAGAACCCTGGAGTGCCAAGGTTTGCCACCACTGGGTTAGACTGTTAAGCTGCTTGGGGCATGGAATGATCATGAACTTTGTGACCTACTATTTCCATCTTGATCTCTCTCACATAAACTTAAAACTCTCTTGATGACTCACCCCATATCAGCAAGGAATTCCTGCAGTTTTTTCTGGCCTTGGACAGACCAAAGCTTGAGGCTAGCAGAGGTGTAGCAGGTATTGCAAAGACTTTCATATAAAGACCAGTGTTGGTAGAGCGCAAGGCACAAGCTGTGGCCATCATCAGAATTAGGGAAAATAATTGTAACAGTTGGATCAAAAAGTAATTACAAACAAGATGAGCATAACTGTCTTCTCTATTTCAATGTTTCCCAAATGCTGGTGTTTGGACATCAGTTCCCAGAAGCCTAAGCCAGTATATTGACTGATCAGTGGTTTGGGGAATTGACTTAAGCTTCTGGGAATTGAAGTCCAAACACTGCTCTATTTCATCACCATAAAAATAATAACTAAAGTCCGGTAGTAAAATGTAGCTAGAGTAGGGATCTTCTCTATAAATTCAATGCGCATATTATTGTTTAGTTGCAGTCAAGTCCAACCATTTACGACCCCATGGACCACTGCACACCATCCTCCGTAGCCCACTTAGATCTAAGCCCACTGCGTCAATGAAGCCATCCAGCCCTCTCATCCTCTGCCGCCCCCTTCTCCTTTTGCCTTCGATCTTTCCTAGCATCAGAGCCTTCTCCAGTGAGTCCTCCCTTCTCATTTGGTGGCCAAAGTACTTGAGATTCAGCTTCAGTATTTGTCCCTCCAAGAAGCAGCCAGGTTTGATTTCCTTCAGGACGGACTGATTTGATCTCCTTGCAGTCCAGCACCACATTTCAAAGGTGTCTATTCTTCTGCGCTCAGCCTTATGAGCCTGCTCTAGATGTAATTTACTACCAGATTTCAGCCTGCATGCATTAAACAAGCCACCACACTCATAATTCTATAGTGAGGTAGCAAGTTTAATGGAAATTGGACAAGTGTTTTTTGCAGATATCTAACACTCAAATATGGATCCAAGTGTGCGACATAATACATTTGAGTGTATAACAGACTATTGAACTAAAACACTAGTTTTGTATTGTGTGGTTTAAGCTCCACAAACCCAACAGGATGCTGGCCAGTGATGGAACCGAATATACCAAGAATCCCACTCCATTTGTCGCTATGATCCCTCATGAGTAAATAAACAAGTATCCTTTATTAACCTTCCTATTCCCATGCGCGTTGCGTCTTATATTGGCTAAACAAGTATTTCCCAACCTTTGGTTCTTGGACTTCAATTTCCAGAAGCCTAAGTCAGTACATTGGCTGATCAGTGCTTTGAGGAATTGACTTAGGCTTCTGGGAACTGAAGTCCAAAAATCCCAAAAAACCAAAGGCTAGGTAACACTGCTAGATCCATTATCTTAATCCCTCTTCTTTCTTTAATATTTCATGTTTTAATATTTCCTTAGTTGGTGATACCTTGATTTCTACAGCTTTAGAAACTCTAGATCAGGGTGCCCAAACGTTTTGGGCCGGGGGCCTGACCACGCCCCTGGATCAACTGAGCAGGCCAGATCAAGCCCCCAGAACAGGGTGTTTGTGCATGCGCGACCATGTTTACTTCCTGGCTTGGCGCTGACACTTCTGTGTATGCATGAGTACGTCCAGGCCAAACCAGGAATTAATAAAGACGCTTCAGTGTATGTGTGAGTACGCCTGCGCCAAACCAGGAAGTAAATATGGACACATCCACACATGCACAGAAGTGTCTATATTCACTTCCTGGTTTGGCGAGGGCGTCATAGGTCGTATCCGGCCCACAGGCCATAGTTTGGGCATGCCTGGTCTAGATAAATGTGAAAGGTCGGAAGGACTCATGAAGACATTTTGAATTGACCCAACTGGGTCAACGTGTTATGACAATGTAACAGGAACCACAACAAACCATTCTACCATGTCTTTCTAATGGATTTCTCTCTCCTACTCAGAAGGATACTCATATTCAAATGCAATCCTCATACAGTCAATAGAAAGTGAGTTCTCTTCATCTCCATCGCGATGGTTATGCCGGGATACATGACGCTGCAGAGTTCCAATGTCTGTTACATATTTCATTCTTTTGATCAGGGAAAAGAAAAAAAATGCAATATATATTATTTCTTTTTCCTACAACCCTGTCGCCAACATAGCAGCAGCTGTTTCTCCTTTGCTCAAAAGCCAGTTATGTCCAACTGTAGGGTTCGGTGCTCATCTCCATTTACAGCCAAAGAGCCAACACTATCTGCATCTGCAGACGTTTCTGTGGTCATGTGGCAGGCATGACTAGACGCCTGAGTGCAAGGAACGCTGTTACCTTTCCCTGTTTATCAACTTGCAATGTCTTGCTTTCAAACTGCTAGGTTGGCAGGAGCTGAGACAGACAATGGGTGCTCACTCCACCATGCAGCACTTGGGTCTTGAACTGTCAACCTGCTGACCTTCCAGTAATCAAGCTCAATGTCTTAACCATTAAGCTACTATGGTGTAAATTAGGCTGCCTTTGGTATCAAAGGCAGTTTCAGCAAATAGAATGGAGATAGAATTCATAGACATTTATGTTAGTCACTTAGATATTTTCTCTCTCTCTCAAAAGACACATGTGCCAATTTTGGCAGAGACAGTGACTGTGCCCATACCATGAAATGAGCATGTGTTACTTTAAAGCATTTCCCTGCCTTTAATGTAAATGTAGTAAATAGCAGCTTTAGTTTATTTCCCATTTAAAATACTGTACACTAGTACCCCGAATAACGTTATGACTTGGTTCCACAAGTCCCGTCGTTATTCGGTTTTTAACGTTGTGCGATACATTGAACACACAATGTTAAAAAAAGCCCTGTTTCCCTGGAGGCTGCAGGAAGCGAGAACATCGGGATTTGAATCCTGACATTTTGCCTTGCTGCTGCCTCCAGGGAGGTGGGAGAACTTTGGAAACAGCTTGGAGCGGGTTTCCCCACCTCCCTGGACCCGGCGGGGGGGTCAGAGACCCCAAAATTGGTAAAAAAAAGTCCGTCTTTTTTACCAATTTTGGGGTTTCTGACCCCCCCGCCGGGTCCAGGGAGGTGGGCAGACCCGATCCAAGGTGTTTCTGGGCTTCCCCGACGTCCTGAGCCAGTGCAGCAAACCAGAATGTCAGGATTCGAATCCCGACGTTCTCGCTTCCTGCAGCATAAAAGAGGGTGGGGGAAGTTCAAAATTAGCGCACATCAGCTCTAGGGAGGTCGGGAGACCCGATGCGCGCTAATTTTGAACTTCCCCCACCCTCTTTTATGCTGCAGGAAGCCAGAACGTCGGGATTCGAATCCTGACATTCTGGGTCGCTGCACTGGCTCAGGACATCGGGGAAGCCCAGAAAAAGCTTGGATCGTGTCTGCCCACCTCCCTGGACCCGGCGGGGGGGTCAGAGACCCCAAAATTGGTAAAAAAAAGTCCGTTTTTTTTACCAATTTTGGGGTTTCTGACCCCCCCCCCGCTGGGTCCTGGGAGGTGTGGGGACCCGATCCAAGGTGTTTCTGGGCTTCCCCGACGTCCTGAGCCAGTGCAGCAACCCAGAACGTCGGGATTCGAACTCTGACATCCTGGCTTGCTACACTGGCTCAGGACGTCGGGGAAGCTCAGAAAAAGCTTGGATCGTGTCTGCCCACCTCCCTGGACCCAGCGGGGGGGTCAGAAACCCCCAAATTGGTAAAAAAAACGTCCTTTTTTTTACCAATTTTGGGGGGTCTGACCCCCCCGCCGGGTCCAGGGAGGTGTGGGGACCCGACCCAAGGTGTTTCTGGGCTTCCCCGACGTCCTGAGCCAGTGCAGGAAGCCAGAACGTCGGGATTCGAACTCTGACATTCTGGCTTGCTGCACCGGCTCTGGACGTCGGGGAAGCCCAGAAACACCTCCAGAGAGATCAGAGGACCCGATCTACAGCTGCAGGGTGGCTGGGGAAGCTGACGGGGACTCCCTGTCGGCTTCCCTAGCCACCCGCCCTTGCCTCTGCAGCTGTGGGGTGGCTGGGTAAGCCGATGGGGGAGCCCCCCGTCAGCTTTCCAGCCTCCCCACCCCTGCCTCCGTAGCTGCAGGGTGGCTGGGAAGCTGAACGGAGAACCCCGTTCAGCTTTCCACCCACCCTGCTGCTAAGAACGACTGTATCGTGTAACGTTAAAATCGCATTACTCGATACAAGATGTTTCCGAAAATCTTGTAACGTTATGCGGTTTTAACGATATACGGTACTCGCGTTATACGGGGTATTACTGTACTTATATGCCCCTTCTGTCCCTTCACCCAAGGTAGCTACAATTTTTATTTGAAAATTCAGCTTTAAAAAGGCATGAAAATGCTCACTTACTGAGTGATCTTGTCTTGAACCCACTGATCTGTTAGTCCAATGATAGCCCACCTTAAAAATAGAGAGGGACAGTTCAGCAGTGAAACCAATTGTCTCAGGAGCAGCTTACAGCTCGAAAAACTGGAGTCGTTTAAGAGAAAATTAGATTACTAACTGCCAGTTATACTTCAACTTGGATTCCTGCATTGGTTTCCATTTCTCAATGGCCTTATTGTCATCAACTGCAACTTGTATCTGAGAATGCATTTTCCTCCTGAAGCAGGAAAAATATCCCTGGCGTGAATTTAAGGCGGTCGCATCTTGCCATGAAGTGACCACACACTATGCTCTCAGAGCCATCATCCGTGGCTGATGCCATGGGAAGAAGAAATCAGGGCAGGTTGAGGACTTTGCCGCCTCTCCCCCTGAACCCACACCAACATATTGTATTGTAATGTATTTTTTGTAAGCCGCCCTGAGTTGCCACAGCGAGTGGGCGGCAATATAAATTTGAACTAATAAATAAATTTTAAAAATGGCACATAAGCCTTTTAAGTCCCTTACAACTCTATTATTCCATGATTTCATGAGAATCTTCTTGAAAACCCATATCTTCAGACCCCATATGGTGTTTACTGTGAGCTTTTACTGTAGTTTTATGAGGGGTAATTTTTAGTAAGTTTGTTCGTTATAAGAGGGATTTTATGCTGTTCACCGCATCGTGTAGGAATTCACTTTTCCCTAGAGGGGCGGGGTATAAGTGTAACTAATAAATAAATATTTATTTCCAACCAATAAGAGTAAAAGTGAAACATTGCTTGGTCAGATTCTGATAACATAACAAACTGGAAAAGAAAGTCAAAGCAAATGCTCCCAAATCCTTCCTTATGGCCACTCTGGAGATTAAGTGGGCACAGATATATTCTAAGACTGATACAATCATGTCCTAAAAATCTTCAAGCAATTGTCTTGCGCCATTGCTCCATGAAAAATGAATGCAGAAATCCTTGTTAAGTGTGTTTTTCAGAGAGCAATGGATAATCTGTAAAAGTTGGAACAGTTCTGGTACTAAATCAATCAAATTGCTATCACAAACGAGACTACGTACCATAGCATATCATTCAAGTCTTTGGACATTACCCATGCCAAGTCAAACATCATCATGGCTGACTACAAAAGAAAGCAACAAACAATTCAGACATCAGCATGAATGACAAAAAGCTATCAGTGTTTCTCAACCTTTGGTTTTGGGGCTCCAGAGTCCAGAAGCTTAAGTCAATACCCCAAAGCACTGATCAGCCAATGTACTAACTTAGGCTTCTGGGAATTGAAGTCCTGGGCTAGATCTTCCATCAAAAGCAAGCCAAGACTGCTACACTTATCAAGAAGTCTAGAGAAACAGAGCATGTTCCAGCCTCAGTCAACTTTGAAATACTTTTCTGGGACTACAGTTCCTGGAAACCTTTTCAGAATTTTAACAGCAGTCTTTTTTCTTTTTTACTTAGCAATAAAGTCTTGACAAGAGGAAAGCTTTCTTCCAGGGTTTTTTACACTAATATTTAATCCTTACCGATGTCCCATGATATTCATATTGTTCATAGTCAAATAGAATTTCCTGCCTAAAGGACAGAAAGAAATCTATTTTTAGTCAAGTGTAAAAGGTTAACTTTAAGATTTTGTGAAATATTTGCAACACAAAATGAAGAAGAAAATCAACCTGCTTTTGAGCACACTTATGTACCTCTAGAGAGCTCTTGCATGCAAAAATTGTCCTGGCTATTTTAGCAGAAAATACTGGATCTATACCTACAAAGCGGAGATCCATGGCCTGCTTCCAAATAAGGTAATCAGTATTACATAAACAAAGATAAATAATTCTTTGGATTGGGCCAATGGGCAGAATTTCAAACATTCTTCAGGTATATTCCAAAGAGCATTCCTATTGTTAATGCAGTATTATAAGTAGAATACTGTACTTAGAACAAATTATTATAGAGGGCTAACATTCCATGTTTGAATAGTTTTAATAAAACAGGTTACTATCTGCCACAGTTAGGCATAGCTGAGAAAAATGATACATCTGTCACAAGTTCTAGAATTCCACAACCAGCATGGACCAGTTGCTGTGCTACCCACAGGATTCTGAGAGGTGTAATCTGAAAAGGAAACTTCTCAAAATGTTGCATTTACAATGCACCTTCCACTGCAATAAATGAACCATTTTCCTGTGAAAATGATTGTGGTCTGCACATCATAATAATACCATTTGGAATATCCTGGAGTCGCCTCAGTGAGGTGAGTAGAGGGGCATATAGGTCTAATTTAATAATAATAATAATAATAATAATAATAATAATAATAATAATAATAATAATAATAATAATAATAATAACAACAACAACAACAACAACAACAACAACAACAACAACAACTATTATTATTTAACATAATTCAAAAGGTTACGGAAAAACAGATAACAGATGATTGAAAAAAGATTTGCTTTCACTAGATCATTCAAGATGATATACTAAAGATGATGTAATATTTCAAAGCTTATGGTCACAATTGTACAATTGGAAACATACCTGCGTGCTTCCCATTCTCTTCTTTGTCGCCTTTTCATTGTCCTTTCCACTACTTCCTAGAGAGAGATTAGGATGCAGGAAGCCAGGATTAGAAGCAGAAAACTATCTTAATATTATGGAATATTCTAAGTAGTAAATAACACAAACGTGAACTACAATAACCCCATGTAACCAGTCATTCTCAAATAAAGTAATGGTTTTCACAATTCAGAAAGAACACAGTTAACCTCTCAGTTATTGCTCTATGAAAAATAAGCAACCTAAAATGTTAAGACAACAAATGGCCCACTTGTTAACTGGTGCATTTCCTGTTAGCTCCTAGGATCAATATTACTACTGAATTAAAAGACCTTTTATAAAAGTGGCTCCCAACGTTTTCAGCCATGCCTCACCTAATAATCTCTAAAGCCTTAATTCCCCCCCGCCCCAGTGACATATAATTCTTGTTATTCAGAAAATGAACTATTCATATGGAGGAATCCTAAAATGCCATTAACTTGGTTTAACTCATTCTCAAATTGTCCTTCCTAAAAATCAACACCCCACCCCACCCCTGGTGGGGCATGTGTCCACAGCCTTTTACTATTTAGGTGCATTTTATTCCAGGTTATCCAAGATCTGACCTCTTCAAATCGCCTACGCTTTCCTGAAGGTTGTGACCCATCACTTTCATTCCCAGAGTCCTCATCTTGCTCTTCCTCATCATCATCATCCCTGAAGATATCATCATAAGCAGGAACTTCAAGGTCATCATCTTGCTTAACCAGGAGCTTTATCTGTTGAATTGAGTAAAAAGCATTTGGGAAATTAAATAATGATGCAAGTGCAAAATGAAAGGCTATAAATAAAGGAACCCTTCACCTCAGACCTCAACAACTCTTGGTTTGGAGTGGGGAAGCTAAAACTCTCTTGGTAAAGGCTAAGAATTATTGGCTCAATTTCTCAGAATGGATGGCTTGAAAGCTAGAAGGCAAATGAAAGCTGACGTACACAAGATTGACCACATACTCCATGAAAACTTCATAGATTAGCACAGCACTTCTAGGGCAAGATGAAGAAAACCATAGGATAAGTGGATATTTATCTTGTACAGTATCTTCAAAAAAAGTATAATTTTACCTGTGTCTCATTGTAAACATTCACCACGTTGATAGGCCTGTGCGTGTCACAGACAAAAAAAACAGAGTCTTCCTCAGGTTGAAGGACATCCAGCAGATCAATATTGGCACCACAGTTGATCAGAACAAAATACTGGAACTAAATGTAAAAGATTTTATGTAAATCAGCCTGTTTTCTATTAAAAAAAACCCCCATAATCTACAGAATATCCAAAACACCGATGTTTTGCAACACTTTCTTCCTAGAGATATCATTAGAACTATGAAGCCCTAAATCAGGAGTTAACCTTTTAAAGCTGGATCAGTGGTACTGGGGTCATGCTGCAATACGGAAGGCAGATGAAAGTCCACTGCATTATATTCTCAGGACAGTCTTCATAACTAATTGCCATGAGAATCGCCTATACAGTAAAACCTCATATAACACTAAAACCTGGTTCCACAAGTCTTGGTGTTATATGATTTTTAGTGTTATCTGATCCTCTATGGGATCCATAGAGATACATTGTAACCACACAGGCTTTAGCGGTTGTTATCTGAAGCATCCCATAGGATCTTAATGTTATCTGATGCAATTCTTCCCCCCAGATTCCTTAATGTTATGCGATTTTAGTGTTATTCGATACTAATGTTATATGAGGTATTACTGTACTGTATTTGGATTTAGATATAGCAGAAGAAGAAAGTAAGTTTTTACCTGATCTTTATGTTCAAGAAAAGCAGTTTCAAGTTCTTGCCATCCAGATACTGGGACTAATGTATACTGCACATGATCACAGTGAAATAAGGCCTAAAATATGAAAGGATAATTTTCAGAGAGAAAATCCAGTTACATCCGTAGTGTGGTAATAGTTTGTGTCTTTTGCTTAGCTGTAGTTTCTGAGCAACTCCAAACATTTATCACATCCTGCCACATAAACGTAAATATGGATTTACTTAAGGACAAGCACAAAGATCCAAGCAATGTAAAACTTTAGACTTTTATAAATAAAATATGTTGTTTAACAATCTATTCATTTCTTGGGTCTCAGCTTGTTTTCTACTCTGTAGCCGGCAAATGGTCTCAAAGAATATAAGAATGAAAAGGAGTCAATGCCTAATATGGACATTATTTTGCCTGCCATTTAACTGTATATCAATAGAACCATGAAAGGACATTTTGCTTCCCTTTTCATGAAATTATATCAACAGATTCCTTTATCTCTACTCAACATTTTATTCCTACACATGGTTATTTCCTCATCTATCCCCACTACAAACTTACCTGAATTATTTTACATGCACATAGAGCATCTACATCTGACGCAACAAGAAGCAGCACCCTCTACAAGTAAAAATATAAGATATTAAATACAATCCAATAACACCATAGAATTATGACCTGCCAGCATTTAATCCACAGACCTTTGGCTATAGAAAAGATGGGTTAAGACTAAGCTTCAAATTGAGCAGATACCTTTTAAGTAGAAATCTAACATGTCAAGAAAGATTCTAGCCTAGATTTCTTCCTGGTGTGCTTTCTCCCCTAGGTAGGCATATACAGTACACTTCTTCCCATTAAGATGAGGTGAAATACTATTACTGTACTGAAATTCTTTATTGGAAAGACTTTGTTGTTTACCCTATCATTTTCCTGTTTACATTCATGTCCCTAACATATGAAAAGCTTAAGAGCCTATGTTTAGTAAGAAGTTCCAGAGTTGTTTTAGCATTAGTCTGCTCTAGCAGAAACAAAAATTAGTATATGACGCTAAAGTGTAACAGCCATGGAATACAATGTTGTAAAGTTTACTGAGAGAAAAGCCCCAATGAACACATTGAAACTTCTGTCAAAGTAAGCATAAGCAAAAATTAGGTTGCAAACACAGGCTTCAAAAGCCTAGTTGTGCAGTGGTTAACCTGTTGTACTGTAACCAAAAGAGTTAGTTCGATTCTAAGCAGGAGTCAAGGTTGACTCAGCCTTCATTCCTTCAGAGATTGGTAAAATGAATACCCAGCATGTTTGGGAGGAAAGCTAATTAACTTGTGAACAGCCCAGGGAATACACAAAGCATTATGGGACAGTACTGTATATAAGTGTGATTGCTTTGCTCACTCAAAAGAAACCACAACTGAGCTTAATGCGGGCTGTTCCTGAGTAAACAAAAAGAAAATTATGCTTATATAACACCATAAAATTGACCATCATGTTATATTAGCCACAACTATTTTTGTTGTTTCCGCTGCAAATAAAGTTAATGCAGCTACCATACCAAAAATTGCTACAGGCTATAGTTGATGGACACAGGCATGCAACAGAACACTTTGTAAACATTTTAGAAAAAGCAAAATTAGGGATACAAAGAGAGAAATGCAAGCAGAGAGGAAATGATACTTAGTTATAAAAGTTTAATGGTGGTTTGATTCATTTTGTGGACTGGTGATTCAGGCGGTTAAGATGCTGAACTTGACTGGAAGGTCGGCAGGTCAGCAGTTCGAGACCAGAGTATTGCATGGCGCTTTGAACACTCATTTCTGTCCCATTTCCTGCCAAACTAGCAATTCGAAAGCAAGAAATTGCAAGTAAATAAATAGGGACCACTTTGGTGGGAAGGTAAACAGCACTCCTGCAGATCTTTCTATGGCCATGTGGCATGCATGACTAGATGCCGGAATGCTACCTTTCCTGCTGAAGCAGTAACTGTTTATCTACTTGCAATTTCTCACTTCCAAACTGCTAGGTTGTCAAGAGCTGGGACTGGCAATGGGCGTTCACTCTGTCGTGTAGTACTCGGGTCTTGAAATGCTGACCTTCTTGTTGCCAAGCTCAGCATCTGAACCACAAAAGCCACCTTCCCTCCTGCATACAAGTGCTCAATTTCACCTTCCCAACCTTGTTCAATCAATCAAATCTTTATTAGGGTCCAAGGCCAGCATAGAACAGCAAAAGGAACAGAAGTTAAAATGGCTGGTACTAAAGTACTGTATATCAAGAGACAAGAGTTAAACTTAGGGTGTTTAAAAAGGAGCATTTCTGCTCCAGCACAGAACAGCAGAGGAAACAGAAGTTAAAGAGGGGGACTTAAAATGTATCAAGAGGCAAAAGATAAAATGAGGGGGCTTAAAATGGAGAATTTCTGCTCAGTGTTAAGGAGTAAAATTAGTACATAAGTCACTAGTATTACAGTTATTACTAGCCTATGCTGTGGTGCAAGTACCGTATATACTCAACTATGAGTCATCCTGAATAGAAGTCGAGGTACCTAATTTGGACCTCTAAAACTAGGAAAATAGATTGACCTGATTATAAGTTGGGGTGGAAAATGCAGCAGCCGCTAGTGAGTTTCAATAATTAAAATCCATGAAAATATGGTAAAATTACTTAATTTAGACATTTGTGTGCGTTTGTCTTTGAGTGCTTACACTGACCTGAGTATAAGTCGAGTCCCATTTTTGGACCTCATTTTGGGGACCAAAAAACCCAACTTATACAGTAAAACCTCATATAACACTAAAACCTGGTTCCACAAGTCTTGGTGTTATATGATTTTTAGTGTTATCTGATCCTCTATGGGATCCATAGAGATACATTGTAACCACACAGGCTTTAGCGGTTGTTATCTGAAGCATCCCATAGGATCTTAATGTTATCTGATGCAATTCTTCCCCCCAGATTCCTTAATGTTATGCGATTTTAGTGTTATTCGATACTAATGTTATATGAGGTATTACTGTACTCGATTATATATGATATATTATTTGGTTGAAGGTCCTGCCAGGATTGTTCTTCTGATCTCACATGATGCAGCACAGAATCTGGCAATGGTCTGGGTGAAAATATGAATATTAAAAGTTAGTAAAGGTAAAGGTTTCCCTTGCTCGAAAGCCAGTCGTATCCGACTCTAGGGGTCAGTGCTCATCTCTGTTTCTAAGCCGAAGAGCCAGCTCTGTCTGCTTCTGCAGACGTTTCCATGGTCATGTGGCAGGCATGACTAGACACCGGAGCGTATGGAACGCTGTTACCTTCCCACCAAAGTGCTCCCTATTTATCTACTTGCAATTTCTTGCTTTCGAACCATTAGATTGGCAGGAGCTGGGACAGAGACGGGAGCTCATTCCATCCTGCAGTACTTGGGACTCGAACTGCTGACCTTCCGCCTCCCAGTCAGTGTCTTAAGTGACTTGAGCCACTGAGCCCACACACCCACTGGCTGCTATCTGATGAAAGACCCACCTTCACCCAGAGCACTGCCAGATTCTGTGCTGCATCATGTGAGAGATCAGAATAATTTGACAATTATTATTATTATTATTCGTTTCCCTCAGGGTTGGAGAACTGAAGTTGTTTGGGCCTCACAACTCCCTGAACAGGTTTATGAGGTAAAGGCTTAACACGTCTCAAGGAGGGGCGACAATTCCTCTCCTTTTTCGCTCCTCTTCCCGAATGCCATTTTGTGAGGAAAAACAGCAACCTTGTCCTCGAAGAACGGAGTCCCTCAGCCGGGCCTACCTTGCAAGGTTGCTGTTTTCCCCCCACACGCCCGTCCGCCCTATCCTCGCTTATTATGAGGCCTACTCACCTGGTTCACGACCACCTCGTAAAATTCCTTACGAAATTCCGTCAGGAACATGGCCGGCAGCGCTGGGGACCCTCTGAGGGGAATCACAACAATGGCGCCGGGACGGGAGGCTTCGTCGAGGGCACGAAGAGCGCTCAAAGGATGGCGCCAAATTGTTGTCCTTTCGCGATTGGCCGCCGAGCTCCGAGCTTAGCCAATGGGCTTCTCCGAAGGCCTTTCACGTATTACGTACGGGAGGAAGCCGAGCGCTTGCCAGTCGTTCGAACTGCATTCTGGGAAATGTAGTTTCGTTTGAAAGAGACCTACTCCTAGGTCCTTTTTTAGACCTTTTAAATCCCATTTTCCCCCCCCCTGTAAGCTACTATAAAGAGCGAAAATTCGAAAAACAAAATTGTCCAGAAAAGTTAAGGTTTTGGCGCTCTTAAGGCGGAAAGGAACGGAAACATCCCCCGCTGAAGGAACGTTTTACCTCACGGACTCGTCCGTTCCGCCGTTCCCCTCAGTGACTTAACGAGGCTTCCTGTCAGGGGGGGAAAAGTGCGGAGTTTGTTTGTTTGTTTGTTATTAATCCGGATTGTTTTTCAGGGCTGGAGCTTCCCTGAGGCGACGGTTTGGAGGAGGCCTGTCAGGACTGAGGGGAGGAAAAGACCCGCCGCCATCATGGTAGGGGCCTCTCTCGCCACCCCTTAGTTTTAGGTCCCTTTGTGAGGTGGTGGGGGAGGATTAAATGCGGAGGAAATAAAGGGTCCGTCCAACGTATTTAGCCGCCTGAGGCGCCCCACTTTCTCCCTTACCTCTCCTTGACTGAAAGGGGTCAGCCCGTGGGACTTTATCTCCCTTTATGCCAGGGGTTCCCAGGGTGGGGCCGACGCCCCACACAGCGGGGGACTTCAATTCCCAGAAACTTGAGTCAGTACATGGGCTAATCAGTTCTGTGGGGAATTGATTTAGGCTTCTGGGGATTGAAGACCAAAACCCAAAGGTTGGGAATACACACGGCTTTATTATATTCCCTCTCTATGTCCTCCATTTGCTTCTGGGAAAAAGTGCTGCATCAGCCTGTAGGCCCAAGCAAAGATGGAGGTGAAAAGTCAAAATATTGGGGCACTACTACCTAGCAGTTCAAAAGCAAGAAATTGCAAGTAGATAAATAGGGACCACTTCCATAGGAAGGTAACAGTGTTCCGTGCGCTCCGGTGTCTAGTCATGCCTGCCGCATGACCATGGAAACGTCTGCAGAAGCAGACAGCGCTGGCTCTTCGGCTTTGGAACAGATGAGCACTGAACCCTAGAGTCAGATACCACTGGCTTTCAAGCAAGAGAAACCTTTACTAATAGGTTTATTAATGGGGCTGCAGTGGCTTAGTGGTTAACTTAAGACACTGAACTTGACGACTGGAAGGCCGGCAGGTCAGCAGTTCCAGACCCGAGTGCTGCGTGACGGAGTGAGCTCCCGTCTCTGTCCCAGCTCCTGCCAACCTAGCCGTTTGAAAGCAAGAAATTGCAAGTAGATAAATAGACACTGCTTCGGCAGGAAAGGTAACAGCATTCTGTGCACTCCGGCTACTAGTCACGTCTGTCACATGACCATGGAAATCTATGCAGATGGCACTCTTTGGCTGTAAATGGAGATTAGCACAGTCCCCTAGCATCAGACACGGCTGACTTTTGAGCAAGGGAGACCTTAGTTGTACATGGTGTACTGATTTCTAATGTGTTTCCGTACTTTTCCTCTCCCCAGTTTTCCTTCAATATGTTTGATCACCCCATCCCACGGGTCTTCCAGAACCGCTTCTCAACGCAATACCGCTGTTTCTCAGTGTCCATGCTTGCTGGCCCTAATGACAGGTCGGATGTAGAAAAAGGCGGGAAGAGTACGTACTGATTTTCCCCCCAACATTTTCCTGAAGGCTAAAATTGTGGACAGTTTATAGCCATGATGGCGAACCTTGGCACTCCAGATGTCCTTGGACTTCAATTCTCAGAAGCCCAAGCCCCCGTGAATTCACATGGATGGGTTTACTGCGATTCATCCAGCCCGTGCCGCCCTCGTCGCTCCCGGAAGCGGAAGTAAAACTCGCCCACTGCTTGTGCAATAGCTCTTTTGCAGTTGGTGACCCCAGTAGGAATCTGGTCTATGTGATGTTAGGATTACATCTGCATTCTCTTACCTTCTGTTTTTCGTACTGTAACTTTCTTAATTTTCTTTCTTTCTGCAGTAATTATGCCACCTTCTGCTTTGGATCAACTCAGTGAGTAACTTCTATTCACTTCACTTGCAATATGTAGTCTCAAGCCAGGCATGTTCTCCCCATGTGCAATATGTGATAATAAGACAATAAGGTAAGATGAGCATTGTATTGATACAGCATCCTATCTGTTTGGGAGTTCAACTTCCATTTACAACAGCCATAAATGCGCCCGCTTCTGGGGTGTGTGTGGTCCTGCCCACTCAGCTGTCTGGGAGGTGTTGTCAGGTCTGCGGCATAAAAAGTTTGGGAACCCGTTTTAGAGGCTACTGTGCTATTTTCTTACTGTTCTTTTGTGCCAGTTTATTTGAAAAAACAACACAGGGGTTTATTCCCAAATAAATGAATCTTTCTTTGCTCATTCAAGATTCCTTTTGCTAGTTTCTGGGATATTCTGTCTGCTGTAACATACCATGTTTTCCCTTTCACTAGGCCGACTGAATATCACCTATCCTATGCTGTTTAAACTAACAAATAAAAATTCAGACCGCATGACTCACTGTGGCGTACTTGAGTTTGTGGCTGATGAGGGGATTTGTTACCTTCCGCACTGGGTAAGTAAACACTGGTGCTCACAACTCAAGCCACTCAGCAAAGGGTGTCTAAAATGGATTACCATCTAAAATCAAGCTTTATATACAGTATATCCAATCTTCTGGTTTTTAATGGGCCTTAAGTCCAGACTGTTGACCATCTCCACATCTACTTCATGTCAGAAATTATTCCTGGTTGAAAGGATTTCTGTGGAAGAAACTGTGCTCAGGGAACATCCAAATGAGGCTCCTTTCATGTCCCCAAGAACTGGGACAGAGATGGATGCTAAATCCATCATGTAGTACCCAGGTCTCGAACTGCTGGCTCGCCAGCCTTCCAGCTAACAAGGCAAGCTTCTTAACCACCGAGCCACTGCAACTTCAGCTATATAGTAGCATCCCTTTCAGTGATTCTTAACCTTCAGCCCTTCGGCTGTTTTGGACTTCCAACTACCAGAGGTCCTGTCCTGCAAGACCAGTGATCAGGAAAGGTAGTCCAAAACATCTACAAGGCCACACAGTTATCTTAGGCCATCTGCTGGATCCCTTGAAATGAGTTTCTTTATGTGTTTATATTCTTGAGTGTTGTCTCCTAGTTCTTTAAGCCAGCCTTCATTTGTGGCATTTGAATGAAGCAGGTGGCTTAAGTCAAACTTTTGATTTCCCCAAACGTCTTGAGTGGTGCAGTGGTTAAACTGCTGTCCTGCAACCAAAAGGCTGTGAGTTCAATCCTTACCAGGGATCAAGGTTGACTTAGCCTTCCAATTTTCCAAGGTCTGTAAAATGTTTGGGGCAAAATGCTAATTGCCTTGTGAACCACCCAGAGGGTGCACTAAGTGCAATGGGGCGGGGTATATAAGTGTAATTGCTATTGTGATTCTATTGTCCTTCTGCTCCGCTCTCCTTTGCTTCTGAATCTGGTCAAAATTGGAAGGAGGACAGGTCTAGGAAGTAGCTTTTCAGAACTGTCATTTTATTTCCAAAGCAAAATACAGTAGTCGTTTCAGAAGATGGAAATAGGGAAAAAAATTATTAAATGCCCCCTTTTGCTTTCTGCGATCCTAATAATGATCATCCTGTCACCATAGCTAATGTTCTCTCTTTTTACAACAACCTGTTAAACTTCATTTAACATCACGTCTGGTTTGGCCCTTGGCAATGGAGTGCATGCTGTTGTTTCTGTCTTACAGATGATGCAAAACTTGCTTCTAGAGGAAGGGGGCCTGGTGCAGGTAGAGAGCGTAAATCTTCAGGTGGCAACGTACTCAAAATTCCAGCCACAGAGTCCTGACTTCCTTGATATTACCAACCCCAAAGCCGTGTATCCTTTTCACGTTACATCTGCAGAACTAACAAGTTGCACCAATAAGGAGTTAAGTTCGACAGAGCCAAAAAAGTTCCTTCCTTTTGGCGGTCCAGGGTATGATCGGGACGCAAAAGAAGAATAAGCAACAAGTTGTTTTGCTTCTTTCTTCATGATGGAGAAAGAAGCTGGATTAATTCTTCCAGTAATGTCGACAATGCTAAACAAAACCAGCTTGCCATTGTTCTGCCATCTGAGAACCCCAGAATTTGTTCAAAGATTGGTCCACAGACAATTTACATAGACTCGGTGGCCTCAGTTTGAACACAGAACAGCGTGTGTGGGTTTTGAATCTTTTTTCATTTTCAAATACTAGTAACAAAGTCACAAATGGGTATTGCACTTGTGTGTAAGAAAATGAAGTAGAGAAGCTGTGTCACCACATTTTTCTAAGGTATATGCATGCGGTGTTCCTCTTGTCTACTTTATTGTTTATTTTTTAAAAAAAAGACAAGGCACAAAAATTGAGGAGAGAAAGAGAGAAGAAAATTCTTATCAGTTCTTTTTATTACAAATGTTCTGAACAGAACAGGCTTGAATAAAAGCAATTCAATGTGTGGGGAAACCTGATCCTTTCTCAGCAGATCAATTGAGGGCCAGTGGCTCCTCTTTTACCCCTTCTGGTGTTGAGGGAGATACAAGGTTCTTGTTCTGGCACTTCTAGCGGCCTCCACTGGTATTTGGTGCTCCTGTAATATGTCTTTGATGTTTTCTCTCCAGCTTCCTCTGGGTCTGCCTCATGATCTTTCTCCTCCTCCTCTTTTCACATATGCCTTGTATGGTTTGGAATTCCAAGACATTCTCTCCAAACAGGCAAACCACTTTATTTGTTCTCTCTGTATGTAGTTTAAGATTGGTTCTATTCCAATTCTTTCCCTTATAATCTAATTCCTGATTATATCCCTTCTAGTCACCCCAGCAGCCTTCCTCAGACATCTCATTTCCGTGGTGACTAACTTTTCATTTATGTTATCATTTATGTTATCTGTGACAACATATTATCTGTGTTGTCAGAGGCTGTATACTTCTCAGGATCAGTTAGTGGAGTGCTTAGAAGGAAGTGTGCATATGATACTCAGGTTTATGCTTGTGGGCTTCCTGTAGGCATCTAGTTAGTGCCAAAATAACACAACACTAAACTAGATGCCCCTTAGATCTAAACTAGCATTCCTGCTTCTCCTTTCCCTTGGCTGTATTCTGATAAGATGGCTGCTAGCAGTGACAGCTAAGGATCCTGATGGAACTGGGTACGTGACCCAAGCTTAGATGCATTTGGGCCAGTGTCTATTTTCAGCTTAACCTCCTTTAAAGCTTGGAAAATGCTCTGAGAAATTTTGCTTGCCTGACTACGGGAGATGTTATTGCCATCAACTACAACGAGAAGGTAAGGCATGCCATTTAAAGTAGATTAAATTGCCTCGGGATGCCCTGAAAGAAAACTTGCCATCTCTTTTTCTTATATTTTGTCATGTATGCTAAAAGGAGATTTTGCAGTGGCCTGTTTGTTATTCCAAGCAGGTTTGTCTCTCAGTGAAGGAGATTTTAGATTATTCGTGATGCTAATTTTAGTCAAATAATTTAAATTGGAGGTAGCAAAAACAGTTGTAAGGATGTGAAGGCATGGTCCTGAAAGTTAACACAGAAGATATGATATCTTGTCAATTCTTAATTTAATTTTAGATTTACGAACTGCGAGTAATGGAAACGAAGCCTGACAAAGCAGTGTCCATCATAGAGTGTGACATGAATGTAAGTGAAAAAGTGTGCTTAAATTTTACATCTAGGAAAAGTTAAAGTGTCTTGGAAATAGTATGTAGGAATGAATGACACATATTAAAGAAGTCAGTTATCTATGTAAGTTTCCTGATTATAGATTCTGTATTTATTTGACACAGGTAGATTTTGATGCACCTTTGGGTTACAAAGAACCAGAAAGACAGGCACAGCACGAAGAGTCCACAGTAAGTTGCCTCTTTTATGTTCTTGTCTTATTAACATTCCAGTCTTCCTTCAAATCTTTTGAAAGAAGCATATTAAAGTGGAGAGTGAATCAAAAATTATCTGCACTTAGTATAAGTATGCCTTGGAAAAGTTACTTTGTATACAAAACTGTCTTATATGTAACATCATAGAGATGTTAAAAATAAATAAATTTCCCTTTTGCTTTCCAGGATGGTGAACCAGACCACAGCGGTTACGCCAGTGAGCAGGGATTCCGTGTAAGAGTCTTTATATAGCCAACAGTACAGTTAAAGAGGTCCAATATCTTTCATTTAATACCAAGTGGGCATGCCTTAAAAATAGTTGAGACAAATGGAACATGCCACAAAACACCGTACTGTAAGATGTTCCACATGTTCTTGTTCAGGGGCCTTAGTCCACATTACTTCACTCCACTCATATCATTAGTAAATATGTTGTTTCACTCTCAGTATTCATTAGACTCTTCATTATTTTTTATAGAAGCAACTGTTGATCATGGAGATAGAATCCTCTTTCTTTCTGACTTCTTCCACAGGCATTTTCAGGATCTGGGAATAGGCTGGATGGGAAAAAGAAAGGCGTTGAACCAAGTCCTTCTCCAATTAAACCAGGAGACATTCGAAGGTTAGTTTGCCGGTGGTGATGGTGGTGAGAATTAGTGCAGCTTCCCAACAAGATCCACTTGAATTATTTCAGAGTGAAAAATTTCACACTCACTAGACTTAACTTGTTTCAGCAACAATTCTATAAGCCAGTATTTGATTCTAGAGCAGGGTTCCCAAACTTGGTTCTCCAGATGTTCTTGGGCTCCAGTATAAAAATGTAACAAATAAATAAGATCAGAATATAGTCATCAAGAACAGCTTTTCTAAGGGCATGAAAGACTTCTATGAATACCAGAGGCGGGAAATTGAGTTTCATTTATCAATCTTCATATGAATGGAATAAATTTATCCTAATTCAACACTGCCTTTGGCTTTTTTGTAGTTTGTTAGTCAAACTTTTTGTAAAAATCCTAAAACAAATGTTAGGGTAAGAAAAGCAGGCTATACAAAATACTTTATTGTTTTATGCACCACCCCAAATAATCACATGAATGAAATGTGTGTTTGGAAATATTATAATACATAAGTAGTTTAGATAAATAAAAACCATTTGTTTTGCAGAGGAATTCCTAACTATGAATTCAAAATTGGCAAGATCACATTTATCAGGAATTCACGGCCATTGGTCAAAAAGATAGAAGAGGTGAGTCTGGCTGGTCTTTGATTTTTTTTTTTTATCTGCACCTCCATGTAGGGAGATGTCATATGCTTATGCTTTTTCTTTTGTCCAGTTAGTGTTGATATATTACACTAGAACAGTGATGGTGAACTCTGTGCTGGGGGAAGGGAGGAAGTCCTCCCATTGGGCTGCTGGGCAGAGGGGCAGGTGAACTCTGTGCTGGGGGAGGAAGGAAGCACTCCCATTGGGCTGCTGGGCAGAGGGGCGGGGCAAACTGTGCTGGGGTGACTGCATGGGTGCCCACAGAGATGGCTCTGAGTGTCACATCTGGCACGTGTACCATAGGTTCACCACCACTGCACTAGAACAATCCTGGCAGGTCGTTCAGCTAAGTAAACTACTAGTGCTACATCATCCTCTTAGTAATACAGTACAGTAGTTGTAACATTATTAATCCTATGTACTAATTTTACTACTACTTAACTCTGAGCAGAAACGCTTCTTTTGAAAATATATTTTAAGTACCCTCATTTTAACTTCTGTCTCTAGATATGTTTAAGTACTCTCATCTTAATTTCTGTTCCTTTTGCTCCATTGTGCTGGTATTATTGGGGTTTTAATTTTAAACTAAATGCAGCCAATGGCAAACTCCTTCTGACAGCATTTATTTTGACCCCATTACATTGGAGCTTGGAGTAGAAAAATATACCATAAAACATTTGAAAAGTTTATTTTCTATAGGTCTGGATGTCAAATATTAATTATGCTAGTACAAATAATAAAACTAATCAAAAATATTCCTCCTCTCCCTCCACATCCCTGCAGGATGATGCTGGAAGCCGCTTCATTGCATTTTCTGGAGAAGGTCAGTCTCTTCGCAAGAAAGGAAGAAAACCATAACTGAGATCCTTTGGCTGAGAGACAATAAAAGTAACAGTGCACCATCTCTGATGTTTTAAGAATTTCTTTGCGAGGGAAAGAAACAGCACAATGATTTTGCTACTGGGAACAACACGTGTGATTTACATGACATCAATTGTGCTGATTCCAAATCTGAACTCAGAATTTGTCCATCACGTACAGATTTTAAGGCATGCTATAGCTTTTCAAATGGTCGGTCATTGGGTAATGTATTTTTACATGGGAACATTATAACAGCTGCAGCTACCACTGTGCCTGCTGCCACCTCAGCTGAATCACATCCCCTGGTGGCATGCATGCTCCAGCAGCGGCCGGGCATGTCTGGGATGACATCAGAAATAGGTATACAAGGTGAGATGGACCAAGGGCTTGTCTCTAGTGTGAAACCATCTTATTGGATAGTACAGCTAGGGCACGGTGAGTCTGTTTTGAGCTAAAGATGAGTAGGCGCAGCTGTGTTAATAAACTGGACAATTTTTACTACATTTGTGGCAAATACTGTATACCCTGTGAGATCAATGCAAGAACCCAACCAAGAGGGTGAGATTGGCTAAATTACGATCCTGATGTCCTAGACAGAATTGGACTTCAGATTTGGATTCAGCGCACTTGATTTAGTAGAGGACACTGGATTAGACCACGTAGCAGACAATTTTTTTTGTGATGCAGTGTATTTTAAAGTTGGGGCTAGTATTGTATCTTAGGGGATTGCGTTGGCTTAGTGGTTAAGATACTGAACTTGATGACTGGAAGGTCGGCAGGTCAACAGTTCAAGACCGAAGTACTGCATGATGGAGTGAGCTCCTGTCGTCTGTCCCAGCTACTGCCAACCTAGCAGTTCGAAAGCAAGAAATTGCAAGTAGATAAATAGGTAGCACTTTGGTGGGAAAGTAAACAGCATTCTGTGCACTCCGGTGTCTAGTCGTGCCTGCCATGTGTCCATGAAAATATGGACACAGACAGCACTGGCTCTTTGGCTGTAACAGACGAGCACCGTCCCCTATAGTTGGCTATGACTGTTTTTTTTTTTAGCAAGGGAGACCTTTACCTATACAGTGCCTTTTATTTCTCACTTCTGTGAAGGCAATGAACGTAACTAACAACTCTTGAGATCTCTGTTTGGATGTTAATAAAATCATCCAATAATAACCCATACTAGCAAATGGTGGCAAAATTAAATACTGTAGATATGATTATTTTTAATCACTGAAAAGAAAGAAACACTTCAGTTCTCCTTGTAGCTGTGGCTACTTTCTGAATTTTGACCACTTCAGTGGGAAAAGATCTTGGGGACATGAAAGGAGCCTCATCAAGCGTCCCGAGCAGAGTTTCTCCAGCAAAAATTCCAGAATAATTTCTGACATCAAATTATTATTATTACCAAAGATTTCTTCCCTTATATTTCTACCACTTTTGCCCCGCATATGGACGACACTAACTCTTGCCAAAGCGGGAACCGGACGTTTTGAGTCTGCTTTCTTACTAGCTTGCTTTAACTCTTGAGCTTCCCATCCCGCAAAGGTTTCTTCCACTCTATTAGAAACGGGAGCCGGAAGCTTCGTTCGCGAAGCTCGAGGACCCTTTACCTCTATAACCCGTGCGCCGTTTGCAACTGTCCGGGTGCGATTCGTATTGCGCCGCGACTTGCGGTTGGTCCGTTCATCAAAAAGGTCCGCCGTCAACAAGTCGCCGATATTTAACGGCCGTATTGGAGAGAGGACGGAAGAAACAGAATGGAGGAAAAGGCAGACTGGAGAGTAAGTGGCTTTTTGCTTTTATGTGGGGCTCAGAGTACCTCACCTTGTGGCCTATAGCTAAAATGTATATATTGATATAGTGTTTTATAAAGAGCCAGTGTCTCATCACTATAATTTCATGCGATTATTTTAATCCCGATGTTTTTGTGTTTTAATTTTGTATTGTATTGTGTTATTGTTTTAATTTTGTATTGTATTGAAATGTATA
The DNA here is from genome assembly GCA_030440675.1 of Furcifer pardalis. Classification (NCBI taxonomy): domain Eukaryota; kingdom Metazoa; phylum Chordata; class Lepidosauria; order Squamata; family Chamaeleonidae; genus Furcifer; species Furcifer pardalis. The sequence goes on from CP126898.1 coordinate 7,928,840, forward strand.
GATTCCTCACCCCCCACCCCACCCGCCACTGGTTGCTTTGATATTGTCAAAGATTCATTTCATGGATCTTATTCCCGATTTACCTGCCATGATTTAAATACATCTTCAAGTTAATTCCTCCCTTTGAAAAGCTTTGGATCATCTGGAGCAAACAAAGAACCTCGTTTTCCATTGCTCCTGTGTAATTAAGTTAACTAATAATGACTTTCACATTTCTTATACATTAAAAATGTGGGGGTTTAGAACCCAGATTCGTGATATTAAGCTGAGAGTAGGGATGGGGGGGGGGAATACTTCAAATAGTGAGTGGTGGAGGAACCTCCCATCTTCTGTTTCAACTCTTGCCAACAAAGAGTTCAAAAGCAAGAAATTACAAGTAGATAAACAGGTACTGCTTTAGCGGAAAAGGTAACAGCTTTCCATGTGCTCTGGCATCTAGTGATGCCTGCCACATGATCACACTGGCTCTTTGGCGTTAAACAGAGATGAGCAGCACATCTTAGAGTCAGACACAACTGGCTTTCAAAGAAGGGAGATTTTTACCTTTATTACTTCTTATTCCATTTCTAGGCCAGATGTGAAACTGCCTTTTGGTGAGGTCATTCTATAGTTCTTTTTGCCTGACCTGGTGTGAGAAAGATTAGCCGGCAACACAAGGTTGTCGTTAAAAGGATATGCCTAACTGTGGTTCAAAAATATCACAATCCTCGAGGAGACTCTTTCTGTGTACTCCAAAGTAAATGCTGTGAATGGAATAAGGCAGTGATGCTGAACCTTTTAGAGACTGAGTGCACAAACTGCAACCCCAAACCCACTTATTGATTGCAAAGTGCCAACTCAGCAACAGGGGAGGAAGGACACACTCCCATTGGGCTGCTGGGCAGAGGGGTGGGGTGAACTCTGTGCTGGGGGAGGGAGGAAGCACTCCCATTGGGCTGCTGGGCAGAGGGGCAGTGCAAACATGCCATAGGTTTGCCATTACTGGAATAAGGTCTAGTCCTCTGCTAGTTCTGAATTCCTGGATGCCTGTAGCTCTTTGACAAAGCATGTGTGGAATAAACTAGTTTATGGGGGCAGAAAAGTCAATTCATTGTTTCAGAAGTAACTCTATATGTGTGTCTTTTGGCAGCCTCCGCGAGCATGCAACGATTACTGGTCTGAATGGAAGCTCTGCAAAAGCATCCGGAACAGGTTCCATAACTACTATGTTTATGGAGAACCACCTTCCTGCTCACAGTGGAAAAAGGATTACGAGAATTGCCGAGAGTGGGAGAGAACGAAAGCTATGATGGCTAAGGTACGCCGAGCGGCAAAGCCAGAACTTGTGCCATGGAAGTTCCCACGTGAGCTACCGCTCCTTCTTGATTTGATCTGTTATTGACTCTACCTAGGACAGTGATGGCAAACCTTTTAGAGACCGAGTGCCCAAACTGCAACCTTTTCTACCAAAGGTGTACCTATTTATCTACTTGCAATTTCTTGTTTTCAAACTGCTAGGTTGGCACAGTACTCTCCCTTTACACCAGAGAGAGAGAGTACTGTACACGTGGTACTCTAGATGTTGTTAGTTTACAGCTCTCCCCTGCCATGACCAGCCACAAATGTTGGACATTGTAGGCCAGGTTCATATGAAAAGTTGTGTTCCTTAGTCTTGTATTACACTTTGTATAACAGTTATAATCTTAATATTGTAGGATTTTTTAGAATGGAAAACACTCTTTCTTTGAGAAAAAAAGAATTGCATTTGATAATTTAATTATCAATTAGCTCGGTCATCATAATTCCTGCCTGTTCTAGGATGCCTTATGTCAGAGTGAAAGAGATCGAGTGGCAGAGAAACAGAAGCACGCCCCCGTGTGGGATTTCAGGGAAAGCCCTCCAATGGACTGGTATTTACCCCTCGGCGAAGATAAACCAAAGTGGTGAAGCCCCGAAATGCGGCACTTGGGATTTCTGATTAGAGATTCTTGGAGATTTTTACAGCAGTGCTGGACATGAGAATTCCCAGCCATCGATCCAGCATCCAGGAACACAAGCACAGCTATGTTGTAATTGCTTTAAATATAAGTGTCCACTCTGAATCTTTGCGTGTTTGTGATATGTTAAATAACATGTCCTAGCAGCTTAGTGGTTAACACACTGAGCTTGTAGACTGGAAGGTCAGGGTTCGATTCCCAAGTGCTGCACGACAGATCTTGTGAACATGAAAGGAGCCTTATTCGGGCATCCCGAGCAGCTTCTCCAGCAAAAATCATTTCAACCCAGAGTAATTTCCGACATGAAATTTATTCATTTAATAGCATGTTCTAAACAGGTTGGTTTTAATCCTATTCACTCCACAAGATCGTAAAGCAATTGTGCAAAAGTATTTTTATCTCCACTTGGGCAGTAGACCCTGCTGCCAGTGACACAACGCCAGTTGCCAGGCAGTAGTTAACTAACCTGACCCCCCTGAGGACTGATTGCCTTGGGTGTCGAAGTCCACAGGGAAGGGTGATCATCCCCAAGTGGATTAAATCCCATTTGAATCCATCTAGATGGAGAGCAGCAGCTTCATCAGTCCTGGCCTGGGGCTGACAAGGACTTTCTGTGTCAAAAGGCCAATAGAATTCTTTCCCACACTTTAAGGAACCACTTTTCTTTTAGATTTGGGTGCAACAGTCTTCAAACATTCTGTATTAAAGGCAAAGAAGACACCAAAATGGTTTAGTTAAAAGGATAGCGTAATTTACTAAGGATAACACGCGATTTGTGTTCCGCTGCTGATGTATGGAAAGCAAACTCATTTCAGCCAGGTTGATTTGCGCTTAAATAGCTAACCAACAACAAATTGATTTTGGATATTTTTTAAAATTTCTATTCTGCTAATCAGCCAAGAGTGCTTTTTAACAGTGCCATTAACTGTCTGGAAAACAACGATAACCCCAGTAGACTGTAGCCCGAGGGTATACATGAATCAGAAATGAAACTAGGAAGAATTGTTTTATTAACGTTTGGCGCACACATTCTTTGCTCAAACGGAACATGGTTGCAGATGTTCATAATATCTCCCTAAAATGGACATAAACACCCATTAGTTTGTTCCACTCAAGATTTGTCAAATGGCCACAGAAAATCTGTACTTCAAACCCAGCAAAGGACCGGAGTATGTTACCCCTAACAGCCTTCCAAGAATATTTCATGGAGCCCTTCCAAATCACTGAGTGTATACTCTAGTGATATCGACACATTTCCCATCGGGAGCTTCAAAGCTTGCCAGCGGTGCGGAATAGACCGGTTCCTGCCTCTCGAACGGAAAGAGGTCATTGTCTCGCAAAATAGCCGCCTGGTAGAGTTCCTCTGACTCAAGACGCAATTCTTCTAACGCTTTTGCTTGGGCATCCACGAGGGACTTGATTGTAGCCATCTCGGCCTTGTACTGGTTTTGCTTATACAAAGCCCACCTTTTCAGCAGCAAAGCCCGCCTTTCGCTTTCCTCGCCAGACAGTGGAGACTCGGGTCGCACCCTGACACAGGGAGAAAAACACAAAAGGATGCTACATAGTTAGCGCCCGGAGAATATTTCCCAGGAAACCACTCTTGCTTCAGAGAGTCAAGCCTCAAGAATGTGCAGGTACTTCCTAACCCAAAATAACGCACAGAGTCCTTGGGGAAGTGGAACACTAGATGTGTGTTTGGATAGCTAAAATATTTGGTACGTCGGATCAAAGCTTGGTTGTAGACCAGTGGCTCCCAATGTGGAGCCCAGGCCCCACAGTGGGACTTTAATTCCCAGAAGCCTAAGTCAGTCCATTGGCTGATCAGTGCTTTGGGGAACTGACTTAGGCTTCTGGGAATTGAAGCCCAAAAACCAAAGGTTGGGAAATGCTGGTCTAGATTGTACTGTGGCTTTTGAAGTCAGTTTGACTCATGATGACCCTAACAAGATTTCCAAGATAAATTAGCAAAGCAGTCAAACATATATTGCCCTATAGTGTTTTAGTGCACTCTCTGGGCAGTTCACAAGTTAATTAGCATTTTGTCCTCAACATCCTGGGTACTTATTTTACTGAGCTTGGAAGGCTGAGTCATCCTTGAGCTCTGGTCGGGATTGAACTCCCAACCTTTTGGCTGCAGTGTAACCACTGTGCCACCAGGGCTCCTGGTGTTCAGAGAATTGCTTGCCCATGCCCTCCCTCAGTGAACTTCTATTGGGATGTCTCTTGTGTTTTAATGTGACATTCTGTCTACTATATCAAACTACAGTGTTTAGGCTACCACCAGCTGGCTTTCGGAGAGTTCAATAAGTGATGGGGGGGGGGGGGGTCATAACTCAGACACCTGAACTCCAAACTTCACCAACGCTGAGAGGGTTCAGAGGGGAGTCATCAGAAGATATCCTCTAATTTGGGTGTGTCTAGGTGGCGGCCTAAGATTTTTGCACAGTATTGCATACTTACATTGATTCTATGTCACTTTGCTAAGTAAGGCCTGTTATTAAAGCACTACCATAATTAATATGGAATATTCATTGATTGATCAGTGCTAAGATAGGAAAGAAAGGTCTTTGGATGGCAGTTCCCAGATTCTTCCAGGGGCCATGGAGTATTTGCGGAGTTGAGCAACTTTCAAGACATTTATTGTACCCAGGAGTTCACTTAAATCAGGAGTGCCCAAACTACAGCCTGGGGCCCGGATCTGACCCTGACACCAATTCATCTGGCCCATGAAGCCCTCGTTGCTCCTGGAAGCGGAAGTAATACGCACCTGTATGGGCACATTTTACTTCTACTCCCAGGAGCAATGAGGGCTTCATGGGCCGGTTGAATTGGCACCGGGGGCCAGATCCAGCCCCTGGTACATAGTGACCAGCCCCCTGAACCATGTGACTGGCCCACGGCCCAAAAGGTTTGGGCACCCCTGACTTAAATCATACAAGGATGATCATGATAGGGATGAATTTCTGAACATCTGTTTTATGAACAAGGAACTTAAAATAGCTCAACTGCTGGAGCATGCACTTTGCACGCAGTAAATCCTAGGTTCGCCACCACTGGATTAGACCATACTGTCACCCCTTACCTTTTTGGATGCAGGAGGCTATATGGTGTAATAAAGTCTTCGATGGGAATCAGTTCCTGAGGAACTTTCTCCAGTCTCCTGATTTTCTTCTTCAACCGTTCTTTGAAAGCTTGTTCCATCTTTATGTCAACTTTCTTCTTCTTCTTCGGTTCCGCTCTGATAGACAAAAAACAATTCACAAAGCGCAGTTCAGTAATGGTACACACACAATACTGTATAGTCACAATAGTGGTTCAAAGGAATTCCTTGCCTGGTCCTTACAAATAGGATTGAAACATATTTGAACACAGTAAAATATTTTACACTGCATAAAAATACCTTCTATAACAGTGGTTCTCAATGTGGGGCCCATGCCCCACAGGGAGACTTCAATTCCCAGAAGCCTAAGTCAGTACATTGGCTGATCACTGCTCTAGGGAATTGACTTAGGCTTCTAGGAATTGAAGTCCAAAAACCAAAGTTTGGGAACCACTGTTCTATAATTATATATTTAGAAGGATCCTTCCCCCTCATATAAGAAAGCTGCTTTAAAATTAGAAATTAACCATATTTTACCTCATGGGTAGAGCTGCCCTCACTCCAAGAAGTGAAGACTGCCAATGGCTTGTTCGGTGCCACAATATCTGAGGACTAAGAAAGAATTAATAAAAATGTTAGATCAAATCATAATAAAACAATAAAAAAGATGATCACCTAGAGGACGGTCTACTATTTCCTGAAAGGCTTATTCATTTCAGTTTTAGAAGAGAAACTCATATTCACCAATATTTTTGATGTCATAATACAATTCTCCAAATAAACTTTCCAAACCTTGTACATAAATGCAGTTAGGGACCATATGATTTAATTCTTTATTCATTTGAGTATTGGATGAAGTACATAACATAATGCACTAACTCTGCCATGACACATTTTCCAGGTACAGCAATTTACGATAAAAAGGGGATGTACGCTATATGCTTTTACATCTTTTAGGTTTAAGATGCTTAACAGTTTCCCATGACCTGATGCCTTTCAGATGTGTGGGATTACAATTCCCATCCCCATCCCTAGCTATTATAGCTTTTACCGGTAAGTGCAATGTGACTTGTTAGTCTAACTGACTTGGAGAATAATTGCTCAAGGAAATCTGATATACTGGATTGGCTTGGAGAAAGGGGAGTGGGATAATTCTGCACTGTCATTTGTCTACAGTCCGGTGCTTGGCAATGCATTAGGATGAACTGGCCTTTTGGAACAGGCTATCCCCCAGTTTTCACCCAAGTCTCAAGACCCAGCAGACGGGGCAGGGTACCCTTTAACTCCAATGTCAGAATTTCCTGTTCTAGCTGCGTTCGGAGCTATAAACATAACTAATAAATAACACAAATCTTGGAAACACTGCTTTTTAAAAAACTCAGTTTTGAGATTCCACATCCATCCCTGCCAGCACAACGAGGCTCAACTTGCACAAGGCAACGCTGGCTGGTGGGCTGCAGCAACTGTAGCTCGAAAAAGGAACTTTTCCAAGCTCTTTTATCTTGTGCTGAAGAATTACATGGGAAGCTAAGATGTGCAAACGAACCTCACTCGCCAAAGCAACTCCTCCCCCCACGTAATTATTCTTCTCCACCTCTTTTACCCCATCAAGTGTGGAGGGAGATACAAGGTTCTCCCTCTGGCATTTCTAGCGATCTTCACCAACACTATTTGGTGTTCTTGTCATATTTCTTTGATGTTATCTCTCCACCTTCCTCTAGGTCTGACTCATGGCCTTTGACCTTCACCTCTAGCGATCTTCACCAGCACTATTTGGTGTTCTTGTCACATTTCTTTGATGTTCTCTCTCCACCTTCCTTTAGGTCTGCCTCATGGCCTTTGTCCTTCTCCTCTTTCCACATATACCTTGATAGGTACGGAATCCCAAGACATTCTCTCCAGATGGGCAAACTACTTTATTTGTTGTCTCTGTATGTAGCTTCAGATTGAGTCTATCCTGATTCTTTCCCTTGAACCTCATTCCTGATTTTATCCCTTCCAGTCACAGCCTTCCTCAGACATCTCATTTCCACCTTTCGTGTATGTCTTGTTGCAAAGTGTCCGTGCAAGGAATGTATGGTCCTAGATAGACACCGCATGCCATAAAACACGTTTCTCCCCCCCCCCCCTTCGCAACCCCGTCAAAGATGACAAGCAAAGGAAGAAATAATTCATCATCTTTCTCGGTCCTGACCTCAGCGAAGTCCCTCCCATCCGACTGCGAAGGAAGCTCGAGATTCGCGGGGCAGACATGACTCGGTTGCACACGAGCGAACCCAGGGAACCTCTCCAGCCCTGCTAATCGTCCTAGGAAGCTGGGTGGGAAAGGGGGACAGTTCCTCCGGTGCACCTAGTTCCGTCTGCCATTAGCTTCCTCCCGGCTCGCAAGCCCCGGCTCCAAGGTTCCGGGACGGAAGTGGCTCATGACCCAGCCGGTCTTTATACTGTACTTTATATGCATTTTTTAAAAAAATATAAGTTTTTGTCTCCTCTGCTTCTATGGTTCATTCGCTTCACCTTTTTTATTTGCCCCCCCCTCCCGGCGACCATGAATTACGGGCATTTTTTTGCATTATTGTGTTCCTCTGAGAATAAGACAACACTGTAGCTGCGGTTCAGTTCTAAGCAAAGTCTGATTCATGCATCTCTTTTCAAATGCAAGTTTGCTGAAATACACCCTGGGGGACCTTACACTTTGCAGCCTAACACGATCTCATTGCATCCCATTAAATAAATGGTTTAGCACACTCTTATATATTTATTATTACCATGATTACGATTATTTATTCAGAGGTAAATCCCAAGGATGAGATGGTTAGATGGTATTGTGGAGACAATGGGCACAGAGCTCAGTGAGTTGAGGGGGATGGTGGAGAACAGGAGTGCCTGGCGGGCAATGGTCCATGGGGTCGCAGAGGGTCGGAATCGACTGTGCGACTGAACAACAAAAATCCCAAGTTTGGTTACAGCGTTGATTTCTAGATAAGTAGAAAACTTGCACTAGTTCCTGTTAAATACCAAGTCCAATCATTTGCTGGCTGGTGAATGTGCAGCAGATTTCCATCACCAGAGCTTTCCAGACAATTCAGACTACAAATCCCATCTTCCTTCACCACCTATGCTGACTGAGGATGATGGGAGTTGTAGGTCAAGACATCCATAGGGCACCATTTTGGATGAGGCTAGCAGACATGATAAATAAACCCCCCAGATCAAATCTTACAATGCAAGAGACAGGCTGTATAATATTGTCTATATGCTTTCTATTTTCCTCTACTTCCCTCTCCACATTGGTAAGTACAGTTACAGCATATCTATGTACATTTGCCAGCAATTACTTAATCCTAATAAGAGACTGGTAAAGAGGTCTTCATTTAGCAACAAAATACCTACTGCATATGCCTTGATATCAACTCTCAGTTCCAGAACCTTGGAGAGCAGCGACCAGTTTCAGTAAATAACACTTTATTTAATAGGCCAACTGTTTGATTCAATGTAACAAGCAGCTTCAGGCCACTGTCCACTAAATTTTGCCTTAGGTATGGGACAGCTGGCCAGTCCTGGGAATTGCCCAAAAGCTATACCGTACTAAATTGGGATTCCAAGAATTATAATCCCAAAAAGTAACTTTTCCAAACTATGCCTAATATTCACATCCATTAATTATCCTCATGAGCCTAGGGTGTAATTAGGTTATTTTAGTTCTCAATATGAGGCCTAGGCCCAAGGGAGACTTCAATTCCCAGATGCCTAAGTCAGTACATTGAGTGATCAGTGCTTTGGAGAATTGACTTAGGCTTCTGGGAATTGAACTCCAAAAACCAAAGGCTGGGAAACACTGTTTTAGACAATAGACTGGAGTTTGATCTTATTCTTTATTAATTCTTTTCATTATTTTAAGACATAGTTCTTTTATTTTGTATCACACTATGATGCAGAAGGCAAATAGAAGGCTACTGCATTATATTTTCAGGACAATCATAATGGCTGTTCACCATTATGATCACAAATATTCAGAATCAGATATGACACATAAAGAAGCTCTTTTATATTATTCTTATTAGATACCTTACCTTGGAGTCACTTCAGCGAGGAGTCCACATGCTGGTAGCCATCTCCACAACATTCTGCACACGCAAACGGACCTGCAACATCAAGTCCATCTGCGTGCATTTTTAGCCATTTGAATATCACGTCACTTTGGTGAATTTCAGTTCTGGCCTAACATCATTGACATAGAAAGGCAAACTTCAAATTTTAAAACAAGGCCTTGAACTGGGGCTAGGAAACCATTAGCAACCACAATTAGTGTTTTAGAGTACTGTACTGGGATCCTACACCTTTGATTGGTCCTATCCAGCACCATGAGTTTTGACAGCTGTTGTGAAATAGTTGCCTGACAGAAATCAGAGGGCTGTAGGTTGCCCCCTGCTAAAGGGATTCTAAATTAACATAAATAAAATGAACCCCCATCCATGGTGAACATATCAAGCTGCAGCTGAAACTGCTCATGATCTGAGTTCCATCCCAATTGGCTCAAATTGGAATCAGCCGTCTGCCCTTTCTAGTTTAATAAATGAGTTCCCACAGTGTTGGGAGTCAAATTGCAATTGACATTACAGTACAGTACTGCATTACCTTGTGAATCACTCAGTAGGTATATTAGCCAGTGAATTTGCATTTAGGCAAATAGTACAGGTAAAGGTCTCCCTTGTTGGAAAACCAATTGTATTGAACTCTAGAGGGTGGTGCTCATCTCTGTTTTCAGCCAAAGACCCAGTGTTGAGCCTGCAGTCGTTTCTATGGTCATGTGGCAGGCATGAGTGGATGCCAACGAGCATGGAACACTGTTACCTTTCCCACCATAGTACATAGTTATCTACTTGTAACTCCATGCTTTCAAACTGCTAGGTTGGCAGGAGCTGGGACAGAGATGGGAGCTCATTCCATCATACAGCACTCGGGGCTTAAACTACTGACCGAGCAACCTTCCAGTCGTCAAGCTCGGCATCTTAACCACTAAGCCAACACAAACACATAAAAAGGCTAAATAAACAGGAAATGTTACGCAAGTCACAAAAGCAGCCGCTTTCTAAATTATAAGGGGACATTCCCCCCCCCCTCCAAATCACATTAAAGGCAGAGGTGAGAAAACGTCGGGTCCTCTTTCCTCGCTGCCCTACAGCCCCCCAGGAGGAGGGGACCATGGAAATTGTAGTCCCAAACCATCTGGAAAGCAGGAACAGCCCCAGCCTGGGGAGTGGGAACCATGTTTGTACGTTGCCAGTCCTGGCGGCGCAGTGGTTAAACGGCTGTACTGCAACCCAAAAGGTTGTGAGTTCGATCCTGGCCAAGGCTCAAGGTTGAGCCAGCCTTCCATCCCTGAAAATAAGCACCCAGCAACGTTGGTTGGGGGCCAAAATGCAAATTGACCTGTGACCCGCCCAAAGGGTGCACTAACTAAGCGGGATGGAAGTGTGGTGGCTAATACTGTAATAGCTATATATAGAGTGTGTTAGTTAGTGTGAAGTGACTTCCCAGTGTCTACACACACACACACACACACCCCGAACCCGGTTCCGTGTGTCCCTCTCGAGTCTCGGGCGTGGCCGCGGCGGCCTCTTGTTTCCCGCCGGGCCGCTTAGGTCGTTGCCCTCCGCTGACTTCCGGCGTTGCCGGGGAGCCGCCGGGGAATGCGGCCGGGAGGCATCGGCGGCTGGCAGGACGGGCGAGGAGGAGGAGGAGGAGGAGGAGGATGGCACCACGGGGGCAGTGAGGAAGAGGAAGAGGAGGAGGAGGAAGACCAGGACGGAGGAGCGGCGGCGAAAGGGGCCGGAGGGAGAAGAAGGAGGCACCGAGGAGGAGGAGGAGGAAGGCAGCCGCCGCCGCCTCCCAGGGCGGTGGGGCTCCCACTCTGAGGGCAGCCCCAGCGCCCCAAAGCCCCGCCGGGGGGCTTCCCCTTCCAGGACTCCCCGCCCCATCATCCCCAGCGCCCCAAAGAAGCCCCGCCGGGGGGCTTCCCCTTCTAGTACTCCCCGCCCCATCATCCCCACTACTCTTCGCCCCATCGTTCCCAAGCCCAAGACCCGCCGGGCCTCCTCTTCTAGGACTACCCGCCCCATCTTCCCCAGCGCCCCCTCTACTTCTAGGACTACCCGTCCCATCGTCCCCAGCGCCCCCTCTGCTTCTAGGACTGCCCGCCCCATCGTCCCCAGCGCCCCCTCTACTTCTAGGACAACCCGCCCCATCTTCCCCAGCGCCCCCTCTGCTTCTAGGACTGCCCGCCCCATCGTCCCCAGCGCCCCCTCTGCTTCTAGGACTACCCGCCCCATCTTCCCCAGCGCCCCCTCTACTTCTAGGACTACCCGCCCCATCGTCCCCAGTGTCCCCTCTACTTCTAGGACTACCCGCCCCATCATCCCCAGCGCCCCCTCTACTTCTAGGACTACCCGCCCCATCCCCCCCAAAGCCCAGCCCCACTAGGCTTCCCCTTCTAGTACTACCCGCTCCATCATCCCCAGTGCCTGCTCTCCTAGGTGGACTACCCGCCCCAACGTCCCGCCCCGACGGGCTCCCCTTTCCAGTACTCTCCACCCCATCATCCCCAACGTCCCGCCCGCAAGAGCCTCCCCTTCCAGCACTATCCGCCCCACCATCCCCATCTCCAACGATCCGCCCCCAAAGGCTTCTCCCGCCAGCACTACCCGCCCCATCATCCCCAGCCCCAACGCCCTGCCCGGACCCGTCGCCGGCCTCAACACGGAGGCCCAGGCACCCGAGTCAGGGGAGGAGGAGGAGGAGGAAGAGGAGGAGGAAGAGGAAGAAGAGGACAATGAAGCTCCTGAAGCCAACCTGGGTCAGCCACAATGGTGAGCAGTGAAGCAGCCTGGGCAGCAGAAGGCTGGGGTTTGCCTCTGAGCATGTGCAGAGGTTTCTGAGCACCCCAAGGAGAAGCTGAGAGCATGTGTGCGCATGTGCAGGGGGCTTTGGGGTTGCGTTGAGCACTGTCTATCTTTTTCTCCCCCAGACACATGTGTACAGCACAGGGAATGTTTGCCACTAAATAGACATGCCCATAAAGAAATATCTCTATAATTGGGATGCTAAAGAAGCCAAGAGTGTCTCTGAGCAGGTATAGAGTTCAGCATCTGAGCAAGGAGCACTGCTTTCAAGCAAGGGAAACCTTTACATTCGTGAAAGTAGAATTTGACCGCTGTAGATAATGGGGAGCAATTAAGATTATTTTGTGTTTCTGTTTTTTAAGGCAGAGAGGAGAAGAAGGAAGAGAGTCTGCTTTCAGGAAGCATGTGCAGAGTGCTTTAGTTACACACACACACACATATACACTGGGCCTTTAAGAAGTGGGGATAGCTCTAAATAGGCACTAATGAGAAAAAAACTCGAGATATGGATGTTGAACAAATGAGGATTTCTCCCTTTCCCACATAGTGTGTTGGAAGTGGATTTCTAAAATATCCGCCTGCATAAATCTTCATTAAATGAATTCAGCCTGTTGGTCTTTCTTTGGATGTTTCTGAGTGTTTGGTTTGCAGATTACCCTTTTTTCACCTGCCTTTTGGTCATATGCAGAGGGCACTTTCCCTAACTGAAGAGTCTGTAGTACATACCTTTCAGATAGCTGTTTTTTTAATGCAACCCCTGAGAGGGGCTTAGTGGTTAAGATACTTAACTTGATGCCTGGAAGGTTGGCAGGTTGAGACCTGAGTGCTGCGCAGTGGAGTGAGTGCCCGTCATCTCTCCCAACTCCTGCCAACCTAGCAGTTCGAAAGCAAGAAATTGCAAGTAGATAAATAGGGACCACTTCAGCAGGAAAGGTAACAGTGTTTCATGTGACCAGCCTGTGGGGCGAAAAGTTTGGGAACCCCTGCCCTACATGTTTTGTGATCTCTCGTAGAATTAAGTTTGTATTAGCAATTTGCCGTTCACATTTTTATGGCAGAGGCTAGCAAACTTTACCGATGCTGAGGATGGCTTCCTAACCAAGCAAAGAATGTTGATACAAAATACCCAAAGCCATCTGGTTCCTTATATCTAATTTGAATAACGTAGTGTTTTGTACCTTCCAGAGGTGACAATGATTTTCATAGTTTCATAATGCCAACATGTAACAGTTCTGAAGAGGATTGGTAAATGTAAATTTGTAGCGAAAGAATGGGGTGAGAAATATATATCCAAAACAGGAATTCTCAACCTTTTAAAGCCGGGGGCCGGGTCACACTCTTTCAGACAGTTTTGGGGGCTGGACAGCCATTTTGCCCTTCCTCCACCCCATGACACTTCCTGGTGTGGTGGAGGTGGTACATGAAATAGTGCCATTGGCTATATCTGGCTCATAGGGTGCCAGTTGAGAATCCCTGATCTAATACTAGAAATCAACTGTGTTCTTGGTACACCATGATTTTTCTGCTTTGGCGGGGGAAACTGCATTTAAAAATATGCTAAAATGACTTTTTAAAAACATTATTTTCTTTAAATATCGGATGTCTTCCCATCATGGTGCTTAAAGTTGTATGAATAAAGTTCTCAGTCCACTTTCTTTCTAAATGTTACTCATACCTAGCCATGTTTTACATCAGATATGTTGCTGTATTAAGTACAATGTGTCCCAGGTCTAAAATGCTTTCAGGTATGATGCTCATCAATGCTCAGAGCTGGTGAGCATTTGTTTTTAGATCTGTAGTTGAAAATAGTGGTTAAGGCACTGAACTTGACGACTAGAAGGTCAGCAGGTCAAGATCTGAGTTCTGCATGACAGAGTGAACTCCCGTTTCTGTCCCAGCTCCTGCCAACCTAGCAGTTCAAAAGCAAGAAATCACAAGTAGATAAATATGTGCCGCTTTGGTAGTGTAGGTAAATCATTCCTTGCACTTCACCATCTAGTCCTGCTTGCCACATGGCCACAGAAACATCTGCAGTCACTTGAAGGAGATCGTCCAAGAACACTTGGAATGCCAAGGTTCGCCATCATGGGTCTACTCTTTTACCATGACAGGACATCCTAGCCAGACTTAAGTTTGGTACCTGGGCAGCGTTTATGCTTTTGAGGCTGAGATCTATGTCACTTGCATAGTTACGGTGCATTTTTGCCCCAACTGTACAAACGGAAATCTGTCATTAGAGGAGATTACTATAACTAGGCAAAAGAAACCTAATTTCAGGGTTGTGGTCAGAAGAGTAGATTGTAGAATGCACCTAGAATGGTGTGAATTTGCTTTGATTGAGCATAAAGATGATGATAATTTTAGGATTGCAGAGGTGGAAAGGATCCTATCAACTCCAGTCCCTATCAGAAAAAAAGGTAAATTTTTGGGAAGTTTTGTATCCATGGTTAAAACTTGTTTTTCTCCTGGTGGAGAAATTTATTTTGTTGCTGTTCAGTCACACAGTTGATTCCGACCCTTTGCGACCCCATGGACCACTGTCCTCCAGGCACCTCTGTCCTCCGCCATCCTCAGCCCGCCCAGCTCTGTGCCCATTGTGTCTACAACACCATCTAGCCATCTCATTTTTGGCCGCCCCCTTCTTCTTTTGCCCTCCACCTTTCCCAGCATCAAGGCTTTCTCAAGCGAATCCTCTCTTCTCATTTGATGTCCAAAGCACCTTAGCTTCATCTTTACTATTTGACCTTCTAAGGAGCAGTCAGAGTTGATTTCTTCTAAGATTGACCTATTTGTTCTCCTTATGACTACCACTTTTCCATCTCCTCCTCCTTCACTTACTAAATAAGATAGGAATCAGTGTCTGTCAGAGAGGAATAAATACAGTTTTGCTGGTAAAAAGAAGCCAGTTCTCATTTGAAAAGGAAGAATTGAGAAAGAAGGCAGCAATTACAGATCTGGATATAATTAAAATGCTGAGAAAGAGATTTCACATCAGACAGCTGCCTTCAGTTCTTTCCTCCAGTAATGTAAACAATCAGAGGTTTGTTGCTCTCTTAATATTATTATCTGTAACTTGATGTGTTACTGTTTTTTTCTTTTCAGGCAAGCCAATCTTTTCAGTTGACATTCATCCTGACGGGACCAAGTTTGCAACTGGAGGGCAAGGTATGTTTAGAGATATATTCCCTTCTAAAAATACTGCGCCGAACCCTGATGGCTAGTTGAGTGGGAATCAAATCATGGAGCATGTTTTAAAATTCAATACTGAGAGATGTTGCTATTTTTGTACATGTAAATCACCGAGGGTTGCCATGAGCACCACCTGTGACTTTGGGCTATGATGGGAAATAAGGCAGAAGCCACACATATAAAATCGGATCCCATGCCATTTTTAATCAGATGAAATGACAGTTTAGCGCTGTGCTGAATAAATGTTATTTAGAGAACTGCCTTTGTCACAGAGGCTTACTAAGTGGTATTTAACGATCCCTTTGCAGCATTTTCATCTGCTGATGCTCTGAATATTATTTGTCCCTGAAGAATACTATTTTATATCTTTGATCCAAGCCATAGTCACGTGGTCCTCACCTCTCTTGATTTTTAGCACGTCTCAGGGATGTGCAGTGGCTTAGTGGTAAAGACACCAAGCTTGATGACCAGAAGGGTGGCAGGTCAGCAGTTCGAGACCCGAGTGCTACACGACAAAGTGAATGCCCATCATTTGTCCCAGCTCCTGTAAACTAGCAGTTCGAAAGCAAGAAGTTGCAAGTAGAACATAATTTTAGTAGGATTTGCTGTCGTAAACCGCAGCAAATGCTAACTGAGGCGTTTGTAAACCAAGGTTTTACTGTATTTGCTAAGGCCAAAAATGCATTTGCCAAGTCTGTCTGAAGCCTATGTGGAGTAACATTGGTGTCCATTTGGAGAGGAGCATGTCAACCCAGCAATTGTTTCTCTTTAGCATTTGATAGACATCAAAGACTTAAGATTCACTATGGAAATGACAATGCTGTCTTCTGAGTTACATGGTAGATTTCTCTATGTCCTTAGGAGAAGATTCTGGGAAGGTTGTGATATGGAACATGGCCCCTGTTCTCAAGGAGGAAGATGAGAAGAATGAGAATGTACCCAAGATGCTTTGTCAGATGGACAATCATTTAGGTACAGTGGAATGGTCTTTCCCTTTGCAGGTTTGCTTATTGGCTTATTGGTTAATGCAAAGTGAGAGCCAGTACAGAGAACTTTGACCATACTTTGGACAATTTCATGTTATAAGGCAGTGATGGGGAACCCTTGGCACTCCAGCTATTCTGGAAATTCAATTCCCAGAAGCTCTGATCGGCAGGAGTGCTGACTTGGGCTTCTGGGAATTGAAGTCCAAGAACACCTGGAGTGCCAAGGTTCCCCATCACTGCATAAGGGTTCCTCTTAATGCTCTTCTAACCATACTTTGACATGAAAGGAGTGCAGTTCCTCTTCCTGTGCCATAACTTGTTGGATATTATGTTCTTCTGTTATTGATGAAAATCATTTCCATTCAGAAAACCCAATGATTCTGGAAGGAAACATAGTAATTATTTATTTTTATTTTATTTATTGGACTTATACTCCATCCATCTGGGATGGACTCCCCCTCTTACACCTCAACAGAACAGTTCCTAGAAACCTGTTAGAAGTGCTATTCTGTTAGGAATACTCTGTCCTCCCTGTTTTTTTCATATTTTCTAGTATGGTATCTTGATTTTTAGCCATCACACATGTGCTAAACGTTGAACAACCTTCTGATTTATTTATTTATTGATTTAGATTTATATTGCCGCCCACTCGCCGAGGCGACTCAGGGCAGCTTACAGTCAAAACAACAACAGTACAATAAAAATTATAAAATGCAACCACATTTTATGTGCACATTTTATGTGCCTTTCTGATGTCCAGAGATGTATATACTGTAATCTCAGATTTAAAAAAAAAAAAAACACCTCCTTATCTCACGGAAATCTTGGCTGTTTACTGGACTGTGGTGGCTTAGTGGTTAAGATGCTTAACTTGATGACTGGAAGGTCGTCAGGTCAGCAGTTTGAGATGTTGGAGTGAACTCCCATATCTGTCCCATCTCCTGCCAACCTAGCAGTTCCAAAGCAAGAAATTGCAAGGAGATAAATAGATACCACTTCGGTGGGAAGGTAAACAGCATTCCGTGCACTCTGGTGTCTAGTCATGCCTGCCACATGTCCACGGAAATGTCTGCAGACACAGACAGTGCTGGCTCTTTGGCTATAAACAGAGATGAACACTGAAGCCTAGAGATGGACACGACTGGCTTTCCAGCAAGGGTGACCTTATGGTCCCATGCACTTTCAAGTTGACAGAAAGTTGTAAACATGTAGTATTTCTTACCACCTCCCTGCTTATGTATGAATCTGCACAGACTTTGAGATCAACATCATTAGACAGGTCAGCAGTTGAAGAAATGAAACCTGCACAATGGAGTAAACTCCCATCTCTGGCCAATGTTCAGTGCATGGGTACAAAAGATGGAATATTTTTTTAGTGGAGCCCTCAATATGAAATCCTATTTAGAGGAGGCCTACGTGGTTCAGCCATTGACTGCTTTTCATCTAGTAGTTGAGACACCCTTCTTACTCAAGGCTTTCTCTAAGCAGAACTATAATCTATTGCTAAAGCTGAGATCAGGTGTGTAAACACTGCAGAAAGGTTAGAATCCCTGTACAGATATTTAGAGCATATAGAAGATTACAAAGGGTGTTAACTTGTACAGAGAAATCAAAATGTCAACAGAAAGGCTAGCTTGTTTTGTAGAATGTATTTATTCATTTTTATTTAGGGTTTTTCCCCTTTTGTGGACAAGCCTTTAATATTTAATATAAATTTCCACTGAAGAATTTTTAACTGTTTAGATATCTTGTGGCATTGATGTGGTTTTAACTAAATTTCTAATCTGTTTTGAGATTTAAATTATGCATTCTGATTTTTTTTAAAAATGTTTTGTTTGATCTCCTTAAGCATCTTTTTTTGGTAGAAAGGCAGATTATTGATGAAATAAACTAACTATGTTTATATCTTCCGTCTTTCTCCACCTTCATTTAATTCTAGCATGTGTGAACTGTGTGCGATGGTCAAACAATGGCATATATCTGGCTTCTGGGGGAGACGACAAACTGATCATGATTTGGAAGAGAGCCGCGTAAGCATTCTGGCTTCTTTCTTACAGCATTTAGATCTTAGCTTGTTCCCTGAACTACTTTTGAATTGTTTGCTTTCTCTTTTTCTCTAGATTGTGTTGTATAAATACTTAATAAAATTCTAGATAGATAGATAGAGATAGATAGAGAGAGAGAGAGAGAGAGAGAGAGAGAGAGAGAGACTGAGCAGGCCCACCATGAAATATATATTTGTATAGTTTTGTTTTATTCCCCCATTTGCAAGGGGAAAGGAATTGTTTGCTAAAGTTGATTTCATCTACTGCGATCTGAAGAGAAACCAGAGTGTGTTGCTCTACAGTTAAACACGGCAGCATGGGTGTTGGCTGTAACACATATTCCTGTCTTCAACAGGTACATTGGGCCTAGCACAGTGTTTGGTTCCAGTAGTAAACTTGCTAACGTTGAACAGTGGAGGTGTGTCTCAATTCTTCGAAGCCATTCGGGAGGTAAGTGTCTGATTGTTCTTGTTCTTCTCCTTTCACGTCCTGATCAAACCCTGGACTGCCAAAACGAAGCCACTTTCTTGGCTTTGTCGTTGACCAAACTTCCTCATCGGGGCATGTTTCTGGCAGTAATCGGCTGACCAGCGAATGAACTGGATTCTGAATCTCATCTTTCTTGTTTAAGCGATTGATGTATAGAATGGGCACCCTTGCTTCTTGTATTTTTTCCTCTGCTTAATTATTTAGGTATTCGAGGCGAAGTAAATAAGTGGCAGGAACAGCGAAGAATCAAATCTCACAATTTGGTCATGTAAACTGCCTGTAGGGCAGTGGCATGGCTAGGGGGGCTCCGGCCCCAGGTGGTGCTTTTTGGGCTATGTATATTCTTGGACTACAATTCCCAGAAGCCCAAGTGGGAGTGGGAGCCAGTGTCCACCAGGGGGCAGCAAATTTGCCTTCAGCCCCGGGCAGCTGAATTTCACATGATGTTACTGCTGTAGGGACTGTGGTGGCTTATTGGTTGAGACGCTGAGCTAGAGAACTAGAAGGTTGGCAGGTCAGCAGTTTGAGACCTGAGTGAGCTCCCATTGTCTGTCCCAGCTCCTGCCAATCCAGCAGTTCAAACTCAAGAAATTGCAAGTAAATAAATAGGTACCACTTCAGAGGGAAGGTAAGTAGCGTCCCATGTCTAGTAATGCCTGTGACATGACCATGGAAACGTCCACATGGTTCCAAAATCTACTAATAATGCTATCTTAGGACACATCTCCAACTTTATAGACAGTAATCAATTGGATGTTTTTCTCGGAGCTCCTCCAGCCCATTAGATTGATTGGCCGACGCACAATTTCTGTACTCACTTAGTGATGTATTGCACTGTTTTTGTGTGTCTGGTGTTTCCTACAGATGTCATGGATGTGGCGTGGTCTCCCCATGACGCTTGGTTGGCCTCTTGTAGTGTGGACAACACGGTTGTAATCTGGAATGCCGTCAAATTCCCAGGTACGAGGCCCTCCCCATGGGTTGACTCTTGAGTGATGAGAAAGCATTGATCTGTCAGTGTACTGACTTAGGCTAATGGGAACTGAAGTCATTTAGAAAGAGAATATTTAAAGCTGTACAGATTTGTGTTTTTTGAACTATAGCTCCCTAGGCCTCCCTGCCTGGGGAATCCTGGGAATTGCAGCCCAGAAACACAAATCCATACAGCAATATGTCACTGTGTTACTTGTTTTCCCTTACATTTATAGGCTGCCTTTCCTCTAGTGAGCTCGATAAGGCATCCATGCATCTTTCCCATTCTCTTTCTCCTCCTAGCAGTCTCGTAGAGAAAGAGAGAGAGAGAGAGAGAGGCTCATTTATGGTCATTTTATGAGTCTCACAGCCCACTGAGGACTTAAATCTGAATCTTCCCAGTTAGGGTTGCCATAATTCTCTCCCACAAAACCGGGACAGGAGTATACTTGACAAAAATGGGCGGGCTATCTACAAAATAGCCTTTTAAAAAAAACATAATGACAGCTATAAAACACTTTCACATTAAATATATCAACACATAAATCAATTTATTTACAACAGTTAGTTCTTATTGTAATCTGTTTTACTTCTGAAAAGTCGGTCGTGGTCAACTCTTAACGTCCTCCAGTTCCAGGAAACACACTGGTCACACTTATAGGGCGATGGTGTGAGGCGAGAATGTTAAGATTTGTCTCCAGGTATATTCCAACTCCAATGTGGCAGGAAATCGCTCGTTTGATGCCTAGAGTTCAAATTTATTTTAATGGTTTGTTATAATACACAATCAGTAAATTTTAAAAATCCAGGACTTTAACATGATTTTTATTGAACTGGCCAGGACAATTTTTACAACCTTGAATCCAGGACAATCCCGGTTTTCCGGGACGTACGGCAATCCTATTCCCAGTACACCGCACTGTCCCTGTTGTCTTCCATGGCAATCATATTTTGTAACAGCCTTTCCCCGCTTCCATCATTCTAGCTACCATGGCCAGTTGGAAGGTAGTGTTGGAATTATAGTCTGAAACATCTTCTGCCTATTGTGGTTTCACAGTTGCCTTTAGCCTTCTAGTTGTTTGGCCTAGATCTGGAGAGCCACATGCCATGTAACCGGTATGTCATCCCACAAGAAGAAATTTTAACACATCTTTTTATCTCAGCTCTTTTTTATTCGGCTGGTTTAATCAGTTTCTGGGGGAGGGTAAAATAAATCAACCACAAAGATGTTTATTTCTTCATTGCATTCAGAAATCCTAGCCACTCTGAAGGGTCACTCTGGCTTGGTTAAGGGGCTCACGTGGGACCCCGTTGGGAAATACATTGCCTCGCAAGCAGACGACCGAAGCTTGAAAGTGTGGAGGACCATGGACTGGCAACTCGAAACCAGCATCACCAAACCATTTGATGAGGTATGTGTTGTGTTTATTATAACTGCGAACTGACGCCCTCCAGCTAAGCAATCCAGGATTTTAGCTTCCCGTGTCACATGTCCTGGGCTAAATCTAGGTTGTAAGTAAGGTAGCACATAGGAAATTAAACAACTCCAGTCCTCTTCCTGTGGTTTTAAATATATATTTTAGCAAAAAGTTACATTTCAGGAAGCAAAATAATTCTAGGCAAAACTTGAACCATGAGTTCAGAAAGCACATTAAAACCAGTGTATCCTGACTAAGCTTTGAAGCCCAAAAGTAGGGGTTCTCAACCTTTTCAAACTGAGGGCCGGGTCACACTTCCTCAGACAGCTTTGGGGGCCAGACAGCCATTTTGCCTGGGGCCATAGTGACTGGCTCCTTGAACCACGTGACTGGGCCATGGCCCAAAAAGTTTGGGCACCCCTAGCCTAAAGGATTTCAGCCAATGACCATACACAGTACTACATGTCTATCGCAAATTAGGTTTCATTTCTCCCAAGAACACGAGGTTAAGATTGTTATGACTAGCAAGCAGTTTCTGCCTAGTGACACCGATAATGCACCGGAACTCCTCCTCACACTCAGAAATCTCCATTATAGATTCAAAAACCACACAAGCCCCATTTCTATCCATGACAGGTCAGAAATCTCAATACTTGTAGAGCTTTTATAAGTGTCAGGTTCAATATTTTGCCCTCAGGAACACTCCAGAGTGGATCCTTGGATATTCACCACCGATAAAAATGTTGCCCGTGTGTTTTACGGCTGCGTTTAACTTCTAGTGTGGAGGGACGACACATGTTTTGCGGCTGAGCTGGTCACCCGACGGGCACTATCTGGTCTCTGCTCATGCCATGAACAATTCTGGACCCACAGCACAGATCATTGAGAGAGACGGATGGAAAACAAACATGGACTTTGTCGGCCATCGTAAAGCAGTGACGGTGGTGGTAAGTCTCTGTCCTTGAGATGATTGAAGAGTGGGTGGACTGGATGGGCATCAGATGGCTACGAGTGACTTGGAAAAATCCCTATTTGGATTACCTTTTCCCCTCCATTTATTTGGCATTCCATAAGACAGAGTGGAGAGGAACAGGCTAACTCTGCTGTATCAGGAAATCAGAGTTTTATATCAGGGTTAGAATTCGCTCAAAAATCGTCCAGCCCTGACTTCCATTTCAGGAGCTCAGCACCGTCTCCACACCATGACAAGGCAATGGGGTGGGACCTTGGGCAGCACACTTTATGATAGAATTGGGGCTGTGGTGGCGCAGTGGTTAAGAAGCTCGCCTTGTTAGCTGGAAGGCCGGGCGGGAAGTTGGCAGTTAGAGACCCGAGTACTGCAGGACGGAATGAGTGCCCGTCTCTGCCCCAGCTCCTTCCAACCTAACAGTTCAAAAGCAAGACTTTGCAAGTAGATAAATAGGGACCACTTGGTTGGGAAAAAGATCTTGGGGACATGAAAGGAGCCTCATTCAGGCATCCCCTGAACAGAGTTTCCCCAGCAAAAAAAATCCTTTCAACCCAGAATAATTTCTGACACATAATAATAATAATAATAATAATAATAATAATAATAATAATAATAATAATAATAATAATAATAATAATAATAATAATAATAATAATAATAATAATAATAATAATAATAATAATAATAATAATAATAGTGGTGGTGGTGGTGGTGGTGGTGGTGGTGGTGGTGGTGGTGGTGGTGGTGGTGATCATCATCATCATCAATCTATTAAGATACAGGGGCTGTGGTGGCTTAGTGGTCAAGACTCTGAGCTTCATGACTGGAAGGTCAGCAGGTCTGGCTCTTTGGCTTTAAACGAAGATGAGCACTGACCTCTAGAGTAGGATATGACTGGCTTTTGAGCAAAGGAGACCTTTACCTATACAAGTAAAACCTCATATAACACTAAAACCTGGTTCCACAAGTCTTGGTGTTATATGATTTTTAGTGTTATCTGATGCATGTTAAAATCCTATGGGATCCATAGAGATACATTGTAACCACACAGGCTTTAGCGGTTGTTATCTGAAGCATCCCATAGGATCTTAATGTTATCTGATGCAATTCTTCCCCCCAGATTCCTTAATGTTATGCGATTTTAGTGTTATTCGATACTAATGTTATATGAGGTATTACTGTATTAATATACAGTTGTAATGAAAACCAAAATATTGCCTTGTTTCTGTTCTAATGTCGACGTCTCAAATGGTTGACTTTCCAGTGGATCCTTTGGTCTTTTTCCCCTTAGAAATTCAATCCAAAAATCTTCAAAAAGAAGCAAAAGAATGGGAGTTCCACGAAGCCCACATGCCCTTATTGCTGCTGTGCAGTTGGAAGTAAAGACCGGTCCCTTTCTGTCTGGGTACGTCCGTCTTCTGTTCTTGGTGACGTGATACAGCTAGGACTGGAAAAGGCTTCTGTGCCATAAATCTGCCACCCTCTCTTAATGGGAACTCTTCAGCCCAGATAAGATGCTAAATGAAAGGTTAGCAAAGTGCAGCATATCATGCATTTAGGAAAGAATTCTCCATTTCAGCAAGTTACCCTGTGGTACAGCATGATATATTTACCCCAGAATCTGAAACATCAATATTCCTACCTACTTTGTGGTTTTGTATGATAGATGGACATTCAGGATCGCGTGCTTTAATGCTTGGCCTGATGCTAATATATGACACTTATTAATCTAAAGAGCTGCAGTCGCTCAGTGGTTAAGAAGCTTGCCTTGTTAGCTGGAAGGTCGGCAAGTCAGCAGTTCGAGACCCGAGTATTGCATGACAGTTTGAGCACCCGTCTCTGTGCCAGCTCCTGGCAACTTAGCAGTTCAAAAGCAGGAAATTGCAAGTAGATACATTGGGATCACTTTGATGGGAAAAGATCTTGGGGACACGAAAGGAGCCTTATTTGGGCATCCCCTGAGTGGAGTTTCTCCAGCAAAAATACTTTCAACCCAGAATAATTTCTGATATGAATTATTATTATTATTCGTATTAGTAGTGGTATTAATCTAAAACTTCTGTTTTTAGCTTACGTGTCTGAAAAGGCCTCTGGTTGTCATACACGAACTGTTTGACAAGTCAATCATGGACATTTCATGGTAAGATGGCTTTAATTGTGGAAAACGATACTTGTTTGAAAATGTGTTTGTCGGGAAGCTCCTTAGCTTAACATTGATTGTCTTTAATTTGCCATGCTGTTTTTCACTCTGCATTACCATCTTCCTTAAGCGGCTTGCTTGGTCCATTGTTAGTTTCAATGGTGTTGTGAAATATTTGACTTACAGTGCGTTTAACTCCTCTTTAAAAATGTGATTTACACCATTGCTTTGGTGTACATGCCTATACAGTTGTACCTCGCTTAAAGAGCATAATGTGTTCCACAGGGTTGCTCTTTAAGTGAGTTTGCTCTTTAAGCGAAACACCATCGTAAGTGGTCAATTGTGACTTCTGGTGGGGGAGATTTCAAACCCTGATTTATTTCTTAAGTGAGTTTTTGGTTGGTTTTATTTGTTAAGCAAAGTAAACATTCAGAGAAAATTCTGCTCTTTAAGCGAGTTACTCTTTCAGCAAGGCACTCTTTATGCGAGGTTTGACTGTATTCCTTTTTAAAGGGAGCACAGTGTTAAGCAGTGAACGTGGATCAAAATCACTTTGCATTTCTGATTGCTGTGGCTATGAATTTCATTGCTCATCTTGCCAGAATGGAGACACACACATACAATAATACTGATAATCAGTAAAACTGAAGAAAACACTGTGACTTGAAGAAGCACCGAACATCATTGTAAGCAAGATGGAGGTTCCCCATCCTAGCAAATCCACTCTGTGGATATAGAATGGCAGCTGGAAGGAGAAAAGCGACTATTGCAGTGAGGGGATTAAGTAGAGACTAGAATTCTGAACAACTGCACTCAATGCTGCAACATTTTGTTGGAGGTCCAGCTTATAAGAAGAGAGGAGGTATTTAAATTGGTGTCACTCTCAGTGGCTTAGTTCAAATTGAAAGCGTGGTTAGCATGACTGGTTTCCAAGTCAGGTTAATTAATGAAGGATCCTTCCTACAGAAGAATAGGAACCCCAGTGGGGGTAGTGGTTAAACTGCTCTCCTGCGACCAAAAGGTTGTGAGTTCGATCCTGACTGGGACTCAAGGTTGACTAAGCCTTCCATCCTTCCAAGGTCGGTAAAATGAGTACCCAGCATTTGGGGGTGGGGTGGCAAAAAAATGCTTATTAACTTGTGAACCACCCAGAGAGTGCACTAAGTGCTATGGGGCAGTATATAAGTATGTAATTGCTATTGCTAAGAATAGAGACAAGGGCTTACAGCCTGAGGGAGTCCTATCCTAGGAACCATTAGTTAAATAGGGTTGAATGTATAAAGAAAGTTGGGGGGCTTAAGGACTACTGCAGTCTTAACAACATCTGGAGGATAGCAGGTTGCTTAACCCCTGAGGCATTTGTTCCTGCCTGAAATCTCACAGCAGGTCATCTTTAGTACAATATAGAATATTGGTATGTTGATTTTGCAACCAGCCTGGGTCTCTTCCCCCCCCCCCCCCAAATTAGGATCGAGATGGTTTAGGCATCACACGAGCTAAAAAGCCCTATCCTAGGGTTTGTGGATTTTCAAAAGCAAGAAATTGCAAGTAGATAAATAGGGACCACTTCGGTGGGAAGGTAACAGCGTTCTGTGCGCTCCGGTGTCTAGTCATGCCTGCCGCATGACCATGGAAACGTCTGCAGCAGCAGACAGCGCTGGCTCTTCAGCTTTGAAACAGAGATGAGCACTGAGTTGGATACGACTGGCTTTAGAGCAAGGGAAACCTTTACCTTAAAACCCCGTATAACAATTTTAATTGGTTCCAGTGGGTCCATCATTGTATGAAAAAAAAAAATCGTATGATACAGCAGCCCCCACTTGAGCATGTTGGTCTTACATTTAGGCACTCCAACCCTCAGCCTTTTTAAGAGTCCTTCAAGTGACGTAGGGGAGGTCGAGTTCCTCTCTCAGATCCTCCCTTCATGTCATTCCTCAATGGCAAATACAGGAGCACGATTTGTCACAAACCTCTTCTGTGGCTGACGTACAGAGCCGACCATCCACCTGATTTCACAGAAATTGACTTGGGGGGGGGGGAACATTGATGCATTAGAAATCCAGACTTTTGGTTGTTAGAACAGGAAGGCGTCTATTCTTGCATTTTAGATTTTTTTTAAAAAAAGATGGGTTCAGTTGAGATTTCGACGAGTTTAGGTAGGAAGCAGAGGGGCGTTGGGGAGCATCTTCAGTAAGGACTGTGGTGGTTAAGATGCTGAACTCCCTGACTGAAAGGTCGGAGTTATTATTATTTATTATTATTATTTATTAGAATTGTATGCCCGAGTACTGTTGCCAAGTTCGATTCCTGAGTACTGCAGGGTGGAATGAGCCCCCATCTCCGTCCCAGCTTCTGCCAACCTAGCAGTTCAAAAGCAAGAAATTGCAAGTAGATAAATAGGGACCACTTTGGTGGGAAGGTAAACAGTGTTCTGTGCACTCCGGTGCCTAGCATGCCTGCCATATGTCCATGGAAATGTCTGGAAAATGCAAATAACGCTGGCTCTTTGGTTCTAAACAGAGATGAGCACTGAACCCTAGAGTCGGATATGACCGGCTTTGGAGCAAGGGCGACCTTTACCTCCGTCGCCAAAACCAGTGCCCTCATGCAGTAATGCCTCCGGGCCACAGAGGGGGCACCGTGCAACATCAAAGCCAATAGGAGAGTTGCATGATTCTTCGCTGCCTCCCCTGCTGGTGTGAAAGCATTGCAGAGAATGCAGGAGCCTGGCCTTACTGCATTCAATTAGGATAAGAGGTCTGTAGCAGAAGAAAACGGAGATGAGCACTGAACCCTAGAGTCGGATATGACTGGCTTTCGAGCAAGGGAAACCTTTACTAGCAGAAGAATACCCAGTGTGGTGTAAGGGACGGAGTGGCAGAGAAGGTGTCGGGTGGTGTGGGTTTGAATCCCCGCCATGAAAAACCCACTGGGGAATTGGGAGCTGGTAAAGCCACCCCTGAAATCTCTCACTGACCTTGAGAAGCCCTATTATGAGTCAGTCTAAGTTGGTTTCAGACTGGGTTGGACTGCAGTGGCTCAGCTGGCTAAGACACTGGCCTGGAAGGTAGCAGGTCAGCAGTTCGATTCCTGAGTACTGCAGAATGGAAGCAAGCACAAAACAAGCCCGACTAGATATAGCAGCCTGCTCTCATCTCAGAAAGAAGCTTGCCTGCCGCCGTTCTTAATCTTTTTGTTGAAGATTTCCTAATCCATTCCTGAGAAACCACAAGTGCCTCCGTAACGTGGCATGGAAACCACTGGCCTTAAATCAATACAGAAGCTGATTGAAATAGACATAATGGCCAAAATGTTAGCTGTGCAATCAATTGTGGAGAAAGGATGGGAGGTAACTGGCGCTTTGCCCATTGATCTTCTAAACCAGGGATTCTCAGCCTGTGGGCCAGATGTGGCCCGTGGCACCATTTCATGTGGCCCACCCCACCTCCACCACACCAGGAAGTGCCATGTGGTAGAGGAAGGGCAAAATGGCTATTCAGCCTCCGAAGCTGTCTGAGGGAGCGTGACCCGGCCGCTGGCTTTAAAAGGTTTTGAACTCCTGTTCTAAATTCTGTGGTTGCCATTGATTCTCTGTACATTTAATACTGTGGCATTAACCATAATTATGTCAGCCAATCCCCAGTATGGCTTCTCCCTTGTTATTGCCTTCATCTTCTTGAAGGTATATCTCGGGGTGGCCAAACTTTTCAAGCCACGGCCGGTCACGTGGTTCATCCCACCGGAAGTGGAAGTAAAAAGCGCCCACACATGCGCGGAACTGCCATAAGTCCACCCGCGTCTATCGCAAATGTGTTTATGACAGCTGCAGGTGCATATACAGCAATGTTATTGTGCATGCATGGGCACATTTCACTTCTGGTTCTGGGAGCAGCGTGGGCCAAATGATTTGGCGGCATGGGCCAGATCCGGCACACGGGCTGTAGTTAGGCTACTCCGGTATATACAGTAAAACCTCATATAACACTAAAACCTGGTTCCACAAGTCTTCGTGTTATATGATTTTTAGTGTTATCTGATCCTCTATGGGATCCATAGAGATACATTGTAACCACACAGGCTTTCGCGGTTGTTATCTGAAGCATCCCATAGGATCTTAATGTTATCTGATGCAATTCTTCCCCCCAGATTCCTTGATGTTATGCGATTTTCGTGTTATTCGATACTAATGTTATATGAGGTATTACTGTATACATCTTGTACAATATTTGCTTATTTTCTAGAGCTTACTCCCCACTGGGGGACTTCAATTCCCAGAAGCCTAAGTCAATACATTGGCAGATCATTGCTTTGGGGAATTGACTTAGGCTTCTGGGAATTGAAGTCTAAAAAACCACCCCAAAGGATGGGAAATGCTGTTCTAGAGTTTAGATGTGTTTCGAAGGGTAGTCAGGTTCTTGACCTTATCTGGCTGCTGGACTTTGAGTTACCTGTTCTATGCTCCGTACGTTGTTAATCAACATGCTTAACTTATTGTCCTTCAGGACGTTAAACGGGCTGGGCATCCTGGTATGTTCCATGGACGGATCAGTGGCCTTTCTGGATTTCTCCCAGGATGAGCTTGGTGATCCACTCAGCGAGGAAGAGAAGGTACAGAGCATTCTTCCAGACGGGTTTGCTGCTGCTTCTTCCTTCTCCAAACCCTGGACTGCCAAAATGAAGCCACTTTCTTGGCTTTGGCATTGGCCAAACTCAAGTCCTCGTTGGTGCCTGTTTCTGGCGGTCATCGGCAGGCCAGTAAATGAGCCAGATTCTGTATCTCTCCACATTCACACCGTGTATTGTTGTCCACCAGCGGCCACCGCTTGAGACTGTTGGTCTTACATTTAGGTACTCCAACCCTCAGCCTATTCAAGGTCCCCCAAGTGACATAACTTGAGTTCTTCAGCCATATCCTCCTTTAATGACGTTCCTTGCCCTGTGAGCTCCTTCCTCCATCTTCTAAGTTGCTTTTTCTCTTCCATACCCTCAAGGAGGTTCTTTGCCATAAAGCTCTTCCTGGATCTGAGTTAGTGGACTTGAGGCACGTTACAGGTTTACTAATTAAGTGGCCTCGTTTTAAGAGCAATTTTCAATGTTGCCGTTGCCAGTTCTAACAAGTCTTTCAGCTCTCAAATAGAAACGAGAAGCATGTCCAGTTAATGTGGGTCAGAACTTTGAAAAGTTGCTTTATGGCCCCTGAGATGGTACCCAGGGAATTCTGGGAATTGTAGTAAAAAAAGACAACTTCCCCAACTTCTAGTACGTCCATACATATGTTTACTCGCAAACATTATCATATTGTATGTACGCATCATTGTCCTTCCTGCGGTTATTGATGGCCTTTCCACCACAGAAGGATCTCAGATAGAAGCAGACCTGTCAGAAGGTCATGGCCTCGAATATGAAAAGAGCACGACCTGAGCTGTGTAATGCCATCTTTTCCCACCGAAGTGGTCCCTATTTATCTACTTGCAATTTCTTGCTTTCGAACTGTTGGCAGGAGCTAGGACAGAGACAGGAGCTCATAGCGTCATGCAGTACCCGGGTCTCGAACTGCTGACTTGCCGGCCTTCCAGCTAACAAGGCGAGCTTCTTAACTGATGAGCCACTGCAGCCCCACCTCCCGCATTGAGGAGGGAGCTGGACTTGATGGTTTCCTACATTTCTCCCAGCTCAGTTATTCGATGATCCTGGAGTAGATAGGACTGAGCTAATGGGCCAGTTAAACGTTGATATCTGTTACTTACTGGGCAGAAGTCTCAGTGGGTTGAAATATTAAAATAATTAAAGCCAGCCAGAAAATTAAGCTTGAAAATAAATGAGCCCATGTTTCTGAAGTGCTTGTACCATTTGGGTATTCAGTCTCCTTCTTAGTTAGTTACCATTTTCTATTAAGGCTCATATAACCCGCCTTTGTGTTTCTTACCCTCTTTAGAGCAACATCCACCAGTCTACCTATGGTAAAAGCTTGGCCATCATGACCGAAGCACATCTGTCTACTGCCATCATTGAGAATCCTGAGATGCTGAAGTACCAACAACGGCAACAGCAGGTGGAGAAGAAGAACGAAGCTGCGAAAGATGCCGTTGGCGCAGCGGCAGCGACGGCAGCAGCTCCTAAAGTGTCGAGCATGGTGAATGGGGAAAGCCTGGAGGACATTAGGAAGGTAGAGAGTTCAAGTGGATGGTCCTTTTCCTTCATGTACAGCAGGGGTGGCCAAACTACGGTCTGTGGGCCAGATTTGGCCCACACCGTCAAATCATCCAGCCCGCGCCGCTACTGGAAGCAGAGGTAGACGCACATGTGCAAAAGTAAAGGTCAAGATCTCCCTTGTTCAAAAGCCAGTCGTATCTGACTCTAGGGTTCAGTGCTCATCTCTGTTTATAGTCAGAGAGCCAGCACTGCCTCTGCAGACGTTTCTGTGGACATGTGGCAAGCAGGCCTCAACACTGGAGTACACGGAACACTGTTTTACCTTCCCACCGAAGTGGTCCCTGTTTATCTGCTTGCAATTTCTTGCTTTCGAACTGCTAGGTTGGCGGGAGCTGGAACAGAGTTGGGACCTCACTCTGTCTGGGAATCGAACTCTGATCTTCCGGTTGTTGAGTTCAGCGTCTTAACCATTTGAGCTACTGCTCGCCAAGTGGCAATTTTGCAAATCCCATTCATTCAATGGGTCTGCTCTAACACTCAGACCCTTTCTGTGGGCACATGCGCTGTCACCCCAGCACAGAGTTCACCCCGTCCCTCTCTCCAGCAGCCCAATAGGAGCACTTCCTCCCTGCCCCCAGCACAGAGTTCACCCCGCCCCTCTGCTCAGCAGCCCAATGGGAGCGCTTCCTCTCTCTCCCCAGCATAGAGTGTGTTTTGATTTGCAGTTTGGGCACTTGGTCTTTAAAAGGTTCGCCATCATTGGTCGATTATGATTTAAGTAACAGTTATTAAGCAAAAGTCCCAATAAATGTCTTTCTTTTAACAGAATCTCTTAAAGAAACAAGTCGAGACCCGGACAGCTGATGGTCGGAGACGAATCACACCTCTTTGCATAGCTCAGTTGGACACAGGGTATTTAATCAAGAGTTTATTTCCCTTTTGCCATCTGATCTTCTAAGCATATAGGCAGGAAGAAGTCATTTTACCTTTCCTTTGTGAAGTTCTTTAATAACACTGCAACACGAAGCATAATAAGGCAACATAAATGTAATACGGACGTCCCATTTTCATTTTGTTTTTTGCTGGAAAATGGAGGCTTTGCATGATCCTTTTTAAAAAAAAAACCCTAGATGGGGATATTGTTTAAAACCTTGGAAAGCCAGTGACATATTCACCTCTGGTCCTGCCAGACTTGTTTGCGTGCAGAATGCTGGTAGGAAGTAGCTCTTGGTATGGGTTTTGAAGAGAGAACATTGGAGAGAAAAATTCACAGAAAATGGGGATATTCTGAGGGCAACAGGATGTGCTCTTCGTATAGCATAATGCAGAGACCTGGTGGCTCGGTGGTTAAAGCTGCTATATTGCAACCAAAAGGTGGTGAGTTCGATCCTGTCCAGGAATCAAGGTTGACTCAGCCTTCCATCCTTCCTAGATCAGTAAATTTAGGACCCAGCATTTTGGGGGCAAAATGTTAATTAACTTTTGAACTGCCCAGAGAGTGCACTAGGCGCTATGGGATAGTATATGTTAGGACATTTTTCTTTTGTGGGGTATTGTACAAAGATTGCTGCCCAGTGGAATAGTACAACTTTAAGGCCCTGCAAGTGTTCTAAACACAGGTGTTCTTAATAGAGCCTCAAACTGATTGCCCGGCTGTGCATGCCTCGTCTACGTGCCCCATTAACAGCCCAGGTGTGGCTGATTAGAGAATCTGCCCAGCAACACCAGGGTATAACTGTGGCCCTCTGGGAAGGGTCTACTGAGGAGGTCGTCGTACTGAGGAGGTCATCGTATTGAGGAGGTCATCATTCGGAGGAGGTCTGTCATACTGAAGAGAAGGACTGAGCTACTGAGAGATTTCAGAGAGGGACTGCTGAAGGAGGTCGTGCTGTTGATGAGAGTTTCCTTCAACTGAGAAGGAAGAACTGCTGAAGATTACCAGAACTCTGTGCATGCTCTTGGGATTGGAGCCAACAGAGGAATCCAAGCTGTGTACCAGCTGTGGGGCTTGGAGAGAGAGAGACTGTTGTATATAGACCTTTGTATGTCTGTCTTCCCCTCACTGTTAAGTAAAGCGCACCTTTCACTGAAGGCATATGTGTGTGTGTCATTGCACTAAAAGCTTTCGCTGCGTAACAGCTTAAAAGTGCTACTCTGCTATCGAGCCACACATATCGCTAGGGGAATCCCTGACAGTATAGAAGTATGACTATTTTGTTTTTGTTTACAGTATATGGTCATACATATTGTTGTAATGTATTTATAGAAAAACAATTCCTTTGATTATTGACAATGCTGCAGTGGCTCAGTGGTTAAGAAGCTCGCCTTGTTAGCTGGAAGGCTGGCAAGCCAGCAGTTCGAGACCTTGGTGATTCATGACATGAAAGGAGCCTCATTTGGGCTTTCCCTGAGCAGAGTTTTTCCAGCAAAAAACCTTTCAACCTAGAATAATTTCTGACATGAAATTGTTATTATTATTTTTGACAATGCCTGCTTTTTTTCTTTATCTGTAGGGATTTTTCTACTGCTTTTTTCAATAGTATACCAATATCTGGATCCCTGGCAGGCTCGATGATGTCAGCTTCCCAAACAAATCAGCTCATGTCATTAGATTACAACACAACGAATTCCCTCGGCACGTCGAAGCCCACCTTAGAGCCCACGGCTGCTGGCGCTAAGCTAACGGAAGATGGAGGCAACAAAGACGGGTCAGTCGTTAGTGCCAAAATTATTTTTCTAAACTATATCCTAGCTGTGTCACTCCATAACTCTGTGATGATCATGAACCCGAAGGAACTTTGGTCACATATCTCATACTTTATTATCACTCCGTAAGTCCCTTTAGACCTTCCTCTGTCAGCAAGCTTTTGAAAGCCTATATGATCATTATAATTGTGCAGTGTTGACCCTGCAACACTGCAAAATTGATATTACCTCCTTTTATTGCTATTAATAGTGTTTTAATTTGAATACTGTTATGGTTTTAAGAATTTTTTTATGCCATCTGGCTTTGTTTCTTGTGGTTTTTCCTGTGGTTTTTTTTGGCTACTACAAGACGATTTTTTAATATTTATATATATTTGTTGCTTTTGAACTGCTAGGTTGGCAGGAGCTGGGACAGAGACGGGAGCTTACTCCGTCATGCAGCACTCTGGAATCGAACTCCGACCTTCCAGTTGTTGAGTTCAGCGTCTTAACCACGCGAGCCACTGCGGTTCCCTCAATAAGAGCTTTTTTTGTTGTTCAGTTGCACAGTCGATTCTGACCCTTTGCGACCCTATGGACCACTATCCGCCAGGCACTTTTGTCCTCCACCATCCTCCTCAACTTGCTCAGTTCTGTGCCCATTAATTCAATGGGTCTGCTCTAACAAGTTAGATTTCAGCCAGTGCTTTTGATTGGCGTTCATGGGCTTCATTTGTGACTCAGGCTGTGCTGTCCTAGTAACTTGACTGAAAAAGATCTGTTTCCTTGGTGTGTGTGTATAATGTTACTGCAGAATAGCCCGATACTATACATCAAGTCCTGCAGAGCCACTGTTGAGATTGGTGTTACCTTGAGCCAAGATAACTGGGTCAGACAGTTTCAGACCGTTTCATGATTCTAAGGTTTATTCGCCTCGACCCCGTTGTCGTAAGTTGTCATGAACTCCTACTGAACATGTACACTTGCTTGGTTAGCTCCTCACATTGAACTTGTCTGTCAATGTGCTGCGTAGCTGGAGAGATACAGAATCCGGCCGTTTACTGGTCTGCCGATTTCCCCCAGAGACATGTACCGATGAGGGTTTAATGTTGGCCAACGACAAAGCCAAGAAAGTGGCTTCGTTTTGGCAGTTTTATCTGGACACAAAAGAGGAAGAGGAATTGAACTTGTGAACCAGTATTATCGTATTGTGCTCACACTGATCTGCTTACGTACTCGTTGGACTCTGAGGTCTACACGTGGCATCCGTTGGGCAAGCTGGTAGTTCTGTGCGCCTAGAGAATCATGCTTTTCCATTTGCTTGTTGACCTGATTGGCCTCAGAAATACTTTCCTTGTTTCTTTCTCAAAACTCAAGTCTCCCCCCCCCCCCTCTTCATGTTTGTTCTACAGTGTAAATGCTACCTCTGCTTCGGCTGCCCCTCCGGCTTCTTCGCCCTCTGTGCTGACCGTCTCCTCCAAGATAGAACCGATGAAAGCATTTGATTCGAGATTTACGGAGCGATCCAAAGGCACCTCAGGGACTTCCGCCGTCACGCACACAAATCAGATGGCCATAGACAGGTGAGAAATGATTTATTCAGGTAAGACGGAAACGGAGGGTTAACATAGCCTAGTGCAGTGATGGTGAATCTTTTAGAGACCGAAACTCAACGGGCTGCTGTCAATGCCGCAGATGGGTGGGGCTAACTCTGTCCTGGGGGAGGGAGGAAGCACTCCCATTGGGCTGTTGGGCAGAGGGGCGGGATGACCTTTGTGCTGGGGGGAGAGAGGAAGCACTCCCATTGGGCTGCTGGCCAGAAGGGCGGGGCAAACTCTGTGCTCAGATAACATCATGCATGCTTACAGAAAGGGCTCTGAGTGCCCTCTCTGGCTCGTGTGCCATAGGTTCTCCACTACTGACCTACTGGTAGAGACTAAAACAATGCTTACCTTGCACACAGGAGACTTCCTGTTCAATATTTCCAAATAAAAAAGTAGCAAGGTTGGAAGAAGTCTCTAAGCCAGCCTTTCCCAAACTTTTGCTTTTTGGATTTGAATTCCCGGATGCCTAAGTCAATTCCCCAAAGCACTGATCATCCAATGTACTTACTTAGGCTTCTGGGAATTGTAGTCCAGCAGTGTTCCACAGAACATAGTTTGGAAAACGCTGCCCTAAGCAATTGGATGTACGTACATTTAATTTTGAGCTAAGTCCCATTGAGCTCAAGCTCAATCATAGCTTTTAGCCGAATCAGTTCAAGTACGGACTTTTTTTTTTGCTACACGAATTTTCCCATAGGAATTTTCATTATGCGAGTGTCCCCCTAGGGACGCTATTTTTGCATAATGAAATTTTTTAGCTATGCAAGACACAATTTCCCCTCCAGTTTCCTTTCATTATGCAAGTCTTTCGCTATAAGAGCCTTTTGTTGTACGAGGTTCCACTGTACTTGCAATTTCTTGCTTTCAAACTGCTAGGTTGGCAGGAGCTGGGACAGAGATGGGCGCTCATTCCGTCGTACGGCGCTCAGGTCTCGAACTGCTGGCTTGCCGATCTTTCAGTCAAGTTCAGCTTCTTAACCACTAACCCACTGCAGTCTACAATATAGGAAATTAGAGCTGGCGAAACGGCATTGGATTCAGTTTGCCAGCAGCTTATGTCCAGCTTCCAACCTCTATCCACCTGGGTGACCACTTCGTTCTGCTCTAATGATAGAATCAGCCCTGGTCTTAGCAGTGTTTTGGGGATTTAGTGTGTAAATAAACGGGTACCTTCTCCCCCATCTCCACTGCGCTGTGAACGAAGCTTATCTAAAAATTACACCATTCACTGTGTTGACCTTTGGAAATGAACCTGAACTGTCCATCTAATCCGTTTATTTCTTGTGCAGACTGAAGGAACAGAACTCAATTCGGGACACTAAACCCAGGGATCTTCTAGAGAGCAGCAGCGATAGCGACGAGAAAGTCCTGGCCAAGCCCATGTCGTTGTCCAAGCGTAAACTGGACCTTGAAGTAGAGAAGAAGAAGAAGGGCAGGCCTCGGAAGGACTCAAGACTCATGCCTGTAACTCTAACAGTTCAGGTAACCAAAGCGGTAATCATCACTTTTTAATCATCCTTTACCGGGTTTTATAAGAGAAGGGATGGTCTAGGCACAGCAGCGTGGCTTCCCAATTCTACAGTAAAACCTTGAGATGCGAAATTGATGTGTTCTTCGAGGTTTTTCGTATCCTGAAAAATCCGTATCTCGAAATGCCGTTTCCCATAGGAATGCTATAGGACGTACAGCCTTAAAGCAACAGAAGAGAGATTCCGGTAGTTTATAATTAATGCATTCGGCGAGTGGGTGGCAATATAAATTTGAACTAATAAATAAATAAAATAAATATATTGCAGAATGATACCCTCCCCTTTTATTTAGCTGGTGTCCCACCAAGCAGTTCAACATTCTATGTAGACAACCGTTGTCTAGAACTGCATGTCAGAAAATCACACAATTAACACAGAATCAGAACGCGTGACTGGGGCAGGAGCCTGACGCTGTCGTCGTTTGCCTTCCTCTCTCTCTGAGATTCCTTTATTTCAAAATTGTGAGTGCCAAGACGTGCCTCTTAGATTTGTGTTGCTTTTAAATTGCCTTTTGTATTGATCCATGTTGTCAAATGTTTGTGTATCTTTCAGTCTCCGTCTCTGTTGACTTCCGAGAAGGACGGGCCTTGTCACGTTGCCCCTTTAGCACTTAAACTGCCCACCCCGGTCCCGCAGAAAAAGTTCACGCTACAAGTAAGTGGATTTAAAAAACCAAAACTGATTGGGATGCCCTTAAAAGACGCTTACAGTGCCACCCTTCAACTGTATTACTGGTCTTTTCTTCTGTGGTGGGCTTCTTCTTGTGCTGTATCCGATTCCGAATATCGGCGATCATCATGGCAATCAGCCATGAAGATAGTCCTGAAAATATAATGGCATAGCCTTCCATTTGCCTTCCACATCGCAGTGTGACACCCATAGTACCACTGATTCAGTTCCGCAAGCCACTTTCTGGTCCTGAGCCCTTTCAGGATGCAAAGTCCTCCTCAGCCCCAGGCCAGGATGGATGAAGCTGCTGCCCTATCTCAAGATGGAGTCAAGTGGGATTTATTTATTTATTTATTTATTTATTGTGACTTATATGCTGCCCTCCTCAAAGAGACCCAGGGCGGCTAACAAAGGTATAAAAAGACATAAAATACAATGTAAAATTCAATTTAAAATTAATATTAAAATATTAAATACTAAGCAAAGATTAATAGTTCATACTTTGAGAGAGGGAGGGGTCAGATGAGCCATCAAGCCGATGCAACTGTCTGACCCAGACCCCATACCTGTCCCGCCAGCCAGGTCTTAACCCCCTTCCTAAAGGGCAGCAACTCCGACTGGGGACGTAGCTCAATTGGCAGGAGGTTCCATAGTCCTGGGGCGGACACAGAGAAGCCCCTCCTCCTAGTGCTAGAGAGGTGTGCCTCTCTAGCCAGTGGTACAACCAGAGAGCCTCTCCGGTCCACTCTGGTGGGATGGACAGATGTTCTTAGGGCGATTTAGTTCACTTGGAGACCATCATCCCTCCCTGTGGACTTCGACATCCAAGGCCGTTAGTCCTTACAATTGTCCTTATGATTGTCATGTTAGTTCACCACCACTTGACGATTGCTGTTGAGTCCCTGGCCATAGGGTCTACTCGATTACCATAGCAGGAGAACCTGGCCAGACTGGGACGATGGGTTGCAGTGGTAAATTTAACCCTTGAAATCAAAACCCAAAATTCAGAGGCTAGTCATAATGATGATTAAAGAGTTTGTGCGTGGTGTCGTTTGATACCAAGTGTGATGTAGTGACAGAGTGATGGGCTAGGATTCAGGAGGTCTGGGTTGAATCCCCTTTCAGACATGGAAACTCACTGGAGGACGTGGAACTATTTATGTTATGCTTTTATGATTTTGTAAACCGCCCTGGGTCGCCCCGGTGAGGAGGGTGGTATAAAAATGTGAATGAATGAATGAATGAATGAATGAATGAATAAATAAATAAATAAATAAATAAATAAATAAATAAAACCACTCCTTATTTATCTCACATACATTAAAAGACCTACAAGGGTCGCTGAAAGTTTGATCATGACAGAGGATCACGGTTGACTCAGCCTTCCATCCTTCCAAGGTCAATAAAATGAGTGCACAGCATGTTGGAGACAAAATGTTAATTAACTTTTGAACCACCCAGAGAGTACGCTAAGTGCTATGGGGCAGTATAGGAGTGTCGTTGCTATTGCTATTCTGCTTTGGAAGCACATAATAAGTGGTGTTATGCAGAACGTTTTATAACCAAATAATTACAGCTAGATGTTAGCTATAACATGTGGCCTTTTCTGTTGGAACAGTGGGTCTGTTTTTTATAGAAATTATTTTAATCTGTAACTTTATAGAGTTTTTTGCCTGCCAGTTTTAATATCGAACTGTGATCTTTTCAAGCCTCAAGGTTTTGGAAAGTTGCTTTATGTTGCATAGGATGCTCTATGTCCAGCGTCTGCATTTTAAGAGAATCAATGTTTACAGGTAAGCTCGGATCCCTCCATGTATATTGAAGTGGAGAACGAAATCACTACAGTAGGAGGTTCGAAACTTAGCAGGTTAAAGTGCAACCGAGAAGGAAAGGAATGGGAAACCGTCCTAACCAGCCGGATCCTCTCGGCAGCCGGAAGCAGGTAAGTTTGTGGATGTGCAAGAGAGGCAGCCTGTGTCCACATGAGTACGTTAGGATCTTCCAGGTGCTTGAAGCTCAATACTTCAGAAATTGCCCATAGGATATCCATGTGAAAAGGTAGAAGACTGAGGCTTAGAAGAGGAGCAGTGAAGGAAGTAGGAAATATCATCAATGGTAAGGATATTTCACTGAAGACTTAAGACCAAGAACATCCATGCTCTTGCTGTCAGGATTTCCAGTTGCTGGTCTAAGTCCTGGACGACAGGCTCTCCTTCTGTTGTAGCTGCTAAGCCCCTACCGAAGAGTCCTAGAAAGTATATACTGCTTGGACTAGGTCAGTGATGGCGAACCTTGGCACTCCAGCTGCTTTTGGACTTCGATTCCCAGAAGCCCAAGTATTTGTGAATCCACACGAATGGGTTTAATGGCACTCCAGCTGTCCTTGGACTTCAATTCCCAGAAGCCCGAGTCCCTGTGAATCCACATGAATGGGTTTGAGGGCACTCCAGCTGTTCTTGGAATTCAATTCCCAGAAGCCCAAGTCTTTGTGAATCCATACGAATGGGTTTAATGGCACTCCAGCTGTTCTTGGACTTCAATTCCCAGAAGCCAAAGTCTTTGTGAATCCATACGAATGGGATTAATGGCACTCCAGCTGTTCTTGGACTTCAATCCCCAGAAGCCCGAGTCCATGTGAATCCACATGGATTCACATGGACTCGGGCTTCTGGGAATTGAAGTCCAAGAACAGCTGGAGCGCCAAGGTTCGCCGTCACTGGACTAGGCTGACAGACTTTCAACTTAACTCAAAATCACTTTATTTACTGTGGAGTCATTATTCAGTGAGGTTCCCGCGCATTGGTAGACATCTCCATGATGACATTCTGCACGTGCAAATGGATCTGAGAAATCATGTCCATGTGCGTGCAGTTTTTAGCCATTTGGATATGACATCAACCGTTGGCTAGGGGGAACCATGATGTGTGCCCTCCACGTTCACCTTTCCCAAGGGACCCGACGGAAGACAATTTGGTCAGTCTTAGTCCAGGCATAACATCGTTGACAAGAGATGGGCGACGCTGCCTAGTTAGACCGCTCAAGCCTCCTCCCCATGAGAAGGCGCTCACTTGGAGGTGTTCACCCACACCACAATTGGAATTTCTAGACCTGTAGGAAGCAAGCTGTGTTTCCAGTAGACTACGAAGCCACTTGTCTTTCCTCATCTTCCATCTGCTTAACTCAGAGGAAAACAATTACACAGATATGTTTAGAGATTTTTTAAAAATGTGATGTTAATTTTAGTTAATGTTAATTTTAGTCTTCTTTTACCCTGTTTCGTTCCGGGCTGTTTTGGTTTTGGTACAGTGCAATCTGCTTGCCGAGATAGTTGGTGGGGTTTCAATAAGCCTAAGTTCTGCGTTATTCTTTCCCATCCTGCTTTCTTTTTTCTCAGCGAAGTGGTCAGCGTGGCTTGCGACAAGCGAACCCTCTCGGTGTTTTCAGGTTGCGGCCGACGGCTGCTCCCTCCCATCATTTTACATTCGCCCATCTCCACCTTGCACTGCACGGGCTTCTACATTATGGCGCTCACGACGGCAGCAACCCTTTCTATCTGGTAAGTGCTGCAATGCCATACATTTCTCCAGGGATTCTCAACCTGCGATCCATGGGCCGTATGTGGGGGGCACATGAAATGGCACCGTGGGGCGCATCTGGCCCATGGGCCTTAGGTAGGGAACCCCTGCCATAGGTGGAAAGGGATCTCTTTGGCAATTGATGGAGTGACGTGTCTGTGTTTCGTCTGCCTTTCAGGAATGTTCAGAAGCGTTCGGTCGTGGTGAAAGACGAGTCCTTGCAAACCATTTTAGCAGGTAACAGAACTACTGCCTGACTTAATTTAATTTAATTACTTGCACATAAAAGAAATATATCTGTATGACTAAAAGCCAAAATCTGTGCATCTGCCCCTTATCTTGTCCCCACTTTCTATGCCAAGCCCTATGATGAAAGCCTGAAGGAACGGGGCATGTTTAGCCTTGAGAAAAGGAGACTAAAAGAGGATATGATGATTGTCATCGTCAACTGAAACTCGTATCTGAGAATGCATTTTTTTTCCTGAAGCAGGAAAGATGTCACTGGCGTGAATTTGTTTAAGGTGGTTATCATCTTGCCATGAAGTGACTCACACACACGTATGCATAAATGCTGCCAGAATTGGAAGTAAAACATGCCCCCCATGCGTAAACACTGTTGGGAGCTGAAGTAAAA
The DNA here is from genome assembly GCA_030440675.1 of Furcifer pardalis. Classification (NCBI taxonomy): domain Eukaryota; kingdom Metazoa; phylum Chordata; class Lepidosauria; order Squamata; family Chamaeleonidae; genus Furcifer; species Furcifer pardalis. Next base: position 7,969,879 of record CP126898.1, read on the forward strand.
TGTTCCCATTGCGTACACGCTGCTGTAAATGCACCCGGGGCTCTTAGAAATGCCTTTATGACAGCAGTGGATGCATTTTACAGCGGGAGGGACCACGTGGACCAGCCTGCGGCACAAAAAGTTTGGGAACCCCTGGCCGAGAGTGAATGTTTAATCAGATGGGCAGTATAAAAATCAGATAGATATTGCTTATTATAGGAAGCCCTCTTCACTTAAAAAAAGGTCTGTCTGTCTTAGATTTGAAGTGTAGTTCTTTATGCCCCCTTCTGGTTAAGTCCTGTGGATCAGCAAATACATGCAAGCCCTTTGCCCTACCATGATGCTTCTGCACCTCTGCGGCTCCAGTAGGTTTGGTTGCAAATACAGTCAAAGCTCACATAAAGAGCACCTCGCTTAAAGAGTAACTCGCTTAAAGAGCAGAATTTTCTCTGAATGTTTGCTTCACTTAACAAATAAAACCAACCAAAAACTCGCTTAACAAATAAAGCGGGGTTCACAATTCCCCCCACAATTGGTCACTTACAATGGTGTTTCGCTTAAAGAGCACACTCACTTAAAGAGCAATCAAGTGGAACGCATTATGCTCTTTAAGGGAGGTACAACCGTACTGGATTTGATTTCCTTTGTAGGAAATGAAACCACAGTGTCTCAGATCTTGTTGACCCAACATGGCATACCAGTAATGAACATGTCCGACGGGAAAGCTTACTGCTTCAGTCCTTCTCTCTCTTCCTGGTAAGTACCCCGGGGGGGGGGGGAGTCTGATTTGTTTTAATTTCTGCTAAGTAAGGTACTATATAAACCCAGACTTGGGTTCCTTCACCGCTTTTGTGTATACGGTTCAATTTAAGACGATGGTGGTTATCTTCAAGCTGGTTCTCCAGAGCCTGAAAAAATGTTATTATTATTATTTTTAACCCCAAAATCAATAATGTTTCCAGATCTGATACTCTGGGCACTAATCCTTTTGTCTCTGGTGGATTATATTTAGAATATGGTAAAAGGTTAGACCAGTGTTTCCCAAATTCTGGTTCTTGGACTTCAATTCCCAGGAGCCTAAGTCAATTCCCCAAAGCACTGATCAGTCAGTGGACTGATTTAGCCTTCTGGGAATTGAAGTCCAAGAACCAGAATTTGGGAAACACTGGCGTTAGACCATGCTGCCAGTGACTCAATGCTGAGTCAATGCTGATCAACCACAGAGAAGGGTGATGGTCCCCAAGTGAATTAAATACCACTTGAATCACTTTTGATGGAGGACAGCAGCTTCATCCATCCTGGCCTGGGGCTGAGGAGGAGGACTTTGTGTGCCAAAAGGGCTCAGGACCAGAAAGGGACTCACAGAACTGGATCAGTGGTACAATGGGTGTCATGCTGTGATGAGGAAGGCAGATGAAAGTCCACTGCATTATATTCTCACAACATGGGTGATTGCCATGATGACCGCTAATATTTGGATTCACAGTAAATCCATCTGTGTGGCTTCGCAGAAACTTAGGCTTCTGGGAATTGAAGTCCAAGAACACCTGGAGTGCCAAGGTTCGCCACCATAGTACTAGCCTGTTGACATTTTTTCTCTCTCTCCCCAGGAACCTTATCTCTGACAAGCAGGAGACTCTAGCACAATGTGCAGACTTCAGGAATAGTTTGCCATCGCAGGAGGCAATGCTGTGCTCAGGACCTTTAGCCATAATCCAAGGAAGAACGTCTAAGTATGTAGAGTTTCATAATGGTTAATCCTAACCCACTGGTTTTTCCACCCTTGTCCCCTTTCCATCCCACTTTCTGAGCTGCCAAGTTGACGTTCGGTCCCTCTTGCAAAGATCGGAGATGATTGCCTTGTCTCTACACAAAGGAACCCATGCGTAGATATAGAGCAAAGGCAAGGCAATCGCACGCCTGTACTGCCCCATCGTGCTCTCTGTGGGTGGTTGGCAAGTTAATTAGCATTTTGCCCCCAACATGCTGGGTATTCATTTTATTGGCCTTGGAACGATGGAAGGCTGAGTCATCCTTCATCCGCTGTCATGATCAAACTTTCAGCATCCCTTGCATTTGGCTGAGTCAACCTTGAACCCTGATCAGGATCAATCTCACCACCTTTTGGTTGCAGTCAGCAGCTTAACCACTGTGTCACCAGTTCCCCATATATATAGATTCCAGTCCTTCCTTCCTTTATCCATTTGCCATATGGTAGGTAAAGGTAAAGGTTTCCCTTGCTCGAAAGCCAGTCGTATCCGACTCTAGGGGTCAGTGCTCATCTCTGTTTCTAAGCTGAAGAGCCAGCGCTGTCTGCTTCTGCAGACGTTTCCATGATCAGGTGGCAGGCATGACTAGACACCGGAGCACATTGGAACGCTGTTACCTTCCCACCGAAGTGGTCCCTATTTATCTACTTGCAATTTCTTGCTTTCGAACTGCTAGGTTGGCACCAAATATCTTGGAGTCATTATTTAGCGAGGAGTCTGCACATTGGTAGACATCTCCGCAATGACATTCCGCACATGCAAATGGACTTGAGAAATCTCCTCTTTCCACCTTGTTATCGTATCGATTGTGTTCTTTCACAATGAGTTTATGTTGATTTTGCCTTTGCTTCTGTGTTTGTCTTTTATCGTCTGTCATGTAGGAAACCAGCCAGAGTCACTGTTTGCTAGAATAGCCTTGCCCAAACTGTGTTCCGCAGAACACCGGTTGACATCAATTCCCAGAGGCCTCAGTTGGTACATTGGCTGATCAGTACTTTAAGGGAATTGACTTAGGCTTCTGGGAACTGAAGTCCCAAAACCAAAGGTTGGGGAACACTGGGCTAGATAAAGAAATGATCTCTTTTGAACAGTGGAAGGGAAGAGAGAACTAAGGCCAAAAATGCTCTTGATCTTAAAGGCAAACCAGGGCTAATGTACAAGTGTTGATATCTATGACCTTGAGGAGCGCCTTTTACCATTGAACCAATTGCTCATTCCTTACTGAAAATGTTTCCCCCTCTCTGCTCGTTCTTTCAGTTCTGGAAGGCAAGCAGCAAGGCTGTTTTCCATGCCTCACTTGATCCAGCAGGAAACCACTCTGGCATACTTAGAGAGCCAGGTGGCCGCTGCCCTGGCTTTACAGTCAAGCCATGAATACCGCCACTGGCTCCTGATCTATGCACGGTACCTTGTTAATGAAGGTGAGGCTTTTTGCTTAGATTTTTTTTACTAAGCCATCGTATGATTTATGATGTTTGTACAGCTCAGATCCTTCTTTAGGCCTTTCAAGCTCTGCCTTCAGTATTGCCTCCAGTTCCACCCCTCTGAATTGTGTGTCCTGAATCATGCTTATGAAATGATTTCACTTTTGGTCTCCACTAGGGTTTGAATATCGATTGCGGGAATTATGCAAGGATTTATTGGGTCCAGTCCATTACTCAACTGGAAGCCAGTGGGAATCGACTGTTGTGGTAAGGGCCTTTCAAAATGAATTGAAACTCCCCGCGACTTGCTCTTCCTGTAAAGTGTCAAAGGAGCAATCCTGAGATGCTAGCTTTCTAGTTATACATTACAACCTCATATAACAGTGGTGGTGAACCTATGGCATGCTTTTGCCCCGCCCCTCTGCTCAGCAGCCCAATGGGAGCGCTTCCTCCTTCCCCCAGCGCAGAGTTCACTCCACCCCTCTGCTCAGCAGCCCAATGGAAGCAATTCCTCCCTCCCCCCAGCAGATAGTTCACCCCACCCCTCTGTCCAGCAGCCCAATGGGAACATTTCCTTCCTCCCCTGTTGCTGTGTTGGCACTTTGCGATAAATAAGTGGGGTTTTTTGGGTTGCAGTTTGGGCACTCGGTCTCTAAAAGGTTCGTCATCATTTCCATATAAACTTAGCACTATCCTTCTTCATCCCAGTGCTGGGACAATGAGATTTCTCATCCAATATAACTGCAGGGCAGCGGGTTGATAAATGACCATTAATTGGTTTTATCTGTCTATTTGCTGTGAAAATTTTAGAATAGATTTTATAATGTTTTATGTAAGGTTTTTAATGGTATGTCGGGTCTTTTATGTAAGATGAAGTGCAATTGCATTGCGAGCGCCCAAGCTTATTAGACTGTGTTTCAGAGCTTGCATTGGTCACGGAAATAGCTGCAGCCTGCATTAGTTTACTCCAGCGGCCTGGGTTCTTTGCAGGCATGTGTCCCTGAATAAGAAGTGAGAGAAAGTGTTAAACATACACAAATCTCACTGAAGTGTCGTCTTATTTGGGTTTTTTTGCTTTTGTGCAGGGCTTACGGAAACGGGACCTCCTCAAAGAATTGCTTCCTGTCATTGGTCAGAACCTTCGTTTCCAGCGGCTTTTTACAGAATACCAAGAGCAGCTAGACATCTTGAAAGACAAATAGCATTCCCCACCCCACCCCCAGCGGTGTCTCTGTCCCACGAGGGAAACGATTGCAAGAAAGCATTAAAACACAAAGTGGAGAAGCCATAGTCTAAAGATGGGATATTCGTGAAACAGGGAGTAAAAAAAAAGACTCCGGTCCACCGTGTTTTCATGAGCAAAATACTGTCATGTTGATTTTTTAGAAAGAAGGCCACAAGAGGAGTGCGTAGAAGGAGAGGAACGGTGTGGATTTCCCTCCATGTGGAATTTTGAGTGTCACAGCTATGGCCTTTTATCAGCCATTTGGGTTATTATGGAGAATGTTCTCCAGGGATCCTTTTGATTCCAGATCTCTCCGTGACATGGATCAAAAAGACAATTTGGGATCCACTTTGGATTTTGGACATCCCATGAAAAGCACAGTACAAGAAGATAACCTTGAACACCTTATTAACCCTGTAATCGGATTCTTTGGTAAGAATTTACCGAGGGCTTGCGTCCTATACTGGAGTTCTATGTGGAGAAGCCCCATTAAAAAAAAAAAAGGAAATTTCATAGAATAAAGAATTATGCAGCCCACAGACTCTCTAACTGTGAATAACAATAAAAGAAAACAGGCTGTTCTATCACAATGGACTATTTTTGTACTAGACTTTGCTAAAACTTGTAATATAAAAACTGTATTTGGCCAATAACCAGAATTTCCCCCCCTCTACCAAGTCACCTGGTTGTATGAAACTTAACTTGTTAATTATGACGGCTATGTTGCTGAATAATTGTACCAAAATTAATGTCCTCTGGTTTTTAATTTTTAACTATTTGTAAAAGGCATTTGTGGGGCGGGGAGTAGCTGAAAAGGGAGGGTTGGTTTGGGGTTCTCTCTTTTTTTGTGTGTGAGTACAAATAATAAATGAAATTACAATGATCTGAGAACAAACATGGAAGTTCTTGTGCTGCTTGTAGTAGCATTAAATTGTACAGGCCTCAGCCTGTTAAAGCAAATCCCGAATCCAGCCTTTGATTTCAGTTTATAGTCATTATTTTTCCTTCAGTCTCTCTAAGACCAAGAATGCATCTACATGACATGTTGATACCACAGAGAGAGTCAGAAACATGAGTCTTAAAGGTAAGGTCACCTTTGCTCAAAAGCTAGTCGTATCTGACTCTAGGGTTCAGTGCTTATCTCTGTTTATAGCCAAAGAGCCAGCACTGTCTGCGTTTGCAGACGTTTCCATGGACATGTGGCAGGCATACCTAGACATTGAAGTACACAGAACGCTGTTTACCTTCCCACCGAAGTCCCTATTTATCTACCTGCAATTTATTGAGAAAGCAAGATTCTCTGGAAAAAACAACCAAACTTCACGGCAATCAGTCTAACCCCCAACTGGGGATCTTCTGTTACTACTGGTTGTAAATAGCACACTGATTGGCATACTTATATGTTTTGCCAGCCAATCATTGTGTATCTTTATACCTGATGTGTATAAATTGATACCATATAGTCCCACTCTTATATCTGATGAAGTGGACTTGGTCCACGAAAGCTAACATTTAAATAAAGGAATGAGTCTTTAAGGTGTCACAATGATTTTTTGTATTTTTTGTTTTGTTTACTCTCAAAAATAAGCTGCTCCTTTTCTCAGCTCCTCTTCTTTTGTGTCCTAATCAAACCCTGGACTGCCAAATGAAACCACTTTCTTCATTTTGTCGTTGTCCACACAAAAGTCCTCATAAGTGCATGTCTCTGGCAGCAATCGGCAGACCAGTAAATGGGCCAGACTCTGTATCTCTCCACATTCACACCGTGTGTTGTTGTCCACCAGCAGACCCCACTTGAGTATATTGGTCATGCATTTAGAAGAGACTCCAACCCTCAGAGTTGGTATTCAGGGTCCTCCAGGTGACATAGGGGAGATTGAGATTTTCAGCTACAGTAATACCTCGGATAACGCTAAGACTTGGTTCCACAAGTCTTGGTGTTATCCGATTTTTAGTGTTAGCCGATACATGTTAAAATCCTATGGGATGGATCGGATAACGTTAAAGTTCCATAGAGATACATTGTAACCGCACAGGCTTTAGCGGTTGTTATCCGATACATCCCATAGGACCTTAACATTATTCGATCCAATTCTCCCCAGATTATTTAACTTTATGCGATTTTAGTGTTAGCCGTGGTAAACGTTATCCGAGGTATTACTGTATATCCATCTTTAACGTCGTTCCTTGCCCAGTGAGCTCCTTCTTTTAATTTGTTTTTGCTCTTGCGTACCCTCAAGGATGTATATTCTTGACACAAAGCTCTTTCTGGATCTGAGCCGGCGGACTTGAGCCTCATATCCGTTCAGAGAGTGTCGAGAGTCGTTCTCTTGCTTAGTTCTCTCAGCATCTGATGCTACTTCTCTCCTGGTCTTAGGTGGAGCAATACCAACAAAGGGGGGGGGGTTAATATCTTTTCAACTGGTGTAGGTTTTGGGAGACCTCAACCTTTTAAAGCCAGGAGCCATTGGGTCACACTCCCTCAGACAGCTTTGGGGGCCGGGTGGCCGTTTTGCCCTTCCACCACCACATGGCACTTCCTGGTGTGGTGGAGGCAGTGGGGGGGGGCACATGACATGGTGTCATGGGCCGCATCTGGCCCACGGGCCGTAGGTTGAGAATCATATAAGGCATCCCGTCACTATCCACATATGGCTCCCTTAATGTCAGCTTCTTTTTGCTTGTGTGGATGTGTTTCAAACTGGGGCAGCTTCCTAAAGGAGCCTCATGCGGGCAAAAATCCTTCCAACCCAGAAGTAACCTGACAGGAAAACACAATTATTGTATGAGAAATGAGGCGGGATAACAGGCGGAACCTAAAGTGGAGGGTTGAAGTTCCCCGGACGGAAGTCTATGGGTGGTGCACCGCTCATAACCGGAAGTGCCCTTGCCTGGCTCTTCCTGTGGGGAGTGTTTTGAACACCGGGGTGAGGTAGTTTCTCTTTTCTTCAGGGCTCCGTTGGGTTTCCCCCCCCCCCCAGCCAACATGGGCAAAAGGCAGCACCAGAAGGATAAAATGTGAGTTTAAAATCTCGTTGTAACGACCTTGTAACGAATTCCTCCGACTGTCCCTCTTTAAAGTAATAGACAATTTAATTACACTTATAGACCGACCCCATAGCGCTTTTAGAGCACTCTCTGGGAGATTCACACGGTGATTTAGGGTTAGTGACATGAATTAATTAAGTCTGTGACATGAATTTTTATTTATTTATTTATTTGATTTATATACCGCCCTACTTGGTTTGAAAGCAAGAAATTGCAAGTAGATAAATAGGGACCACTTCGGTGGGAAGGTAACAGCGTTCCGTGCGCTCCGGTGTCTGGTCATGCCTGCCACATGACCACGGAAACGTGTGCAGAAGCAGACAGCGCTGGCTCTTCGGCTTTGAAACAGAGATGAGCACTGACCCCTAGAGTCGGCTACAACTGGCTTTCGAGCAAGGGAAAACCTACTTGGTGAAGAAGACTCAGGGCGGTTCGCAGAATCCACACACATAGCATTCCATAAACAACAGTACAAGTAATACCTCATATAACATTAGTATCGAATAACACTAAAATCGCATAACATCAAGGAATCTGGGGGGAAGAATTGCATCAGATAACATTAAGATCCTATGGGATGCTTCAGATAACAACTGCTAAAGCCTGTGTGGTTACAATGTATCTCTATGGATCCCATAGAGGATCAGATAACACTAAAAATCATATAACACCAAGACTTGTGGAACCAGGTTTTAGTGTTATATGAGGTTTTACTTGTATAATCAAAAATAATACAACATATTACCATATAATAATAATAAAATAATAAGTCTCTGACTCCAGGTTTTCCGCCACACAACATAAACATCTCTCACCGCTGTGTTGTTATTTATTTAAATTTCTATATGCCTTCTTTGTTTATTATATTACAATAATAAACTTTGAGAGTGCTGAATACATACATTTCCTGCTGGTTGCTAGGGTGATTAACTGACCACCCGTAAGTGTATGTTTTACTGATATTATTTATTTATCTCTTGACTTTCCAGGAATTAGCCTAAATCAGAGTTTGTGTATGGAGTATAACTGGTCCAGTATCAGTTTAATGGCTGATTGAGAAGTTGATCCTGGACTTCTGACCTCTTGGCACTGTAACATGTTCGTTGCCAAGCATGGGGGTGGGAATCCTAAATGGGTCAGGAGATTAAAATGTCCATTAAAATATTTTTTATCAGTGTAGACAAATTTCTGCAACAAATAGATACAGATTATGAAACAACTTGTTTTTTAGTAATGCCTGTACAAGTGGAACCTCATACAACAATTGTCCCGTATAGCACTGAAATCGTATAACATAATATAAGGTGTTTTTTTTTTTTGGGGGGGGGGGGGAATGGTGCCCTGCATAACAATTTTCCCTATGGAATAAATTGTACAACAGTTTTTCAATAGGAAAGTCACTTAGCAAAAAAATAAATAAATCGTTGTACGATGTATCCCATAGGGCAAATCGCTATACGATGCATGCAGTTGTTTCATACAACAACGAGCCCCATGGAATGGATTAAAATCGTTGTATGAGGTACCACTGTATATGTACTGTACATATATATATATAATTAAGTTGTGTCATTTTTTCCTCAGGTACATAACATGTACAGAATATACTCATTTTTATGGAGGAAAGAAAGCAGGTAAGTGACTTGGGTCTGCAAAAAACCTTAACATTTAAAATGCTTATTACTGTAGTTTCTTTCACACCCTGTATGGCACGCCCTGGATGCCTGTTGGTTATGAACGTCTGCAGAGGGATAGCTGCACATTAGTAGTGGATCACTGGGGTACCTAGAAAGAGCCTCTCTGAAGAGTGTGGCATTTTTGAACCATAATTGTGCATACTATGGTAACAACAACCTTTTTGTGCTGGTTAATCTTCCTCGCTCTGGGTCAGGCGAAAGGAACTGTGGAATGAACTCACCAAATGGTGCCTTCATTTTGGCAGTTTCACGTTTGGCTTGGAAATGGAAGAAGAATTACTAGTGGCTCACTATCACGTTAGGTGCTACGCACAGTCCAGTCCTCTGTTCACTGACTCCTGAGTGCACATTAAACTTATTAATTACTTGAACTTGAATTCATCTTTTGCCCAGTGAGTTCAAGACAATAAACACGACTCTCCTTCTTAATCTGCTCAACAATGCTGATAGATAAGACTCAGGCTAAGGGAGAGAGAGATTGGTCCAATGAATGTGGAGATTTTGACCATGGATCCTCTCTTTCCTAATCTAGCACTCTGACTATTCTAGAGTATAAAACTGCCTCATTGAAGAATTCCAACCTGAACTTGAAAGTGCTCTGGTGTCGTAACATCAGGAACATAGTCAGTGATGTAGCCATCCTTTCTGTTGTATTCATGGAGCCCATTCACATATATAGTACATGTACGGAGTAAATGTTCTGGGGAAATCTTAAGGCAGTTATGTTTTCTATCTAGCAGCCTTTCCTCCTTGACACTCATTTGTTTACAGTTATTTTTATTTAACCTGTTGAAAGCAAAGTAAAGACTCGAGTCTCCCTTGTTGACTTGATTTGACCTGTAATCCATTTAAGCACCTAATTCAAAGCTGACAAATCAAAGCAAAACTGTAGTGGGTTTATTCCACGCAGAACATGGTTCTTCCCTGAAATGTGCTTTCTGTCTTCTTTTTGAACAGAAATTCCTCAGTCCAACTTCAGGCGTCTTCCTTTTGATCACTGCAGGTGAGCCTTGAACAAATATTAGATTCTAGCACACGACATTATGCCTTTGTGCTTTGAATACCGTATATACTCGAGTATAAGCCAATTTTTTTTATCCCCAAAAATGAGCCCCAAACTCAGGTCAATGACCACGAGGGTCCTAAGACCACGCTAGATTGAGATATGCCAACAATTTAATTTTACCATATTTTCATGTATTTTGATTATTGAAACTCACTAGTAGCTGCTGCATTTCCACCCTTGGCTTATACTCGGGTCAGTCTGTCTTCCTGGGTTTTCAGGTCAAAATTAGGTACCTCGGCTTCTATTACGGTTGGCTTATACTCGAGTATATATGGTGTGTGTGTGTGTGTGTGTGTGTGTGTGTGTGTGTGTGTGTGTGTGTGTGTGTGTGTGTGTATTTGGCATGAAAGCCATTAAATCCTTTACCACTGGCTGGCATTTCTGGCAGCTGAAGTCTAGAACCTAGGAAGTTGTCTTTTGCTGAATCAGACTCTTGGTTACTTCACCCAAGAGATTCTTCAGGGTTCCAGCAAATGGTTGTTTTCCTTAGTCCTAAGTACAGCTGTGGGGAATAGAACCTCAGACCTTTTGCATATAGAGTGTATCACTCTACTGTCCAGCTATGTCCAGCGAGGCAGGAATTCCACACACTTTGGTCTACATAGCAGTGGCTCTTGGATAGTCAGTGTAATATTTCTGCTTGGAAGTGTGTGGGATTGAATTGGCTGGTATGTTTGCTTGGGAACATGGGGTATGGGAACATGCAGCGCCACAGAGCCCTCGCCGTTCTCAACTTTTTCAAATTATTTATCTAACAGTAGATTTAAAACTGAGCCTGGATAATGTGCTTTTTTAGTCTGCAATTCCCAGTCTGCCCCAACTATTTCCTTAATTCAGAAACTCTATGGCAGGGGTTGATAACCTACAGTGTGTGGTCCAGATCCAGCCCACAGAATCATAATCTGGGGCCCCATGCCTTCGCTCCCACTCCTGCTGGTGGTGGAAGTGGTGTAAACAACCACAAGTGCATCTACGGCTGTTGTAAATATATCTGTGTCTGTCCAGCCCATTGGGAAACCCCTGGGTTAAACTGTGGTTTATTTCTGAGCCAGACCAATATGTTTTGCTGATTGATGTTTGGTTTGTTTTTTCCCCCACAAGCTTATCTTTGCAGCCATTTGAATATCCCGTTTGCACACCAGATGGAACCATCTTTGACTTGTTGTAAGTTGGCCAATCTTTTATATGGGTGATTGGTTGGCTGGCTGGTTGGTTGGTTGATTGCATTTTTATACCACCCATTTGGGATATTTCCCTCTCTGAGCAATGCACATACAAGTAACAAAATAACATAAAACAAACAATAAAATAAAACAACCCAATAAGTACATCATAAAATAAAATACTTGGCATCTGTAGGCACAGAGGGTCAACTGACCAGCTACTGAAATGCCACTGGAAACCATCATATTAGGCCCAATGGCAGAATGAGGAGAGAAGGAACCACTTCACTATTCTGATTCCTAGCTGTCATGGAGGTGGAAGAAGCCATGCCAGACAGGCTGGCTTTGAAGGCGCACCTTGTCAATATCCTCAAGGCTGCGGCAGTCCATTGCAGTCCCGGTATCGAATCCTGCATGTCTCATTTCACATGTGCCGCAGGAGATGGCTCCGTGATCACAGTGTGTGGGTCACTTTGTGGCAAGCTGGGATCCACTTTAAGCAAATTCATGCCAGTGGCATTTCCCCTGAAAATGATTTTCAGGGGGAATATGTTTATTTTGGACACGAGTAGCAGCCAACGACAATGACGAATATTCTCAAAGGCTTCCTTGAATAGGAAAGTTTTAAGTTGGTTTGGAAAAAAAAGATATCCAGGGATTGGGTAATGACACTGCCAAGCCTAGTTTTGGGGGGGAAAATGCCTTTTTGGCATAAAATACAGCTTTGAATCTCATGGACTAGAAGCAGAAGGTTAAATTCAAGCTAGTTGTCTGGAGAGTTTGGGAGATTACTTCCACGCCACATAATTTCATATTAATGTTTTAAGCTAATGTTTTGGAATGAAGCTTATGCTGGGAGAATGGCTTGTATGACTACCTAAAAGTAACTTAATGTTCTCACTGCTAAAATATTTATTGAACGAAGCACTTGCCAGTTGCTTTTACCGATTGTTAGATTAGCCAGAATGTACATGAACATAAAGAGCGGTACAGACATTTCTGTCATTGTGTGTAACTGTTGCATGAGGATTCATTTATTTATTTTTGTTCTAGGAATATTGTTCCTTGGATAAAGAAGTATGGAACAAATCCAAGCACAGGAGAGGTAGGCGTTCTTGGGCTTTTGATACAGGTTGTGTAGCTTTTTAACAATTTTATTCTGCCGTTTTGACCCACGTTGTTACAGGAATAGCATTTCTGGATTGTACACGCTTTGCTTTGGTGACTTAAATAATTATATCTTAATTGTTAGGAATGCTAATATTACTAGTGCTTTGTTAGATTGTTAGTACTGTTAATGGTAACTATAAAGGTAAAGGTTTCCCTTGCTTGAAACCCAGTTGTATCCAACTCTAGGGTTCAGTGCTAATCTCTGTTTAAAAGCTGAACAGCCAGTGCTGTCTGCTTCTGCAGACGTTTCCATGGTCATGTGGCAGGCATAACTAGACACTGGAGCACATGGAACGCTGTTTACCTTCCTACCGAAGTGGTCCCGATTTATCTACTTGCAATTTCTTGCTTTCAAATTGCTAGCTTGGCAGGAGCTGGGACAAAGACGGGAGGTCATTCCATCCTGCAGTACTCAGGAATCGAACTGCTGACCTCCTGCCTTACAGTCAGCGTCTTAGCCACTTGAGCTACTGCAGTACCTTATGATAGCTATACATGGTAACAACAAAAATTTAATACCAGTACTTCAAAGACTAGCAGATTTATTTCAGTGTGATCTCACAGTTCACCATCAATTCTACTAGTCTTTGAAATACCATGTTTTAATTTTCTCTTTTGCCTTTACTTTTGCCAACATATTGACATAGACTATCCTGGGTGTTTCGTCGGAAAGCCTTGAAAAGAATTTGCACAAAGTTTATGTATTTTCAAGATACTGTTCTGGATACTGTAAAGCAGGGGTCCCCAGACACTGGGCTATGGACCGGTGCTGGGCCGTGGGTGGTTGTGGTACTGGTAGCCCCGGTCGTACCCTTCTGCCCTTGGCGTGCTCCTCTAGGTCTGCCCGGCAGGTGGGGTGGGAGTACAGGCTTCAGACAGCAGGTGGCCGGGCCCCTCCTCCGTGTTGCTTAACTGCAACAGGACTCTGCCCCCACCTGTGTGCAGTGTGATGCCTTGCTGGCTGAGTCAGGCACTGTGGTTGGCTGGCAGCTGGTCCCTTCCTCCTTGCTTTTGGTCCATCTGGTCCTGCCACCCCCACTTGCTGATCCATGGAAAGGTTGTTTGGCTTGAAGCCGGTCTGTGGTGCGGGACAGGTTGGGGACCCCTGCTATAAAGAAATGAATTACCCCAGGAAATGCTGAGCTCTCTAGCGCTGGAGGCATTCAAGAGAGAATTGGACAACCATCTGTCACAATCTGCTTTGATCTGGATCCCTGCATTGAGCAAGGGGTGAGACCCTATAGTCCCCTTTCCAACTCAATTCTTCTGTGATTCTATGGTGCAAAGCTTTTCCTTCGTAAACCTGTTTTTAAAGGAAACCTAAAAATTACTTTAGGCACTAGATGGCAGCCATGAGATGTATGTAAAACATTTGGTAAGCTCATTTGTGTCCATTCCATGTAAAGCTGCATGCACATCTCTGTCTTCTGAATCTTTTCAAAATGATCCTGGCTAAAAAGCTGACCTTTCATAAGGGAGTTTACCCCAGTCATTTCCTGTGTTTTGAATTATATTGGCTAAAATAAATTGATGTAGTCTGTTCAGGTTATGTAGTCTGGCCAGGTTATCCTGCTGTGGTAATAGAGTAGACCCTACTGCCAGCAACTCTTATGTCGAGTGTCATGCGGTGGTTAACTAACCTGATCACCCTAAAGACTAACAGCTTTGGAGGCCAAAGTCCACAGGGAAGGGTGATGGTCCTCAAGTGGATTAAATCCCACTTGAATCCACCTTGATGGAGCTTCATTAATACTGGCCTGGGGCTGAGAAGGACTTTGTGTGCCAAAAAAGGCTCAAGACCAGAAAGTAACTCACAGATCTGGATCAGTGGTACTGTGCGTGTCGCGCTGCGATGCGGAAGGCAAATGAAAGGCCACTGCATGATATTCTCAGGACAGTCTTTGTGGCTGATCACCATGAGGATCACCAATATTAGGATTTTGATGTGGCAGAAGAAGAAGAAAATAAGTGAGCACTTATAAGGAGCTCTCTGGGAAAAGATACATGAGCAGCGATGCTTGGAGTGTGATCATTTGTGTGTAAACTAATTAAATTAGATCAAGCTTCCTTTGATCCTAATTGATTCCCAGTGGTGGTGATTATACAGATCTCCCATGCAGCTGGGTAAATGGAGCAGATGACTCGAGTATAAGCCGAGTCGGCTGTTTTCAACACATCTTTAGTGCTGGAAAAAATCAGCTTATACTCGGGTATATATGGTAATCCTCCTTTTAAAAAGTAACATAGCTGGCTTTAGATGTTGTTCTCACATATTGATTTTTGTGGTGTTTTTCTTACTTGTTCTCTGATTATTTCGGTGTGAAAGTGCTTCAAATGAATGGCTTACAGAAAGACTGTCACAAACCAGAGGCAGCCTCTTGAGTGATTGTTGTCTTGCATGCTTCCCCTGCATACACACAAAGGAAATGTGACAGAAGGTCTTGTATTCATAATCAGCAAAGAGATTTTGGAGAGAGCAGAAAATAACTTTTCCATGATGTTTTTGCCAGCTGCTTGTTAATTCTTAAGCATGCCGTGGGGATGACAAATACCTCCCAAGAGCCATCCCTTTCTTCTTTCGTTCCTTGTTGTTTGGTAACACACTTTTCCTCTCCTGTTTTCCTCATCATCTTCTGCAAATGACAGGACATTGCTTATGTCCAAATAGGGCAGAAATTAATCAACGGTTGCAGTTTCCTCTCTGATCTCCAGGGAATTGTTCCAAAAGATGTTAATCATGTCATATTCCTAACTTTGGATATAATAATAATTTCGTGTTAGAAATTATTCTGGGTTGAAATGATTTTTGCTGGAGAAACTCCACTCGGGATGCCCAGATGAGGCTCTTTTCAAGAGCTGGGACAGAGGCAAGCACTCAATCCATCATGCAGTACTCGAGTCTTGAACTGCTGACTTGCTAGCCTTCCAGCTAACAAGGCGAGCTAATGATGGTGCTCGTGGTTATAGGTTTGGAAGAGAAGAATGTTGATATTCTCATGAATCCTACCAAACTAGGGTTCATGAGAATATCAACATTCTTCTCTTCCAAACTTGTACCAAACATAAAGGCCTTTATGTACCAAACATAAAGGCCTTTGTTGGGTGTTGAAGGAGAGGGGGAAATATGGAAGAAAAATCCCAACTGGCATTTTTATGGCCTCACCTGTTTAAAAATAACAAGTTGGACTTCAATAAAATATCACCAAAACATGTCCCGCTTTTTAAAGCTGCCTGCCTCTTCCTTAGAAATTAACCAAAGCCAATAGAAATTGATTCTTTATGAACTTAGAATGGCTAAACAATTAATTACTTACAAGATGGAAAGGGAAAATGCCCAACCCCCATTGACTGGTACAGTTCCATTCACATTTGAGTCCTTTATTTGTATCAGAACATAGCACAATTTAAACTTATGGATGTATACAAAATAATGCCAAAAGGCACTTTAAGTGTCATGTGAAACTGCCCTTTATTAGCTGCCTACAAAGTTGGGACCGCAGTGGCTCAATTGGTTAAGATGCTGACTGGAAGGCAACAGGTCGGCAGTTTGAGACCCGAGTGCTGCACAACGGAATGAGCTTTGTCCCAGATCCTGCCAACCTAGCAGTTTGAAAGCAAGAAATTGCAAGTAGATAAATAGGGACCACTTCGGTGGAAAGGGAAATGGTATTCTGTGCGCTGCCACATGTTCATGGAAACATCTGCAGATGCAGATAGCACTGGCTCTTCAGCTATAAACAGAGATGAGCACTGAACTCTAGAGTCGGATATGACTGGCTTACGAGCAAGGGTGACCTCTTTACCTTTACAAAGTTGGGAAGCCCTACTAGGCCACCCTTGTTTTCAAGACTTGCATCTCTAAAGAACAAAATATAGATATAATTCAAACAAATTAAAATGTTAAAATGGGACTACAGTATTTTAGACCAGAAGCAGACTACTTCATATTGTTATCTCAGCTATTTACTTGATCTTGTTTTGAAAGGCATAAGTTGCATATATGGATAAATGCTGCATTGATTGTATTTCTCCACATTCAAAAAAAAAAAAGGTCTCTATTTAAGTAGCAACTATTTGATTATACAGTACTTTGATCTTCTTGCTGGGCTTCAGAGTCTATTACATGGCTTCCAAATGGTCCAGCCAGCATCTTGTCAACTTTCATCCATTCAGCAAAGTGCATTGTTTGTCTCATCTCCATTTAGGATTAGCCTTGTCCTGCGATGGCCAACCTTGGCACTCTAGGTGTTCTTGGACTTCAATTCCCAGAAGCCCAAGTCAGCACTCCTGTTAATCAAGATTGAGCACCCATTTCTGTCCCAGCTCTTGGGGACATGAAAGGAGCCTCATTTGGGCGTTCCCTGAGCAGAGTTTCTTCCGCAAAAATCCTTTCAACCCAGAATAATTTCTGACATGAAATTATTATACTCTTGGCCTTTTCACGTTGTTGGCCATAGACATTTAAGAACGGGGTGGCGGAGGAATGGAAGCCCAGATTGGAGGAGAGAGAGAGAAAGAGACTTAAGCATCTGTGCATGACGAATGACAGTGTGAGAATTTGTAGGTCGGTCTCTCTTGTCACGCCACTTGTCTGTGACAGAAGGGCAATTAATCTTCACCACCCGGCATTTTTCATCTGGAGTCTGCCCCAGTGGCCCACTAACCTACACATTCAAAGGACTCTCTTGGCACGATCGGGAGGAGAGACCTGCGAAGAGGGAGCATTCTTCGCTGACATACAAAAAAGAGAGAGAAAAAAAACGCTTGTTCTGGGTTGCGCAAAGTAGGTCATTTTGCCAAAAGTATCTTGTCTGGCACGTCTCAAGCCGAATCAAACGGCAGCCTGGCAGAGACGAGCATCTCTTTCCACAAGCGGCTTAGCCACGCAGCCACGTTGGGGGTGTGGATTCAGTGGGGTTCAAGTTGTGTGCAGCCAAATAATTAACTTGGCCAGAATGATTTCAAATCTGTATCATTAATGTTTTGTTATAGCTTGCCTGCGAGGAGGTTGGAGCAAGGCCAAGGCTAGGCCTGTGAAATAAAACCCTGATCCAGGAAAAACTAGGTCACGTAATCAGCACAGGCAATGCCAGCTCTATGTAAAATATACTTATTTTGCAGAATGTGTAATTGATTTTTATTTATTTTACTCATTTACTTTGCATACTCCTGTCCACTATGACCCATACGTTGTCTCCACAGTAGGATGAAACCAGCAACTATACATCACACTGTTGTATACCAAACAAACAAACAAATGAATAAATAAATAAAACAGTGTTTAAAGCTTTCCATCTTCTTCAGGAATGAACAGTGGTGGGATGTCAAAAATTTTACTACCCCACCGTAACGTCATCAGTGTGGGCGGAGCTAACATCATGATGTCATGACGATGTGGGTGGGACCAAAGAAAAATAATTTAAAAATATAAAATAATAAAATAAAAATAGGCACACACACACACACACACACACCTCAACCCACCCATAACACGAACCTGTAAATAAATTAAATAAATAAATACATTAAAATACACCCACCCAGTGGAGGAACCAGTGCAAAGGTAAGCCCCGAAGGTGGTTCCCCCCAAAATCTGCTACAAGTTCTCTGGGACACTGGGAAAAGTTACTACCGGTTCTGGCGAACTGGTGAGAACCTGTTACATCCCATCACTGGGAATGAAGGAATGAATGAAACAGTGAAGAAGGCATTGCTGTAGTGGTTTTCTAAAAACACCTTTTAAAAATATCACTAGAGCTATGCCTTCTTCACTGCTTTATTCATTCATTCATTCATTCATTCATTCATTTCTGAAGAAGATGGAAAGTTTTAAACAGCCTGCGGGCCAGGTTCAGAAGACCCAGGGCTATTCTGAGAAAGTGGAGTTTCCCTGTAGATGACCCTTGGTGTGAATGTTTCCCATCCCAGACGTTTCCGTGGACATTTGGCATGTATGACTAGACGCCAGAGTGCATGGAACACTTATTTTTCCTGCCAAAGGTGTACCTATTGACCTACTTGCAATTTCTTGCTTTCGAACTGCTAGGTTGGCAGGAGTTGGGACAGAGATGGGAGGTCACTCCATCACGCAGTACTCAGGTCTCGAACTGCTGACCTGCCAACCTTCATCAGGTTCAGTGTCTTAACGACTAAGGTTCAGCACACTTAACTACTAAGCCACTGCAGTTTTAAAAATGGTTTTCTGATTGTATGATGTTGTAGCTAAGATGCTTCCCATTGAACATCGGTCCTTAGTTCGCTTGAATCGCTTTTTGAGTCCCTCCTCCTTAATAAAGTAAGTGGTTTATTAGTGGATTAGATTAATAAGATGTTTCCACCAGTTGCATTTGGAATGTTTTCATAGGCAGATCCTGGGTCTGGTTGTGTGTTCCAGGAGTATCGGCCACAATGTATGACTCAGATTCTGTAACAAGAGCCACAGAATAACTTTCTGTTATTGAAGGGAAGAACGCATAGGATAGGTGTTTTGAGGAATTTTAAGGGTTTCTATAGTTTAAACGTTGGGGATGTTATGTTCGCCGCCCAGAGTCGCATGTTGATTGGGGTGGCTATACAAATTGAATAAATGAATGAATGAACTGGTGCTTTAGAAATTTTAATCAAAAGGATTGTAAAAGTGTCCAGCTCTTCTGTATGCAGATGTTTTGGTCCCAGAAGTCTTTCATTCCAAAAGAATGTATCTCATGTGCTGGGCTCTTGTTTGGTGAACCTCCGGCTTCTACTAGAAAGCCAAATAGCTCTCACAAGCCTTTAGGCCAGGGGTTCCCAACCTAAGGTCCGTGGGCCGGATTCAGCCCACTGTGCCATTTCATGTGGGCCTCCCCACCGCTCCAAGGGTATTAGAGAAACAAAATCACCACCCCTTTGAAGCTGTTGGGACAAAATGGCCACCCCCATGGTGCAGGCAGTGCAAAATGGCCATCCAGCCCTTGAAGCTGACTGAGAGAGTGTGACTCGGCCCTCAGCTTGCAAAGGTTGGGAGCCCCTGCTTTAGAGTGGTTTGCGTTCGAACAATTACGCTGCAGTTTTTACAGATGGCTCTGAGTCACAGGAAACAGGGTGGGTGTAGCATGAATCTATATGGGCCTACGTTTTTGCAAGGAAGCTGTTGTTCTGGATCGTCATTGTTTACTGCAGAACTTTTTATAATAATCTTACGTTACGTTTCCAGACTTAGAACAGTTTGTTGATGGTGTTCTGATTCCTGGGGCTTGTTGCTAGACATTAGAACGATACAGGTTTGACATGCCCTTTTTGCCTTCCTCTTTCCTTTCCCCAGTAAGTTGGAAAGGAGAAATATTCTGTATCTGTGAAACTGCTAGCCTGGGTAGCGACCAAAAGAATAATATTAATATACTGTTGATTTTCGTACAAACCGATACAAAAGTACATGTTAAACAAAAGCCATAAGAATTCTAAAAGTTACACCAGGCTTGCCCAAACTTTTCGGGCCTCGGGCCAGTCACATGGTTCAGGGAGCTGGTCACTGTGCCCTGGGGGCCAGATCTGGGCCCTGACACAATTCATCCGGCCTGCGAAGCCCTCGTCACTC
This sequence comes from Furcifer pardalis, assembly GCA_030440675.1. Taxonomy (NCBI): domain Eukaryota; kingdom Metazoa; phylum Chordata; class Lepidosauria; order Squamata; family Chamaeleonidae; genus Furcifer; species Furcifer pardalis. The sequence continues at coordinate 7,989,993 of CP126898.1, forward strand.
CTGGAAGCGGAAGTAAAACATGCCTGTATGGGTGCATTTTACTTCCTCTTCTGGGAGCGTTGAGGGCTTTGAGGGCCGGATGAATTGCCGTCGGGGCCTGAATCCAGCCCCCGGGCCGTAGTATGGGCACCCCTGAGCTACAGAATCTCTTTAGCGTCAGTCAGTCCAGAGTGTAGTGGATAAAACAGGCAATCGACAAGAGAAGATGTGGGACCTTAAGAGTTTCTTGGTCTGCGACTCCCATCTGCCCTAGAGCAATGATGGCGAACCTTGGCACTCCAGCTGTTCTTGAACTTCAGTTTTCAGAAGCCCTGGTCAGCAGGAGTGCTGACTTGGGCTTCTGGAAATTGAAGTCCAAGAACAGCTGGAGTGCCAAGGTTGGCCATCACTGAACCTACTCCATTATTTTCATATTTTCATAGTCCGAGTCCTAACAGTACAGCGAGGGCTAGGAAAATATTCCTTTTTAAAATGATAGTAGCAATTTTTGAGCTTCCAGCAGAAACTCATCTTACAGAGTTGTGTCTTGAAGACTACGTAAGGACTGTATAGCAGCCAAGATCAGAAGCTAAACGCATCTTCATTTTTCTAGACAGGCTCAAGCAACAGAAGCAAAAAAAGAAGACAAATGACGGTTATTTCAGTGGGCAAATTAATAAAACTAATTGCAACGATAACTTGCTTGCTCTCTGACCTTCCAGCAGAAACCTCTTTTGGAGTTGTCACTTTCAATCAGTTTGGCTGCCCATCCTAGAGATGCCTTTGCTCTAAGGGGCTTTTCCACTTTCCCTTCCGTGCGAAGTCTTTCCACTGGGGGCGGGAGAAAAAAGTTCCATGGCAAACTAGGAGTCTTTTTTTTAAAAAAAAAAATGTCTCCAGGCTTCATTACATTCAACTTCATCTAGAGATGAAGAGTTTGCTTTAAATTAGCAAATGGAAGCTCTGAAAGAATCAAGAGAAAGCGTGAAGGAACATAGAGATAATTGCCGCTTGTCAGAACCTTAAGAAGAAGAAAAATTAAAGCAGTGTTGTCGGAGTGTTTATAGAATATAACCAAATCAAAAGAGAGGAGAGGATTAACAGAACAGATGACAGTTGGATGTTTTTTGCTTATACAGTATACTGTTGAATAATGGAAGCCCTTATAACAAGAGTTCTCAACCTTTGTAAGCTGGGGGCCGGGTCAGGCTCCCTTAGACAGCTTCAGGGGCCGGACGGTCATTTTGCCCTTCCACTACCACATGGCACTTCCTGGTGTGGTGGAGGCGGTGGGGGAGCCACATGAAATGGTGCCACAGGCCGCATCCAGCCACCGGGCCACAGGTTGAGAATCCCTGACTTATATAAATGTTTCTCCATGTTGTATGACAGCTTTATGTTAATTTATATAAAACAGAGAAGTACAAGCTTGTGTTTTTGAACTACAGCTGAAACAAATGCCTACACAACACCATTTAAAAAATGGTGTAAGACGCAACAGGAAGTGACAGAGATGTGTGATACTTATACATTTGGCTGTCTAGTCTCCATGGTGGTATATTTATATGCATAAGAGCTATTAATATGGCGGGTGGAATCATGTTGCTTTTGTGCACAAACAATTTCATGCCCGATGGGCTGATAAGAGAAGGATTTTCTATCGCTGAGCTGCTGTCGCCCAAAGCATCCTTTCTGTAGAAGCCGTTTGGTATGGATAAGTGCCCAGTTTTGGACTACAGCACTGGTTTCCAATTTGGGGCCCAGGCCCCACAGGACCTCAATTCCCAGAAGCCTAAGTCAGTACATTGGCTGATCAATGCTTTGGAGAATTGACTTGGGTTTCTGGGACTTGGAAGTCCAAAAACCAAAGGTTGGGGAACACTGGACTACAGCTTCTGGTAACCAGAAAGGCTTAAACCCAGAAATATGACAGGTTTATGTAATTCTTAATTATATAACGCAGTAATGGTGAACCTTTTAGAGGCCGAGTGCCCAAACTGCAACCCCAAACCCACTTACTTATCGCAAAGTGCCAGCATAGCAACAGGAGAGGGAGGAAACGCTCCTATTGGGCTGCTGAGCAGAGGGGCGGGGTAAACTCTGTGCTGGGGGGAGGAAGCGTTCCCATTGGGCTGCTGGACAGAAGGGCGGGGCAAACTCTGTGCTGTGGAGGGAGGGAGTGTTCCCATTGGGCTGCTGGGCAGAGTGGCGGAGCAAACTCTGTCCCAGGGTGACTGCATGGGTGCCCACAGAGAGGGCTCCGAGTGCCACCTCTGGCATGCGTGCCATAGGTTCACCATCACATGTCTGCTTGTCATTTATTGCCATATTCCATAATTTCTTGTACCACACCTCCATTCCAAAGCACATGTACACCTGATATGTAAATTTTTTTAAAAGGTGTGACAAAGAAAAATGACTTTAGAGATATCTGGGGGAAGTGTATAGAATATGTATTTCATAAATCCAAAGGAGTTAAGTCTGGTCACGAACATTTTAACATTTTGGAAATAGGAGATAAAATACAGTAGTTACAAATAAACAGACAGGTCTCTTTGAGGGTGCACATTGTAGTTGTATTATTAAGTGTTTAAATGTGTATGATGATTTTTATTTTGTAATACTGAGCTCTGATATATGTGTTTGTTTTATGTTTTGAAATTTTTAAAACTATATAAAGGCGCCCCCCCCCCAAAAAAAAAAAAAAAGATCATTGTTAATTGTTTCCAAAGAAGCAACAATCTGAAGGTCCCAACCCCTCTCACTTTCTTCTGCACTGGGTTGAAACAGGAGGCATGCAGGCTGTGATCTAAATTAAGACCAGAGAAGCTAGCTATTTATTTGTTTGCTTAATTGGATTTCTATTGCTGCTACAAATGTTATTTTCCCCAAATCTTCCTCACCTAAATCTGAGGTTGTAATAGATTGGGGGTCGTGCCGTTTCTACTCATTTTATAAAAAGTTCACCAGATGTTGTGCACATTGCAATATCAAGTATGGGCAATTTATATTGACACAAGTATCTTGCTATGGTAATGGAGTAGACCGTACACCCAACGACTCAACACCAAGTGTTCGGCGGCAGTAAATAACCTGACTCCCTAAAGGGGCCACTGGAAACCATCCTATTTTGGGCCCAACGACAAAATGAGCAGAGGAGGAACTCTGGTTCCCCATGGTCATGGAGGTGGAAGAGGCCGTGCCAGATGGACTGGCTGTGAAGACACACCTTGATAATATCCTCAAGGCTGTGGCAGTCCATTGCACTCCCGGTGTTAAATCCTACATGTCTCAATTCATATGTGCCACAGGAGATGGCTCCATAATCATAGTGTGTGGGTAACTTTATGGCAAGCTGCGATCCTTAAACAAATTCATGCCAATGGCATTTTTCCTGCTTCAGGGGAAAATATCATTCTCAGATACAAGTTGCAGCCACCGAAACTGAGTCTTGAAACATCTGGAGATGTAGAGTCTATGAAGGACTTGCCCTGTCCTTCTGTCTGTATGTGGCAGAGCATCTGTGCTACCCTCTAAATCACTTTTAAAACCATAGTAACTTGTTCTTGTCTCTCCAGGGACTCTGCCAGAGATGATGATTAACCGCTGTGTTTGTTTACCCCTGCAGAAACTTGATGCCAAATCGCTCATCAAACTGAACTTTGCTAAAAACAGCGATGGTGAGTTGGCACTTTGATTCTTGGGAAGGGTTCTTTTTTTAAAAAAAACCTATAAGGTTTGTTTAAACATGAATGGCCTACTGGATGCTGCATATAATGAAGAATGACATGGATCATTGACCATCTAGCTTATATAGTCTGGAGCAGAAATGAAGTCAAAACCTAAAGCTAGTCTAAAAGAAGAGTAGGCATTTGTGCCCACACCTTAAGGACAGAGAAGCTATTGAAATACGGAAACATGTCCGCACATTTCTTTTTCACCTCACTCTTGCTCTTTTGTCAAAGTTAGAATTAGGGCATTGGGAAAAAAGGGGCACATTCTCATTTTCTGCTAAATTTTATATCAACGTAGACCAATGATACTTTTATAGCTTTCTGGAAAAGATCATTTATAAATATATCTATAATATTTGTAAAAATTGTAACTATGTATATACCTGTTATAGGGTCTGTGGTAGCTTTGTGGGTTAGATGCTGAGCTTGGCGACTGGAAGGCTGGCAGAAATTAGAAGCAGATAAATAGGTACCACATTGGATGAGATGGTAACAGCATTCTGTGCACTTTGGTGTTTAGTCATGCAGGTGTCTAGTCATGCCTGCTACATGTTGATAGAAACGTCTGCAGATGCAGACAGCGCTGGCTTTTTGGCTATAAATGGAGATGACCACCGAACCCTAGAGTCAGATATGACCTTCATGATAACAACTTTCACAGTTGATGGAACCCCCCTAAATGTATATATCTATATTTATTTTTCTGCTGATTCTTGTTCAGTGAACTGTAGCATGGGGCCAACAATTGAGATGTGCTGTTATGACTAGTTTATTTCTTTTCTAACTTTGGGTTGGTGGGAGGGCAAGCCAATTTATAATTTAAAAATAATAATCTTCCCTCATGTCCTGATCAAACCCTAGATGGCCAAAACGAAGCCACTTTCTTGGCTTCGTCGTTGGCCAAACTTAAGTTCTCAGATACCCCTGGCTAATATTCAAACCTTTTGGGTGAGCGTCCAGCATGTATATATATTTTATCTCTGCTGTCTCTCTCTGAATTCTTGTTTTGTAATTTCCCTCTTCCAGAATGGCATTTTAAATGTGAGGTTTTGTGGATCAAATCCACTTCATTGGAAATAGGGTTTTGGGGGGTATTATTTTTGTCCTGGTGTTTGTATTTTTTTTAATGGGAAGTAACTCAAACCTGGAGGCTTTGTTTATGGCTCTGCAGATGGCAAGGCTGCAGAATGCCTCCGTTGTCAGTCTCGTTCTGTCTGCATTCTGCCAAGAAACATGGCTCAGGGGGACTCAAATGTGCGACGCTGTTTTCTGCAGAATAATTGTTGAAACACAAAAACAGCCGTCTCAGTTGCAGCCGTGGAGGGATAGGAGAGGCTAGATTGCGGTGGGCAAGGAAGGGAGGTCTCCTCTTGTCACAATTGAGGTTTAGTCCGACTTTGCCTGGAAGGGTTAATACCTTCTACCCCTTGCACATCACGACTTTCCTCCCACTTAACCTGGAACAGCCGTAGCCTTCACTGTGAGGCCATACCCCCTTGGCATGCCCTTGGTACTCTGCTTGGCAAATGCGCTAGTGTGTATAAGTAAAGGTAAGGTTTCCCTTGCTCGAAAGCCAGTCTTATCTGACTCTAGGGTTCAGTGCTCATCTCTGTTTCAAAGGCAAAGAGCAAGCACTGTCTGCTTCTACAGACGTTTCCATGGTCATGTGGCAGGCATGACTAGACACCGGAACGCTGTTTACCTTCCTACCGAAGTAGTCCCTATTTATCTACTTGCAATTTCTTGCTTTTGAACTGCTAGGTTGGCAGTAGCTGAGACAAAGACGGGAGCTCATTCCGTCCTGCAGTATTCGGGAATCGAACTGCTGACCTTCTGCCTCCCAGTCAGCGTCTTGTGGCAGTGCTTGGCCTAGGCACGGGATTCCAGATTAGCTCTCTTCTCCAATAAACAGATAGAAAGGTTCTATATTTCAAGCGTGCTGTATTGTAAATTTCTAAGTTATAGCATAGGAACAAGACTTTGCAATCTAGACGTGGGAAAGCATGTGCTTGGCATCTGGAGGCATGAAACCGTGGGGAACTGTTGCCAGTCAGTGTCAAGGAACATTGAGCTTGACCGACTTAGTATAAGACAGCTTCCAATATTTCCAGATGTGTCTCTTTATTGGAAAGCTCCCATATGTACCCCTGTGGCTCTGAAGTGCTGAAGTTATGAATGCTTGTAGGGGTTCCCAAACTAAGGCCTGTGGGCCGGATCCAGTTCACAGTGCCATTTCATGTGCCCCCCAACCCCTCCAAGGGCATTTGAGAAACAAAACGGCTGCCCCTTTGTAGCTCTTGGGACAAAATGGCCACCCCCATCGTGCAGGCAGGGTTAAATGGCCGTCTGGCCCTCAAAGCTGACTAAGAGTGTGTGGCCCGGCCCCCCCGGCTTGAAAAGGTTGGGAACCCTTGGCGTAAAACTTTGATCACTTCTGGCAGCAATTGTTGTTACCAATCGTCCATTTTCAGTAAAAGAACGTTACAAGGTTTTCTCTAGGCTTATAACCTAACTTTTTCCAGTTTCCATTCTGTACCCAGCCTAGCAGTTAATCTAGAACAACATTATTATCTTGCTTTGAGCACACATGCTCTGTCCCAGAGAATCCACTAAGCTCTATCGGGTGGAGTATATATATGTGATTACTTTGCTTTTTTTGCTCTATGTAGGTGGCGTGTTGTTCAGAAAGCGTTATTTATATTGAGAGAGAGAAAAACCCATAATTGAATATAATTAAAAGTACTTTATGCTTTTGTTCCTCCAACTCAGGAAAATATCACTGCCCAGTGCTCTTTACAGTGTTCACCAACAATTCCCACATTGTGGCCATCAAGACAACCGGGAATGTGTTTGCTTATGACGTGAGTTCTATTCTGAATCTGAAGTTAATGCTCTCTGGTAGAAAACAGGGATGAACATTCATGCCAAAGATAAAACCAGAAGGACGACCTACCCAGCCAAAGCACATACTGTATATACTTGTGTATAAGTCAGGTTTTTTAGCCCCCGAAATGAGGTCCAAAAATGGGACTCGACTTATCCTCGAGTCAATGTAAACACTCAAAAACACACCCACACAAATTAATTAATTAATTTTACCATATTTTCAAGCATTTTAATTGTTGAAACTCACTAGCAGCTGCTGCATTTTCCACCCCTGACTTATACTCTGGTCAATCTATTTTCCTAGTTTTAGAGGTCCATATTAGGTACCTCGACTTATATTCGGGATGACTTATAGTCGAGTATATAACGGTATGTCTTAATTTTGTTCCAACAGCTTCAAGGGGGTGGCCATTTTGTTTATCGAATGCCCTTGGAAGGGTGGCACATAAAGTGGTGCCGTGGGTTGGATCCGGCTTGCAGGCCTTAGGTTGGGAACCCTTGCTTTAATCTGTAGCTGAATGCTAAACAGTGCTGTGATGGAGAAATTATTACACTACTTTTATTTCCTCCACTTCCTTCCCCAAGAAAGAGCCATAACAATTGTCTTTCTTTTCCCCATAACTTTGGGAAATAAAGTTAGGAGGGAGGGGGAATAAATCATTTCGAAGTATTATCTCTTATTTTTTAAAAAAATATATATATTCTGCTTTTTGATTTCAGGCAGTTGAACAGTTGAATATAAAAACAAAAAGTTATAAGGATCTTTTAACAGATGAACCTTTCACGAGGCAGGACATTATTACATTACAGGTAAGACTCATCTTTAAGGAGTGTGTTTATATATATGTACAACTTTTGCCATTTCCCCCTCCTCATTTTAAAATTACTTTCTATAAAAATATATGTCCAAAAGAACCATGAATTATCCCAAAGTTGGTGGCTGCACATGAGAAGAATTGAGGGGAAGTTTTAGATGTGCTTCTCTCTTTCATACCCACCCATTAAGGTTTTTCTGCAATACAGTCAAACCTCGCATAAAGAGCGTCTCGCTTAAAGAGTAACTCGCTTAAAGAGCAGAATTTTCTCTCAATGTTCGCTTCGCTTAACAAATAAAACCAACAAAAAACTTGCTTAACAAATAAATCGGGGTTCGCAATCCCCCCCCCACACACACACACAATTGGTCACTTACAATGGTGTTTCGCTTAAAGAGCAAACTCGCTTAAAGACCAATCCTGTGGAACGCATTATGCTCTTTAAGCCAGGTACAACTGTACATTTTCTGTCCTTTAAAGAGAGAAGCAATTCACTGGCAGATCTACTGGCCCCTTTCCATGCTTGCTATGCTATGACTGGTTCATAGCATAGGCTCACATCGCCCTAAGGCAGGGGTGCCCAAACTTTTTGAGCCGCAGGCCGGTCATGTGGTTCAGCGGGCCCTGTCGTGTGGTTCCTCCCACAAGAAACAGAAGTAAAACGGGCCTTGTGATCTGTTTTGCAACCAGGATGAGATTTTAAGCTGCTACTTTCTCTGCTTAAATTGGGGGTGCCCAAACTATAGCCCGTGGGCCAGATCCAGCCCCTGAGACCAGTTCATCCGGCCCACGCTGCCCTCGTCACTCCTGGAAGCAGAAGTAAAACGCCCCCATGGTGTCAGGGGCTGGATCCGGCCAGTGGGTTGTAGTTTGAGCACCCCTGCCCTACTGAACAATGGTTCCACTGCCTGCCTCAAAAGGCTAGACCTTTTCACATCTTCTCACTGGTGACAAAAACCTCCTCAGAACGTCATTTGCTCTCGGGGAAAGTGCCAGTGTAGTTAATTATTAAATTTATGTCACTTTTCAGTGAGCTCAAGTCTGTGTCCAAGTGACTCTTTTCCTTTTCCCCCACACAGCAGTCTTATAAAGTAGATTATGTACAGAGAGTGAGTGACTTGCCCAGAGTCAGCCAGTTAGCATCACAGCTCAATGGGGGCTAGAAACTTAAGTCTCACACATCCCATGGAAAACTAATTATTACACCACACTTAGTTTGGGAACCCCTGGACTAGATGCTAGTAATTTATGCTCACAGAGATTCACACCAGTCTTCCCAGGTTATCCTACTATGGTAATAGAGTAGACCCATGATGGTGAACCTTGGCACTCCAGATGTTCTTGGACTTCAGGTACCAGAAGCCCAAGTCACCACTCCTGCTGATCAGGGCTTCTGGGAATTGAAGTTCAAGAACAGCTGGAGTGCCAAGTTTCGCCATCACTGGAGTAGACCATACTGCCAGCGACTCGACGCCAATTGTCAGGTGGTGGTTAATGAACCTGACCACCCTGAGGACTAACGACCTTGGGTGGAAATGGCTCCAGAAATAGAAAAATACACCATTCTGGATTATACCCACCATCTTGAAGCGGGCATTCAAATCCTTCAGAATCCATAAACCATGTACAGCGGAGCCTTGTATAACGAACGCATAATACAATGAAAAAAATTGTACAACAAAAAGAATTTGAATAAAAAACATTGCGTCGTACAACGAAACTCTCTATAGGAAAAAGCATAGAATGAATATTTTCTTAGTACGATTTTTCCCATAGAGATTTTGTTGTACAGTCAAACCTCACTTAACGAGCATTTCGCTTTATGAAAAACTCACACAACGAGGTTTTTCAAAAATCAATCTGACTCGCATAACGAAAATATTCGCTATGTGAGTTGGACTTTCCCTATAGAAAACTCACATTGCGAGCTTTTCTATGGGGAAAACTCGCATAACAAAAAAAAAATTGCTAAGTAAGTTTTTCCCCTAAAAAAAGCTCATTATCCAAGTTTTTCCATAGTCTGACTCGCATAGCGAAAAACTCGCATAGCAAGAAACCTCGCAGAACGAATTAAATTCATTATGCGAGCTATTACTGTATGATTTTTTTTCCATAGGGATTTTCATTGTATAATTTTCCCCATAGGGATTTTTGTCCTACATCCGGGGGAGGGGGGATCATAACGAATTGCCTTGTGGAACCAATTATTTTTGTTATACAAGGTTCTACTGTACCTGAAATGGATGGCTTTAGAATCCTCTTTGCATACCAAATGGCAGACAATGAAAAGGGATTTTTTTTTCCTGGTGGAAAAGGCTCCTTTCAGATTCTTATAGGAGAAGAGGGGGAAACAAAGAAAAGTAATGAAAACAGGACAGAAAAGGATTGGGGAAAGAAAAAGAAATGAGTGGGATGTTATATGGATGCAGGCTCACACTGCTCGACTTAGTAAATGTCTCTTGGTTTTACTGCCAGCCATAAAACTGAAGATTTATTCACCAGTGAAAGCAAACAATTTCAGGGCTGAATGAAAGACATAATTATGTCATTTAATGAGAGACAGAGCAATTGGCTCTCTCTAGTGACTTGTGGCGATGGAATATTGGAAGGGTGCTTATCTGAAGGCACAATGCTGCATTCATCTTGACTGAGACAATTTGCATGCGCATCAGCATGGGAGACAGTTCTTCCAGTGTTACATCTGGCCTTCAGGCCATTGTCTCTCCTGCTCTGTTTGGGAAATTTTTGCCCAACAGCCTCTATGAAATCATTTTGGAACCCCAGTTCTTTAAGTTGATCATGCTCCAGTAGATATGTGCTGGGCTGAAGATCAAACTTTCATGCAAACAGTCAATGGAGGGGGGGGGAGAGACTGAAAAAAGAAAGAGGTCTGAAATATTAGCAAGATGTCTAATGTTGCATTTTGTGGTCCAAAACCTGTAGGTTATTGGTCCCCAACGTGGTTTTTGAACCTCAATTCCCAGAAACCTCAGTCAGTTCCATTGGCTGATCAGTGCTTTGGGGAGTTGACTTAGGCTCCTGGGAATTGGAGTCCAAAAACCAAAGGTTTGGAAACATTGCTGTAGGGTATCCCACCAGAAAGGTGATGACGAACTACACCAGGAGTTCTTTTAAAGCCGGGGGCTGGGCCACGCTCCCGTAGACAGCTTCGGGGGCCGGACAACCATTTTGCCCTTTCTCCACCACATGGCACTTCCTGGTGTGGTGGAGGTGGTGGTGGGCCATATGAAATGTCACTGTAAGCCACATACGGCTCATGGGCCGTATGTTAAGAATCCCTGACCTACACACAGAACGTTTTTGTGTTAAGAAAGTTCTATCTTCCATCTTGAGCACTGCTTTCACAGAGTAGATCAAATTACTTGTGAGTCACACCAGCTGTTGCAAAGAAAACCATCATCTGCCAGTGACATCATCACCCTTCTGCAGGCATAGCTGACAAAACAGGTGTTTAGTCATTGTCTCTTTTTACCTGTTTTCTCTTTTTTTTAAGGATCCAACCAACTTGGACAAATTTAACGTTTCAAGCTTTTTCCATGTTCAGAACAACTTGAGAGTGACAGATCCAGGTAAGAGGGACGTCAAGAAGACAGAAGGGGGTGTAAGGGGGAAAATATTGATGGTCTAATATATATAGTGGGACTCTGATGGCTTAGTGGCTAAGATGCTGAATCTGACTGGATGATAAGCCTAGTAGTGCGAAAGCAAGAAATTTCAAGTAGATAAATAAGTGCCACTTTGCTGGGAAAGGTGAACAAGCATTCTTTGAATAGGCGTGCCTGCCACATGTCCACGGAAAGGTCTGCAAATCTCTTCGGCTATAAAGAGAGATGAGCACTGAACCCTAGAGTTGGATATTAGTTATTTATTTATTTAAATTTATATTGCCGCCCACTCGCAAGCAACTCTGGGCGGCTTACAGATAACAGACCTCATTCACACAAAATTACGACCGTAAAGCTTTAAAACCATTTTAAAAAATAACCACCCAACTGGCTTTCGAGGAAGGGGGATCTTTTCCTAATCTAGTGGAAAGGAAAGAAAGCAGTTAATTCTCTGATAGTTTGAAAGGGCCATATTTATATCATTCACTCTGTTGAGGGAGTTCTGAGTCTGTGTTCTGGACTTCCAACTCCCAGAGGGCCCCTCGCCAGCATGGCCCCCCGGACAGGGACTCTAGCAGCTGGAGTCAAAAACATCTGGAGGACCAAAACTTGAGTTCTCCTGCCCCACTGGCTTCACTCTTCTCCCCCACAGGGTTTCCCCGAGCACATGAGTGTCATTCTAATCGACAGCAAGCTTCTGTAATTTCATTTCCCCACAAAAACCCTGCTGTGTTCATTTATTTATTTGCAGCGTTTCTACACCCTGCAGTAACAGTGGCAACTTCCAGTAAAATGACATTAAAATGCATCCGTCAGCCAGTAAAACAGTTTTAAAACATGTAGCAGCAGGGAGTAGAACTTTTGGAAGTGCTGCATTGCTAAAGGAACACAACAGATTTACAACTGAGTGGATTAAAGAACTGCACCCATTTGAAAAGCCTTTACGTCAGGGGTTCTCAACATTTTCCAGCCATGGGCTGGATCCTGTTCCCTCAGCTGAGCGGGCCAGCCTGGTACCATAAACTATTACCAGCCATCGTAAATGCATTTATGATAGCGGCACTCATTCATGGCTGCTTAAAACGCATTTACGCAGACGTAAATGACTCTGCGGCCGGTTGCAGCAGCGGCTGGAGCGAGGTCAGGGGCCGGATTATTTTGTCGCCCTGGGCTGTTGGTTGTGAACCGCTGTATTAGGTGGAAACGGTTGCCAAAATTTCATCTGGCACCAAAGGAAGGTACCAATCTTTACATCCTTTCACCCAGGGTGTCCAAACTTTCCGGGCTGTGGGCCGGTCACATGGTTCAGGGGTGCTCAAACTATGGCCCATCCTTGACGCCAATTCATCCGGCCCATGCCGCCCTCGTCGCTCCCAGAAGCGGAAGTAAAATGCACCCATATGGAGTTCTCAACCTTTTTAATCCAGGGGTCATGTCACACTCCCTCCGACAGCTCCGCGGGCCGGATGACAATTTTGCTCTTCTTCCACCACATGGCACTTTCTGGTGTGGTGGAGCCCTCCCCCCCCCCCCCTGAAATGGTGCTGGAGGCCGCAGGCCGCAAGTTGAGAATCCCTGCCCTTGATTCAAAATGCAGCCAGTTAAGCACTGGAAAACTATTGACTGCTAGGAACCTGGCATTCAATGCTGCGTTTTCCCAGTGCTTTGCTCACCGCATTTGTGAACTAGAAGGAATAGGCACCGTATCCTTAATTTAAAAAAGTAAACAAGCAAGATAGGCAGCCATGAGAATCTTACTGAGATGCTGTTTCCTAAAATTAATGTTTTGCAGATGAGGAGAAAGCAAAATCGGACCCATCCTATTACCTTAAGAATGCCAATGTTGAGACCCGAGAAACGCTGTCAGAACTTTACAAGGAATTTAAAGGAGACGAAGTTCTGGCAGCCACAATGCGGGGACCAGAAAAGAAGAAAGTGGATAAACTGAATGCAGTAAGTTGGATATATAAAAAGAAGACTTCTAAATAAGTGTGGGATTTTTTTTTTTGGGGGGGGGGGGATGGAGGGGAGAAGAATATTCTCCATAAAGGAGAGATGGTATGGAATTCATCTGCTGCAGAAGCTTATTTTTGTCACCTAAATGGGGATAATACATTAAATAAAGATACAGGGAAGAGTCTGGCCCGGTTATCCGGCTAGGATAATAGAGTAGTCCATATTGCCAGCGACTCAACACCATGTCAGGCAGCAGTTAACTAACCTGACCACCCTGAGGACTAACGGTCTTAGATGGCAAAGTCCACAGAGAAGGATGATAGTCCCCAAGTGGATTAAATCCCACTTGAATCCATCTTGATGGAGGGCAGCAGCTTCATCCATCCTGGCCTGGGTTTGAGGAGGAGGACTTTGTGTGCCAAAAGGAGCTCAGGACCAGAAAGGGACTTATGGAACTGGATCAGTGTTATGTGTATCATGCTGTGCTGCGGAAGGCAGATGAAAGGCCCCTGCATTATATTCTCAGGACAGTATTCATGGCCGATCGCCGTGACGACCACCAATATTTAGATTCGGATATAGCAGAAGAAGAAAGGAGAGATGGTATGGGGCTTACCTGCTGCAGAAGGCTCTTTCGTCACCAAAGTGGGGATAATACGTTAAGTAAAGAGACGAGAGATAACCTTTCTGCTGCGTTGCCTTGATAATGGAATTGCTTGAAGCCTGGTTGCTGTCCACACTGAACTAATTTCAGTTTCAAGTTAAAGTATTGCTCTTCACCCTTTGGGCATTGTCGCCTTTGCTCGAATCCAACCCTGTAATAGTTCGTTTATTTTAGAACATTGCTGGAGAGATAATTGTAATAAACCCACTGTATTGTTGGTTTACAGGCTCACTATTCCACGGGCAGAGTGAGTGCTTCTTTCACATCCACCGCCATGGCACCGGAAACAACGCACGAAGCAGGTTAGTACCATGTGGGGCTGACTTACTAGACTTCATAACCCTTTGGTTTGATCCAGCAAAGGAACCTTAGGCTGGATCCTTCAACCTGTCCTTAGATGTTCAGTTTCCTTCTGAAAGTTAAATACTAATTTATTGTCCTGTAATGCTTTTAGCAGTGGCTTAGTGGGTAAGAGGCCGAACTTGACAACTGGAAGGTAGGCAGGTCAACAGTTCGAGACCCGAGTGCTGCATGACTGAGTGAGCTTCCGTCTCTGTCCCAGCTTTTACCAACCTTTTAGATTTATGTTTATTTATATTACCTGGCCGTCTTGTGTGTGGATGTTTTACTATTACGGTTTTATTAGATGTTTTGTTTTCACCCCGTCAAGACTTGGGATTCTTCTCCCTGATGTGCTTTATATAAGTGTACTGAATCAGTTGAGCAATAAAATTATTTATATATTTTCCACAATGCTTCGTCGCCTGTGACAGTTACAGAGAAATGTGCATAAAATCCTTCCATTTTCATGGACTAGTAAAGGTAAAGGTTTCCCTTGCTCGTGAAGCCAGTAGTATTTGACTCTAGGGTTCAGTGCTCATCTTTTTCAAAGCCGAAGAGCCAGCGCTGTCTGATTCTGCAGACATTTCTGTGGTCATGTGGCAGGCATGACTAGACACGAGTGCATGGAATGCTGTTTACCTTCCCACCGAAGTGGTCCCTATTTATCTACTTGCAATTTCTTGCTTTCGAATTGCTAGGTTGGCAGGAGCTGGGACAGAGACGGGAACTCATTCTGTCCTGCAGTTCTCAGTACTAGAGTGGACACTATCCTGCAAAACATGGACTAGAGTGGATTATACCCTGCAAAACCATGTGCTGCAATAAATTGGTTATTCTTAAAAGTAGAGGTAGGGAGAGCAGATGTTCCAGCGCCAGATTGGTCAACGTACTGCACCCACCGAAGCCAGCCATAACAATCACAAATTGTAGAAGTGTTGTCTGAAACAGTTGAGATCCAAAACTTTTCCTGCCATTTTCTGATTCAGCACTGCTCGGAAATGTTAACAGGCGACCACTATTCAGCCTCATGTCCTGCTGGTGAGTCTGCCACAGACAGCTGCTTGTTCATTTTGGGTACAAAATTCTTGATTTAGAAAAGGTGCTTGACCTAATCCAGCATGATGAGTCTTATGCGCATGAGAAGGAGAAGATGTCATTTCTATTCATAGAGTTTCTGCTAACTGCGTGTTCACCGATGACAGATTCAGAGATAATTAGTGCTAATTTTGTCCTTTGCTTTCATACATAGCTGCTATCGATGATGACGTGGTGCGATACCAGTATGTGAAGAAGAAAGGCTACATTCGGCTGCACACCAACAAAGGGGATCTCAACCTGGAATTGAACTGTGACATGGTATGGCATAACAGTTTTACTGGTTGTAATCTACTGTTTTCACAGGAGTTCATGTGGACCTATACAGGGGTCCACAGCCTTTTCAAGCCAGGCGCCAGGTTATGCTCTCTCAGCTTCGAAGACTGGACAACCATTTTGCCCTACTTGCACAATGGGGGGATGGTCATTTTGTCCCAACAGCTTCAAAGTGGTGGCCATTTTGTTTCTTGAATGCTCTTGGAGGGGGACACACATGAAATGGTGCCGGGGCCAAATTGGGAACCCCTGGTCTAGTAGGTCCTTCTTATCCAGTTTTAAGAACCGGACAGCAGGTATTCAAAGAATCCCAGGTAGCAAATCTCTCCTAAGAAGAGACTTATTTATTACACTTATTTTTAATTGTTTTATTTTTATATAAATACAATGGACCCTCACTTAACAAGCGGCTCACTTAACACAAAATTCACATAACTAAAGGAAATCCATAGAAAAAAGTGGCTTGGTTAACAAAAAATTTTCAGAACAGATTAATTAGTTTTGTTTTATTTTATTTTATTTTATTTTATTGAATTTATATTCTGCCCTACTCGCACAGGCGACTCAGGGCAGATTACAACCAATTAACAAACATACAACACACAGTTAAAACTCTAAAAACAATTTAAAACCATTTAAAACAACAGTTTCAATACATTCCTAAGGGAAACTGTGTTTCGGTTAACAAATTTTTGGTTTTCAAATTTTGGGTTTCAGTTTCCTATGGGAATTTGAATTCAGTGCATTCCTATGGGAAATTCGCTTTACAATTTTTTTGTAGTACAAAAAGGTCCCGGAGAACGCATTAGATTTGTTAAGCGAGGGTCTGCTGTTATTATTATTTCTTTAAAAAATTAAACCCTTTCAGTTTTAAAAAGTGCCTCAACTGACTTACTTGTTTCTCAGTACAGAATTAACACAAAACTTGGATTGCTAAATGATAATCTAGGGACTGTGGTGATTTAGTGGTTAAGATGCTGAACTTGATGACTGGAAGGTCGGCAGGTCAGCAATTCGAGATCCAAGTGCTGCTCAGTGGTGTGAGCTTCTGTCTCTGTCCCAGCTCCTACAAACCTAGCAGAGCAAGAAATTGCAAGTAATAAATAAATAGGGACCACTTTGGTGGGGAAGGTATACAGCATTCAGTGCACTCTGGTGTCTAGTCATGCCTGCCACATGTCCATTGAAATGTCTGCAGACACAAACATTGCTGGCTCTTTGGCTATAAACGGAGATGAGCACCAAACCCTAGAGTTGGATGCAACTGGCTTTTGAACAAGGGCGACCTTTACCTAGAAGAGAATCTATTTTAACACCTACTGAGCTTAAATCCATTTGAGTTCTACCCAGAGTAGATCTGTTGAAATTCAGAGGAAGGACGTGTTGTTATCCATTTCTTGAGATATTTCTACTCTGTATGGGATGAAAAATGGATTTACTGCAGAAAGTGAGGAGGACCTAAAGAAGCTCCTGAACAGGATGAAAGAAGAGAGTGAAAAAGCTGGCTTGAGACTCAGTATTAAGAAAACCAAAATAATGGCAACAGGCCCTATCAGTCCCTGGAAAATAGATGGGGAAGAAGTAAATGGTGATTACAGCCATGAAATAAAAAGGCGACTGATTCTTGGGAGGCAAGCGATGAGAAACCTGGGGAGCATAGTGAAAAGTAGAGCCATCACCTTGCAAACAAAAATTCATCTAGTCAAAGCAATGGTATTCCCTGTGGCAATGTAGGGTTGTGAGAGCTGGACCATTAGGAAAGCTGAGCGCAGAAGAATAGATGCCTTTGAGATGTGGTGCTGGAGGAGAGTTTTGAGAGTCCCCTGGACAGCGAGGAGAACAAATAGGTTGGTCTTAGAAGAAATCAACCCTGACTGCTCCTTAGAAGGTCAAATAGTAAAGATGAAGCTAAAGTACTTTGGACATCAAATGAGGATTCACTTGAGAAAGCCTTGATGCTGGGAAAGGTAGAGGACAAAAGAAGAAGGGGGAGGTCAAAAATGAGATGGCTAGATGGTATTGTATAGACAATGGGCACAGAGCTGGGCAGGTTGAGGAGGATGGTGGAGGACAGAAGTGCCTGGCAGACAGTGGTCTATGGGGTCGCAGAGGGCCGGAATCGACTGTGCGACTGAACAACAAAATCAATCAATCAATCTATCGATCGATCGATAGATAGATAGATAGATAGATAGATAGATAGATAGATAGATAGATAGATAGATAGATAGATAGATAGATAGATATTTGATGTTGTTTATAAAATCTTGTCAATTTCATTACCTTTTTTAAAATATACATATTGCCAGTTGCCCCTGAGAGCAAGGCAGGAGAAAGAGTTTAAATATTCCAGATCAATATAAAAATAAACTAATCATTCTTCGCCTGTCAAGAGAAAGGCAACAGTGAATTGATTTGGTTCCTGACACCTGAGATTTGTACAGGCCTGGATTTAAATCTAAAGGTGGAGTAGACAGCTCCCCTCCAGCTGGCCCACGGTACCAAATAATCTGGCCCACGATCTCATTTACAGCCACATAAATGGGCTTACTACAGCTGTAAATGAGTTCACGGCCGTCGAAAAGGCGTTTACTCCAACCATGGGTGCATTTTATGGCACCAGTCCGGCCCACTCAGCTCTCTGAGGGGGCGTGGCCGGCCCGTGGCTGAAAAATGTTGAGAACCGCTGGTCTAAAGTTTGCTGGGCTGTAGTATGGTACTTATTAGCCTAGTGATCGTAGATTGTGTCATAGATTGTGCGATAAATCCCTCAAAATCTGGAGGCATTTGCTACTTCATTCTGTCCTGTTATTTTGGAAGGCCGAGGACAGCCTCCGTGTTACTCATCATAAGGAGAGGGCAGGGGCTTCTGTTGGAGTGGAAAAGTCAAGATTGAAAGAATGTCAACACATCTCCCATCTCTGTCCCTTTGCCCAAAACAGAACAGGTGTTACGCATAGCATTGGCTCAATTTGGGATGAGTTGGCAAGGATGCAGGAGGAGGATGTAAAACGATTCAGGATCCCACTGTGCCCGGGTTAGGGCTCTTGGGAGCTTTAATTGAGTGTTTTAACACTGACCTCTTTTCCCCTCTTTGCTGAAACCCGTCGAGCACCAGGGCAACCGTTCTCTGGCGCATACCCCAAACAAACAGAATGTTTTGAATCATTAATGTCGCTGCATGTCGCAGCGGGTTCTGTTCCATGTACTGTTTCTCTGGCCAACGTTATTTCTCTCCTTGGGCGTTTTGAGGTGTCTTGTTTCCTGGGTGCCATTTCCAGCAGGGTGCCCATTAGTCATACCTCGTTGCCAATGATCCTTGAAGAAGACTCCGCAGGGTCTTGAGAGCCCGTTGGCTTTAAAATCCCAAAGCTCCATCTGCTCCTCTCCCTTTTTAATTCAGGAGTGTTGAAATCCGACCAGATTTTAAGCAACCTTTTTGCCTACACATTGACACCTAGCTCATACTTGTGAATTCTTTTCTTCGCAGGTCAAAAAACATAGATTTTTTTTGTATTGAAAGGGTGTTGTTTGAGAGCAATGGAAATGGAGCAGAAAGTGGGGGAAATAAGTTAGTCCAGAAAAATAGACGTGGCTCAATAATTCCAGACTCTTGATTTCATCAGTAGCACTTCCACCAGTCTAGATCTGAACTGTGATTGTGGTCAGAATTTACAAATCCTTATCTTGTCCTTGAATTATACTAGAGTATAAGCCGACCCGAATATAAGCCAAGGTACCTAATTTTGACCTCAGAAACCAAGAAGTTGATTGACCCAAATATAAGCTGAGGGTGGCAAATGCAGCAGTCACTGCCTGTTTCCATCGCACTCAGTGACCCGAGTATAAGCCGAGTCCACTTTTTTGGCCTCATTTTTAGGACTGAAAAGCTAGGCTTATACTCAAGAATATACAGTAGCAGCATTCTTGTCCTGTCTGTTGAGGTATTTAGGAATTCGCTGGCACTCTTGATCAAGTTTGGCAAGAACCATATTATCTAGAGAAGTTACTGATTTTGTGGACAATTGGACACACAACTTCAAACTAGAATGACTATTGCCTTGTTTAAGAATTTGAAGCATGGAATAGGTTGTTTGAGTCTCATTTAACAGTCATCCTTTCCTTCTGAGCTTGGTGTGTCTTGCTTCTCAAAGGGGACATTTTTGTTTCTTTCTTAATGCCAATGATAACTTTTATAACAAAATACCAACAATACTGTTAGTAAAATAGGAGAGTAAGAAACGATGCGTTGGTCTTTTAGAGGAAGTATGCTCCGCTTTTCTCTACCTATTCTCAGATACAGGTTGCAGTCGACGAGGACGAGGAGTAAAATAGATATGTCCAGATTTTGTGCAATATGTTTTAAAACTTAAGGCATCCAATAAATTCACAGTAAAAATAATAGCAGCACAAAACCAAATAAAGTAAAAGTAAAGGTCTCCCTGGTTCGAAAGCCACTCTAAAGAGCGGTGACTACGTCCATTTGCAACCAAAGATCCAGCGCTGTCTGTGTCTGGAGACATTTCTGTGATCATGTTGCAGGCATGGTTAGATGCTAGAGAGCACAGAACACTGTTACCTTTCACCCCCCAAAGTGGTACCTGTTTATCTATCTTCTTGCTTTCAAACTGCTAGGTTGGAAGGAGCTGGGACAGAAACAGGAACTCACTCCATCATGCAGTACTCGGGTCTCAAACTGCTGACCTTCCAGTCATCAAGTTTGGCATCTTAACCACTAAGCCACCGTGACCCCTCCGTTAAATATATGCACCGTAAAATATAATACAAGAACAGAAAGCTTCAGGTACAGCTGTAAAATGGTACTGGAGGAAACTGCGGGGGGGGGGCACACATTTTAAGCACTAACTTAAAGTACTTTAAAGATAACATAATCCTTTCAGCATCATGACAGCATGAAGGACGCACTGGCTCTGATGGGCCATCAAGGAAGCTCCAGATTGTCGTAAAATCATTCAGTTGAACATTTTTATCTGTAAAGCAGGATGTTGTTTCTAGGACAAGGTTATGTCATAAGGATTAAGTCAATTTAGGGACAGTCTGACTTGAACACAAGGGATCCCCCTTCATCTCTCCATCTGGGCTGTATTTTTTTTGTTGTTGGCATTCTACAGTCGGATTAATTTATCGGCTGTCTTGATTATTTGAAGATGCTGGTGGGCGCACGTTTGATTCAATAGAAATAGAAATCCAGCATCAGAGACTAGTTGAAAAAAACCTCTCCTCTAAAAGCACTTCGTGATTAAAGAAGTCTTCCTAGGACAGTGATGGCGAACCTTTTAGAGACCGAGTGCCCAAACTGCAACCCCAAACCCACTTAAGTTATTGCAAAGTGGCAACAGGGGAGGGAGGAAACTCCCATCGGGCTGGTAGGCAGAGGGGTGGGGCAAACTCTCTGCTGGGGGGGAGGGAGGAAGCACTCCCATTGGGCTGCTGGGCAGAGGGGTGGGACAAACTGTGCCCACACTGCATTATATGGTTCCCAGGACAATTTTCACTGCTGATCGTCATGAGGATCACTAGTATCCAGAATCAGAATCAGATACGGCACGTGAAGAAGAAAGAAATTCATGAGTAATGTTTTTCTGCAGAGGTAGTCACTTCTGGCTAATGAATAATGGTGAGACATTACAATGTACTTAGAGTGATAGCCCACACGTTAGATGTGATTGAATTCTATTCCAATATGGTAATTTGATAAATATTCACACCCCTATCCATGCATCTTGATGTCAGATGCTTCTCTAATGACTGTTGCCCCATGTGGCAAGTTGTGGCATTACAGCTTCCCAGTCCAGACCCTTCCGACTGACTGAGCCCAACCTATCCATTGGCTCTTCCTGAACAAGAAGGTCAATAAGAGAGCTTCCTGGGTCAAGTGTCTGCCTAATGCAGGGGTGTCCAAACTATGGCCAGTGGGCAGGATCCGGGCCCCGGTGTCAATTCATCCGACCTGCGCTGCCCTCGTCACTCCCGGAAGCGCGGTGGGGGTGCCATGGTTCAGATGAACTGGCACTGAGGGCCGGATACAGCCTACAGGGCATATTTGGGCACCCCTGGGTACAACAGGGAAAATGGCAGCTTAAAATCTACCTCATTCTGTTGCAAAACAGATTGCAAGGCACATTTTACTTCCGCTTCCGGTGGGAGGAACCACGTGACCGGCCCGCTGAACCATGTGACCGACCCACGGCCTGAGAAGTTTGGGCACCCCAACCTAATGTCTAATATGTCCAATGTGTCTGGTCTTACTCTGCAATTCTGCCTTATGGTTCGTCCTTTGCTCTTGGGTGTTCGTCTGTTTGAATCTCATCACTGTTGACTCCCATTTCCCTGCTCCAGATTCTTCTTAATTTGCAATGCTTTCACAGATCACCAAGAAGCAATTAGTCACACACACACACCACCCCAAGTTCCTCTTTTTGCCATCTGCTAAATTATTTTGTGTGCAATTGAACAAACAACGGCCTCCATTAAACCCTTTGTAGAGCATCTGGTGGACCTTGTGTCCCCTTCCACCCCACCCATATTTTACACTGAAGATGGTCTAAAAGGGGTTCTACCGAAAGTCCCCGTCTAGACATCCCCCTCCTCCATGTTGGCCATCCAGAGATTTGTGAAACATCTGTACTGATCTGACAAGCGGCGTCCCGCAGCAATCCGTTTGGGAGGAAATGGATTGAAAATATCAACTTGCAGAAACGCGGGCGCCCCTAAGGCTCACAAGAGATAAGGGCCTTCAGTCTCATGGCTGAACTGCTGGCATATTTTACATTTGAAAAGCCCCAGCGACAAAAAAATTTTTTTAAAGCAACGAGGGCTGCAGAAAGACAGGCAAATCTGGAGTTTGCTGTTGAAACACTAAACCAAGTGGAGTTGGCATGTTTGAGTGTCTGTGGATTATTGTCTGCCTCCCATCTTCTTCTGGCTTCAAGGAAGGCTTGTCAGTTCATTTATTTATGCATGCATACATATTCTGCTTTTCAGTCAAGATTTGCTCCTAGCGCAAACTACAATGATTCATAATCCGTCACAAAGTATAACAGTATGAAAAGTGGAGTGGAGGACTACCCAACTGGGTGCATAACATTTTCAGCCGCTGGGAGTTGGTTCTCTAGGTTTGGTCTACAGAAGAGTTGGTAAATTTAGCCATATCTGAGTAAAAGATGAGGAAGGCTGTTTTTATGCGTCCTTGGCTGGTAATAAAAGGCTACTCTCTGAAGATAAAAACTAGCATATGAAGGCTGCTGTTGTTCAGTTACATCTGACCCCATCTGCCATCCTCTGGAGCCTGCTCGGATCTACGCCCACTCTGTCAACAATGCTGTCTAGCCATCTCATCCTTTGCCGCCCCCTTCTCCTTTTGCCTTCGATCTTTCCTAGCATCAGGTCCTTCTCCAGTGAGTCATCTCTCCTCATTTGGTGGCCAAAGTCCTTGAGCTTCAGCCTCCGTATTTGTCCTTCCAAGGAGTAGTCAGGGTTGATTTCCTTCACTGATTTGATCTCCTTGCAATCCAGGGGACTCTTCAAGAGTCTTCTCCAGCACCACATGTAATATGTACGTGGAACAGTGATGGCCAACCTTGGCACTCCAGGTCTTCGTGGACTTCAATTCCCAGAAGCCCAAGTCTCTGTGAATCCACACAAACCCATTCATATGGATTCACTGAGACTTGGGCTCCTGGGAATTGAAAGTTCAAGAACACCTGGAGTGCCAAGGTTGGACGTCACTGACATAGAACATAAAATATCCAGAACCAGGAGAGGTGAAAGAGGAATAAAAATTGGTGAAAGAAACATCAACCACCTGAGATATGGAAATGGCAGTAGCTCTGAAATAACTTATAATAAAAAGGAAAGAAGAAAGGGCCAAAGCCGGACAGCTGTTGAATAATAAGAAGACAAGAAGCATGAGGACCAAAGAACTAGGCAACTTTAATGTTGACAATGAAGAAATTGAAATTGTGAAATATTTTGTATGCAGTAGAGCCTCTGTTAATGTAATTAATGCATTCTTACAGTGAAAATTACTTTAACTGAATTTCCCATAGGAATGCATTGAATGCAATATTCGATAGGAAAATGCATTGAAAACCAAAATACTTTAACCAAAACGCGGTTTCCCATACGAATGCGTTGAAAACCAATTGATCTGTTCCGGAAAAAAACCGTAAACCAACCCACTATTTTCTGTGGGTTTCCTACGGTCTGGCTTCTAGTCATGCCTGCAACACAATCATGGAAGCGTCTGCAGACACGGACAGCGCTGGCTCTTTGGCTCTAATCAGAGATGAGCACTGAACCGTAGAGTCAGATATGACTGGCTTTTGAACAAGGGCAGCCTTTGCAGATGGAATTTCCGCTTCATCCCTCACATCTCAATGTGACCATTCGTATACCAATTGCTGAGCAAAGTGAGATGTTTAAAATATATATTTATGTTATTTTTTATTTTCTTTTTTAAAAAATATTTTATTTATAGGTTTATTAAAAAAAACAATCAGTAAACAAAGGTACCGCAAGAATCTCAAGCCTCTGATTAGCACGTAAATACAGACGTGAGGCTGTTGTTTCCTCACCTGTTCCAAGCAAGAGATTGCCTTCTGTTTCTTGTAAAGCGAAGAACCTCACACTGGTTATTATTATTTTTTTACTGCATCCTATTCCAGTAATGTTGCTAAGGAAACCACTTTGCAAGGCAGCGCATTATGTGCCTTGCGTGATGGGTGCAGTGACTGTGGGAACATGTTGATGGCATTTATAGGAAGCTCCTTCCATAGAAATTTTCAGAGGTGGTGGGGATGGGGATGAGGAAAACAATTGTCTATTTTTAAGGCACAGCTCATAGAATCCAACATGGAAATGTATTTTATTGTGCATTGAGCTTTACAGACATTATCAGCCCTACAGAATTCTGTACAGATGTGATTAGCTTTACAGAGTCACAGGTGCCGTTAGCTTCACAGAATTCTGAAATGGGGCTGTCACTTTTTTCAGTGCTTTACTTCTAAGTCTAATTTCATTCCCCCACCCCCCACCCCGTCCTTTATTTAAAATCATTGCAAAATTGGATCAGAGATGACTATTGCTTTAGAGAACTTTTGTTGTTCTACTCATGCTATACCAGGGATTCTTAACCTGCAGCCCGTGGGCCGGATGCACATTTCATGTGCCCTCCCGCGCGCCTCTACCACACCAGGAAGTGCCATGTGATGGAGGAAGGGCAAAATGGCCATCCGGCCCCCGAAGCTGTCTGAGGGAGCCTGACATGGCCCCTGGCTTAAAAAGGTTGAGAACTCTTGTGCTATACACTAGTTTTTGTTAAACTCTATTTAATATCTAATTTACTCATTGGGGGGGGGGGGGCAAAATATCATTTTTATGTTAACTTCACAGCTCTGGATATTCAGGGCCTGGAATTTTCCCTTAGACTTACATTCCTAGAATCCCTGAAACAACACAGTCCAAAATAGTAAATTTTCTAGGCGCTTACTAAGTGAGGTCAGTCAATCCTAGCCACATAATCTTGCTTTATTGACGCAACGGACACCAAATTTACACACAATGTTCTTATCTGTTATGGGTCTTGATTGTCTAGAATTCCTTCCTTAATTACATACTGCTGGTTTTCTTTTGTTCTCCAGACGCCTAAAACCTGTGAAAACTTCATTAAACTCTGCAAGAAAAATTACTACGATGGGACCATTTTTCACAGATCAATTCGCAATTTTGTGGTGAGTTTCCACGTTAGGGAATAAATCTTTTGTCCCCAGAATGAACCAATGGTGTGTCAACAAATCTAATGAACACTCTTTGTGTTGTTGTTGTTGATCTCCTCAGCAAAAGACATAAACTAAGGCTGACATTGCTAGAAAATTTTATTGGAGAATAGAATTGCCCTCCCCAGAGTAAGAGGACTACTAGGTCATTGCCTAGCAACCCATCTTGCGTGAGTTTGGTTGTCGTCAACCATTTCCCGGCACTCAGTAATTGTCACATTTCAGAGCCCCCTGTTATGCGGGTATTTCTGGCTTGGGAGAGACTTATGGCACTCCAGGTGTTCTTGGACTTCAATTCCCAGAAGCCCAAGCCAGGACTCCTGTAGATCAGGGCTTCTGGGAATTGAAGTTCAAGAACATCTAGAGTGCCAAGGTTGGCCATGATTGAACTAGGCTCTGAGTTGCATTATCTAGGTTGGGGAACTTTTTGGCCCTGAAGATATTTGGACTTCATCTACCAGAGGCCCGAGCAAGCATAGCAGACCATAAAATCTAGCAGGCCAAAGGATCCCCATCTCAGATCTAAAGATCAGCCAGTCCTAGCCACATAATCTTGCTTTATTGAACACCAAATTTACATACAAAGCTCTTGATTGTGTAGAATTCCTTCCTTGATTACATAGTGAGTCTGTTTTCTAATCAGTTTTCCAAGAGAATGTATGTGATGAATGGGATGGATGGATGGACGGACGGACGGACAAGCATTGGAGGGGTGGGCCAGAAGCCTAAGTCAGTTCCCCAAAGCACCGATCAGCCAATGAACTGACTGATGCTTCTGGGAATTGAAGTTCCACATAGTTTGAGAAACGTTGCCCTATATGTTGGGTGAGGTTGTTACCAGTAAGTAATCTTCTCTTTTCAGTTGTCCTATTAGGGGGTGCAATGGTTAAGAAGCTCGCCTTGTTAGCTGGAAAGCCGGCAAGTTGGCAGTTCGAGACCCGGGTACTGCATGATGGATTGAGCACCCGTCTTTGTCCCAGATCTTGGGGACATGAAAGGAGCCTCATTTGGGTGTCCCTTGAGTGGAGTTTCTCCAACAAAAGTCCTTTCAACCCAGAATAATTTCTGACACATTATTATAGTCGTCCTATTAGCAACAGCAGCCCAAATCCAGAATGCAGCAGCTATGATAGTAAGAATTATATCTCTACTTGAATGTGCGTTCATGAGACTCTGCCTTTCTTCAAACCTTCCTCTGAAGCTAGGAAGTGGCCTTATATTGAGCCAGTCTTCGTTGCCATCTTAGCTTGTCTTGTTGGCCTTCCAGACAAGAACTGCCATCGGGTCCCTCCTTTGACCATCTGTGATGGATCTTCCAACCCAAAAGATCTGAAGGGTCACCTCATTGATCTATTTTGGATGCCAACAGTTCTTCAGCGTTATTGCTGATCTTTCCTTGTCGAACAGCTAGAGATTCTTGAAGCAGAGATGATCCTGGGAACTTCTTTTTTTGGCAAAGAGCCCTCTCAGGTGACCCCATAAGTGGGAGATTTTGGAGAAAGAGTAAGGCATTCTTTAGCCTCCAAGCTGCCAGCCTTCTTGTCCTCACTTCTTGTCTCCCCTTTTGACCTCTAAAACTCTTATTATAATAGCCTTGTAGGATTGCTGATTCATTACGAGAATCCATTGAGAAAAAGACACTGGAAGTAAGCAGTAGCATGTCTTGTCAAACCAAAAAACAAACAAACCAGTTTTTAACAACTTCAAAACTAAATTCAGTTTCATTTTCCTTCAACCTAAGTCTCTCTTTTATTTGGGTCCCACAGATTCAAGGGGGTGATCCAACCGGAACCGGAACAGGTGAGCAATTGGACAATTATTTTCACATGGGAACATTATAACAGTTGCAACTACCACTGTGCCTGCTGCCGCCTCAGCTGAATCACGTCCCCTGGTGGCATGCATGTTCCAGCAGTGGCTGGGCATGTCTGGGCAAGTCAGTGGGCCGATGTCAGAAATAGGTATACAAGGCAAGATGGACCAAGGGCTTGTCTCTAGTGCAAAACCATCTTATTGGATAGTACAACTAGGTCATAATGAGTCTGTTTTGAGCTAAAGATGATTAGGCGCAGCTGTGTTAATAAACCGGACAATTTTTGCTACATTTGTGGCAAATATACCCTGCCTGATCAACACAAAAAGCTAGCCCAAGAGGGTGAGATTTGCTAATTTAAGTTCCTGGCGTCCTAGGCAGAATCGGACTTCAGATTTGGATTCAGCGCACTTGATTTAATGTAGGACACATGGATTAGACCAAGTAGCAGGCAATATTTATTTTTGTGTGTGATGCAGTGTTTATCATTAATTGCGGGCAAGGAAGAGCTCTTTTTAAATTCAAAGAGAGCCGTCACAGAACAGCGTGTGAACCTGTATTTCTGAAATAAATTGCATTGGCAGGATTAATGCAGTTAGTACACTTTGCAAGCCATTTGAAAAGAAATCATTGGGTAATTGGAAATGCACTTAAATGAATTGGTCATGCTGAGGTGCACTGACCACATGACAGAGCTAAGGGGAAACCCTGACAAAATGTTGCAGCGGGGCAGAACTCCATCCAGAGTACCTCTTTCTTGACTCTTTCCTTCCTTCAAAGGGTCTGCCTGAGTTGTTGTTTGGGCTGGCTGGGGGGTCCCTTCCCCAGGTATTTTAGTATCTACTTTAGTATCTACTGCTGATCCCTCCCTTCTTGAATGGACTCCCCATAAGTTATATAAAGACCATCACTTGAAGATAGGATTAACTGAGTTAGGAGGAGCCTTTAAGCCCAACCCTCTGATAAGGTTAGGAATGCTCCATGCTCAAGTAGGGGCTTCTGGTGGACAACAACACATGGTATGGATGTGGAGAGGTGAGTTTACTGTGATTCATCCGGACCGCGCCACCCTCGTCGCTCCCGGAAACGGAAGTAAAATGTGCCCGTGCAGGTGTTATTTTTAATTGTCAAAAATAGGGAAAGGTTTCCCTTGCTCGAAAACCAGTCGTATCTGACTCTAGGGTTCAGTGCTCACCTCTGTTTCAAAGCCGACGAGCCAGTGGTGTCTGCTTCTGCAGACGTTCCCGTGGTCATGTGGCAGGGATGACTAAATTTTGCATCGCAGCGTCGCCTTATTCCGAGGGGAAAGTGGCACTCCCTCTGGCATCAAATGGGATGTGGGGTGGAAACAAAAATACGAATCAGTTGGGAGAAGGAAAGGATTTTATGCCTCCCTTCCCAAAAAAAAAAAGTTCTCTTCATACAGAGGGAAAACCTTCACAGCATTCCTGCCTCGTTTCCTTCCACTTTGTTCCCTCGGCTTCTGCTTCAGTGTCCTGTGCGTCCCTAAAGCTTACAGCAAATCCAGCAAAGCTGTCGCTTTACGCTGAAGCGATTTTGACACGGTCAGAAGCCCTTCCGGAAGCTACCGTGACTCAGAGGGAATTGTGCGGAGGCGTTTTGTAACATGTTTTTACAGTTGTGCGGCTAAACCGCTGACCCAGAGTAGCCAGACATTTTTTGACTGATGCAGAAGGAGGGGGAACAGCTTGTGCATTGCTTAAGTTCACGTGCAGAGTTTCATTTCAGAGTTGTTCATTTTTTACATCTCACAGGGAGAAATGCAAAGTACGGCCTACAGGGCAGGTGCCAAACAGTTTGCTGCCTGGGGCAGAAGCAGAAAAAACACAACAACGGCAAATGCCAAGAACAGTGGTGGCTAATCTATGGCGTACGTACCAGAGGGGGCACTCAAAGCCCTTTCTGTTGGCATGCGTGCTGTTGCCTCAGCAGTTTGCTCTACCCAGCAGCCCAATGGAAGCGTTTTCTCCTCCTCCCCAGCACAAAGTTTGCCCTGCCCCTCTCCCCAGTAGCCCAATAGGAGTGCTTCTTCCCTCCTCCTGCATAAAGTTTGCCCCATCCCATAGCTCAGCAGCCCAATGGGAGCGTTTCCTCCCTCCCCCTGCAGTTTGCCCAGCCCAGCAGCCCAAAGGGAGCGCTTCCTCCCTTCCCCCAGCACAGAGTTTGCCTTGCTCCTCTGTTTGGGCATTTGGTCTCTAACCTAGAGCCTAAGTCAAAGTATATCGTAGGTAAGATTAGTTAGGTTATTTTTGCATATCAGGCAAGCTTGAGCCAGCCACTCAAGTGTAATTGATCTGAGTTTTCAAACGGACAAGAGGGGGAGATTTTGCCAAGCTCTCAATCCACCAGGCTCCCATGGCGTTGATCTTCTGGAAGGAGAACTTGTACGTGAGCAGAGAAAGCACAGAAAGTTGTGGCTCGGTGAGAGCTTTTAGGCAATTTAGTTCATGTTGTTGGATGCATTATTTATGTCTGTGATGGAATTTTTTTTTTTTGGGGGGGGAGCAGCTGTTTATATACCCCAAGCCTTTTGTGAAAATTAGAGATGAATTTTTAAGGGAAACAACAAAGGGTGTTATTAAGCTCAAGTGGTTAAATTACCCTTTTGAAAGCCTTTAGGCGCAAGATGTTGTTCAGTGTCTCTTTTTTCCTCGGCTGTGTTGCTATTGAAGATTCCTCTCTCCTGTTTGGGAAGGAAGCGGTTGAATCATACTTTGAAAAAGCTCTCTGAATTTTACCTCCATCCAATTCAGGGGGTTTGTTTTTCCCGAGCCCCCCCCCCCCCCGGTAGCATCCCTTCATTTACATGGCAGCCAGGCTCGAAAGAGTCCTTTATCTCACAAGCCATGTGGCAACTGGAATTCCATAGAGTCATTGGTCTTCAACGTGTGCCACTATCAGCCTCTCCAGAGAGACAGCAAAGATTTACATTCTCTTCTTTCCAGAAACAGGAGGGGATTTGCCCGGGTTATCTCTGCTCCGTTTTAAATAGGTTTAACTGCCATGCCAACCCATGGCGAACGCTGGGAAGCAGAATGGCCAAACACCAGTGGCATTCCCACAAACAGACTGTGAAGTGGAGCACAAAGACACAACTCCACTTGGAAGGAGGAACAAACCTGTAGAAAAACTGGTGCTAATTTACTGCATCTCTCTTGCCTTGTTTGCTTCTGTAAAGTGGATTTTATAACCCTGAAATGGCCCGTGAATCTATAACGGTGGCAGGCAGATGTCAAGCATGCACAGTAGACAGATCTGAGTTTATTCTAGGCCAGTGATGGCAAACCTCGGCACTCCAGCTGTTCTTGGACTTCAGTTTCCAGAAGCCCAAGTCCTTGTGAATCCACACAAATGGGTTTACTCCATGTACACGCAGTAAACCCATTCGTGTGGATTCACAGGGACTTGGGCTTCTGGGGATTGAGGTCCGAAAACAGCTGGAGTGCCAAGATTTGCCACCATTGTTCTAGGCCAGCGCTTCCCAAACCTTTTCAAGCCGGGGGTGCGGATCACACTCTCAGTCAGCTTCGAGGGCCGGACAGCCACTTTATCCCGCCTGTATGATGAGGGTGGTCATTTCACACCAACAGCTTCAAAGGGCTGGCCATTTTGTTTCTCAATGAAATGGTGCCGGGGGACCGGATCTCGCATTGTTCTTTGAAGATTGGGAGACTGATTGGCACATCTAGAGGACCCAGCTTGGAGGTGGCTTTGCCGGCTACCAGCTTCTCCTCTTCTGTGTCTTTATTTTCTTCCTTGTGTGCCAAAAACTCCCGTGCCCCCGTATGTGCGCTGGCAGCCTTCTGAGCGCAACAGATGCTTCTGTAAACAACAGTTCTCTCGTCAGTACGGTTTCTCCAGAGGATGCGTCATGCTTGTTGTGCAAGCGGACCAAACACCTCCCGTTTCCAGCCTGTTCCAGTGCATTTCTGGCATTTTGCTCACTTTTCAAACAGCGGCGTGGCGGGGGACGAGTAGCGCCCACCTCTTCCTTTCATGGCTTGTCGGTCAAGATTAGACAAGTTGACCATAGAACTGTGGAAGCGATTCTTTTCAGAGTTTTCACTCCTGATTAGAAACAGCCCTGGAGGGGAAAGCAAAATGTCACATCTGTCATAAATAACAGAAGAGTGACAGACGAGCAGGTCCTCAAACGGATAGTCCATTTTCTGTGTGTTCAAGAGAAAAATCAAAATATCAAAGAGCCACAGAAGGCAGCGACTTAGAAGCCTTTTGCAAATGCCCATTGTTTCTTTCTTGAACATTAAGAAATATAGAGAAAAGGGACCGCCGCAGCTTAGTGGTTAAGACGCTGAACTTGGCAACTGGAAGGTCAGCAGGTCAACAGTTCGAGACCTGCATGACAGAGGGAGCTTCTGTCTCTATCTCAGCTCCTGCCAGCTTAGCCGTTCCAGAGCAAGAAATTGCAAGTAGATAAATAGGGACCACTTCAGTGGGAAGGTAAATGGCATTCCGTGCACGCCGGTGTCTAGTCATTCCTGTCACATGTCCACAAAAACGTCTGCAGAGATAGCACTGGCTCTTTGGCTATAAACGGAGATGAGCACTGAAACTTAGAGTCAGATACGACTGGCTTTCAAACAAGGGCGACCTTTACCTTTTCTTAGGCTAGGATACAAGAAACCTGGTTTTGAGTCTCTAGTGATGGAAATTGCCTTATCATCTGGCTTCTAAGATTTCCAGTTTCTCTCATGGCAACTCCACGTTGATTTCTCTTGTCCTTCTCCTGCTTCCTCCATCTTCCTTTGTGCTCCCTCTCTCTCCCACAAATGGATCAAGACCCGTGTTTCCCAACCTTTTTGGACTTCAATTCCCAGAAGCCTAAGTCAGTTCCCGAAAGCACTGATCAGTCAATGTACTTTCTGACTTTGGCTTCTGGGAATTGAAGTCCAAGAACCAAAGGGTGCGAAACCATGATCTAGACAGACATGCCCCTGAAAGAAAGAATGGGGCATCTTCGATGCAGTGCTGGAATCACCTCTTCTTTTTAAGTTCTTTCGTGTCCTGCTGAAACCCTGGACTGCCAAAATGAAGCCACTTTCTTGGCTTTGTCGTTGGCCAAAATTAAGTCCTCATCAGTGGATGTTTCTGGCAGTCAACGGTAGACTAGTAAATAACCCACTTGAAGCCTGTTGGTCTTGCGTTGAGGCACCCCAACCCTCAGCCTATCCAGGGTCCTCCAAGTGACGTAGAGGAGGTTGAGTTCCTTGTTTTAAGTTACTGTACTAGGTTTAGTTCATCTTAACTCTCTGTCACACTGAACGTCCACTCAGAAGAATGGCAGCTTTCTAGGGTGGCAAACCTGTTGTCCTCTCTGCGTGTTTGAGATGGTCGTGGTGCCCTCATTGCACCTAGGGAGGTAATGCTGGGTTTTTGAACACATTGTCTACTTAATTTTAGGAGGAGAATCGTACTGGGGGAAGCCTTTTAAAGATGAGTTCCGACCCAATCTGTCTCACACTGGACGTGGAGTCCTCAGCATGGCCAACACAGGGCCGAACACTAACAAGTCCCAGTTGTAAGTGATGGTTTTGGGTCTTCTTTACCGAATGCGTCGGATCTGTTCTGCTCTCCAAGACGTGTGAAGAATTGACTAACAGACTCCAGCCTATATTTTTAAGACGGCGGCTGCTGTTCCCTTGCTCCTTTTTGCAATTATGCTTACCATGTTTTTGTCTGGTCCGTGTATTCTTTTTAATTTGACTGTTTAACTCAGGGGTGCCCAAACATTTCTGGCAGTAGTTCAGTGGGCCAGTCAGACGGTTCCTCAAAGCGGAAGTAAAACACGCGACATGGGCTGGATAAATTGGCGTCGGGGGCCAGATCTGGCCCACAGGCTGTCGTTTGGACACCCGTTTTACCTGCTTCAGGTAGAAAAGATGTCATTCTTTCAGAGAAAGTAACTAAAGCTCATGCCGGCGTTCCTCATCTAAATCTCTTAATTTTCCACACAAGGAAAAAAATCACCTTTAAATGGAACTGCATTTCAGCTTCTCAGTGTCTCATACACACCCAGTGTACGATCACAGTCCTTTTTTGGCCTCTGTACACCACGGTTGCCAATGTGCCGTGTGTATTGGCTACTTGTAACATCTGTCTCCTTCTCTCCTCCCCATTCTAGTTTCATCACGTTCCGCTCCTGTGCATACCTGGACAAGAAGCATACCATATTCGGAAGGTAAAGGAAATAACTTTCTTTGCATTTTTTCGGAGTGTCAGATGACTCTCGTGAGAGACCAAAGTGGAACAAAGCCTTCCTCAACCTTTCTGGGTGTTGACCTGCATTTCTTGTCGTTCCTTAGAGACGTGATGGCGAACCTTGGCACTCCAGCTGTTCTTGGACTTCAGTTCCCAGAAGCCCAAGTCCTCGTGAATCCACACAAATGGGTTTATTGCACGTACTTCTGTGAGTTCACAGAGACTTGGGCTTCTGGGAATTGAAGTCCAAGAACAGCTGGAGTGCCAAGGTCGGCCATTGTGGCCTTAGAGTCAACCTTGAACCCTGTTCAGGATTGAATTCACAACAGCAGAGCAGTTTAACCTCTGTGCCACCAGGGCTTGGCAAGATTTCTGCTGACTGGTTTCCAGCGAAATATTGGGAAGTGTTTCCATTCTGGTCCTGAACCGCTCGAATGTGTTGTGTTTTACCTGAATTCATGTCTCCACTTATACAACAGGGGCTTTTATCAGGCACGTTAATTAGGCCTCTGTAATTAAGGCTGTCTTCGTGTTAAGGGAATTCTGCACACCAGGACTTGAAATGTAAATTAAATTTACTCGTTTGGACGGTATGGGAGAGGAACATGCTTTGAGCAAAATGTCCCCATTTCTGACATCCTGTATTGAGAGATTCCAAGAAGGGAATGAAAGTAAGACAAAACAATGAAATGGCTTAGAATAGAGATTAAGAGGCGTAACTGGACAAGGAATTAATAATCATTCCCATGAGTTTCATGAGTCACAGTCACAAATTCACAAGGGAGAAGAATGTATGTTAAAAACGTAAGTGCGATCTTCACACCTTTTGCTGATTTCTTGCTGTTTCTTTTTCAGCCTTTATGAGAGTAAATCTTATTCCTAAATTGGGGGTTTCCAAATTTTTCAAGCCAGGGGCCGGATCTTCCTCTCTCAGTCAGCTTCAAGGGCCGGATAGCTATTTTGCCCTGCCTGCACAATTGGGGGGGAGGCTATTTTGCGCCAACAGCTTCAAAGGGGTGGCCATTTTGTTTCTTGAATGCCCTTGGAGAGATGGTGGGGGCACATGAAATGGCACCGTGAGCTGGATCCGGGCCCCCAAGCCTCAGGTTGAGAACGCCTGCCCTAAATCATGAGATGGCATCATTATGGAACCAACAGTTGTAGGACAAGCCAAAGACAGAGATTGTGTCATCGAGTTCGGCTGGTCCAATGGCGGTGGAATTAATTGGTCAGCCAGTTACAGGTTCCTTTGTTCATCACGAGTTGTTTTATTATCAAAATAAAGTGCAGGTTATATAGAAAAATACATGAATGATTTCCCCGTACGTTTTCCCCTTTGTTTGGTTTTTAAAACATTCACCGACTGTGTGAGTTTGCCAGTTTCTAAAGAGCCACAAAATGGGGAAGAATTTAATAGCGTTACCTTCTGCCAGATCCGGCACGTGTCCTCGAGCTGTCAACTCGTTGAACAGCAATGGACAGTTGACGTGCAAACTGGTTTAATCATGATGCATTTCTCCTCTCCGTTTCGCTCATCTTGAACTCTTGATTTTTAAAAACTAGTCCCCATGCATTTCCGAAGATAGTGGTGGGTGGGCCGGAATGAGGAGTGGAGAAGGGCGATTTTTCCCCCCATGCTTTGCAGCGAGTGTTACTATGGATGTTTGGAATGATCAAAGCCTAATTTAATAAAGACGCACATCCCCAACCAAGAAGATACTTGAGATCTGTGAGAAGCTTCCAGTATCTAAATTGTAATTGTGCTCCGGGGGCAATTAAACATGCAGAGTACATCCGTGGGATGGGTTTTGCCATTTTCAACATTTATCAAGGGTTCTGTTGTTATCAGCCAGAAGCATCATAATAAAATGGACTTTTTAATATGCAGAAAAATTGTAGAGCAGTTTACTGGGAAATCATCTTGGTTTTGAAGGCATCCCCCCCCCCTCATATTCCCAAGAGTGGCTCAAATCTATTTCCAAGGAAGTTTATAAACGTGAACATTCATACGAAAATCCATTAAAAAGCAAAATACAACATACACCAACCTGTGAAGGCTAGGACTGTTCCTTTGTGCCCTTTCTACCAGGGGTTCTCAACCTTTTCCAGCCGCGGGCCAGAGCACGCCCCCTCAGAAAGCCGAGCGGGCCGGACTGGTGGTTCCCCCCCGCCATACACGCATCCACGGCTGTTGTAAATGCATTTATGACGGGCGCATGTACAACTGTCGTAAATGCATCCACTTCTGGTGCTGCGGACCAGGCCTGGCCCACAGGCTGTAGGTTGAGAACTTTGGCATGCGGGTGGATTCACAGGGACTTCGGATTCTGGGAATGGAAGCCCAAGAACAGCTGGAGTGCCAAGGTTCGCCACCACTGCTCTGTTGCAAACTGGCCGCAAGGGGTTATGATCATTTGGACAGTTTTCAGACAATGCTGTTTGCTTCTTCGTTTCTTCCTCTCCTGAGCAAAACTCTCTCTCTCTCTCTCTCTTTTTAATAGAGTGGTCGGGGGTTTTGAGACTCTGACTGCAATGGAGAATGTGGAGAGCGATCCCAAAACAGACCGTCCAAAGGTAGAGTCACGGGACAGGGGAGGAGGCTGGGTTGAAAGAAAACCCTCCTGGATATTATTAAGTACAGCCCCAATCTAGTAAATAAAAGTAGGTCATACTTTTCTTTTCCAATCTCTATTTTTTCCTTCTTAGGAGGAAATCAGAATCAACTCAACAACTATTTTTGTTGATCCATATGAAGAAGCAGATGCTCAGGTGAGGATGGAAAACATTAAGTTAAGTTTGGCTTAACGGGAATTCAAGCAGGAAAGGATTTAATATCTTCTGGCCAGTCTTTTCTTCCTTATCTTCTCCCCCCCCCCTACAGTTAAACTAGGTTGTTAGAGTAATGCCAGGGGACATCATTATAAGCTGGGGGCTTAATACTCCTTCATTAGACTTTGCCCCTCGCCATTGGCCAATGGCATGCTCTAGAACCGACGTTCCCATCCTTTTTGAGCCAGGGGCCGGGTCACGCTCTCTCAAGTCAGCTTCAAGGGCCGGACGGCCATTTTGCCCTGCCTGCACGATGGGGGTGGCCATTTTGTTTCTTGAATGCCCTTGGAGGGCGGGGGGGGGAACCATATGAAATGGTGTCAGGGGCCAGATCTAGCCCATGGGCCTTAGTTAGGGAACTCCTGCTCTAGAAGACAAAATAGGAATACAGTAATACCTCGGATAACGCTAAGACTTGGTTCCACAAGTCTTGGTGTTATCCGATTTTTAGTGTTATCCGATGCATGTTAAAATCCTATGGGATGGATCGGATGACGTTAAAGCTCCATAGAGATACATTGTAACCACACAGGCATTAGCGGTTGTTATTCCGATCCATCCCATAGGACCTTAACGTTATTCGATCCAATTCTCCTCCCCAGATTACTTAACGTTATGCGATTTTAGCATTATCAAAGATATTACTGTATTGTCTATGGCATTGATGGCCAACCTTAGTGTTCCAGATGTTCCTGAACTTCAGTTCCCAGAAGCCCTGATCAGCAGTTGTCCGTACATTGGCTGATCAGTGCGTGGGGGAATTGACTTAGGCTTCTGGGAACGGAAGTCCAAACGCCAAAGGTTGGGGAACAGTGGACTTAAGATGGATTCTGAAGTAGAATCTTCTCTGCTTTGGGGGAAATTATCTGCATGTGGTTTTTTCCCTCCACAAAGGTTGCTAAAGAGAGAGAAGCGGCGCGTCAAGAGGCAGAGGCAGCAAAGGTGGAGATCAAAGCCGTGGCCCCAAAGAAGGAGGACCAGACTCCGAAAACATACCGCCAGGGCGTTGGGAAATATATTAATATTGCTGCAACGTAAGTTTCTGAAGCATTAAGAACGACTGAACGTGTGTGTGTGTGTGTGTGTGTTCCCATGTCTGCAGACGTAAAACAGTCTTCATCATAGGGGACAGTGGTGGCGAACCTTGGCACTCCAGCTGTTCTTGGGCTTCAGTTCCCAGAAGCCCAAGTCTCTGTGAATCCACTGCGAACGCACAGTAAACCACTTCATGTGTACTGACAGAATACTTGGCCTTCTGGGAATTGTAGTCCAAGAACACCTGGAGTGCCAAGGTTGGCCATCACTGATACAAAATAGGAGCTGTTTTCTACCCAGTTGGGCTGCATGTCTTTCTAGCAGGCCATTTACCGACTCTGGCAGGCTGAAGCTGGAGAGGCCGGGGGAGGGTGCGCGAACATTGGCGAGCAACGCAGTTACTCTACCGCCAAAGGAAAGCCTGTCTTGGTTTGGATCCGGCCTTTCATCATGTGGATTTTAGGTTACCTGGACCTCATCTACAGTAGTGTATGGCCTAGAAAGGCAACGGTCTCCCTCGCTCAAAAGCCCGTTGTGTCTGACTCTAGGGGGTGGTGCTCATCTGTTTACAGCCAAAGAGTCAGTGCTGTCTCCGTCTGCAGACATTTCTGTGGCAGGCATGACTAGAGTGCACGGAACTTCCTTACCTTTCCCACCCAAGTGGTCCCCGATTATCTCCTTGCAATTCCTTGCTTGGCAGGAGCTGGGACAGAGATGGGAGCTCACTATGTCACGTAGCACTCGGGTCTTGAGAGCCTTTTTGTGTGAGGTTGAAGTTCAATAGGAGTCCCAAGTCAAGCCACTTAGAGAGGACTTGCCTGGTCAAGTCAGAAGACCCCCGGCTGGACAGTTTGACTGTTTGTCTCTCATTTTAAAACTTCCCGAGAGTTTAAATTGTCTTTTACCTTCCCGTTGTGGAGGAAAACAGCTTGATTGACGGCCGGGAGTTGGATTAGCCTGGAGCGCCTCTGTGCCGTTTCCGTCCGACGTTTGGTTTGCGAAAGGAGATGCAACTTGTCAGTGGGAACGTCTGGTGTCTGCAGGGCATTTCTCTGGTTGAAACATGAGTGGTAGCCGTAGTCCTGGCAACCCGACCGATTGCCATCTCCCCATGGAGGGCCCAAGAATAGCACAGAGGGAGGGAGGGAGGAGGCGGAGTGGGAGTTCTGTGGGTCACCAGCCAGATCCAGGGGGGACATCTGTGGATGTGTCCCTCTGCTTCCCCTGCAGAACTTCAGCCTGTGGGTCCTCTGCAGGACCAACCCCTCCTTGCCTGCCCCACTGGGACGGCCACCTACTTTCCTTTCATCTCCCTCCCCTTGTGGGGAAGGAGTCTATAAGAGCCAGACCGTGTGTGAGGGCCATTCAAGTCAAGGAGACGTGAGGCCCTCTGGGACACCTGCCAAGACGGGGGAAGCGGGTGGGCCGGTTGCTTTCTCCTCTCTTCTTTCCTCAACGTTTTCAAGCCACAGGGCCGGACCACTCACCTCAGACAGCTGAGTGGGCCGGACTGATGGTTCCCCCTGCCGTAAACTCTTGGTAGCGCCATTGATATCGGCAGTGATACCTGTGAGGACCTAGGCCATTGATGGCAAACCTTGGCACCCCAGGTGTTCTTGGACTTCAATTCGCAGAAGCCCAAGTCTCTGCAAATCCACACGAATGAGTTTATGATGTGTACTCATTCGTGTGGATTCACAGAGATTTGGGCTTCTGGGAATTGAAATCCAAGAACACCTGGGGTGCCAAGGTGCTCCATCATGGCTCTAGGCTTTATGAGACTCTGCAGGGATGCCGGGCTAATTAAAATGGCTCCTCCTAAGAGGATAACGAGATCCGAATGCGTTTTCTGAGGTTCTTGAGAAATTTCTTGCCGTCTTGGCAGATCATCCTGTTCAGGCCTTGACAGGGTTGAGCAGGTTGCCTCCTTCCTGTTGCCCATCCACAGTGACCTCATCTGAGGAGACCTCTCCTCCACCCACATCTGGAGGGCTTCTCCTCCCCCCCCCCCCCCAGTGTGAATAGGAGTCTGCCTCTTCTTGTTCCTCAGCCCTTTTCACAAGGTAGCTGCGAAAAGACTTGTATCAAAGGTGTTTTTGTGTGGGTGGCCATTTCAGTTGCTGCTGGTGGCCAGACGACACCTAGAACTCGCCATGCGTGTGTGGTTTCCTTCACAGCAAGCGTGCATCTGAAGAGGATGGACCCTCCACCAGCGTGGCGGCCAAGAAGGAGAAGAAAACTACAGGCTTTGGGGACTTCAGTTCCTGGTAGCTGATTTCAAGTGACCAAGTCTCAAGACCTTCCTCTGGTAGTTTCCTAATCATCTTGGTACTACCAGGACATTTTCTCTCTGTGGCACCAGACGAGGAACCTGGACCTCATGACTGAACAACCTCATGAGTCGCACTTCACATCTTGGCTCCTGAGTCCAAACATAGCGACTCAAAACACAACTGCCGGTTGGGAGGTCAGCTAAGAAGAGTCAAGTTCCATCTTCTGTCTGGAGCTGGGCATGGCGCGGTGGCCGCCTTCTATTGCTAGATTGATATGCACAGACGCCTCAACACCACGACCCCATGACTTAAGCCAGGGGTTCCCAACCTAAGACCTGTAGGCTGGATCTGGCCCATGGTACCCTTTCATGTGCCCCCCCTTCCAAGGGCATTCAAGAAACAAAATGTCTGTCTCTTTGAGGCTTTTGGAACAAAATGGCCACCCCATTGTACAAGTGGGGCAAAATGTCCATCCAGCCCTCAAAGCTGGCTGAGAGCGTGACCCGGCCCCCTGGCTTGGAAAGGTTGGGAATCCCTGACTTAAGCTACCAAGGAAGAGACTGAACTTACCTGGACCCGTCACCCCATCTTTACACAGTCTCAAAAACTGGGTCTGCTCCCCGGGGGCACGTAAAGACTTACTCGCTCCTTTTGCAACGATTGAGATTCGCTTCTCATGAACGGAGCGTACGTTGCTTTTAAATAACTTTTGAAATATTCTGCTGTAGCAAAAGGATCCTTTGATCTCCAAAATATCCTTTCGTTGCTGTAAAATATTTATCATTAAAGGTTTAAATTTTCATTTACTCTCGTCGCCTTTTAGATCAGCGTTTCCTTAGTTGTTTTTTTGTTTTGTTTTCTTCTTCTGCCAGGAAATGAGTCATCCAGATTTCCCCAAGATCTTTACGAGGGTCTGAGCACTTTGGGCAAACTCCATAAACGTTCAGCCTCAAATGAAGACAATAACAAACAGTTTCCATCTGCCCCCCTCCCCCCTTTTGTAAGTCTGTTAATGTTTAAAAC
This sequence comes from Furcifer pardalis, assembly GCA_030440675.1. Lineage (NCBI taxonomy): Eukaryota > Metazoa > Chordata > Lepidosauria > Squamata > Chamaeleonidae > Furcifer > Furcifer pardalis. Next base: position 8,030,376 of record CP126898.1, read on the forward strand.
AGGCAGCTGCTGGAGGCCTAGACTAGGGATTCCCAACCTGCGGCCCATAGGCCGAATGCGGCCTGTGGCACAATTTCATCTGCCACTCCCGCTGCCTTCCACCTGACCAGGAAGTGCCATGTAGTGGAGGAAGGGCAAAATGACCGTCCGGCCCCCAACACTGTCTAAGGGAGCGTGACCCGGCCCCCGGCTTAAAAAGGTTGAGAACTCCTGGCCTAGACAATGAAAGGCTCTCCTGGTTTACTCAGAAGATCACAAGGTGAGGAGACATCAGCGCTGGCTATCTATGCCCCATCCAATTGATCTTGGGTGGCCTCTCAACCAAATGTGCTGCAGCGGGTCCGGTTTTATACTTTTAAAGACATTTTTACAGAGCTTAGTGACTGCAATCTGAAATAAAGAAGTAAGTTGACCTTCTCAAAGGTAATGGCTCTCATACCTGAAGTGTCATGGCTTCATTTTAGTGCTACATAATTCAGGCTTACATAATTATTGCTATCTTCTGTTGCTCTGCTCAAAGACAACTAATCCTTTGACCAATTTCCCGACATACCCAGAAGCCTAGCAGGACAGAAGCCTTACCTCCGACTCTGCGGCAGTGAAGATTTCCGAGCTACAAGTTGTGTCAGACGCTGAAGCCACGATGGGAGTTCAAGCCAGTCCTAAATAAAACCAATAGCAAGCAGTAAAATGAATTAAAGAGACACCTTCCAAACTTGCCTTTCGTCTATGCAATCCAATTCCTATTTTTAAACTTTTGACTTTAAAAGAGAACAATCTGGAATAATGCACAGTTACCATCCATGTAAACGTATCTTGCAATTTATTTTGGGTTTTGACTGGCAAAGAGAGAACGGAGATATCCGGGGTAGCAGGTAAATTTAATAACGCGCCAAATGATAATAATTTCGTGTCAGAAATTATTATGGGTTGAAAGGATTTTTGCTGGAAAAACTCCACTCAGGGGACGCCCGAAGGTGACTCCTTTCATGTCCCCAAGATCTTTTCCCACCCAAGTGGTCCCTATTTATCTACTTGCCATTTCTTGCTTTCAAACTGCTAGGTTGGCAGGAGCTGGGACAGACGACAGGAGCTCACTCCATCATGCAGTACTTCGGTCTTGAACTGTTGACCTGCCGACCTTCCAGTCGTCAAGTACAGTATCTTAACCGGTTTCTGTGCCGAAAATGCAATTCTCCCCTCTACTTTCAAAGAGACAAAGCAGCACAAAATCCATTCAACAAAACAATTCAAAAGTTTTTTATTGGGATACCTCAAAAGATACAATAAAGTGAAACAAGAAATTGTTTACAGTATTGCCAGGACAAAAACCAGAGAAAGCCACATCAGCCGCAAAAGAAAGTATTTTTCCACCAATGAGGAACAAGGCGCTTGCTACCTAAAATTCAACTTGCTTCTCTGAAATCCATTCTTTACAACATATATTGGTTGTTTTTATACTACGGGTATAGTAGGTGATCCTACTCAAGATTAACTGGAATGTTTGCTTCCACTCTTGCCCCATTTACACAAGCTGGATATTAAAACATGGCTCTCTGGGTAATGTCAACATAAAACTTGCTACCGCCGTAGATTTAGCATCTCATTTGAAAAATATAAAAATGAGTCTGTCAATCTCACGTTAAGAAATAAAAAATGGTACTCCCAGTTAATGCTGGTGACTTATATATTAAATGGCCAATATAGGTTGTAGCCTTCCCCAAACGGTAAGTCTGAGACCATCTGGCACCAATGGGTATTCAGTTAACAGTGTTTGTCACAGTTTCATGACATACAATTGAAACAAGTTGCAGAGCAATTGAGAGACACGTTGGGAATTTTGAAGTTGCCACATCTTTAAAAAGTCACAATATAGTACTCGTAAACTAGGAAGATTAAAAAATAATGCTCTAGCCCCATTCTATAATACAGTATGCTCAGATTCACGCATTGCTCTAGATCAGGGGTTCCCGACCCACGGCCCGCAGCGCCATTTCATGTGGACCACCACCACCTGGAAGTGCCATGTGGTTCCTTTTTAATGTACAGGCTGCCCCCATCGTGCAAGCAGGGCAAAATGGCCGTCCGGCCCCTACACTGTCTGAGGGGGTGTGACCCCGGCCCCTGGCTTGAAAAGGTTGGGAACCTCTGCTCTAGATTTTGATGTATAATGGATTCATGCCAATAAACGCAGCAAGCCAAATCCGTGTGTCGAACAAGGCTGAGGGAAGCGGAAAAGACAAGCTCTAATCCAGGGCAAGCAGTGAACGTTGCCGATGTTGATGCTGCAATGGTGGAATGCTCTTCCAACAGTGACAAGATCTCCACAGGTATTATTCGTCTGCAAATAATGACTGCCAGGTAAAATCAGTTCTCATTAGCGTTAATGCCACACCCAAAAGAACCTGGGCTAACTCAGATGCACACACAATGTAAAGACCCTTCACACAATGCAACCCAGTGGACACAGGATGCATGGCAAACGCCACATCAGATTTATTTATTTATTTATTTATTTATTTATTTAGATTGGATCTAATGTGCCCATGTGATGCTTACTTCCTTGGTGTTTGTCAATATAGGATTAGGCCTTCCCTCCTGCACATGGTTGAATCCATGGAGATGAGCAACAATGGAGATGTTTGGAGTACTTCGACCGCCACCCAGGCATGTCATATTGTTTGCTTATTATATGACAACCATGGCTACTGAGTTCAAATAATACGCACACACGCACACTCTTTCTCTCTCCAATGTACGTACATTTTGCCAGCACATTTCTGGATGTGCCAATGAACATTCTCCCCAAGAACCAGCTTGTAGTCTGTTCATCTAGTCTAGGGCTGCCCAAGCTATGGCCCATGGGCCAGATCTGGCCCTGACGCCAATTCAACCCACGCCATCCTTGTTGCTCCCAGAAGAAGTAAAACGCACCCATATGGGTGCGATTTACTTCCGCTTCCAGGAGTAATGAGGGTGGCACAGACCGGATGAATTGTCATCGGGCTGGATCTGGCCCACGGGTCATAGTTTGGGCACTCCTAGTTTAAGTAGAGAAAATGGCCACCTAAAAATCTATCTCATCCTGTTGCAAAACAGATGGCAAGGCGCGTTTTACTTCCGCTTCTGGTGGGAGGAACCACGTGACCGGCCCGCTGAACCACGTGACCAGCCCGCGGCCTAAAACATTTGGGCACCCTTGATCTATGCTAAAAAGGAAAGCAAAACCTAGTCGGTAACACATACAATGTTCACATAAAATAGCTGTTACAATTTATAAAATACACACACATATATAAAATAAATGTTAAGACCAACAGTAATTTAAAAAAAAAACAGGTAACAAAAGTGCTCAAGTTGGAGGGGAAACGGCAAACTTATCCAGAAAGAACACACAGAACTTTAAATACATTACATTGCAAAATATGGTTAGAGGGAAAACACTCTGTAAAATGTTCTTCAAGTATTAATGCTTTGATGTAATGCTGGAAAGTTCAGTAACCAGACTGATCTTTTTATGCATCAACCAACAAATAGCGGTGTCTGGATTCTATTTTTCATCCAAACTTTCAGACTGAAGCACCCAGATTTAAAGAACTTTCTGTTACACTAAATTAAGAGTCCATTCGCCTGCAGGTATTTCATATGGGATGCTACTAATATACCTAGAGTATCGGTTTTAGGTCTAAAATCTTCTACTGTCAAAACCCATAAAAATATTGCTCTATTTGGTATTTTTATTTATTTATTTAAAAAATGTTCCATTCCCCACAAATGATTTGTACTAGATTCCCTACCCACAATCTGATACACCAGCTTTGCTTTTTAATCTTGGGGGTTTTTTTTTTTTTTGGCATCCACATGAAACAAAAGGTTTGGATGAAGACTTACACATCCACCAGTACACGCAAAGGAGGAGGAGAAACACTGCAGAGGGAGGAGGTCTCTCCAATTTCTCTACTCCATCTCCAAGCCTTACATCTTTCCCAGCGCCCATAGAAATGCAAACATGCAACTGAAAAACTAGAGAGAGAAAGCTTAGGGCTGTGATGACGAACCCTGGCACTCCAGATGCTCTTGGACTTCCAATTTCCATAAGCCCCCGTGAATCCACATGAATGAGTTTACTTCAATTCATCTGGCCCATGCCGCCCTCGTCGCTCCCGGGAGCGGAAATAAAATGTGCCCGTGCTTCCAGGAGTGTCGAGGGCATTGTCGCTCTAGGAGCGACGAGGATGGCGTGGGCCGGATGAACCACAGTAAAACCATTTGTGTGGATTCATGGGGCTTCTGGGAGCTGAAGTCTAAGAACATCTGGAGTGCCAAGCTTCGACATCACAGGCTTAGGGGATTCTGGGTTTGGAAAGGGTAAAACACTTTCCCTTTCCATTGGCTCCACTCTCAAATCACGAACGGTGGGTTTTCAGCCTCAAAAACAGCTACCTCTTATGTCTTTGCATGCAATGAGTCTAACCCGAAGTCATTTAGGTCTGAAATACCAATAATGCACTGATAAAGAGGTCGAACAGTTCCGTTCCCCCCTCCCCAAATCCTTCACCCGATTTTTTCCTCTCCTCTTGGGGAACCTTAAATTCATCTTCTGATTTTTCTTTACGAGAGGAAGCAAGAGAAGCATATTACATGAGCAGCCATACTAACGAAGAAGCCGTGCTTGGTGGCGCTATTCCTGGCTAGCATTGCAAGTCACCGACAGTGGGGAGACCGCTTACAATGTCAGTACATTCATGGTTGGCAGTGGATACTGTACCAGAGGGAAGGTAGTTCAAGTTCTTTATTGTTATAGCCATAAAGCAACAAAGGGGAGGTTCAAGAATTGTAAAACGATGTGCCATAAGTTAAATGCAGTTTTCAGTCCCCTCGTTTTTTAGACAGAGTATGCTAGACCCGTGACGGTGAACCTTGGCACTCCAGCTGTTCTTGGACTTCAATTCCCAGAAGCCCAAGTCCCTGTGAATCCACACAAATGGGTTTAGTGCGCTTGGGCCTCTGGGTACTGAAGTCTGAGAACAGCTGGAGTGCCAAGGCTTGCCATCATGGCACTAGACTGATGTTTCCATGTATCACAGACTCACAGAAACTATGTGCCAGCCTGCACAAGCTCTCTTGCTGTTCCTCAAACAAGGGGGTCAAGAAGGATCTTTATTAGCAACCGAAGTGATGGTACCACTAAGCAAACAAATCCCCATGGGTCCAAACCTACTCATTAGGGAAAGATGTGCCTCCCCTTTGAGGTACTTTTTCCAGGAGAAACTCTGGAGACCCAAACTACTGTTGCCTAGATACGCCTCAAGATGAATTCTGGTTACACTGCACTTAACATCAGGTAGGAGGGCGGAAGGTTCATAGATCGAAAAAACTCATTCATATTTAAATAAAGCACCAGAATAAGGTCATTCAGCAAAACAAGGTCTAAATTTAGCTGTTCTTACTACAGCTCTTTGGATTTGAATGCCTAAGAGGTAACTATACAGACACATACATTTAAATAGATATATTCAATATCTTCTTCCATCACAGTGTATTCATATAACTTCCCAGATGGTTTATTTGGGAAAGAATTTCTCAACTTAGAATAGGGGCAGGATGAATTAATCTTCGGTGAAAGATTAGTCCTACTTTTACAACAAAGATTATAGGTAAAGTGCAGTATAGATCTGAAAGCCTATTAGGTGGTGTTCGAAGAAGTTAGAAGGAAAGAGCCACACTTTGAAATGACACAAAGGAGTTATGTTAGAAAGGAGAAAAAGGGTCCACTTGTAAGGCTTTCCATACAATTCAGGCTATTAACTATTAAAGTAGTGTATTAATCTTCTTCCATACATTTTTCTTCTAATACATTTTAGAACAGATGGGGGGGAGATGTTAAAAAGTATTCAAATCTCTTGAAAGTTGTGCATAAAATGTCCTTTAAATGAACTTTGCACACATATCTATACCGTGGAAGTGTCTGGTTGAGTCACCCCCACGTTGAAGCAGCAGTTGGGGGGAAATCACACACGGCTGTTTCTTTCACGTAACAGTATTATAAAAATGTGCTTAGGGACGATTCAGCCAGCAAATCAGACACCCCGTTTAAAAAACTAGCATGCTACATTTTAATTATGAAGACATTAAGTCAATTTGTCACTTTCTTACCTGCTTGGCCAGCTCCCACCCACTTGCAAGTAGAGTAACAGCTACAGGCTTACTGCCACCTTTTACACAGAGACGAAAATGACATGGTGTGTTTAAGTACTGCGTCAGCAGGACCTTTCTCTGATATCTCAACCTCTTTGTCCAGTGCATTAAAACTATACAGCTACATGGAACCAGCCATTAAACACAATGGATGTACTTGTCCCTGTTCAAGGGACAGTACCAAAAACATTTCACACTGATATATTAAAAATAGGAGCTGCATATTTTGCATCATATACTCAATAGACTTATCTAGACATTCTTCCTTTAAAAGAACAAAGTTGAAGCGGTCTTTCTTAGGAATGTACTGATTCAGGTAATCTGTTCTACAGAATTACTGTCTTGGTTATCCTTGTAAATTACCGTTCGCCCCCCTTCTCCCCTCCTTTTGTTTGTTATACAAAAACAAATCTTTTAAAAAATAAAATAAGCCAAGACCAACTGACCAAACCTTTCCATCCGTCTGGTCAAAAGATTTCCATTGGTCGCAGTAGACAGTAACTTTCTTAGATGTAATAACGGTTACTAGAATATACCATGTCCTTTTCACTCCAAAGAAACCACACAGCAATATAGGGAGAGGTGTATAAAAGACTGGTTGATCCTGCATATTTTCTCCAAAACTGTTCACACAGACCTCCTCCAAGACTTTGGGGCAGGTGATACAGTTTTTAAAAATAAAAGCATGCACAGAACAAGGGAGCATTTAAAGTCAAAAGAGAGGTACTAGCCAGTAAAAGTAATTTGCAATTAGAAACTTCTTCCTGTAGGGTTTTTAGAAAAAGTTAACCCAAAGCAAATGTTCACACAAGAAATACCTACACAAAAAAGAAAGGAATGTACACAAGAGAAACAAGACAAAAGATGGCCGGGGAGGGGAGGGGGAGAAAAAGCCACAACGTTACACTACTTAGTTTGGAGGTTCCAAAAAAAAAAAAAAAAAGCAGCCACTTTCTCAACTGCCCCCACCACAATCCTTTTTTTTGCATCAGTCTTTTATAAAGCATGTTCCACAGAATAACTGTCCATAAGGAAAAAGCAGCATTCCAATTTACTCCCAGCCATTGTCTTTGATCATGTGCGCCAGTTCGATGATGAATTTGCCTTCTTTGTACTTCTGACTGCTCTCAAATGCATGCTCCTAGGTAAGAACAGGAAAGATTAGGTTTCTGTGACTCACCCGCCTCTAACAAGACAACTTCTTGCATATCCATAAGCATCATTCAAGAGAACTTGCATTTTTACATCTTGCCTCTGCTTAAACATTAATTAAAATCCACTGGCTCTTCCCTTCACAGTTAAACTCTCTATAAAGTTACACACGTCAAGTTTGCCCCCCACCCCTTAACATGGTGTCAGACAACAATCCCCTGTGACTGAAATATGGCAAATACTGCAACCCAAACCCCACTCATTTATTACAAAGTACCAACATGGCAATTTAACCTGAATACAGAGGTTTTAGTTTAGAAAAAACAACTCACCTTCGCCACAGAATCAACAGGCTGCCATCCGTGCTACACCCTCATGCCGCATGTGAGCCACCCGCCTTACCCCAGACAGGAGGGAGGAAGCACTCCCATTGGGCTGGTGGGTAGAGGGGCAGGGAAAACTCTATGCTGAGGGGGAGGAAGCGCTCCTACTGAGCTGCTGGGCAGAGGGGCAGGGCAAACTCTGTGTTAGGGGAAGGGAGGAAGCGCTCCCATTGGGCTGCTGGGCAGAGGGGCAGGGCAAACTCTGCTGGGGCAATGGCACGCATGCCCACAGAGAGGGCTCCGAGTGCCCCCTCTGGCACGTGTGGCATAGGTTCACCACCACTGCAGTGGCTCAAGATAGCAATAATGAGCAGAAATGACAGACCTTTCAGGTTACAATATGCTTGCGGAACACTAAAGCAAACTTCTACAATTAGCAATTTTCATATGAGTTGGTTTTCCTGTCCCACTTATAAAATCTACACAACTAGCAGCTCTTCGTATCATCACATTTCGCTTTACACATGTGAAGAAGGACACATAGGAGAAAAAGACAATGGCATGGATAAGAAGAAAGATATCAGACATTAAAGCAACAACCACCAGGACACCTTATTATGGAAACTCATTGATGCAACCTTTATAGTACACAACTTCTGCATTATTTTTAAGGGGGGGGGGGTTTAAACATTAAGCATTCCTCCTAGGAAACACAGCCCTCAAGCAGCTGATAAATCTGAAAAACAACCCTCCACTCCTAGTTTAAGGGACACTAGTTCTACCTTAGCAAGGAGACAGCCTCTAGGCTTCTTCTTACTCTCCAAGGAACAGGAGGTACCACAGGCTTACTTTCTGCTGGTAAATAAAGCTTAACATTCTGGGAGGAACATGGGATTGACAGCAAACAGACACAGCCCACAGGAACGACCCTCAGCTCAACTTCAGGACCAAAGACAAGATCACTCTGGAAGGAGCCAACGTTTCCCTCACAAAGACAATTGTCCTGAAACCTGCTTACATATGAACTTTCTGCTCCAAGAAGCAGGATCGGCATTGGGGGTTGAATGTAAGAAAGGTCTGAAGCTTCACAGCCCAGCAAGGTAGTCTCATTCATGTGGATTCACAGGGACTCAGGCTTCTGGGAACTGCAGCCCAAGAACACTTGGGGTGCCAAGGTTGGCCATCACTGAACTAGTGCCCGAGTCTCCATTCCTTGCTCTTCCTCTTCCTCCTCCATGGGGTCATGTTTTTTTCCACCCAGTTTCTCAGAAGCTACCAGTACCCAACAGCCTTCAGTTGCTCTGACTTCTCCCCTTCTAAGCAGAGGTGGACTCAGGAGATTCATGTCCTAAGTTTGGTCAGGACAAAGATCCAAGGATCAACACACAAGTCCAGTCATTTCAATCCTATCGGAGAGAACCAAGTAGTTACAAACACATCATGCTTGAAAATGGACCATTGCTTACATATTTCCATCCAAGAGTGGTTTTGCAGTTTTCACAATAAATATCTGCTACTGCATGCAAGCCTGTCAAAAGAACTCTCTCTTCCGCAGGACCACAGCCTACATTCACCCTGCAAGAGAAAGTAGGAAAAACATCAGTTATTGCACAGTGTCTTCTACCTCTTTCTCCATCCTGTTAATACATAGTTATTTAACGCTAGCTAGAAATGATGGAAAGTTCAAACCACAGACATGAAAAGTCCTAGCCTTCCCTCCACCGATGACCTCCCAGACATGTTCATGGCAACAATGAGAAACCGCATGGAAGAAGCTGTGGTCTGATCTAGCAGGGCTTTCCTTATTCCCTTCTCAGGACCAGCATTTCCCAAACTATGTTTTGCGGAACACTGGTGGACTTCAATTCCCAGAAGCCTATGTCAGGACACTGGCTGATCAGTGCTTTGGGGGATTGAGTTAGGCTTCTGGGAATTGAAGTCCAAGAACCAAACGTTGGAAAACACTGATCTAGAACATGCAAGCAAGCCAATATGCGGTCTTTTGTTAAACCTGTTCTATACCATACAGCAGGGATTCTCAATGTGACCTCATTTCATGCCCACCACCACCTCCACCACACCAGGAAGTGCCATGTAGTGGAGAAAGGGAAAAATGGTCCCCTGGCCCCCGAAGCTGTCTGAGAGAGCGTGACCCGGTCCCTGGTTTTAAAAGGTTGAGAACTCCTGGCATACAGCATAAGAATTGATATTGTACTTACACTGAATTAAAAAGGTAGGCTCGTCCCTGGCTTCCTTGAAAGGACTGTAAAAAGAAAGAGGGAGGGTGAGATTAAATAGGTTATAAAAAACCATCATGGCTGAAATCCAGTAGTAAGTTTCAATTGTAGTATGGAACTGTACTCAATGTGACTGCTTTCAACTTACTACTGCATTTTGGGCAATGTAACATTCCCTCCACAAAAGACTAATTTTAAAAACATTAAGAGAAGCACCTCTCTGGCACTAGGAGGAGGGCCTTCTCTGTGTCTGCCCCGACCCTTTGGAACCTCCTGCCAACTTAATTACGCCTACAGACAGAGCTCCTGCCCTTCCGGAAGGGCCTTAAAACCTGGCTGGCAGGGCAAGTGTGGGGATCTAGGAACGTAGGGTCCCATGTTGGGTGGCTGATCTAATGGGACAGCCACCCTTCCTGCTTCTCGCTGTTTATGTGTTGTAACTTTTAATTTTAAAACCCTTTTAATATTTTATAAATTATAGCTTTTAACTTGAGTTCTAATTTAAATTTTAATATGTGTAGGGTAGGATGGGATTGGTCAGTCTGTTACACTGACGTGGGAATTTATAGTTTAAGCTATGCCTTTTTGATTCTTGTTGTAAGCCGCCCAGAATCGGGTTTACCTGATTGGGGGTGGGATAATAAATTTGAATAAATAAATAAATAAGCAAAGCATGCCACATGATATATGTATGAAATGCATACATATCTATTAAGTACAAATCCAGCCATATCTATTATTTACAAATCCAGTCATATCTATTATTTTAAGCCATGACTCTTCAGATCTGACTTACTAAGCTGGAAATCTGTTGTCTGAGCTCTAATCTCAGACCAAATGAATACATAAGTTAAATTTGATCAAACTTCAGATATTCTTAATAGTACAGCTAATGTAATCAATGGTGAAGTTGTAATCTAAATTCCTCATTTCTAGTTTAAGACTGCAACTAGACCCAGATAGTGTAGATTTCATACCTTCATCATCACTCTATTTTAAACAACATTTTGAAGGTTTGGTAATCATTACAATGTGGTAAAACATCTCAAAATATGGTCTAAGTGTAGCAATTAAGAAAGTGTACTGTGGTCCCTTAGCCAATGTTAACATCAAATATTCTCATGTCAAACCCCACCCAGCAAAAAAAAAAAAAAAACACAACCCAACAACAAACAAATCTGTATACGGATAATCATACTTTGGTTTCCAGGATTTTTCTGACAGCACTTAACTAACACATTTGAAAATATTTTGAGATCTTGATATTTTAACTCAGTCTAGCTATTACTTTGACTGCCCATTTTTCCTTGCATATTTAGTACGCTGACATAGGAGATAATATGAATTGTTGCTAAGAGCATTCTACAGCTAATTCCGTTCCACTCATTTTGTCTGAGAAAAGGCGGTATCCGATAGCACATATTTACCCTCAAATGCAAAGATAAGTTTTTGCAGGAATATTTGGCCTAAGACACTAAACACTGCAGGCTTGTCATAATTCAAAACACATCTTGCTTTTAATCAAATCATTATTTTCATTTAGCAAAACAAAAGCAGAAGGCACAGATGTAATTGCGCTGAATCTTAGAACATCAGCTTCAGGGAATTAGAGAACAAATGATTTCCCTAGCAGACAGACAGTCTCCATTATGTCAGTGACTTTTTGGAAGCAAATCAAATTTTAAGTTGTGAAGTAAGTAAAAATAAATAAACATAACACATTTCCTTTCCCTCTACTACGACTGGCCTTTCAAACGTATTACAGTCTTAAAGGTTTCTTTCTCTAACTTGGAAGAGTGTCATTTGAACACTGGATTTCCTGGCACAGAACTGGATTGTCTCATGCATGCAAAATACAGATAACTAACCATAAGCTTGAATTCACTGCTCTACTTCTTTCTATGTAATATTTATCTCACTTTTCCCCTAAGGAAATCAGATTTCACATTCAACTTTTCTGTTCTTGCAGCCACATAATCCTCCACAGACTATTAGACCAGAATAATAAACTAGATGGACTGTTCATCTGATTCAGCAAAATTCTTCTTATGTTAAAAGATTTGGGCTGATACCAAAGGCCTGACACAAAATTACCCCATGTTTGACTTTGATTTAAAAGCTTTTGAAACTAGTTCTCCTGGACAAAGTCCATGACTATATCTAGCTAGTCTTTCCTATAGCCCAAAAGATTATCACACTGACTGCTGTTGATGGCAGATGTAGTCCAAAGTATCAGATGTAGTCCAAAGTTTTAAATTGAGGGTTTTTAAGGAATATTTTAAAGAGTGTTTTATTGTGGTTTTTTATGAATTGTGAGCCGCCCTGGGTCACCTCGGTGAGGAGGGTGGTTGAGAAGTATGAATAAATAAATAAATAAATATCTGGGTGAAGTTTTCTCTAGCCACTATGGTCTCCTGCTGCCATAGTGGAAAAGAGAGAACCGAGGAAAGAGTGCGAAATGGCGCCTAGGGGTGGGCGGTACGATGGGCGGCCGTTACATTCAAACTTTTGTCCAATCAGCTTGAAAGCTCCAGTCACGGCTCCACATGGGCACAAAACCCAAAAGTGGGGATTCACAGACTATACAAAGGAGAATATGCAATTCCTTCTTGGTCACTTATAATTTAAAAGCTATCTGATTAGTCAAAGTTCTCAAGAAAATGTACATGGTTATATATTCCAGATGTAAACAACAACTCTCAATGTTGTTTAAAGGCATTAAAGATTTGTGCTAAATTAACCCTGCAACGGTGATGGGAAACCTTTTAAAGACCGAGTGCCCAAATTGCAACCCAAAACCCACTTATTTATCACAAAGTGTCAACACAGCAACAGGGGAGGAAGGAGGAGGAAATGCTCCCATTGGAGTATTTGTTTTTAGAATCATATTTTATCTAATGTATTTTATCACATTTTAACCAGATATGGTCAGATGACTAATCAGTTAATAAAAAATACTGGATCATTCACTCCCCCCAATGGCTATTACATTCCCATCTGGTCATCAACACAGGACTGTCTTGCTTCCTATAGTTTGAAGGGATGGAACTTCTCTGGGACTTTTCTAATGAGTACATTTTATTCCAGCCATAACTGGGAGGAATGCTGTGAGTTGAAAACTGTCCCTTCTTCCCATCTTGGCACAGCTGTTTCTTGTAAGATGGCACCACTCTCTCTGAAGCACCCATTCCAGGAATGAGAAGTCCCCCTGTGGGACCTGGGACCTACGTTGGGAACCACTGGTCTAAAGCCACTGGTCTAAACAGATTATTTTCTATATACCAACCCCTTAATATAAGTCAATATTTGTTCATGGCTTTAACTTATTTGCCTCAAACAAAACTGCATTTGTATATATTGCCTTCTCTTGTTAAAGCATGTCAGTTGAAAACCCAGTGGTCGATATCCTGTTTGCACAAGCCAAACTTATAGATACAAAGGTTAAATGTGCCAAGCATTACACCTAGTAACAAAGAATTGTACTCTGGAATTGAGTAATGTGGCGTGCAAACCCGGGACAACCGACGTGAACAATGCTGTAGCAGAAGCGTGACAGGGATAGCACTTCTACTTCAGCACTAGCACAATTACCATGCACCAAGGTTGTCTCAAAAATAGGATCTTGGCCATTATTTCCACACACAAAAATTGGTATCAAGAGAAGTTATTTATTCAAAAGCCCTGGTCAGGTAGGATTAGTTATGAACAATAGATGAATTATAGCATTCAAAGAGATTAACATGTCTGATAACAAAAAAGTATTTGTAGTATTTTTTTTCTCTTCCTACAAAAACGTATTGAACAGGGTTGTCTACAAACAATCTTGATTAAATGGTACGCTGTGAGAAGGAATGCAAACATCAAGACATCTATACAAAACTGAGATGCAGAAGGCTATGTTACCGAAGACCAGCCTGAAAAATGTGAGGTAAGGGACAGTAGACAAGACTCATGAGAATGCTTCTCTGATAACACTGCATCAATAATAATAATAATAATAATAATAATAATAATAATAATAATAATAATAATAATAATAATAATAATAATAATAATAATAATAATAATACCCTGCTACTTGGTCTAATCCATGTGTCCTATACTAAATCAAGTGTGCTTAATTCAAATCTGAAGTCTGATTCTGCCTAGGATGTAAGGATCTTAAGTTAGCAAATCTCAGCCTCTTGGTTAGGTTCTTGCATTGATCACAGAGAGTATATTTGCCACAAATGTAGCAAAAATTATCCAGTTTATTAACATAGCTGCACCTACTCATCTTTAGCTCAAAACACTCATTATGGCCTAGCTGTACTATCCAATAAGATGGTTTTGCACTAGAGACAAGCCCTTGGTCCATTTCGCCTTGTACAGTATACCTATTTCTGATGTCAGCTCACTGACTTGCCCAGACATGCCTGGCCGCTGCTGGGACATGCATGCCACCAGGCGACGTGATTCAGCAGAGGTGGAAGCAGGCATAGTGGTAGCTGCAACTGTTGCAATGTTTCCACGTAAAGCTGTATTACCCAATTACCAACCATTTGAACAGCTATAGCACACCTTGAAATGTATGTGATAGGCAAATTCTAAGTTCAGATTTGGAATCAGCACACTCGATGTCATGCAAATCACATGTGTTATTCCCAGTAGCAAAATCGTCGTTGTGCACTGTAATAGGACTGCACTCTCTTGTTGCTGGCTCCTATATGATCTTGCTGACATCAAAGCTCTACTGAAATGAAGTGATAATGGATTCCACTTGATCTATCCTGACAGAATGTGAAGCTCATTTTGTCCTTCGGTTAGACTGTTTGGAGCATTAATTCTGCCATGCCAGATTTGAAAATTAGTTAAGAATAAAGTGTTAATTCATAGCAGCTCAAATGCTGCTGGGGTGGTGAGGATGGAGGAAGGACTAACTACAGTAGTTTGGGACTAAGTGGAAGTCTTCAGAAAAAAATAGTTTCTGGCAGTAATCTAGCAAGCTCTTTAAAATGAATTGCAGTTGGCGTGAATTATTCCCCAGGAATTTCAGATTTATAAACTGTGCACTTCCAGTTTGACACGATTCAGAAAATTTTATTTAGCACTAGTTACATATGATAATCAAATTACTATTGTTACTTTCAAACATGGTTAAATCCTAGTATTTGATACATTGATAAGTAAAACAGTAGAAAATGTTGCAAAGTTTCTTCAACAATGGCAAGAATCACAGAAGTTGATATGTTGCAAAAGAGTAACAGGAGAGGGATGAAACATTTTCAATTGTTCCTCTCTGTTTAAAAAGATCACCATAGATCGTGTTACTCTGGGTTTTTAGGCAAACATGCTAGTCTTACCTTAAGTAGAACTTGAAAGTCCTGTTTAACTATGTGCTATAGGAAATTCCCATTCAAGAGAACGTTAAAACTACAGTGGTGCCTCACTTAAAGACCATAATTCGTTATACAGGATTGCTCTTTAAGCGAGTTTGCTCTTTAAGCAAAACACCATTGAAAGTGACCAATTGTGGGGAGGGTTGCAAACCCCGATTTATTTGTTAAGCGAGTTTTTGGTTGGTTTTATTTGTTAAGCGAAGCGAACATTCAGAGAAAATTCTGCTCTTTAAGCGAGTTACTCTTTAAGCGAAACGCTCTTTATGCAAGGTTTGACTGTATACATAATATAAAATACTTTTAACAACATAGTATGACATGATTCCATTTTATAGCCAGATCAAACCCATATTCAGCAATATTTAACAAAGCAACATTTCTCTCAAGACATTTGAATTTCAGAAATGTATGTGTAATATAAGTGCGCACCAGGGGTGGGATGTCAAAAATTTTACCCCACCGTGATGTCATCAGTATGGGTGGAGCTAACATCATGTTGTCATGATGTTGTGGGCGGGGCCAAAGAAAAAATAAAAATAATTAAAAATAAAATACTAGGTCGGAAGGAACTACAGAATGAACTCACCACAAGATGGCTTCATTTTGGCACTTTACAACAGTTAAAGAAGTTAGGTACTAAGTCTTTGCCTAACCAGTTCTCTAGGATAATATGCCTTAATGTAAATGTAAAACAGCTGTACCTCCTTAAGGGTTCAACAATTGGAACAGGAATTGGAACAGCACAGGTGTAGCTTATTGATGAGGTAACTCCAAGTCTTTGCTTAAAAACTCCAAGCCAGGCCGCCAGGACTTTTTAGGAACTGTGGTAGTACGTCAGTATAGGTAAAGGTATTAAATACACATTAAAATACACACAGACACACCACATCCAAAGATGAGTCACTTACCCTGGGGAACTTTAGGCTATAGGGAGCTTCAGACTAGCAGCTTCTCTTCCTCCTCCCCGCTTGGGAGGACAGCAAGGAGGCCATCCATACACGCCAAGCACTGTAGGCGTGCATGCACACCAAGTGCTTCACGCACATGCGCAGTGGGGGAACCAGTGAAAAGGTAAGCCCCGAAGGTGGTTCCCTCCAAAAGCTGCTACTGGTTCTCCAGGACACTGGGAAAAGTTACTACTGGTTCTGGAGAACTGGTGAGAACCTGTTACATCCCATCACTGGTGCGCACACATACATATTCACACACATATGCACACACACACACACACCCAAACTGATTAACAGGGGAGGCTAAATGTCTACTGACTATTAAAAGCAGAACTGAATCAAAAATATGTACATTAATTTGTGAAAGACATATTTGATAAAGAAGTTTGAGAGTCTTGCTTTTGGAACTGGAATATATGTGAATATTATCAAAATCTTTTTGTTGGGCATTTAAACAGAATGTTTATGGAGGTGATAATCCATGTATGTTATATATGTGTTTTCTGTAATTGTGCAATATAATTATGCAATGCAAAATATCATAGCCCCAAACTCTGCTTGCATAAATTATGGAGGTGACAGAGCTAATCTTTCACTGACAGTCTAGTTTAATATTTAACCATAGCATACAGACCACCCTTCATAAAGTGTACAATATGGACTGAATGAGGATGAAAAATACATTAAATATTATACTGTTTTTGTCACTCATCCTTAAAACATATTTTAGATCATTCTGCAGTCCTCTACGGCAGACTTCCGAGGTGCTTCAGAAAGCTGGAGGGGGAAGGGAAATCCAGCGTCCCATTAACCTCGGACTCTGCTCTTGGTTAAATAGAAGTTTAACATTGGATTCCGCCCCTTAAGCTGCTAAGCATCTTTTCAGCCTTACTCAATCCTTAGTAGTAACTTGACTCCTTTGCTGAAGTTAAAAACTCTCTTGTGAGGGTTATAAAACAAAAAACAAAGCATTGGAGGTTTGTGTGGTTGGGGTCCACCATAGTTGTTATTTTAAAATATGAAACTGAGAAGACACAATTGTGGAGCTAGGTGTAAGCAAGAATAGAAACTCCATATTCAGAACAGCTTGTCTCTTGTACTATCAGAGGGAGCTGGCTAAAAGTACAGACAATATGCTGGACTAGAAGGGTTTTGCTATGATCTAGTTCTTACTATTCCTTTTAAAAAATCTTAACCCACATGCTAGTCTTCAATTATGGGGTCTTATTTCACCTTATTTTATTACAGCTGTAAATTCTTTGATGCTTAGAAAAAAAACTTCGTGTAAACCAGTGAAAAATGGGGCTCTACATCAGCTGCACTGATCAAGTACTAGAAGCCATGCTATAACCTGTCATAGCACTTTTACAAACTCTCTAGAGATATTGCTTAAATGATGCTGAAAGCATAACTATTGTTAATAGGCCAAAGAGGAAGATGGGACTCATATATATTACTACATAATTCTTTCTGTTCCATCAGGCAACACAAATTTCAAGATTAATTTGTTTGGATTTTATTGCCAATCTGCTGAAAGAGGTTAGTAACAGCAGTATGCTTTCCCCTAATGTTACCTTTCATAGATTGGTAGTTCAAATTAATCATGATTACCTGATGTTCCATTGTTTCCAGCAGGTTTGTTTTCAATATGATAAAGTTTTGGAAATAATCATAGATATGAGAAGCACTTGCCATTTTATAATTTTAAAAATATGCATCTTACAATGTTTAAAAATTACAATGTTGTTGATGTTTGCTTTACACATCATATTTTCGAAGAAAATGCACATGTCATTTCATCAAGAGGTATTAACATCACCAGAGATCAGGACAAAATGATTTAAACAGTCTTGCAATTAAAGCATTTTTTAAAAAATAATGAAGCTTACTTCACACAGCACATTTACCCTTAGTGCTTTAACTCCCACAAGCCATTCAGATAGGTAATGTGTAGCCGGGGGGTGGGGTGGGGAGCTTACTAACATCACATTCTGTTGCAGCTAACATCTCTTCTTTATAGCAGTGAATTCAACAATGATAGGTTTCAGCACATCAGTGAAGACTGAACAGCTAGAGTACTCATCATTGTGTTAACAATAGGTCACTCTTATTGCGAGGAAGTCTACTGACATTCATTACTAGAGGAAACTATTATTCAGAAGGAACTAAGGAGGTGGATTGCAAAATACACTGGAAATCAGATTTTTCCCACCGTACCTCCACACTGTCAGCAGTATAGTGATTATAATTTTGCGCAGTTTGCAAACCTGGAAGTGTTTAAATTGATTTTAAGGTCAACGATGACTCAACTTCTTATACTAGCAATTCTTGCCATTGAAACAAAATTACTACTGCTATATATTTCAACTTTTATTCCATCACAGA
Organism: Furcifer pardalis; assembly: GCA_030440675.1. Lineage (NCBI taxonomy): Eukaryota > Metazoa > Chordata > Lepidosauria > Squamata > Chamaeleonidae > Furcifer > Furcifer pardalis. Next base: position 8,048,999 of record CP126898.1, read on the forward strand.
CCTGCAAATCTATTTGGGGGGGGGGGGGAGAGTAGAATTGATAGCATTTATAAGTACAGCTTAAAAAACCACCTCTCATTAATATCACACTAATTAAACCACCTGTAGCAGTTAATTAACAAGCACATTTTATTTTTACAAGGCTCAGTTCTATCAAATGTATGTAAAAGGTGATCTGCAACAGTATATGAAACCTGGAACAATCTGAAAGGGAAAAATTATAAAGAAATTGCCAGTCTGAAAACACATTTATGTTGGTAGATTTATTATTCAAAAATATAAATGCTTTCATCTAAGGAAGAGAAAAAACTTTATAACTCTTAAGGATTACAAACTCCAAGGAAGTAATCAAGTTTGTCTGTCTCAGGATGTTGGCAGAGGGCAAAATATTGTTTCACTTTGCAGGCTAACAGTTTCATTTCAGTGTGAGCTTTCATAGCTCTGAGTCCATTTCTTCAAATACAGAGTGCAGATATAGGTCCATTATATTTATTTCATGGCAGGAGATTCATCCCCAGGTGAAGAAACAGATAATAGACAATGTGATCATAGTTTGCTTATACAGGAACGTGACTACTGTAACAAGCTAGCATGTGACATCCTATACTTGGTTGTCACAAGAATCCGAAGAGTTGTGTATAAGACAGAAAATCGAGTCTATCAATGAAGACAACTATTTTATACAATAATACAGAAAGTTGTGTTATTAACATATGCATTATGCTTGTCCTCTCTGGGATCCTTAGAGATACAATGGAATCTGTTTAAGCAGCCAATTTCTGCTGTTACAGAATAGGTTAAGTTTAAATCATTCTCTTCCTAACTATGATAGAGAAAAAGAAAAGATAAACTAGGAAGTAGATTACCAGGCAAACAGGTTTTCTTCCTTTCTTTGACGTATAGTGCTTAGTGTAAAATCCATCCTGTAGCAACAGAAGCTGTTCAACTGGTAGCAAATGTATCTTAATCACATTATCCAAACTGCAAAGTGTATAAGTTACAATAGGCATACTTCACTGCTGTATAAGAAACACGTTATTTCTTCTAAACTGAATGTAAATATAAACTGACATATGTTTTGGAGAAAACTCTCTCCAGTTCCAGAAGCAAAAGAGGGGAAAATATTCTTCAAATCTCTATGTAAGAGTCAAAAAAACTTTTTGTTGAAAGATTTCTGCACATCTTTAGATCTCAAGGAGTGGCCTTAATTCAAAACTGTTAACAAAGTCCACTGAAAAATGGATGAAGAAATGAAGAAAGAATAAAAGAAAAAGTGCATTCAGTCACTAGAACAGAAACAATTCCCGCTGCAAAAACACTTAGAGGTTGTAGCTCATACCTGCCATTTCATTATCTGCGATTTGTTATCCATAGATCTAAAAATATTCAGTGAAAAAATTCCTGAAATGCATAACATATACGGTATATGTAATTCCAGAGCTAGCCACTAGAAGCCACTATCTACAATGTAATGTTGAGAAGGAACAGCTTGTGTTTCCAGGGGAATCATTTCCTTTCATTTCCTGAAAGACTGATGAAGACATCTGGAGCACACACATCACTCCTGAATGACTCAGGTATGTGTAATGTAACGTGGCATTCACTGCTTTCCATGGTTTCAGATATCCATGAACAATCTTAGAACATATCACCGCTGGATATGGCGTTGGGGGACAACCTGCATACATTTTAATAACCTTTCTCTCCATTTCCATATCTAAAATATAAAAATGCTACACATTAAAGTAATTTTCAAACTACTTTCATAAATATATGGCAATAATTGTTCCAAATGTTTCATCCTATAATACAACAGACTCTGGTGTATAATTAAATATTAAATACATTTATATTTTGCATTTTAGGTCACTACATATAATTTAGATTACTAGATGGTCTCTAGAAGAGTCCTGCTACTTGTTTCTTCTTTTTAAAATCATCAGGGATTTATCGCTTTAATTTAAAGTTACCATCATACTGACAATAGTACTTCACACCAGTGCAAACCTGTTTGAAATAATAACCTGGCCTAACAAGAGACAAAAACTTACCATAAACAGCAGTACCTAAATGAACAGAAAGCATGCAAATTCTTATTCAATGTGCTTCTAGTAGTGCCTTCAAACATGCAGCTGTGGTTTAAGCAATTAGAATAGTCTATGAAACATCGGATCAAGTACTTATGAGCTAGAGACAGGCAACTTGCCTTGGAAATCAGTTCGTCATGATTGGCTAGATGGGCTCTGCAGTGGATACAGCTGTATGTTCGGTGACAGTTTGGCAGGTAAGCCTGGAATGTTTTGGATTTTGTCATTTTTACCATTTCTGTTCCTGGTTCCTCACTCTGATCAGGGCTGGCACTTGAAGAATTGCAACTCTGCTGAACTTGCTGACATAAGAAACACTGGAAAATGCAAGCAAAAGCCGTCGTTGTTCTGGAGTGTGTGTGGCACTTTCCACACAGACACCACAGAAGAAACCGTTAAAGCCTGCAAGAAAAGAGGAGGAAACGTCATAAGCCTCTTCAAGTCCCCTTACAGTACACATGTCTGATTGAACATCTCACCATCAGGAAAGATTACAATAAAGCATGCAAATCAGATTCTGGGTAAAAGCACCAGTTTCCACCCCCACACTGCCTGTCAGGCTGTCCTTCTACATGAGGCCTGTTTGGCATCATCCACATTCTCAGGATCAAGCTTCTAAATGTTTCATTCAAACCATCCTGTCACATTCAGATATACAAACTGCTTCAGATGCTATAGAAAGTGCTTGCACCAGCAAATTTCTGAGGTGCTGCAGTTGCTATCTAATTTTTGTATGCCATTCTTTGTATCTTACCCTCCTTCCCCCCCAAAAGACTAATTCATAAATCATCCAAGAGATGTTACATTGCCATTTCTAACATTACAATGTTACAATAAAATTGTGTTACAATAGAAACAAGTTAAAATGAGTATTTGTATACTTCCCCTCTCCCCCAATGAAAACTTTCAGTTGTTATTGTTCATGTTATCTACAATTTAAATGTATACCTGAACCTGTGGTTAATCTTAATTATCATGTTTGTGATAGTATTTTGTTTGTAATTGATTGGGTTTTAAGTTATGTTGTTGTATTGTTTAGGCTGTATCTGGTTTTATATATGGTTGTTCTTTATATAGTATTACAAGCTGCCCAGAGTAGTTTGGGATAAGAAGTTAATTCATTAATCCACAATCCCATGTTAGAAGTTGGTTCCCCCACCCACCCACAAATAAACTATTATTAACCATGAATTGATTTGGATAAAACCATCAAGGTATAGCTAAATCAAAAGTAAAAATATCTAAGCACCTGCACCATAACTATATCAGAAGAGGACTAATGTAGCTTTATTTTTATTACAACTCGTTATATTTTTATTGCAACATCTGAGTGCAGCCAAATAATGGGATTCTACAACAAAAACAAACTGCAGAGTATGGCTTATTTTTTCATCATCATCATCATCATCATCATCATCATCATCATCATCATCATCATCATCATCATCATCATCATCATCATCATCATCATCATCATAATAATAATAATAATAATAATAATAATAATAATAATGTGTCAGAAATTATTCTGGGTTGAAAGGATGTTTTCTGGAGAAACTCCACTCAGGGGATGCCCGAATGAGGCTCCTTTCATGTCCCCAAGATCTTTTCCCACTGAAGTGGTCCCTATTTATCTACTTGCAAGGCCTTGGTTTCGAACTGCTAGGTTGGCAGGAGCTGGGACAGAGACAGGCGCTCAAACCGTTATTCAGTACCTGGGTCTCGAACTGCAGATCTTCCAGCTAACAAGGCAAGTTTCTTAACCACTGAGTCACTGTAGTCACTGCTTATTTTTGATAACTTTTTATACTATACCAGGTTGCTCAAGACAAACTATCTAGAGATCATTTCCAAATACAGTAAAACACCAGATAACTATTGGATCGGATAACGCTAAAATCGCATAACGTTAAGTAATCTGGGGAGGAGAATTGGATTGAATAACGTTAAGGTCCTATGGGATGGATCGGATAACAACTGCTAAAGCTTGTGTGGTTACAATGTATCTCTACGGAGCTTTAACATTATCCGATCCATCCCATGGGATTTTAACATGGATCTGATAACACTAAAAATCGGATAACACCAAGACTTGTGGAACCAAGTTTTAGCGTTATCCGATGTTTTACTGTACATGGCAGAAGGTATCAGCAGATGGGATTATGGACACCATTAAATCCTGTTCATGAGGCAAACGCCAGCTATTTGCTGAACTGGGAAGATATCCCCCATAAAGCCTCCATGCTCATGCGGTGGTTGACTGATAACCCCATCTACTAAAGCCACTTGTCACCCAACAATATCAACTGGGTTTAATATCAGACTAATCAAGGTTCCCAGGTCAATCAACTGGCCCAGATATTGAGCTACCTTAAAAGTTATTTTAAAAAGTTCTGTTATTTTTGTAAAGATAAGATGGAAACAAAACATTTGCACACGTAACATAAATCAGAATGGCATGAGGCACTGTTATGACAGCAGTGACAACTCAAAATACCAGACAGCAGAAGTAAACTTTGCCTGCAACAGCAATTCTTGCTGAAGCTTTTCAGACATTTTAAAGTTTTAAAAAGTCTGTCTGGTTTTTCAAGGGAACAAAAAGGCAATGCTAGAGCTCCTGAGCTGATAAACCCTTTGAGAATAATGACAACTATACAGTCAAACCTCGCTTAAAGAGTGCCTCGCTTAAAGAGTAACTCGCTTAAAGAGCAGAATTTTCTCTGAATGTTTGCTTCACTTAACAAATAAAACCAACCAAAAACTCACTTAACAAATAAATCGGGGTTCGCAATCCCCCCCCCCAAAAAAATTGGTCCTTTACAATGGTGTTTCGTTTAAAGAGCAAACTCACTTAAAGAGCAATCCTGTGGAACGCATTATGCTCTTTAAGCGAGGTACAACTGTATTTTATATACTACAGGACCACCTCAACATTTTTAAAATTATCTCAATAGTAATGTCGGGTAAATGTTCTTTCATTTCAGCCATCCAATGTTATATAACATACAATATAAATCAATCTTTGAATTGAGTAGTTCCAAACTTTTTGCCATTATGGTCTGCTTGTTGTTTTTTGAGAAACCTCATGTTTTCTATTCACATTTGTACTCTGCCATCATTCCATCTGTTCTAACAAAAAATTCACTTAATCATTTAAAATTTAAATAAAATCTTTATAAAAATTAGAACATTTTTCTTCAAAAATTTTAGAATTTTATTACAGAAATCTATTGATGATGAATGTAAATAATTATTTTATGAAAATCTCAATCTTGCATCCTTTCATGGAACTTATTCATAACCCCCACCCGCTGGAAGCCATCATTGATCCAGGTTGAGAACAAATGAATGAAAACAAGACAAAAATTACTCAGAAAAACATGATTTCTTTATTACAAATTCCTAATTTCAAGAAGGAGTTCAGTAGTATTTCATCAGTATATTAGTTCACCTTACCACCACACAGTATAACATACTATTAACATTTATATTTTCCTAGCTTTCTAACTTAATTTTGAATAAAATTTATTCATTTATTTGTTGGATTTATATAACCACCTTTTTTGCCTGAAAGACCCAAGGTGGCTCACAACATCAGCTAAAACCCATATCCAATACCAATTAAAACCAAATACTATAAAACTATCTTAAAACATTCTTAAAATCTCCCCAAACCCCTTTTAAAAAGGACACCCAAGCAGGAGTAAATAAGTAAAATGCTTGACTATTAAAATCTATTTCTTAAAAATATCAGATACTAATGATTTGAGCACACAATGTAGGGAGATATTTCCAGTAGACTTATACTATTAACTTACACTTACTGGAAATTTTATCCTATGATGAAAAAATTTGTCAACAGAAATTCCTCTTGCCTCCTTTTCCTGTCCAAATCATGACACCCCACTTCAATCTTTACAGGGGAGAAAAAGAATCCCAGTATTTCTCTGCCTTTATCCATACACATCTGTCCTGTTCACAAAAAGGTGATTAATTGTTTAAAATGGCAAATTTTCAAAATTGTGTAAGTAGCAAGGGTGTCATATACAGAGAACTAATTTATTTAGCTGTATGGTTTCATTTACATTTGACCTTAAGTTGTATAAAACTTACACTCGAGAAGAGTAAAATAATGGTAAGTAATATGTATTTACATCATAAGATGGCTTATTTTACATATTTTGATGACAACTTCACTTTCTCCTGGTATCATGTCACAATTAAAAAACATTAACTATGATTTAACAAACATCTCTGGATCCCATCTCCCATTCACCCCAAACAGCACAGAAAAATGGTGATGAACAAGGAAAGTTGTAGTTCAAGAACATCTGAAGTCCTCTGGACCACCAGACTATTCCTCATGGAGAGGGTTAAGAAAATTATGAGGCAACATTTGGGGATATATGAAACAGCTGTTTCTTTGAATCTCAGGGCCAGTGACAACTGAGGATTTTACAGACTTATTAGGAGAAAGAGGGCAAAAGTCAAAACAGTTTAAGTGTACCATATTTACCAGAAAGGAGATTCCAAAACACCTTCTTCTGACAATAAATACTTCATAACTCACAGCAAACACAGGATGTCTCAATTACTGGTCACCAATTAAAAATAGAATATTAAACCTAACTAATTAGGTGCATCAAGATATGTAGAAATTGTTATAAGCTTATCTGCCAACAGAACCAATGGCAATTATAGATGATCTTGGGAGGAAACCCAATCTGGTTGCAAAACAAACAAACAGACTTCAGAAATGAGACCTCTGAAGCAAGGTTTCTCCTTGGACTGTGACTAATCAAGAAAAAGCAAGCACTATGCTGAGCTCAAGATACATAAACACCTCAGCAATTGTTCTAGGCCCGTTTATTCACAAAAGAAGCTAGGAGTCTAGGAATCAGCAGCTCATAAAAGGTAACACAATACTAAGGCTGAAATCTTGCTGGTCAGGGTCTGCCTGCCTAACAGGAATGATGCCATCAGCAATGACACCTTGTCACTGCTTAAGGGCTTCCTTCTGTTGTTTTGGGATGTGCATGGCTCATACACAATGTGACAAAGTTTTCTGCAGTCCAAAATCACAAAAGGAAGCCCTTAATCTGCCATGGTAAGTGACATCATTCTTGTGCACACAGACCCTGTCCAACACGATTCTGGCCATGGGAAGGTACAGCTTTATGCCAGATTCCAACACATTCATAAGAGCTCAGCTTGATTATCATAATGTAATCCAGAATAGGAGGCTTGTAGTTATCCTGTGTGTGTGTGTGTGTGTGTGTGTGTGTGTGTGTGTGTGTGTGTGTGTGTGTGTGTGTGTGTGTGTGTGTGTGTTTGAACTCACAACATATGTAGACTGTGCCACAAATAGAAACTGACGATAAAGCTGTAGTGGACACTTCAGCAGGGAATGAAGCTCTATATGGCTGTGCAACACAGCTTTATGACTGAGTATTCAGAAGTGGTTTCCTATTCCCTTCTTCTGGGACTGTGCCACTTGCCCAAAGCCACACAAAGCCTGGCTCTTCTCCAGGAAAGCACAGCGGGGAATAAAACTCCCAATATCTGACTCTACAGACAAATAGTAACTCACTGTGCTATCCAGCCAGCTTTACTTGAGCAAAATAAAAAATTCCCAAGGTACCACAATGATGATACAAACTAAATATAAAATATAAAACACAAATTACACTACAGTATATGCATACAAAAGCCAACAGGCTGAGTTTCTCATTAGTAACACTATCCAAAAATCCTGTCACTTGCTACTTTTGACAAATTTGTTTTGTAAATGATAAAAAATAGGTGTATGTGCTCCTCAATTCTAAATGCGCTCAACAGTGCATTGCATGAGTCTTATATTAAATGTCAGAAGGCATTTTTAAGAATATTTACTGATATGCTAAGTAATAAGATGCATTAGTCATTTACATCTTTCTATTTACAACCTCCAGTTTCTACTTCATGCCTCCTCTAATACATCTGAAAAGACCAACAGAAAGGAGATTGTAGGGCAATGTTATAAAATGCAGCAACATGTTATTTTCATGTCATCTTACAATTCATAAACCAAACATCTACTGCCTGCCAGCATGACATCATTGAAAAAGGCACACTCCTGCTAATCAAACAGCATCCAATCTTAAGCACTGTGGGCAGTCTTTACCCAGCACCCGGATGTATAAACAAACACATCAGCTGCAATAGAACAAGGTCTACATATACCAGCCATACAGAATCATCTGACCAAGATTTAGATAACTTCCATAAACAAAGCAAGAAACAGTTCACCCTATTTTTAAATACACAGTATTTTACATTGTTATTTCATACACTGTGCATAGATGTTCTTTACCATAGGCCTTATTTCTATTACCATTTGTACTTTTAAGCAAAATGATCAAACTAGCAGAATAGCACCAGCTTTTTTAAAAAAGCAAAGGATTTAAATTTGCAGTCCTATGCACATAAAAAATTGAATCCAGTTAAACACTTTTAAGTAAACATGCCAACAACTGGACTATTTTGAGAACTTCACTTTCCTAAAATGTATTATACAAGGCACACATATGTGGCAGCTTAAAATAATCTCTTGTTTTCCCATCATGATCAGGAAATTGAAAAGAACCTTTCCCAAGAATTAGCAATCCAGACTAAATGATGCACTGTGTATGCAAATACAGGCTATTTTAAGATATATAAATAAGCAATCATTTACTTGAGATAATACCTAAATTTGACAATACATTCCCATGAAAATGCTGTTCATTGACACAAACAAAGAAACTGACTCCCATGAAAACATCTAACTTTTATATATAAAAAAGGTTTGTGTTCAGTCCTCTAGGGCAGGCTGTTAAAAGAGTTTTCCAATTTCCTGTCTCACCACTCCCATAAAGCAAAAAGTCCTCTGATTTTCAGGCAAGCCTCCCTTTTTGTGTTCACTGATCTTGGCCCCAAGAAGAGAAGCAACAGTTTTGAGCTGTAAAAATGTAATTTTTATAGTGGGGGAAAGGAAGAGGGGAGGCAGCCTCCTGCAAGGAGACAAGCACCTGCAAGCTGCTTTGGACATAACGCAGCAGCACCTAGGAAAGGGGAGGAAACCAAGGGCGGCCAGTGCCTGCTCCAGCCGTCTACGCCCGTCGGACGGCTGGAAACAAAGGGACGGACGACCGACCGGCCAGCCAGCCGCGGATGCCAAGATCTCCCTTCCTGCCGCTGTTTACAATCGACCCGGCTTGCGGGGAGCCCGGCTGGGCCCGAGGGAAGGCAGGTTGTTGTTCAGTCGCACAGTCGATAGAGAGGAAAAGAGGGTCTTTTCTCCCCCCTGGCCTTGGGAGGGGGGCATTATATAAAGCCACCGCCCGCCGAGAAGCCGACCAGGACACAGAATTTGGGGGTGTTTATCCAGCAAGAAAAGCGGAAGATGCGGTGCTGCAAAAGCCTCGCGGACTGAGCGAGGGAGCCACAAACAAAGCAGAATCCGTCCCTGCAGCTGACGCTTACCTTTGGGGCTCACTTGTTGGACGCTTTGAAGAGCAGCCTGGCAGGAGATGCCGGCCAGACAAGGACCCCGGGCGAGGGCAGGCATGGACAGCGCCCCCCCCCCCGCCGCCTGGGCACGACCGTCGGGGCGAGAAGAAGATGCCAGTCGGGGTCCAAAGCCAGGCCGGGGGAGGAGGAGGGGGGGAAGGCGACGGAGCCAGAGCTGTTTACTGCTCCACTGCCCCAGATCTCGGGCTCCCCTGCCTGCCTCTCTCCGGGAGGATCTGTGCGATGACACCATCGGGGTAAACAGACCACGCATGTGGCGCCCAGCCCGACGTGGGGGGCGAGGAACTAGCTCCCCCGTAGCGTCATCGTCCCCCTCCCCCGAAAATCTCCCCTTCCCCCGGACTCGCCACGGAAGCGACGGTGCGCCTCTGAACTTCCAAGCCTTGCAAAGAAAGAAAAAACGTCGAGAGAGAAAGAAGAAGAAACCTCCGAGCTCGGTCTCAATTTGGAAATGTTTCAAACAAAAGGAAACATAAATCATTTGGGATGAGACAAAGCAGTAGCGTTGCTTCCTAGCCTGTCTCTGCGGGCTTAAACTGCAGCGATCTTTATTTGAAGCGGGCAAAAACGAGGCCCCTGGGACCAACCAGTCCTTCTTCATCCAAATCCTTCCTCCACAACAACCAAAAGAACAAGACCATATCTTCTTTCCCTCCACGTGTGAGAGCATTTTTATCCCCTCTCCTCAAATTTCAGTTCTCCCCCGGCCCCACCACTCCATGAAAAGTCATGAAAGTGAATTAACTAAAACAAAGCAATCACACTTATATATCGCCCCACAGCGCTCAGTGCGGTTCACAAGTCAATTAGCATGTTGCCCCAAACATGCTGGGTACTCATTTACCGACCTGGGAAGGAGGGAAAGCTGAGTTAACCTTGAGCCCTGGCCAGGATCGAACTAGCGAATAAATCCATTCGTTCCCTAATGAATCAAATGGGTTTATCAATTGGCTCTCCTAAGCGCAACAGAACCGACAGAGGCCCCTATAATTTTGCATCACCACCCTAGAAGGTGAACCTTGGCACTCCAGGTGTTCTTGAACTTCAATTCCCAGAAGCCCAAGTTTGCATGCTCTGCTGATGGGGCTTCTGGGATTTGAAGTTCCAAGAACACCTGGAGTGCCAAGGTTCACCATCACTGACCTAGTGCAGTGATGGCCAACATTAGTACTCCAGCTGTTCTTGAACTTTAATTCCCAGAAGCCCAGGTTAGCACGACCTGCTGATCGGGGCTTCTGGGAATTGAAGTTCAAGAACAGCTGGCGTGCCAAGGTTCGCCATCACTGAGAGTAAGTATCTTTTGTTGCAACGGGGACCGGCGTGACTCAGTCTGGATCCAACTCGTTTGTTCCCAATTTTGTCGTGAGCCATTCCTAACCGATCTTCATGTAAAGATTGAGGGCTTTAGAGACGCACACGGATGTTTCTGCAAAATAAAAAGGTAGCCAGTCTTTATAGGTTCCCAATTCGACACCCGAAGGGGGTAAAAGAGGAAGCAAAGAAGTCGTCGTCTCGTTAAGTAACCTATTACTGTAGCTGGAATAAGTTGATACAATCTCACAAGGCGACTGTATCCATTCATTGAAAGCGGAGGCACCAGTGTTTACCAACAACACAACAACAACATCAAGAGTCTGCGAAGGCTATGAAGTCCTTCCAAGCCTCGACGATGTGGGGAAAGTGTTAAAATGTAGCTCAAAAACAAGTTTGAACGGGAAGGTCGAGGAAAACAAAATACGCGGGGAGGACATCAAACAGACCTCGATTTCCTCTCTCCCCACCGCTGTTTGGGGAAATGGAGGGGAAAAAAAGACCACCAACCATGTGTCTTCGTCTACCCCCCCCTCCCAAATGATCCAAAACTGGTCCTTGTTTCTCCTAATGCCTTTCAGGAGGGGGCAAATAAAGGTAAGGACCCCCTTATGGGGGTTTGTGAGCCCTCTTCATATTAAGAACCCCCCCCCCAATTTATTTTATTTTCTCACTAACGAACCACAAACACGTCGAGGGGTGTGTGTGAGGGGGTCCGAGGAAAGGGGGGGTCGTCTACCTGTTGCCGAGGGGGGGGGTCTGAGGCGAGGGCGAAGAAGGTCCTTCCCTCACAGCCTTCGTCCCTCAAGGAGGAGGAGGAGGAGGAGGCGGGGGGGCGCGTCGTCCTTTTTCCTGGCGCCCCCCCCCCGGCTCAAAACCGGAGCGGGACAGAAGGGGAGCGAGACGCCGGCAGTGTGTATGTGTGCTTGTGAGGAGCGGGTGTCATAGAGCCCCCGACCCCCCGTTGCCCATGTCGCCGCCGAGCCCCTGCTTCCCCGCTAGCCCCCCAGGCATTTTGCCCCGCGAACCGCCGGCGTCGCCTCTTTCCACGCCGACTGAGGCGCCTCCCCGCGCATGCGCGCGCCTGGTCCCCAACGGCCACCGGCGCTCGCGCGGCTTTGTTTTGCTTCGGCTCGCGCGGCTTCCCTCGCTCCTCCCCCGCCCCTTTACCCCGCCTTCCAGGGCGCGCGCGCGCGCGCGAGAGAGAGAGAGAGACGGCTGCGCACGCGCGGCGAGGAGCCCGGCGTCTTGGCGGGCAGCGGTTGCATGGTGGGCAACCGTCATGGAACGCCCGGGATCCACCAATCGCCGCCAAGCCAGCGGCAGAGACTCTCTTCGGAAAATCCTAGGACTCCATCTCCCGTCATGCCTCTGCGGCGGCAAACCCGTGGGCGCAAGAGAGGCGAAGGTAATACGTCGCCAATGAGTTGACTGGGGAATTCTGGGAATTGTAGTCCAAAAAGGGTTAGGTCCACCAAGCAGGGGGTGGTAAAGTAAAAGTCAAGTTCTCCTTTGCTTTTTCTATACTACAGCAGGAGTTCTCAACCTTTTTAAGCCGGGGGCCAGGTCACGCTCCCTTATTTATTTATTTATGCAGATTTATATTGCCGCCCACTCACCAAGGTGACTCAGGGCGGCTTACAGTCAAAACAGCAACAGTACAATAAAAATTATAAAATATAACCTCACAAAATACAACCAAACCCTTATACAGTTTTGGGGGCCGGATGGCTATTTTGCCTTTCCTCCAACACATGGCACTTACTGGTGTGGTGGAAGCAGGGGGGGGGGCACAAGAGATGATGTCACGGGCCACATTTGGCCCACAGGTTGATAATTCCTGGACTACAGTTAACATAATGTTCCATCCAAAAAGGTAACATTCCAAACTCTCTTTCCTTCATGACTGGGCAGGTAGGAGTCTGATGAGAATTGTGGACCAGAATATTAGATGGCCACTAGTTGTATTTCATGAAAAAGTGTAATGGTGAAATACTGTACTAGTAAAAGATGCATTAACACTGTGTCCTAAATGTATTTACTTGTGCATAAACAGCACTGAACTGAGTATAGTTCTGAGCGTTTATGAAACCCTAACATTATACCTGATTTATTTTGAAAAATAATTCACAAAAAGTAGTTATTGCAGAGAAAGAAATTACAAAGGAAGGTTAGAGACAAAGACATCACTGAACTGAGTTATAGTGATAAATTTAAATGTATACCATGATGACTAAATAAAAAATTCTTAGAACACTATTATAGATGTGACCAAATTTTTTTTTAGTGCATGCTCATACGCTCAAGCACACATAGTTAAGAGAGAATAAGAACTAAACATCACTTCAGTCAAGATTTTACTGGTCCATGTGAAGGTGCTTTTAATGATTTAAACACACATACAAGAGTAACTATCAAACAACTATTTAACAAAAATGTGTTAAACAGAAGTACTAAGTAACACTTTCATCCCAAAGTACTTAAATAACACATTTTGCTTAAATATTAATATTAATCACTCTTATAATTGTGTGTTTTAGTGACCTATAAGGGGCTGTGGTGGCTCAGTGGTTAAGAAGCTTGCCTTGTTAGCTGGAAGACCAGCAAGTTGGCAGTTCAAAACCCAGGTACTGCAAGATGGATTGAGCGTCTGTCTCTGTCCCAGCTCTTGGTGACATGAAAGGAGCCTCATTTGGGCATTCTCTGAGTGGAGTTTCTTCTGCAAAAATCCTTTCAGCCAGAATAATTTGTGACATGAAATTATTATTAGTGACCTATAACTATACATATGGATACAGTTATTTTCTTTGACACAATTATAATCTTAGCACAGCCTCCTGAAAACATCTCCATCTATATTTCCCAAATAACAGCCTATCAACAGACAGACCAGCTAACTGTTTCATCTCTTAACCTCAATTATTGATATTTCTCACACCCATCTCAATTGCTCCCCACCCCAATATTATGTACACTGTGTAGATAAACCTGTGGTCTGTTATGCACCATGTATTTGAGGAAGTGGAAAGCTCACACTGAAATAAATCTGTTAATCTACAAGGTGCCACAAATACATTGTTTTTAAAAATGTTCTTTTTGTTCCACATGCTAGAACAAACTACCACGGCTACTTAATTGAAAACTATCAAGTTTGAATTTTCCGAAACCCTTGTAAAGTAGAGCTGGCCTATAGGACTTGATCCTCGATATGCTTAAAACATTTCTTGTGTGAGGGGAGTGAGAACCCCTTGAATACGTGACTTGTTGAGTGTTTGCTCATTTCTTCTCAGCCAGGAGAGCTGCTACTTCCTGACGTAATTCAGCACCAACCAAACATCATCTAAGAAAGTTGCATTTGAATATCTGCTGGTTTCCCCCTTCTGTCACTATTGAGACCTAACAGAAATGTAAATTAAGATCTAGTCCAGTTCTGCTCAAAATGTGATGCTTTTTCTCCCTCACTAATATACTTCTCATCTTGATGTGAACCATACATGTTACATATTTAAAGCAGTTCAAGATGAGTTCAAGCCCGCCTTTCACCTGCTCAATAGTGTGTTTGCAGCCCAACAAATATGTAGACCTAGGTATATGGACACAACTGCAGATAAAGCATCCATTGAGAAATGACCTGTTTAGCAAGATAAAGGCCCATTTCCCCACCGCCTGTCAACACAAGCGTTGGACAATGGGTAGCTCCCCAGACGTTCCTAACCTACAAGTTCTTTTACTCCACATCAGTGTCTAGCTCTAGCCTATGTGGAGCTACCCCAGGAACATCTGGGGGACTACCCATTTCAAAGTGTGTATCATCAAATTCTTCAGTTATTTCCAACAATGCCTATTTTAAAGTGTGTATCATCTTTCCTCTGTCTAATAGGCATACTTATTTATTAGGAACAAGGGCAACATTGCTGTAGCACCTCTAAAATAAATTTATTTGACAGTGAGCTTCAATAGGGTTATAATCCATTTCTTCAAACACATACAGACAGACGAGGTTGGCTGACCCTTCAAGGTTCAACAGTGTGTGTGGTCTGGTCACTTCCAAAACAGACTAATCCAACCGCTCCTCTGAAAACTACCATTGTGTACAAAGCTCACCTCCCGTGTTGTTTCCAGAGGTGGTCACAGTAACAGCTTCCCATGGGCCACAGCTGTGCTGCTAAACTTTATAGGAATTTCTATATAGCGGGTTTAAAGCCCTGATTTGTAAGCATTTGTGATGTCACTGTGACAACACATGCAGTGAGTCTGCAGAGAAGGAACAGATTCCATCTAAAGTGGGAAGGGATCCCAACCTTTTACCAAGGATTGCCCCATCCCCCGTCCTCTCACTAAATATTCTTCTAGTGCCCTATCCTCAAAGAAAGTCTCATTTGTTAGGCACAAAGGGTGGAGTTATCCACAACTGCTAAAGCTAATAGGATCTGTAGTCCAAGATCATCAGAAAGGCCAAAGGTTCCTGGTTTCCATGGGTTTATGATTTGAAGGCCTGATCCACTGGATCTTTTCCTCTGAAACTGAGAATGTATACGAGGTAATAAATGGGGGGACGGGGTGTTTTCCATGACAATGTATAGCATGCAAAATATTATTGGGAAAAGAGTAATATTTTTAGATTTTATGTCTAATGCAGGGGTGGCCAAACTTTTTGGGCTGCTGACCAGTCATGTGGTTCAGGGGGGGCAGTCATTATAGCCTAGGGGCCGAATCCGGCCCCCGACACCAATTCATCCAGCCCACGAAGCCCTCATCGCTCCCTGAAGCAGAAGCAAAATGCGCCTGTCAGCGCATTTTACTTCTGTTTCTGGGAGCAATGAGGGCTTCGCGGGCTGGATGAATTGGCATCAGGGGCTGGATCTGGGCCATAGTTTGGGCACCCTTCGTCTAATGTAACATAAGTAATGTTTAGTATAATTCTGGAGTTTCTGTTAAGTGCAGAAATAGTTTCTGCATGAAAGAAAGTCTTTGATTTCTGAAAATTGCTGCTACCAGCATGGCTTTACCAGTTTCTTCTTCTTCTTCAAGTGCCATATCCAATTCTGAATATTGGCTGTCTTCATGGTGATCAGCCATGAAGACTATCCTGGGAACCATATAATGCAGTCGCCCTTCATCTGCCTTCCCCGTCGCAGCATGACCCCCGTACCACTGATCCGGTTCTGCATGTCCCTTTCTAGTCCTGAGCCCTTTTGGCATGCAAAGTCCTCATCAGCCTCTGGCCAGGATTGCCCTCCATCAAGATGAATTCAAGTGGGATTTAATCCACATGGGGACCATCACCCTTCCCTGTGAATTTCACCACCCAAGGCCGTTAGTCCTCGGGGTGGTCAGGTTAGTTAACTACCATCTGACAATCTGCATTGAGTCACTGGCAATATAGTCTGCTCTATTACACAGCATACTTATGCAAGCCAGATTTCAGCCTGTAATCAAGTTCCCAAGTTGCATTCAGAAAAAAATGATTAGCCAGGTGGATGCCCCTGAATTCCTGGTGAGTTAATAGTATCTGTTACTATCTGCATGCTGTTTTGATGAGTCCTGCAAGCAGAAACTTCTAGAGAAGCCAAAATTTAACCATAGAAAGTTTAGTGCAATGTCCCTCACACTTGAACATCTGGCTTTTCCAGTTGAGTACCGATCATGGCTTATTAAAAAAAAAAGATACACACTTTGGTCAGCACAGCAAATGAAACAGATGAACTGCAGTGCATTTCAGGTAGGAAGCACAAGGTGGGTGTCTATAGTAATGGTATAGCAATGGCTCCATCGTGTGGTTGGATTTGCATGTGAATGATCCACCTGCAGAAATAAAACTGGGTATTTATTTATTTATTTACATTTCTATACTGCCCTTCTCACCAAGGCGACCCAGGGCGGTTTAACACATTGTAAAACATCAGAATACAGGTTAAAAATTTAAAAGTTCTTAAAATCTATAATTTGCACCAGTACCTTTACTGGACCCCTAGATAGTTATAAGGAAGGCAAGCGTTTGGGTTCTTCTAGACCAGTGCTTCCCAATGTGGGGCCCATGCCTCACAAGGGAACTTCAATTCCCAGAAGCCTAAGTTTGAGACCAGAGCACTGCACAACAGAGTGAGCTCCTGTTGTCTGTCGCAGCTCCCGCCAACCTAGCAGTTTGAAAGCAAAACATTGCAAGTAGATAAATAGGGACCACTTCAGCGGGAAGGTAAACAGTGTTTCATGCACTCCAGTGTCTAGTCATGCCTTCCACATGTCCACAGAAATGTCTGCAGACACAGACAGGGCTTGTTCTTTGGCTATAAACGGAGATGAACCCCGAACCCTAGAGTTGGATACGACTGGCTTTTGATCAAGGGCAACCATTTATAGTTCTGCATTTATTGAAGCTGGCTTTAGCACAACTGGAACCTGTTTCTAAAAGTACAAGAGAAAAATAGTGTTCTTATTCAGCTTTTTGCAGCTATGTTGATGCATTCACAACGACCTTTTACCTTGAGGAGAATGAGCAATTCTGTATGAGTTGCGAGTACATTCATGTGTGCATGTGCACACACAGCAGTGGTCAATGGTCTACCTATGGCCACATGCGCCATCAGGGCTACATCTGTCTTCAAGACAGAAGAGCGGGGAAACATTTCATTAGACCTGAATAATTCCAACATGCCACCTTTACTTTGGCCCTGATTTGACCTTAAAGGCAGGTTCAAGATTACATTTGCAAGAGTTTTATCATGGCCTGGTGCTGATCACCAATATGATCACCAATATTCAATTTGGATACGGCAGAAGAAGGGCACTAAGCAAATGCATTTCTGTAGGCATCTTCTACATTTCTCACCCTTATTTTGTCCAGCTTATAGTCTTCTACTTCCTACAGAGCAACTTCTATACTACCACATCTCTGGTAGGGCAAACATTTTATCTTCCAGAGGGTCAAGTTCAGTCAATTCAAGCAATGCATGTGTAATTCTTCCTCTCCTCAAAACACCCAGGAACATCAAATCGGAACATGCAGCTACCTCACAGCAATACTGTATTAATATACTTGGCTGGCCTGCTGCTTAAAAGCAAGAAAAGAAGCCACTTTCTTAAAAGCCAATAATTATGAAGTGTACCCCAGCTGCAATAGAGTCACTGCGACACATACAATTCACATGCCAGGGATAAGTGATTGAATGAGCAATGTAAGTAGTATAAAAATAGATCTGCACAATGATTATCTCCCCCTGCTTGCTCAGTTTCTGCAGTTGCTTCTGGTGCTAATACAGGCAAGCTTTTTAAGAATGCAGGAGGCTGTTACCTGAAGGCAGCTGCAACCATAAAGAAGCCCATGTATTAATCCCAAAGGTTGATCCTGGGAAATATCATCTACTACTTTATGCCAAATAGGGACTGCAGTGGCTCAAGTGGTTAAGACGCTGAACTTGGCAACTGGAAGGTTGCCACCCAAGCCATCTCTGTCCCAGCTCCCGCCAACCTAGCAGTTCAAAAGGAAGAAATTGCAAGTAAATAAGCAGGTACCACTTCAGTGGGAAGCTAGACAGTGCTCCATGCACTCCAGTGTCGAGGCATGCCTGCCACACGTCCACAGAGACGTCCACAGACAACGCTGACTCTTTGGCTGTAAACAGAGAAGAGAACTGAACCCTAGAGTCGGATACGACTGGCTTTCAACCAAGGACGACCTTTACTGGATGCCGTTCTCCTAGGAGGTTGGAAATGAGGAATAAATTCCATAAACTCACTGAGGAATGGAAGTTGGGTTGAGGGTTACCTCCACTCATACAGAACAGTTCGTACTCAAAGCACAGCTTCAGAATGGATTTCAACACCCCACCTTTACTTTGACCCCGATTTGTGCTTAAAGGAAAATTCAATATTGGCCCACTGTTAAGACAAAGACTGGAGGGTGCCAGAGGGCCTTACCCAGGGTGGGCCTCTTGGGGAATTCATTCCATCTGTGACACCTATGAAAATAATTTTAAAGATACATTTGACCTCTTTGGACTCCAAGTAAAATGCATTTGAGGAATTCACTATCCTTCATGAATTTAAATTACATTTCATTTCATCTGGCTTATTGTAAATTTATTTTAGCTGAATATCTTTTTATCATTTAGTATCGAATGTCACTGTCACCCTGGGAAGATGCCATCCTTGAGAAGAGGTTGCTCTTTCTTGAAAGCCAGTCGTATCCAACGCTAGGGTTTAGTGCTCATCTCCGTTTATAGCCAAAGAACCAGCACTGTCTGTGTCTGCAGACGTTTCTGTGGACAAGCGGCAGGCATGACTAGACATTCACAGAACACTGTTTACCTTCCCACAGAAGTGGTACTTGTTTATCTACTTGCAATTTCTTGCTTTCTAACTGCTAGGTTGGCTGGGAGAGGTGGGAGCTCACTCCGTTGTGCAATACTCAGGTTTCAAACTGCTGACCTACCATCCTTCCAGTCATCAAATTCAACGTCTTAACCACTAGGCCACCGCAGTATGTTCTTGAGAAGAACCCAGGATATATTCAGAATAAGTAAATGTGCCTTATGGATGAATTAGCAGGGTATTGCCAGTTTCTTCATGGACACTTTCACTTAGCCATGACACAGGTATTTAAATTTTGCCCCCACCCCAAAAGACATCAGGCTAGGAGACAATGAGCTTGTTTTCATTGAAGACTCACCACAAGATACATGAGGAGGAGTCCAGGCTGCAGGTAGTCCCTTTTCTTCAGTACAGCTGATGCTCGGGGCGGGGGGATCTGCTGCTAGCAAGATCTGTGACTTTCTTATCTAAAGCACATGGGTCTTCCAGATGCTGTTTGAGTGCTATAATCCCTTGCTGGCATCTATGCGGGTGAGTGCTTATAGGATTTGTAGATAATAAGCAGCCCAATAGCCACATGTTGTCTCCTTCTTCAAAAGAAAATGTTTAACAATTGATCCAAAGTCCCAGATTAATCTGGATTTAGGTTATAAGCAACTCATAATTAAAATGGAAAATTCCTTAAGTGCTCAGTAAGTGTAGCAGAAATTAAGTATGAAATTATCTTGCTTTCTTATTTGTCTCCTGGATCTAAACATTTTTTTCCATTAAGCTATTTCTCTGACACAGAAGATTGCATAAATCAAATCTATTGAAAATTAACATATCAACTCTAATGGCCGGTCAACTGTATAGTTTGGCACTTCTTCTTCTCCCATGTCTAGGCCAGATGGAAACTGCCAAAATGAAGCCACCTTTTGGTGAGTCCATTCTGCAGTTCCTTTGGCCTGGCCTAATGAGAAAGATTAGCCATATCAACACAAGGTTACCATTACCAGGATATGCCTGATTGTGGTTAAAAAAATACCACAATCTTCGAGGAGGCTCTTTCTATGTACCCATACCATGATGACTGTACAGATTGAAGAGGTACAGATTGTTTCAGCTTCTTTCACCAATGCACTCCGTTGACTTTCAAAAATAGGAATCTATTTCTTAACCCCATTTTATGAATGACCCTGTATATTCTGGTAAACAAGTCACTTTCAACCTTTGTCTCACTCACAGTACAGAGATAGGCAAACTATAAGGTGGCTGTTATCATCAACTGTTGGGCAGTTTCAAATTTCTCACACCAGTCTTGTAACCGTAAATATTTGGTATGTAATGATTAAGGGCTAAGATTTCTCTTCTTGTCCTACAGGCCTTTCTGAAAAAGTAAAGGTTGCCCTTGCTCAAAAGCCAGTCATATCCGACTCCAGGGTGCGGTGCTCATCTTTGTTTTACAGACCAAAAGCCACTGCCATCTGCATCTGCAGATGTTTCCATGGACATGAGGCAGGACATGATGACATAGAAAACAAGGCTTCTAAGTGCTAACTTTGCTCCCTAATCTAATTGGAGTGTAAGATTGCTCAGTAAATGGGGTAGCCTGAATGAGGCAGGTAGTGAATTATATGTTGAGCATATTAGAGCAATCTCACCATGCAATGGGTTAACGTAAATTATATCTCTAACCAAACAATAAAAATCTTCGAGTTCTCTGGTCACCTGACATGTATTAAGCTGCTTGTTATTCAAGTCTATTATTCAATGCTATTCCAGTTCTTCTGCTGTTCTTTGCTATTATTTCTATTATTAGTTCTTAGCTATTATTTCTTTCTATTAGTTCTTAGCTATTATTTCTATTATTGATATTTTGCCTTGCAAGCAAAGCATGTTTGTCTGAGATGAAAACTTACTGTAAAGAATTTCTTTTTAACAAACAAAGCATGTTTACTTACCTATCTGAAGCAACTGTAAGTAAAAGAAACTATTTTGTTATATTTCTAAACAGGCGTGGAGAGTTTAATTGCTGGACTAGACTTGGGAGTGGAAGGCTTGGAGAAGTTGCAAAATCAAACTATAGCATTTTATTAATCTGTCCTGCCTACTGCTGTGTATAAAAACTTAACATTACAGCCTTATTATGATTCAAAAAGAGAAAATGAAATTTGCAGGTTTAACTCAATTTTTCACCTAACTAGGAAAATATATTTCAGTCTTTAAACCTTAATATACAATCTTACAAGCCAACGATTGAATAAAACGTTTAAGAAGGAGGCAAGCCTTTCCATAATTCTATATATGCACAATACGTTGTTGCTTTGGTAATCCAGGATCACAATTTAATTATTTTTCACATTTGTTTTTACAGGAATGAGGTGGCATGTACTATCAAGACATTATTTCATTCAAAAAATTTTAAAGTATGCTTACATCAACAGAATTAAGACGAAATATAAATCTTTTCTACTTACAATCATTTATACACATTATAATACCTAAATCACAGATCTGTCACACAATATAAATGTTTAGTTCTTATAATGTAATAACAAAGAAAACCCTTTATAAAATTCTGCTTTTGTTTTCAACTTACCATTAACTTAAATAAGCTGTGCAGGATTGTTAGGAAACGTGACTAAGGCACCGACAGTACAAAGCAAGTACAAAAGCAGAAAAAGTATCTTCTTAGGAGTGCTTTACATGGAAACAACAGAAGAAAAGGCAACAATAGTAAATAAACACCCTGCAGCTTTACATAATTCGTTCTGAGATCACAACGTTAGTTCCATTTTTGTATTTCTCTCTCCCCGCCCCCAAATATCTACAGGGGATACATTCCAAGACCCATCACGGATACCTGAAACTGTGGCTACCAGCGAACCCTCTATTTTATACTACACAGTGGCCTCTAGTGGCCAGTGCTGGTAATGTGCCATAGAAATATATATACAGAAGATGCCAGAAATGAATACACATTTTAAGAGATATTGTCTATCTCTTACTTCTCAAAGTTGAATTGAATTACAGTAGCAATGTGTAGTATGTAGTATGTAGTATGAGAAAGATTAGCCATATCAACACAAGGTTACCATTACCAGGATATGCCTGATTGTGGTTAAAAAAATACCACAATCTTCGAGGAGGCTCTTTCTATGTACCCATACCATGATGACTGTACAGATTGAAGAGGTACAGATTGTTTCAGCTTCTTTCACCAATGCACTCCGTTGACTTTCAAAAATAGGAATCTATTTCTTAACCCCATTTTATGAATGACCCTGTATATTCTGGTAAACAAGTCACTTTCAACCTTTGTCTCACTCACAGTACAGAGATAGGCAAACTATAAGGTGGCTGTTATCATCAACTGTTGGGCAGTTTCAAATTTCTCACACCAGTCGGGTATCCCCGATTGGGGCGGGATAATAAATGGGAATAATAAATAAATAAATAAAAATGTTCGCTCAAAAGAATAAATATGAGCATCACCATGTGACAGGCAGGGCAGCCAAGAAAAATGTGAGAAACACAGTTGTCATTTGAAGAGTGCAAAACCATTTCGAAGTGGCATTTGAAATAAAACATGGAAGCACGACAATAGGGACGTGAGTATGCAACATAAGCACCATCATACCTAATAACTGCACGCATTTTTAATAAATTTAAGATGCACAGTACTGTGTGCAGTGCACAGCAGAAGATCTGGGAGGCCTTGAACAGCAACAAGTCCTGCTTCTACTATGGTACTGGAAGTGCACATGGTTTGGTAGAATTCTGTGGTGAGTGTGGAAGTTTACATACTCACCACAGAATTTTACCAAACCATGTGCATGTGAGACAGGAGTCAGCAGAACTTCCAACAAGAAGTTCCAAGACATGAGATCTTACCTCAAGGAGAATCTGCCAGGACTATGGAAGGACAAAGAGGTGTGTTTGAGTTTCCCCCACGTTCTCCTGACTTAACACCCCTTGGCTTCTACCTATGGAGACCTTAAACAATGTGGTGTATTTTTTGTTAAATTGTAATGGAGATTTGTGTGTGGTTCACTGAAAGAAGGTGGCTGTGAAGCATTCTGGGTTGTTACTGGGAAAGAAGTGTGTTGTAGACATAACAACCTTGTTAGCCCATAAACCAAGCAGAGTGAGGCACAGACTGCTGCTGGTTAGGTGGGGGAAATGTTGTAGTGTGTAAGGAAGCAGAGAAGTTAACTCTTCCAAGCAGAGTTGGGATAAACTCTGAACATCACATGGTGTACCATAAAAAATCAGCTATACCAGCAGTACTTCAGGAAGGAATTGAAATGGCATGTGCTACAAGTGGACACTGGTGAATGTTTGTTGCTCAAGCGGTAGTTTGCCGCAAACGAAAGTGTCAGAAAGCTGATGGTAACCACTTTGAGCACTTTTTGTAATTGCAGAATTCAAGCGTGACTTGTATTCATCTTTTGTTATTGGTATATATCGAGTATTACAATTTTAATAGTTTCTTCCTTTCTTAAAATGTGTATACATAAATGGCACCCTCTGTAGATTATGTATTTCAGGATTTTTAATTGAACATTAAAACTGATTGTAAGGACGGACTTTGCTATGATGCACTCTTCCGTTATCTTAGTGCAACCACTGCTATGACCTTTGGTGTTTTATACTTCAGTAAAAGCATAAACATATTCTAAACTTATATTGACAAGTTTTTCTTGGGAGTTAAAATTGCAAAAACATACAAAAATACTTTCCCTTAGACTTGGGATTGCTTTAAAGCACTGCTTTATAAATATACGAGTACTACACCAGGGGATAAAATTATGTTTATGTTGATGTTACTTGAGCTATGTCAAAAGCTAATTTATTATAATAATTTCATGTCAGAAATTATTTTATTTATTTATTTTTCAAATTTCTATCACTGCCCAACTCGACAATGACTCTGAGTTGAAAGGATTTTTGCTGGAGAAACTCCATTCAGGGGATCCCGGAATGAGGCTCCTTTCATTTCACCAAGATCTGGGACAGAAACAGGTGCACAATCCGTCATGCAGTATCAGGGTCTTGAACTGCCGACCTTCCAGCTACCAAGGCAAGCTTCTTAACCACTGAGCCACCGAAGCACTAGACTATATATAAAGCCTACAGGAAACCATTTTATTCTTTAAAATGTAACATGCTTGCTACAGTTGTTTGATGATGCATTTAAAAATGCCCACAGGTACATGTTTTATATGCTGAAATGGACATAGTCTAGATACTGCCA
Source organism: Furcifer pardalis (assembly GCA_030440675.1). Classification (NCBI taxonomy): domain Eukaryota; kingdom Metazoa; phylum Chordata; class Lepidosauria; order Squamata; family Chamaeleonidae; genus Furcifer; species Furcifer pardalis. Next base: position 8,073,497 of record CP126898.1, read on the forward strand.
TTTCTAATTTAGAAGAATCTCAAGTAGCAGACAAGGATTTTTTTTAAGCTCCTTAAACATTTTGGAGAGCCCATGTTAGGTGGAGTCAATGCCACTGTGGCAGATACCACTGTGGAAAACCAACCATTCTAAATAAGGCAGGTTCATGTTTGAAGGGGGGGGGGAGTAGAATGCCTCCAATTAACAAAATCCTGCTGCAGCTCTCAAATATAACTTAGGTTTTAAACAGACAGAGTTGCTGAGAGCATGCATTACAAATCTCCCCACATATGGCATACAGGTATGGCTTTAGAGAGCAAAACATTAAGCCTGAAGGGGGGAAAAGTGCCATCGTTTATAATGGAAAAGCAGAATTTCATCGCATAATCTCATGTGAATAATAAGGTCTTGTTATTTTAAGACTGGAATGTTTGATAGCCAGTAACTCTTGCAGTTCGTGAGAGCTCAATGGAGGATGTGCACAAATTTGGAAAAAAATGAATATTAACTTTCATGTGTTGCCTGAATGATATGCATCATCTCAAAGTTGAACACCGTACAAAGTTATCCAAAGTAATCAGTAATTGGGTGCATGCTCCATTCAACTCACTTGAACCTTAACAGACGATTCCTTATACCAGAAAGCTCTCAATAAGCTTTAAAATAACCACATGCTATGTAGGTAACAACTTCAGTTTCTTCACTGTTTTTGTACAAGTTTCTAGAATAGGTATGCAAAAACTTAACAGGTGATAAGAAAACATCATGTTACTTACAACACTATTATAAGCATTCCTTTTACATGGTGTTCTGTTCCATCATATATAGTTTAGGATGGAAATCTGAGCCCCACAATATTCAGTAATCTGAACTCCATTTCCTTGACAGACAAGCAAAAATAATGCTACAAAGCATTAGAAATTAATAAATCATGCCATGGCTTCTGCAGTTGTGAAACAAACTTTGTACTACTAGAACAGTGATGGCGAACCTTTTATAGACCGAGTGCCCAGAGAGGCAGAGGGGAGGAAGTGCTCCCATTGGGCTGCTGGGCAGAGTGGCAGGGTGAACTCTATCCTAGGGGGAAGGAGGGAGCACTCCCATAGGGCTGCTGGACAGAGGGGCTGGGCAAACTCTTTGTTGGGATGACAGTGTGCCATAGGTTTGCCACCACTGCTCTAGAAGATAAATGGAAGGAGCACAAACAAAAAAGTTACCAAAAAGCAGAAACTTTTCTGTTATAGCACTCAAATTTTCGAAACAGCCATGATTTAGTAGGTTAACTCATGATGGCCATGCAGACAAAGCCTCAGACTAATGTTTCAACTTATACAGGAATAGGCATTTTGGTAAGATATGTATAGAAGACAGAGAGAAGCTTCCACACAAGTATGAACAGTCAAGCAGAGAATCAAAGTAGCCGGTATCTGCCAAGATACTGTGCAGTTTTTTCTAAAAGTATGATTTACAGTTTGAAAAATGCCCTTTGGAAGCAAACACTTCCATACTAAAAGTTAACTTTACCAAACTAATTGATTAAGAAAAAAAATTGTGATGCCCTTATACTAAGATTTGACCTAGGTAAATAATTAAAGCCACTATCCCAAACTAATTTAACAGGTATGATTAACTTGAGGTGGATTGCAGCCTGAGAATGTAATTTCTGTGTATATTTAGGTAAAGGTTACCCTTGCTTGAAAGCCAGTCATAGCTGACTCTAGGGTTCAGTGCTCGTTTATAGCCAAAGAGCTACACTGTCTGTGTCTGCAGATGTTTCCGTGGACATGTGGCAGGCATGCCTCAACCACGGAGTGCACAGAACACTGTTTACCTTCCCACCAAAGTGGTCCCTATTTATCTACTTGCACTGCCTTGCTTTCAAACTGCTAAGTTGGCAGGAGCTGGGATAGAGACAGGAGCTCACTCCGTCATGTAGTACCCAGGAATCGAACTCCAACCTTCCAGTAAGCGAGTCCAGTGTCTTAACCACTTGAGCCACAGAAGTATATTTACTTGGGAGTAAATTCCATTCCTCTCGGTAAATATGCCTAATGAGAACTACGAAGACTTGGGCTAATAAGCTTTTTAAATTATATTGAAAGTAAAATCAGTGCATCCATTAGCAAACATTCTTATTACTACAGTAGGCAGATTCCCATATAATCCTTCAAAGAGCGAATAAAATTATTTGAAAGGTTAACGTAAAGTTACATGTTTAAAATTTATTTTTTATTAATTACAAGTGCATTTTTGATCATATTAGTAAGCCATCTTTATACATTCTATTCTTCACTGCTGCCAAAATACAACAGAGCAGAGATATGAACAGCTAAAAACAAAGCTATTTCTTCCTAAGTTATATTTGTTGGATAGAATTCTATTTAACACAATTCAGAGGTAACTTTTCCCACCGGAGGCCTGTGGCACTTAGACAATCATCTTTGCACAGAAAGCTTTTAACAGTCATGCGAGGGCACAGTAATTATCTTGAACAAGGCAAATTTCTCACCACAGAGCAGTGGGGAAAAATGAAAGAGGCACTGCACTGGAACGGAACACCTAATAAACTCCACATTATACAATCTCAAAAACAAATACTTGAATTGCTATCATTCAGAAGAGAAAAAGTTTCGATGAAACATGATTTTCATGATCTTTGGTGGCCGTCTGTCAGCATTATCAGTAATCCTTATCTGATTACTCAATAATATGACTGAGCAGTCAGTGCCACAAATTTGGGAGCACATCATCACAAGGCAGGTTAACAAGAATAAAAGACTAATGTTCTCATTTAAAGATGCAGTGTTTGTTCGTCAGAGTCCTCCACATAAAATCTGAAACATGTTAAAATGTCAGATATGTTCCAAAGACAGCCACTAGGTCAGGGGTCATCAACCTTTTAAAGCTGGGTACAGTTCACCCTTCCTCATGACAGTTGAGGGGCCAGGCTAGTGGTTTCCCCACCGCTGCCTTTGGCAGCAACCACTCGAGCCCCCACACTCCCATTCTCCTGCTTTACAGCCTGGAGGAGCTGCATGGCATGGGTGAAGGAAATGTGTCCATGGCCACCGGGAAAGCTGCATGCCACCACTTCCACCACCTCAATCCTTGTCCCTTCCTCTTGGCTTGGTGTGTCCTTTATGGCGCTCCATAGCAGGGTGGATGTTACAAAATCTGCCCTGCTCCGGCGAAGCCATTAGGGACACACCAAACCAAGCGGAAGGGACAAGGATTGAGGCAGGGTGGCAGAAGGGGTGGCTCGAGTGTGGGCTGAATGATTTGATGCTGCAGGCCAAATATGGCCCACAGGTCATAGGTTGAGGATCAATGCACTAGGCAGAAGTTTACAATATTAACATGAGCACCTCTGCACATAGATGCTTCCTGCAAGAGAAAAACGATCAAATATAAGATTTAGTTCCAAATTATTCTCTCATCATTCTGTAAGCAACTGAACTCCTAACTTGTTTGTATAATGTTGCAAAACCAGAAAAAAAATATATTCTAGTGAGTAAATCCAACTGAATTCAGAATGATTTACTTCTGAGTGACTGCACCACATATTTTGCATATATGACAGTAGAAGGAGTACCTTTACGATTTAAGATTGCACAAGTACCTCTTAAGGAGGCAAGAAAATGTTTCTTTTCATGGCTTGGTTACCAAAGAAAGATTTCCAGAAATGCGCTGTATTCAGCTGTGTGTATAGAGCAATTGCCCAAACAAGGTTCACAGTGTCAGTCTGTCCACCTGCACTGTGTGTCTGCGTATGTTAGTAAGTCATGGCCTGCGTAAAGAAGTGCAAAAAAGTGGAGGAGGCCACTGACGTAAAGTGCCCTAAATTGTAGCTTTTTCCTTTTAAAAAGTAAAAGTAAAGATGAGACTAATAAAGTCTAGAAAATAAAACCGTTTGTGATGTAAACATCTTGGTCTGTCATCTAGGTTAAGATCAGAAATGAAACACTGCATCTTTCAAATCAGAAAAGGAAGCAGTTTAAACATATTGTTGGCAGCAGGTGTGTATCGAAAGATAGTACGGGGGGAAAAGAGGGGGTGTCAGTCAGTAATGAATATTACATACAGGAATATCAGTAACCATTTTTCCAGGCATAAATAAAGATTCTTGAAAGCGCAGGAGCCAGGACTACCAGAGGTGGCCATCCTGAATGGCTTGAAGTGGTTAGTGGATAAGCAGAAATAGGCCACAAGGTATGACCATAAACAAAGAACCAGGAAGGGAACATCTACGTGGAGTACACCCAGCCCTTTAACTCCTTTTCTCCTAAAAGAAAGACAAAAAGAGAACACATGGTTAATAAAGAGTTGAAAGCACATGTATTAAAACAGAAAAAATATATCAGGGAGTAAAGAAAAGAAAACAATAAAAATATTTTGGCACCTTAAAGACTAACATGTATTTTGATGTTAGCTTTCGTGGACTGTCTGATTAAGTGGATTTGATCCACAAAAGCTAACATCAAAATACACCAGTTAGTGTTTAAGGTGCCACAACTTTTTTGTCTTTTGTTTTTGTTTACTCTGATATGGTTGCACAGACTAACATGGCTACCGTTTCAAAATTTATACAGTATAATAGTTTAGAAATGACAAAGATTACAGCACTAACAGATGGCAACAGCACCAAATTCTTCCTAAATCAGTGTGTAAAAAATACCCCAATATTACGAAAAAACATTTTCAAGTCTCTGGAAAATAGCCAAGTGAGCAAATTACTCAGAAAGGGTAAGATTTTGTATATTATCTTATGCTGAACCACAGAAACTTTGCACAGTTTAAGAAGTGTGCCTTAAGAGTTTCCTGCACAGCTATAGCACAGTAGTGGTCAACCTATGGCACGCTTACCAGACATGGCACCCCCAGCCCTCTTTGTGGGCGTGTGAGCCGTCTCCCCAGCAGAATTCATCCTGCTTCCTGCTCAGCAGCCCAATGGGAGTGCTTCCTCCTTTCCTCAGCAGTTTGCTCTGGCCAGCAGCCCAATGGGAGCGCTTCCTCCCTCCTCCACCACAGAGTTTGCCCCACCCCTCTGTTTGGGCACTCAGTCTCTAAAAGATTTGCCATCACTGCTATAGGGAGATGTATCTCTGGCTCTATGTACTGCTGTTTATGCTTAAACCAGAAAATAGCAGCATTAACGACGTGATTCTTAGTCAGGGTTTCCAAAGAGCAACAACAAAGGCATAACAAATGAAAATGAACAGTCAAGAAAACAACTACGCTTCTGCCTCAAGACTGATTGAACTTCTAATATCTTCTGATCTGTCAGTATGGTAGTCTTGACCAAAGCAACACATCCTTGTACAGTAATACCTTGGATAACGTTTACCTCGGATAATGCTAAAATCACATAACGTTAAGTAATCTGGGGGGGAGAATTGGATTGAATAACGTTAAGGTCCTATGGGATGGATCGGATAACAACCGCTAAAGCCTGTGCGGTTACAATGTATCTCTATGAAGCTTTAACTTTATCCGATGCATCCCATGGGATTTCAACATGGATCGGATAACACCAAGACTTGTGGAACCACATTTTAGCGCTATCTGAGGTTTTACTGTATCTGGATCTGACAATGTGTTTGTTTGACAAAGGATGAATTATGTAAAGCCCTAGTTGCATACTATTTTTCATTCAAAAAGAAACTTCTCTTATTTTTGTGAATGGAGAAAAGGTCATAAAGAACTGACAGCAAACTATATGGCAAACTAATTTATTTCTTCTTTTATTATAATTCTGAAAATATTGCTTACCATGCACCTTATTAATTAAAAGCATTAGTTTATTCGATATTGACAAAACTATTCTTTCAGATATATGCAAAACATTATGTTTGTGTAATTCTCTTTAGCTTTAGTTACAGTAATAAGACTGAATGTACCATATGCCATTTAGCATCTGTATCCTGGCTGGAATCTGGCTGTTTCCTCAAAAATCAGTTCTTTCAGTTTTTCCTTCGGCAAGTCATCTAGCTCCATCTCAAATTTGAAGGGTGCTTCTGCTACAGGCTTTAAAATAAAAGCACAATATCACTTGCTTTAAAATGTAACACCATCTGTCACAGTTTTGATTCCACACACTCACATTATTCAAACTTATGAACTAGTATACTTCTAGGGCAGTGATGGCAAACCTTGGCACTCCAGCTATTGTTGGACTTCGATTCCCAGAAGCCAAAGTCCCTGTGACTCCACATGAATGGGTATACTGGCACTCCAGCTGGTTTTGGACTTCAATTGCCAAGGTTTGCCATCGCTGTTCTAGGTCAGTGATGGCGAACCTTGGCACTGAAGTTGTTCTTGGGCTTCTGGGAATTGAAGACCAAGAACAGCTGGAGTGCCATGGTTCACCATCACAGTTCTAGGGGCATCCTGTTTAAAGCTGAGCTTCTGAAACAAAGTAGCTGAACCATCACTCTTACTGCATAATATGAAGATTATAAATATGAAATTATTACAGTATGCCCAATATTTGAGAACAAAACTATGTCTGTTTACGGCAAAATATAATTTTGAATAATGTGAGAGATGCACTAGAATACTTAGCATATTTGCTTGGAAATGGACTTTGGCTGGAATACAGTCACACAACTTTACAAAACTTTTTTTGCATCCTCCTACAAGGAGAGATCATATAAAAAGTCTCAGTTGTGTTTTATTATGACTGAAAATAACCAACCAAATTGATACCCAGAGAAAAAGTGAAGTCTGGAGAAACTGCATTGACAGGACCAGCATAAATGTACCAATAATCAGAGGAAAATATATGGTCCTCTAAGTAGTACTTGACTTCAGCTTCCATTATTCCTTATAGTGGCTAGGAGTGATACAGTTACCTTCAAACAACTGCATATGTGTCCAAGAGACTGGTTTGTGCCAGAACATTCTGGAATCTTTTTGTGTATGTTTGCAAATAATTGTCATCAGAAATGGTTTAATACCAGTGTAGGCAGAGCGACTGCATTTGCTACAAGTGAAATGGCACAACTCTCAACAGATGTATAACTCAAGGACCATATTCATAACATTAGCTGGCATTTACTCGTATATGATTATAAATAAAGCCATAATATGACCTTAATGAGTGTCCATGATTTCAATCAAAAATCTTACCTCATCACTTGGATCATAATACTGCTCTAGATATGGATGGGCCAACGCTTCTTCTACTTCGATTCTTTTGTGAGGGTTGAAGGTCAACATTCTATCTAGCAAATCAAGAGCTACAGAAAATTATAGTTTTAAATATTATTTGGCCAGTTACACTTCAGCCATTTAATCACAGTGTTGCTCTTCTTTCTAAAATTCTAAATAAAGCCTATTGACTACTGTTAACCATCATTTATTTGCTGTTTCAAATACAAACCTGGAAAGGTAACCTGAAGTTAAACAGTGGTCAACACAATAGAGGGCAAATTGTCGGCAATTATAATGGCTATCATGGAAAGACCTAAAGAGAACCATGGTTCCTACTCACATCAACAAGTCTAAAAAGTTCCATTCTGTAACATGAGATTAAGTGGGTGGGTGAGGAAATAATTACATCCATAAGATTCTAGCCTCTTTATGGTCACTAATGTTACTGTACTATACTGTATTCTAATTTGTATGTCATATTTTAAAGTTACCTTTGGGGTCAGCATTTGGAAAAAGCCGATTCCATGGCACCTTGTTTTTGTATGGTAGAGAAAGCAAATAGTTCCTAGCTTTCAGATTAATTATACAGTTCAAGTCTTCTTGAGAAGGAGAGCCAAGTATTCCTTAAAAAGGGAGTAAGTAGAAAAATGTATTTTTGGAAACAAATCATGTGGATGAATTGATAAGTGTGAACATATTTTTAAAACAAATTGTTATCATTTACTATCATTTAAATCCACCCCATCCCTACAGGGTTCAAGATGCACTTGGGACACAAAGAGCCTTCCAGTAATTGTTTTGCCAACTCTTCCGCCTCACAGCATCACAAAAATCAGCTGCTTTGGGAGCCATCAGATTTCAACTACTATATCTTAGTGATCCAATAAAGGTATCGCCTGCCTCCTGCACCTAACTACTTTATGCCTCTGCCAATGAAAAGGGATCAGAAACTGATGGCCTGAATGCAGCAGCCAGGTTACTTAGCCAGGAAGAGCTGGCGGAAACGCAGTTTGCTGCTACAAAAACAACTTCACTACTCGTCCATTGCTAAACACAGTTCCAACTGGTGGTGCTTTATCTTTCTAGCTGTTTACAATTAGGGGTAAAATATTTTTCTCACAAGAAAATGCCAATATGAAGGTAATATCAGGAGGCCTTTCTTTTTTATTTTGTGGGATTGGACAGTTGGACACAAATCAGAAGCACGGGGGCTTTTATTTTTCAAATGCTAAACAAGGGCAGCACCTCTAATTGTATGACTAAAACCAGTCTTTACATGATGGTTAATCATTTGTGCAGTAGTGATATGAAAGAATGAGGGAGAAATTTTCTACATAGGAATAAAATGATAAAATAGATTTGATTTTAGCAGCATATTAACAAGTTTACTTCTAAGGCAGGAGTTCTCAACCTTTTAAAGCCGGGGGCCGGGTTACGCTCCCTCAGGCAGCTTCAGGGGCCAGACTGCCATTTTCCCCTTCCTCCACCACATGACACTTCACGATGTGGTGGAGGCGGTAGGGGGGGCACATGAAACATCCAGCCCATGGGCTGCAGGTTGAGAATCCGTGTTCTAAAGCAGTATGTAGACAAAAATGTCTTTCAGCTACATATTTAATATAAACCTATAAACCTTACCAAGGATATGATTCAGCTGATCAAGATAGTGTTTTCCAGGAAAGATGGGTCTGTTTGAGAGCATCTCTGCTAAAATACAGCCTACAGACCAGATATCAATTGATTTCGTATAACCCTACAAGAAGGGGAAAATTAGCTGTTGATAATATTTACTATATTTTTATACGATGTTCCAAACCAACTGAAACTTTTGAACTATTTCAGCAATTAGTGTAATTTGCCTTGAGAACAAAATTCAGTATCATGTAACATTTTCTAGTAAAGAAGGGGTGGGGAAACCAAGATGTTAATTAAAAGAACTGCTCTATAGAAAAAGTATGTACAGTAATACCTCATATAACATTAGTATCGAATAACACTAAAATCGCATAACATTAAGGAATCTGGGGGGAAGAATTGCATCAGATAACATTAAGATCCTATGGGATGCTTCAGATAACAACCGCTAAAGCCTGTGTGGTTACAATGTATCTCTATGGATCCCATAGGATTTTAACATGCATCAGATAACACTAAAAATCATATAACACCAAGACTTGTGGAACCAGGTTTTAGTGTTATATGAGGTTTTACTGTATATTATTGACAGGTTGTTTGACTGCAAAACACAAATATTTCCGGTACTACCATGTATAGAATTCTTGTACACATAGATCTCACCTTTGAATTCAACATGATTTCAGGGGCTCTGTACCAACGTGTGGCTACATATTCTGTTAGGAAACCAGTGTGATCATGATCTGGATCTGCAACGCGAGCCAATCCAAAGTCACAGATCTAATATTAAATAAAACAAATGTATTATAGAAGGGACTGAAATTTTTTTTCTGGTTTTCATTCATAATATTGCTAAACATGAGTCTCACAGATTCATAAACTATGCATGTGCTTTCTAGATTTTACACTTTGCAGACTGGCTGCTCCATGACAAGCATGAGCAGTTCTACCTCCTAGTTTGAATGACAAAGAAATGGATAGGAAACAAAAAAGAGAAGAAAGAAAATAGAGGGAATGCTGAGTGGTTGGCAGCCTTCTCCTTGGCAAGTCTGGTACAATTCAATCAACACTCTGAGAGGTAGAATTAAAAAAAAAACATTCTTGGCCTAATTGTGCTGCCCTCATTTTGAAGCTGCCATAGATATCTAGCCATTATTTCTGGAACTCTTTCATAGGGACACAGATAATACAGTAGTTGGAAATCGTAACTCTAAGGTTGTGAGACAATTTATGAAAAGATACTCAGTAACCTTGAGATCACAAGTGGTGTTTAGCAGCAAATTAGAAGGTTTGAGGTCACGATGTAGCACATTGGCTGAATGGATATATTTTAGCCCTCTCAAGATCTGGTAAAGGAAATAACAGATGTGATCATTGCTGAGATGCTGAGTTTTCAACAGCTTGTAAAGGTCAGTTTCCATAAGATCTTGCACAATGTATCTGTAAATCAAATTAAGGCAAACCAACCAAAATTTTACTCCCGACACTGGAATTATAGACTTTATTTCTCACTTTAATGAAAGACCTACAGACCATACTACTCGACCACCAACTGATGCAAGGGAGTCAAGTTTTAAATGTACAGTTTAGAAGCAAGATAATGAGTATTCAGCACAGAACAGAAAACTAAAAGAAGACTCAATGGCATTTAGTTGAAGGATACACATCTTTCATTTGTTCAATTGTTGGAGCTCTGATAATATCATTGATCCCAATAATATTTTCATGCTTGAAACGTAATAGGATTTTGATTTCCCTTAGTGTTCTCTGGCAATAGGTCTGGTGTTCAAATGGGCTGATTTTCTTTATCGCCACTCGAACTTTGTTCACGTTGTCATGTGCAGAACTGTAAGAGGTCATAAATGTTAAAAGAAAAAATTAAAATCCATTCTATACAGAACAAGATTCAGATTCTAGAGACATTTACCTTGCTTTTTATATTTACAGATCATTCTGAGATAATGTTACTGTTATGTGATAAAATGCTAGCAGAGTTTCTGCATTTTTGTCTGGCATTTTCCTTGGTACCAGTTCTGACAATCATGCGACACCTCTCTCCTCCTTCTTCCTCAGGCCATCCCATTCATCAGCATCCCTTCCAATCTTTCAGACAGTATCTAGGACAGTGGTTCCCAATGTGGGACACGCGCCTCACAGAGTGACTTCAATTCCCAGAAGCTTTCTTCTTCTTTTGCCATATTGACAATCATCATGGTGTTCAGCCATGAAAACTGTCCTGATAATATAATGCAGTGGCCTTTCAATCTGCCTTCCACATCACAGCATGACACCCATACCACTGATCCAGTTCCGCCAGTCACTTTCTGGTCCTGAGCCCTTTTGGCACACGGAGTCCTCATCAGTCCCAAACCAGTATTGATGAAGCTGCTGCCCTTCATCAAGATGAATTCAAGTGGATTTAATAATTTAAAGTAGCACCCTTTCCTGTGGACTTAGGAAGCCAAGCCATTAGTCCTCAGGGTTGCCAAGTTAATTAATTGCAGCCTGACACTCGGCATTGAGTCTCTGGCAGTATGGTCTACTCTATTAGCATAGCAAGATAACTTGGCCAGACTACATCCCAAAAGCCTAAGCCAGTACACTGGCTGATCAGTGCTTTGGGAAACTGACATAGGCTTCTGGGAATTGAAGTTGAAAAACCAAAAGCTGGAAAACACTGCTCTAGGACCATGATGGCAAACCTTGGCACTCTAGGTGTTCTTGGACTTCAATTCCCAGAAGCCCAACTCAGCACTCCTGCTGATCAGGACTTCTGGGAATTGAAGTTCAAGAACACCTGGAGTGCCAATGTACACCATCACTGGTCTAAGATGAAGGCTGGTATGATGAAAATGAGAGGTGGACACATCTTTCAAGAATGTACTGTATTTAGATCTAACCCTAAAAAATGTAACCATTTCAAAGCCTGTTAGCTCAGATCTAAGCAAAGCAATCACACTTATATACCATCCCATAGCACTTAGCGCACTGTTGCAGATAGGTACATTCTGAGTTCAGATCTGGAATCAGCACACTCAATATCATGTAAATCACATGTGTTATTCCCAGTAGCAAAATTGTTGTTGTGCAATGGAATAATTTCTGACACAAAATTATTACTATTATCCGGGGAGGAATTTATACTACAGTATAATAAATGTGCTACTGTTTGAAGTGCCACATGTCTCTGTGCTTTCTGTAACAGAGTAACAGTTACTCTTTGCATATTTTTTCATGGATACAGTACTAGGATTACAGAAAGAAAGATGGGACAATTTAACAAAGTAAAAATGGGATGCAGATTTGTTTTTCCCTAAAGATTTGGCTTTATCGATCCAACATACCCAATGCTTTCACTGTTGCCAAGGTAACAATTAGTCACTTCCTGCATCAACTCTTTTCAAGACTTCTCAGGATGTGAAAAGCACTAATCTGGACATTTGCCCAAATATTCACAAGACTATTTAAAAATCTTTGAATACAAGCAAGACAACTATTGCCTAGCAGCCAAGATTCTACTTTACAAAAATAATTTTAAATGTCACTCTTAGTTTCAGGCTTAACAAGTTAAAGTATAATGTCTGTTTTAATCAGAGAAGCCGAATACATCATCACACCTTTGACGGAAACATAGTCATTTTAACGCTGCAGGAATTAAAGAAGACTCGCGTCCACATTGCCAATACTCTCAACATCTTTGGATCAATACCATTAGTCCATGTGCATCAAATATATGTGCATCTAATGATCTGATCACAGAAACATACATTCTTTCTCTTTCTCTGGAGGTCAGAATTATGCAATAACTAATTAGCTGCCCAAATTCATATGCTAAACCAGGGGTGCTGAAACTTTTTGGGCCGCAGGCTAGTCACATGGTTCAGGGGGTTGGTCATTATGGCCCAGGGCCAGATCCAGCCCCTGACGACAATTCATCCGACCCATGAAGCCCTGTACAGGCGCATTTTACTTCTGCTTCCAGGAGCAACAAGGGCACATTTTATTTCTGCTTCCAGGAATGACAAGGGCGCATTTTACTTTCGCTTCCGGGATGACAAGGGCTTTGCGGGCTGGATGAATTGGTGTCAGGAGTAGGAGCCAGCCCCCGGGCCGTAGTTTGGACACCCCTGTGCTAAACGAAAGAAAAATGAAGAATAACTTTATAATGCAGAATAAACCTGAAGGTTTGAAGAGGGGTGGTTTTTTTTTAAAGCACAATGAGTCACTGGTTTCCCAGGGTGAACAATGTTCAGGCGAGAACTAAATCTACTTTCAAGTTAAATAACTTATAGAGCCAGAATTAAATCTACACTGACGGCAGCTACCACAGAGAAAATGTTTGTGTGAAGTACTTATACAACATTATATTTAAAAAAACAAACAAATATAAACTACGTTTAGGTGGATTTTCTATTTTAACATTTACAGACATACTCCTTTAGAAGTTCATATTTTATATATTACAGAAAGATACTGGAACTACAAATAAGACAGTCACTCAGTTTTAGTGATGTATTTGCTAATTGAGGTAGACCTTTAATTTAGAGAAATCTATTTTGGGATGGGGAAAAGGACAGTGTGTGAAAAGTAATAGCTTAACTATTATTTGACTAGCTAACTGATTAGTTTGTTTCAAACCCAACTGATGGGTACTTTAATTGACCAGTTGAATTCCAACCAGAAATGATAATTAAAAATACACACACATGGGTATTTGAATAATTTTGGGATGGCTACAGGATATATCAAACAGCCATTATTTATGCCTTGGGTAGAACAAGGCAAGAACAGACCTTTTATATTCCAGTCAGCATTGGGATGGTTAAATATTTGGTCAGCAACTTTAATTGAAAAAGTAAGACAGTAGACTGAACTGATGGCCTCAAAGGTAGTGATTTACAACTGGACTCCCCCCAATTAAAAGCCCAATGTCTGGGGATGGAGCAGTTAGGAATATATCCTAAAAGTGGTCAGGTTATTGATATGTGTGCCCTTTATTTAGGTACAGAGCAGGTTGAAGGGCTTCCAATGCATTGCTATATACAGTAATACAATAGAACCCCGGACAACGTGATGACATGGTTCCACGAGTCCTGACGTCGTCCGGTTTTTCACGTTGTTCGATACATTGATCGAACAATGCTAAAAAAAGCCCTGACGTCAGGGACAAACCACGCAAAGGCAAGGCTCGGCTTGTCCGAAATCCCCCCCCCCCGGGTAGGCACGTGATCGCGTGTCGTTCGGGGCTAGGGCAAGGTACGGGAAAGACCCCCGTATCCTGCCCTAACCACCACTGAGGCGCGCAAGCCTCCAAGCCGCCCGAAGTTGCGAAAGGGTAAAGATCCTTACACTTTCGCAACTTCCAGCATGTGCGCCCGTGTCATTCTGGGTTAGGGCAGGATACATCCATTTTTTTTACCAATTTTGGGGTATCTGACCCCCCCGCCGGGTCCAGCGAGGTGGGCAGACCCGATCCAAGCTGTTTCTGGGCTTCCCCGACGTCCTCACCCAGTGCAGCAAGCCAGAATGTCGGGATTCGAACTCTGACATTCTGGCTTGCTGCACTGGCTGAGGACATCGGGGAAGCCCAGAAACAGCTTGGATCGGGTCTCCCCACCTCCCTAGACCCGGGGGGGGGGGGTCAGAGCTCCCAAAATTGGTAAAAAAAACATCCATTTTTTAAAACCAATTTTGGGGTCTCTGACCCCCCCGCCGGGGCTAGGGAGGTGTGGAGACCCGATCCAAGCTGTTTCTGGGCTTCCCCGACATCCTCAGCCAGTGCAGCAAGCCAGAATGTCAGAGTTCGAATCCCGACATTCTGGCTTGCTGCACCCTCAAAGAGGGTGCAGGGGACTTCAAAATTAGCGCGCATCGGGTCTCCCGACCTCCCTAGAGCCGATGCGCGCTAATTTTGAAGTTCCCCCACCCTCTTTGAGGCTGTAGCAAGCCAGAATGTCAGGATTCGAATCCTGACATTTTGGCTTGCTGCACTGGCTGAGGACGTTGGGGAAGCCCAGAAACAGCTTGGATCAGGTCTGCCCACCTCCCTGGACCCGTGCAGGGGGAGGGATTTTCGGCCAAGCCGCCTCTTTCCCAAGCCGGGGAGACCCCGCGGAAAGGCGCCTCTCCTCTCCCGAAGTTTCGAAAGGGTAAAGATCCTTATCTTTTCAGAACCTCGGGCGGCTTGCAGGCCTCGGCGGGGTTAGGCGAGGATACGGGGGTCTTTCCCGTATCCTCGCCTAACCCCAGCCGAGGCGCGTATGCACGCTCGAAGTTGCGAAAGTGTAAGGATTTTTACCCTTTTGCAACTCGAAGTTTCGAAAGGGTAAGGATCCCCGTACCCTTTCCAAACATCGTGGGGGCGGGCGCTGGGGTTTTTTTTGGATTGGGTAGATGTTCTACCCAATCCAACTCCCCCCCCCTGCATACGCTTGTTCAGAATAACGTGAAAATCGCATTATTCGATACAAGATTTTCCCGAAAATCTTGTCACGTTATGCGGTTTTCACGCTATACGATACTCGCGTTACCTGGGGTATTACTGTAATATAAACCAGGCCAAGAAATAAACAACTTAATAAACCTCAGTTTAAAGCAGTGGTGCCCAAACGAAGGCCCGGGTGCCGGGTGCGGCCCCCAACATCAATTCATCCGGCCCACGAAGCCCTCGTCGTTCCTGGAAGTGGAAGTAAAACGTGCCCATATGGGCGCATTTTACTTCCACTTCCAGGAATGACGAGGGCTTCGCAAGCCGGATGAATTGGCGTCGGGGGCTGCACCCGGCCCCCGGGCCTTAGTGACTGGCTCCCTGAACCACATGATCGGCCCACTGGCCAACAAGTTTGGGCACCCCTGGTTTAAAGCAACAATGTTCCTGAAGGGAAAGCACAGCAGAAATCAAAACTACACAATGACAGGATTTTAAAAGAGAAAGTTAAAGAAACAACTAGTGCATCCGGTGTGCAAGTCAAAGCGATGCAAAACATGCCTGGAAGATCATATGGATTGAAAACGGGTAAAGTCAAAAAGGTCTTCAGTACTCAGAATATGACAGTAGCTCAAACACAATCAGAACTACAAAAAAAAAGGAAAAGAAAGGAAGGAAGAAGGAAGGAAGGAAGCAAACCATTCCTGGGCAAAGAAGCCCAAAACAGAGAGTGGGAGGGAAGAATAACAATTGCTGCTTAGATGATCTCGAGTGATGAACCAATGATCTGACTCAACATAGCAATTTCTTATGTTTCTAAACAGCAAAGTGGGGAAATTCAGCTTCAAGAAAATAATGTTATTTTACTATAGTAAAAACAACAGAGTGGAGGGAAGTTAGTGGCAATGAGAAAGCAAAGAATAGCAAGAAATCCACATTGGGGGTGGGGTTCAGAGAAAGCAATTCTTAGAGAACACATTATTTAAATATACCCAAAGTGTGTTGATGATAATGGGCGCAGAAATAAGTACAGTACTGTACTGAAAAGAAAGAGAAAGTTCACCAAATCTGCTGAACTTGTTCAGTATTTCAAGCCTATGTCCAAAGCTACCACATTAACACAGGGATTTCCAACTCTCAATATCCAGATGATGTTGCATTTCAATTTCATAAGCACAACCAATGGTTAGGAATTCTGGAAACAGTAATGCAATAGCATCTGGGTATCTAAGGCTGGTAAACTTTGTATTAAAACGTATGGGCAGTGTCTTTGTTTAGTCTGCGCTTAAATTGTCATGATAGTATCAATTAATAAAGTAAGCTGAATGGATTTTGTACATACTTTATTTTTTAACCAGATCTCAGCAACAGTTTTCAAAGCAACATGTTGCTAATGCACATTTTTACACAGCTTTAAAATGTGAAATGTAAATGAAAAAACATTCAACAACATCTATCCAGTGTGACTTAAACCTGGATTTATCAGCAGTTAACAAGTGCTCATTTGTGTTTCTTATGAATCACTTGGTAACTTAATATTGGTTTTATTTTTTTAAACCACCTTCTGTACACTTAGGATTCATGTTCAAACCAAATCCACTAAATAGTTGGACTAATAGTTATGTAACAGTACTGAATCTAAACCATCACAGAAAACAAATCCAGAAGTTCATGTACACACATCTGCAGCAAAAACCATGTAAATTCTCTGCATATCATGCTGTATGACAGAGGTGCCCTCCTCCTCAACAGGAAATATAATTTATGAACAGTTATAAAAAGGTCTGGCATCTACCGCTGAAATATACACTTGCCTGTTCATCTACAGCAGGGGTGGTCAAACTTTTTGCACCACGGGCCTGACCACGCCCAGGAACAGCTGAGTGGGCCAGATCATGCCCCCAGAAATAGAAGTGGGCACATTTACAGCTGATGTAAATGTGCCCACTTCCACATTTACGTCAGCCACATGTGAGTTTGTGCATGTTTGTTTTGTGGCTGAAGTAAATGCGCCTGCTTCTACTTCTGGGTGAGGGGGAGACAGCAACAGGCCTGTTGGAATGACATTGCAGACCGAGTACGGCTCAAGGGCCATTGGTTGGGAACCTCTGATCTGTAGATACCACAACACTGTTTTCAGAGCACAAGAACAGCTACTTAATAGAGGGGAAGAAACTTTCAGTTTCGGATTGGTATTTTACACATAGCTGGGAAACCAAAACAGATTCATTAACACAGAATATAGTCTGCAAAACAGCAGCAACTGTAAGAAGCAGTGTAGTCTGCATTCAACAAGTCTCTATAGCAGTGCAGGGTGATACAAATGCAGAACTAGGTAAAGTATATACAGTAATACCTCATATAACATTAGTATCGAATAACACGAAAATCGCATAACATCAAGGAATCTGGGGGGAAGAATTGCATCAGATAACATTAAGATCCTATGGGATGCTTCAGATAACAACCGCGAAAGCCTGTGTGGTTACAATGTATCTCTATGGATCCCATAGAGGATCAGATAACACGAAAAATCATATAACACGAAGACTTGTGGAACCAGGTTTTAGCGTTATATGAGGTTTTACTGTATCTACGTGTCTACTACCTGAAGAAAACTGAAGAAGGGAAATGAGGTAGGGAGAAGTGTGCGCTTGAGAAATATTCCATAACTCCAGTCAGTTGAAGAGGGTCTGAACCACATTCATTGTAGATAAAACATATTTAAGAAATAATTAAAAATTAATTGTCACAACTGTCTGAATTACAAACAACTTTTAAACAAGACTTGTTAACACAAGCCAAATGTGATGGTATCTGCACAGTTCTTTTCACATTTCTAAAAACAATCTTGTCCATGAAAATAACTGATTCTATTCTATCCTTACTCCATATACGCTTTAATGCTGCCCATCAGTCCATACATCAATATATAAACACATTCTTTCACACAAATCCACAAATCTGCCTCTCCAAATTTCACATACAAGAGTTCCACTGTACATTTTGAACACATTAACATTGTGAGAATTGAAAATGCAGGTGACAGAATGATTTAAGAAGCAAAATGGATTAGAATTATTTCATATTTCACTGTCATAGCGGTTCACAACACTATTTCTACAATTAACATAAAGATTCAGACATCTATGCTTTTCTTCATTTATTGGATTTTCTATAACAAGCAACCAAATATGTGGGAGAAGTAATGGTAAATGATCCATTGCTTCCTTTCAAATATTTTCTTCTCCCTTTATTTGAATCTACTATGCTATCCATGACAGAATACAGCTAGCTTAGTCCTAACCAATTACTGGTTATAAATGTTCTGAAAACATAATTTCTTTACTCACTTTTACATTTCTTGCACTATATCCATTGCAAAAATAAAAATACTGTAGTAAGGAATTGAGTGCAAGCACCAACAGACAGAATTAAAAGCCTATGTGTGCTTTAATAATGCATGCCATCAAATAAATTCTAACTTATGGAGACCCCACTCCAGGATTTTCTAGGTAAATAATACAAAGTAGTGTTTTACTGCTTCCTGCTTCTGGGGGCACTATGGAACTGTGCAATCATTTTGCCCATGGTTACACAAGCTGACTCTTTTCTTGTGATGCACAGTGGGGAATCAAACTCCCAACCTTTAGCTCCACAACCAGATACTGTATCTAACTACTGAGCTACCCAGTCAGCCAGTGTGCCCTTTGAGACATAATAAATGGTGGCTGGGAACTACAAGAAATATGTTCCTTCCTTTGGTAACCTTCCTTCCTGGAAGCCCCCCCCCCCTTTTTTTTTTTCTTTTGTAATTGGGTGGTCTGCACAGCCCCAAGAAGGTCCCAGAGTAGAAAATTCTGCCTCAGACCTGTCAAAGTTACTCACCTTTGGTTAATATATTTGAGGAGATTGTTGTTAATGTGGTATGGGACTTACCAAAACAGGTGGAGATGCAGGAATAATCTCATGATTTCTCTTTAAGGAAATAGTTCATTGATGAATGAAAGGGCCTAGTATAATAATAATTTCATGTCAGAAATTATTCTGGGTTGAAAGGATTTTTGCGAGAGAAACTCCGCTCAGGGAACGCCCAAATGAAGCTCCTTTCATGTCTCTAAGAGCTGGGACAGAGATGAGCGCTCAATCCATCATGCAGTACCCAGGTTTAGAACTGCTGACTTGCTGGCCTTCCAGCTAACAAGGTGAGCTTCTTAACCACTGAGCCACCACAACCCCTAGTGGTCAGGTATTTTTCAGTTTAAAAAAAAACTGTTATTTTGGCATGTTAAATTATGCAGGAGGCAATGGCCAAATTAAAAGTATATTATCATTCTTAGGGGCTTCAAGTTACCTTTTTTCTACTAAAAAAGTGGAAGCTATGAAGGCTATAAGGCAAGCATTGCATTGTGAGAAGGGGAGTGCACGTGCTTCCAACTGCATGCTTACCACCACCACCCAATATTAACTACTTTAGAATACAAATAAAACATCCCTTAGGTTCATTTTAAAGTTCACTTTATCATTTTATGTTTTATTCATTTCACTCATGAATATTGCCTAGAATGCTTCTGATTGATAATTAGAAATAAGCAAAAAAATCACTTCAGCTATTCTTTCCTTCCTGTAAGCAATGCAGTCTGATGGTGATGATAAAACAAACTTCACACTCAAAGTGGCAATATTATACACTTATCTAATAAGAAGTTCCAGCGAACCTTATGTAACTATGCCTCAGCAGTTGTATTTTATTCATTTAAAACAAAGATGGATAACATGTGACCCTTGAAATGTTGTGTTAGTCCAACAGGCTGATAGGAGTTGCAGTCCAACCTCTGGAGCACTATACATGTTCTAGCCCTGTGGTCAAGGACTTGTAAATCACATAAAGAATCACATATTGCATTACATCTATAGATCTGTCATAAAGAAAGTGAATAATAAGGTTATGCACGCTTCCTTGGATAAAATAGCACTGAACTCAAGGAGATTTATTTACTTTCGCGTAAGAGAGCATAGTATCAGGTTGAGAGGCTGTAAAGTCTAAACACCCACTTATGTGTGAATGACACTCATTTGAGTATAACACTTTCCAGTTTTTACAAATACAGTACTGCCTTTCAAAACAACTCATCACAATACACCAGTGCTGGCAACAGTCCCTACCACATAAATATAAGGTGAGCTGAGGCAATGCAAGTATCCTAACAGAGCATCTGTGCAGGTAATGTGTCTATGGAAGACAAGGTGGTAGGCAAAAGAAATGTAGAAGGCACATCATTAAAACCAAGTGTGACCAAGTGGCAGCTAATTACTTGTGTAGAAAAATCACTCCTTGAAATCTCATATACTGTACTGTACCTGAAAAATCCTGCTAGGGTTGCCCTACAGAAGCGACCTGATGGCACGTATCAGCAACAGCACATAATGTTGTTCCTGCCTTTTCCCATACACATTTTGCTCTATACATTTTGTTCCATTATTTTTAAAGATAAATGCTGATTACTTGAAATGCTACCCTCAGCGATCCTGAATGCCTTACACAGAACCAGAAAAGGAGGAGAGGTGTTTTTTTTTTAAGGCAAGACACACAACCTTAAACAGATTTTCCCTGAAAAATTTTCTTCTTGTAGTGCCATATCCAATTCCAAATATTGGCTATCATCATGGTGATCAGCCATGAATATTGTCCTGGGAACAATAACACAGTGGTCTATCATTTGTCTTCTGCATCGCAGTGTGAAACCTATACCACTGATCCAGTTACACAAGTAACTTTCTGGTCCTGAGCCCTTTGGGGCACACAAAGTCCTTTTCAGCTCCACTTGAGGACCATCACGGACTTCACCACCCAAAGCCATTAGTCATATCTGAAGTCTGGCATTGAGTTGCTGGCAGTAGGGTCTACTCTATTACCACAGCAAGATAACCTGGCCAGCCTGTAACAGTGGGGCTTATTCCAGTGTAAAGACACTCACAGAGAGAGGATTACACCTTGTAGACTCTGCATTACTCCCAGCCTCTGCATATTTATATGCATCTCATAAAAAGGAGATGCCATCCAAGCCTACCGTATGCCAAATACTGTACTGTAAAACTTGGTTAAGCCTTTAAGATGTCATTCAACAAGACTGTTTATTTGGGCAAAGGGCTGCTTCTCTGCAGCAGCCTTGACGCAAACCCGCTTTGCCACAACCACAAGAAGCAACCACTGCAGGGTCAAGTATTGGGGGAAAGTGGCCCCGCACAGGAAAGGGATTGCGCAAGATGGAAAAAAATAATAAAACAACAACACAAATTAAAACAACAACAACGTCGCAGCACCTTAAAGACTAACTGCTGTATTTTAATGTTAGCTTTCGAAGATCAAGTCCACTTCATCAGACATAAGAGTGAGATTTCATGGCATCAATCTATACACATCAGGTGCAGACCTATCACTGTGATGTCTGACGAAGTGGACTTGATCCACGAAAGCTCATATTTGAATACAGGGGTTAGTATTTAAGGCGCCACAACGGGGTTGGGTTTTTTTTGTCCTTTGTTGTTGTTGTTTACTCTCTGATATGCTCGAAACACAGACTAACACGGGTACCGCTTCAAAAATTATAAACAAAAGGGAAGGGAAACAATAAAAATAATCGCTGCCCTCTTCTTACCAGACCATCCCATACGCGCCTTCCCCGATGTAAGAGAGGTTGGTGTAACGCGGGCCCACGTCGAAGACCTGCCCGCGAACCATCTCCGGGGCCCCGGCCAGGGTGGCACCGCTGCCCACGGGGGCCCCCGACACCGCCGCCATGTTGAGGTCCGTGAGGAGGGAGGAGAATGGCGGGAGGGAGGAAGGAAAACGTGAGGGGAACTGAGGAGAAAACTGAGCCAAAAGACTGGACCCGGCTTTTGAGTAACACACACACCCTCCCAAAAAAAACACCCTCTCGCTTGTGAGGTAAAGAGCGAAATAAAGGCCGGAAACGAGACCAAACGCCGCCGCTTTTAACCGACAGCCTTGGTGTGAGAAAGACGCGTCTGAGGGGAGGAAAAAAGGGGCGGAGCCTATTCCCCTCAGAGACAAGCACCGCCCCCTTCCCCTTCGTGGCGCGCGCCGCTCTGCGCTGGTTGCGCGCGAGCAACGGTCAAAAAGAGAGAAAAAGGGGGCGGAGCCTATTCACTTTAGAGAGACAAGCACCGCCTCCCTCCCTCCCTCCGTAGCGCGCGCGCGAGCAACGGTCAAAAGAAGAAAAAAAAGAGGGCGGGGTCGAGACGAGAAGGAGGGAGGGAGGCGGAGCCAGTAGCCGGCCGCCGCGTTCTACCCACGCAAGGCTAGGGGGCGTGGCTTCAGGAGGAGGGGGGGGAGAAAGCCCGGCGGCGCCTTCGGCTCTGGCACTGCGGTCACGTGGCTCAGAGGGTGTAAGGTAGGCCGGGCTAAAGAAAAGGAGGCGTGTCTTTCACTCTGGCCGGCCGGGAGGTGGGCGTGGCCGCTGGGGCGCGTGGTTCCGACTACTGCGGTACCTTCGGAGCCGCAGAGGCGGTAGTGGGGAGGGGAGGGGCGTTCTCTGGGTCACGTGGCTGTTGCTGCACACCTTAAGACAGGGATTCTCAACCTGCGGCCTGTGGGCCAGATGCGGCCCATGGCACCATTTCATGTGGCCCATCACCTCCACCACACCAGGAAGTGCCTTCTGATGGAGGAAGGGCAAAATGGTGGCCCTCCGGCCCCTGAAGCTGTCTGAAGAAGTGTGACCCGGTCTCAGTTTAAAAAGTTTGAAGATTCCTGCCTTAAAATGTAGAAAAGGAGAGTGAGAGTGGAAGGGCGGTAAATTATGGTCTGGATTAAAAGCGAAGTGTAAAATTGCAAATACTCTTCTGTTCATCATGTGCCCTCAAGCATGTACATAAGGATGTACATAGAAACGCCTCATAATGCCAGGTCTTGTATCCTACTATTTGTAATTCAACAGGGTGAACATTCACAACTAATCTGAATAACAACCAGAGATCATCTGCTATTAACAGTTGTAAAAATCCATATGTATTTGCATACTTGTCTGTTAACCAATCACTATTTACCTGATGTGTATACACTGATGCCATGAAGTCTCACTCTTATGTCTGATGAAGTGAACTTAATCCAAGAAAGCTAACATTAAAACATATCAGTTAGTCGTTAAAGTGCTACGTTTTTGTTTTGTTTACTCTCTGATATGTTTAAAACACAGTTTAACACAGCTAACTTTTCAAAGCCCTACAAGATGATGGAATCAAATTATTGCATTCTATATGTCAGCAGATTTGGAAAACACAACAATGGCCACAGGATTGGAAAAGATCAGTATATGACTGTTCCACTCCCCAAAAAGGGTAATGCCAAAGAATGTTCAAATTCTCGAACAATTGCGCTCATCCCTCACGCTAGCAAGGTGATGCTCAAGATAATAGAGGATAGACTGCAACAGCATGTGGAGAGAGAATTACCAGAAGTGTAGGCGGGTTTCAGAAGAGGCAGGGGGACTAGAGACCACATCGGCAACATAAGATGGATCATGGGGGAAAAAAAGGAATATCAGAAACAAGTCTACTTCTGTTTCATTGATTACACGAAGGCTTTTGACTGTGTCGACCACAACAACATGTGGCAAGTAATTAAAGAGATGGGAATACCGGAACACCTTATAGGCCTCATGAGAAATCTGTACATGAATCAAGAAGCAACAGTTAGGACAGAAAATGGAATGACGGAGTGGATTGGAATAGGAAAAGGAGTAAGACAAGGCTGCATTTTGTCACCCTGCTTATTCAACTTATACACAGAACACATAATGCGCAATGCAGGGATGGAGGAATCACAGTTTGGGATCAAAATTGCTGGAAGAAACATCAACAATTTACAATATGCAGATGATACCACTCTAATGGCAGAAAGTGAGGAGGACCTAAAGAAGCACCTGATTAGGTTGAAAGAAGAAAGTGAAAAAGCTGGCTTGAGACTCAATATCAAGAAAACCAAGATAATGGCAACAGGCCCTATCAGTCCCTGGAAAATAGATGGGGAAGAAGTAGAAGCAGTGAGAGATTTTACTTTCTTAGGATCAAAGCTCACTGCAGATGGTGATTACAGCTATGAAATAAAAAGGTGACTGATTCTTGGGAGGCAAGCAATGAGAAACCTGGGGAACATAGTGAAAAGTAGAGACATCGCATTGTAAACAAAGATTCGCATAGTCAAAGCAATGGTATTCCCTGTGGCAATGTATGGTTGTGAGAGCTGGACCATTAGGAAAGCTGAGCGCAGAAGAATAGGCACCTTTGAGATGTGGTGTTGGAGGAGAGTTTTGAGAGTCCCCTGGACAGTGAGGAGAACAAATAGGTCAATCTTAGAAGAAATCAACCCTGACTGCTCCTTAGAAGGTCAAATAATAAAGATGAAGCTAAAGTACTTTAGACATCAAATGAGAAGAGAGGATTCACTTGAGAGAGCCTTGATGCTTGGAAAGGTCGAGGGCAAAAGACGAAGGGGCCAGCCGAAGATGAGATGGCTAGACAATGGGCACAGAGCTGAGCTAGTTGAGGGGGATGGTGGAGGACAGGAGTGCATGGTGGACAGTGTTCCATGGGGTCGCAGAGGGTCGGAATCGACTGTGCGACTGAACAACAACAAAAACTATTTTAAAAAAATCATATTGAGAATCCCACTTCAGCACTGGAAATAAAATTTGCACTTTAAAATTAGGGATCCATAGGAAATATAACGGTAGTTAAAATTCAATATAAACTATAATAATTAATTGGTCTATTTTTGATCAGAAGTAGGTTCTTCAACAGCGTTGTGCCAGCCATTTAATTATTATTTTTTATGCATGGTGGGGCATATATTGCATGTGTATCAGTGCTGCATTGATTGAATTTCTCCACATTCAGCAAACATTTTTCTCCATCCACATACAGTAATACACCACATAATGTGCGCACCGTACAACATTAAAACCACATTACGTTAAGGAATCTGAAAAAAAATTGCACCACACATTAAACCCTATGGGATGTATTGCACAATGTCCCCTGGTTTGTGCTGGTTACAATTTATCTCTGGAGTTTGACATTGTGCGATACATCTCATAGGGTTTAACATTGCGTAATACACACAATGTTAAAAATCGCATAACGTTAAGACTGGTGGAAACAAGTTTTAACGTTATGCGGAGTATTAATGTATTCCCACTGATTATTCTTTGATCTCTTCTATTTCACCTTTGTTGTTGTTGTTGTTCAGTCGCACAGTCGATTCCGACCCTTTGCGACCCCATGGACCATTGTCCGCCAGGCACCTCTGTCCTCCACCATCCTCCTCAACTCGCTCAGTTCTGTACCCATTGTCTCTACAATACCATCTAGCCATCTCATTTTTGGCCACCCCCTTTTTCTTTTGCCCTCCACCTTTCCCAGCATTAAGGCTTTCTCAAGTGAATCCTCTCTTCTCATTTGATGTCCAAAGTACTTTAGCTTCATCTTTATTATTTGATCTTCTAAGGAGCAGTCAGGGTTGATTTTTTCTAAGATTGGCCTATTTGTTCTCCTCGCTGTCCAGGGGACTCTCAAAACTCTCCTGCAGCACCACATCTCAAAGGCATCTATTCTTCTACGCTCAGCATTCCTAATGGTCCCGCTCTCACAGCCATACTGACTTCCTCATGGTCCAGCAAGATAGATAGATAGATAGATAGATAGATAGATAGATAGATAGATAGATAGATAGATTTCGTGTCAGAAATTATTCTGGGTTGAAAGGATTTTTGCTGGACATCTGAATGAGGCTCCTTTCACATCCCCAAGATCCGTCGTGCAGCACTTGGATATCAAACCCCGACCTTCCAGTCTCCAAGCTCAGCGTCTTAACCACTAAGTCACCACAGTGCTACCCCTGTTGCTTTTGCTGCCCATCGATGCAGCCAGGTCTCCTCTGGTTTAGTGTTCAGAGCATGAGATAAGTGCAGAAAATGTTTCCTTGAACTTAGATATGATCAGCTGGCACTGGTCTTTACAATACACACACGGATGCCTACACACTTCCCTAGACTGGAAATCCTGTTAGTCCAAACATGTAAAGAAAAATATTGACCATGCCCCTATTGGTATTCACTTAAGGTCTGTAGATTGCAGTGGTTTATTGATGAGCTATTGGTATGCTTCTTGGTCGTTGTGGCTGAGATGCACTTTGGCACCTCAGCAGTTAGTCACAGCCTTACAGAAACATCACTAGTTTATATACAGTACAACTCAAATACATTTGTAACACTGAGGAAAAATCCCACAAAGAGAAACTAAAGGCCTCTTTCAATCGCTGCTTCCCTGGGGCTGTTTTCCCTGTATCACTGTAATCGCAGGATGATAACTGTTTTCTCAAGGGGAAATATTCTGCATCAAAGTTATGAGTCAAGCAGTTGTGAATAATGCAGTGCATTTATGGTAGATTTCATCCAGCATCACCCAACTGTAAAGGGAAATTACGGTAATGATTTTTTTTTTTTTGGTAGCAAACTCCCAACATCTCACAAAAGCTACCAGCAAGACCTCTGCGATGGCTTTTTAATTTAGAGCCTCCAAATTTATGGAAATTACATTGTGAGAATTGACTCCAATCTATTAGCCAGAAAATTCCAGATCGCACTCTTAATTCAGGACTTCTCAACCTTTTTAAGCCGGGGGCCATTGGGTCATGCTCCCTCAGACAGCTTCGGGGTTTGGACGGCCATTTTGCCCTTCCTCCACCACATGGCACTTCCTATTGTGGTGGAGGCCACATGAAATGGGCCCATGGGCCTCAACTAAGACAATCCATCTATTTTGGAATACTCTATTGTTTCAGGTGCCGTACTATTTTACACATAGCAGCAGAAGAAAGCTACAGTTGACAACAATTCCAGATCACACTAGAATATGACACATCCTGTTATATTTCAGTATTTCTGTCTTGTGAGTTGCTTTGATCTATATATTATATATACATACTATGGGAGCTTGCACAAAGAGTTTGCATTGACATACTTGCTGTGAGTCCTAGAAGAAAGATGAAAGTGTCACTCAAAGCTATATATGTCAGCAACTAACAAAACAGAGGTATTGAAATACTACCAGAATTTTAACATTTTGGGCTTCCGTGTCCTTGGCAGCTTTTCTTAGGCGAAGTTAATTAATTTTGAAACATTCAATCATCTAGGTTTTATAACTACCACCGTGGCGTGTTATGATTCAGAACAGCTGAAGGAGACAGACGTTAGAACATTTTAGTATTTTTATAGCACATTAATATTTTTGTATATTGTTAATAACTTTAGCACAATGTCTACAGTATAGATATTCTGTGTTTATGTATGTTTCATGGTTTCAGAAACAGAATGGTTAGAGTACTGGAAGTTCATTGCTAAGTGACGGCCATTCAACCTCAGATCTGCCTCCTTATTCCTAGAAATAAGTACAATTCTACCTTGGCTTTCTTCACAGCAAATCTTGTCAGGCAGCCAGGATCCATCAGTCCAAAACTCATCAAAATATAATTTTTCGTTAGGGAAAATTGAGGTTGTCATTTGTTACTCCATCACCAAAACTTCTCTGTCCCCACTGAGATTTAGTTATACAGTACTTCCTACTTTCACCAGTTGCAGTGATGGAGATGAATCATCTCCACAATACACAGTTGAGAAGTACACCAGCTGTAATGCAGTGGCTTGGTCTCGAATGGGCAAAGAAGAGCCATTAGCTTTACAAAGGACCTGCTGCTCCTGGTAAGGAGGCAAATTGGTGGAGACGGAAATAGCCAGAACTCATGTAACCAAAGTCTACCAAAACAGATGGCAGGATTTTTGGACTTTGCCTGGGAATGAAGGTATGTCATTATGACAACTGAGCGGGCCGGACTGGTGCTGTAAAACGTGTCCATGGCTGTCATAAACACAATTACAATGGCCACAGATTCATTTACAACTGTTGTAAATGCATTTACACGGCTGTAAATGAGTCCACGGCTGATTCCAGCGGGGACGGGGGCAGCTGGGGCGAGATTGGGGCCAGATTATTTGGCACTGTGGGCTGGATCCGGCCCACAGGCAGTAGGTTGTGAACCCCTGACTTAAACCATTGTTCCTATTACAACAATTTTGGGGCCTAATTATCACTGTTAAGTATCAGTCTGGCCAGGTAATCCTGGTAATGGAGTAGACCATAATGGCCAGGGACTTAACGCTGATCGCCAGGCAGCAGTTAACTTAATTTGACAACCCTGAGGACTAACAGCCTTGGGTGGTGAAGTCCAAAGAGAAGGGTGATGGTTCCCAAGTGGATTAAATCCCGCTTGAATCCATCTTGATGGAGGGTAGCAGTGATGAGGACTTTGTGTGCCAAAAGGGCTGATGACCAGAAAGTGACTTGCAGAATTAGATCAGTGATAGAGTTGTCACATTGCATTGCAGAAGGCAATTGAAAGGCCTTCCCAGGACAATCTTCATGGCTGATCACCATGAGAATAGTCGACATTTGGAATCGTACACGGCACTTTAAAAAGAATTATGAACTTCATATCTGACTACGGCCAGATTTTGCAGACATGTATTGCTTCCTCCTTTTCCAAGTCTAGCTTTTAACGTTTGCTATGTTATGAACATCGCATCTGTCGGAACTGTTTATACAATCCATAGAAAACAAGATGAAAATCAGAGAAAAATTTAAACACAGGAGACACAAGTTAAGTATAAAACTATCTACCCCAAGAACCTGTTTGCTCCGACAGTTACCAATGCAACAGCACAGAACAGTTTCTTTTCTCTAGGTTTTCTTTTTTTAAACTCGGTCAGGAACACAAGGGGGGGGGGATCACAGCTGAGACTGTTACTTGGAACAAAAATATTTTTCGTCTTCTTATTACATAATCTATGCAGTTTTCATAATAAGGGGGAGGACCAGATGGTTAAAGCTGCAACCCTGCACAATGTTAAGCACTTTGTTAGTCCCGTCAATGTAAATTAGGCTTACGTGCATCTGTTCCATAAATAAAATCTTAGCTTTGTTTACACTGACAACTTCACCTCATTGGAGTTCTCAAGAGATCTTTTAAAAATGCCCTTACCCCACGTCCGATTCCCTCGGCCTTTTGGTTACAAACATCTGTAACCACGCTCCAGTCTTTTTCCTGACTGATCCTAGAGGCCAGCACATTTCAGAGTTGGACCATTTCATAGAGCAAGGTTGGGTAATGGTTGGCCAACAACGTATTTGGTGCTGCCGACTACATCCAATTCGAGTTGGCGATCAGAAACATCTGGAGGGCCACTGTTGACCATCAATGTATTTAAAGGAAGTTGACCTCAGATTTGGTGCTGAACAGTTTCGCAGGCAGAAATTTTGGAAATGGTAAATGTCTTAAGTCTGTGTTTCAAGCATATTGGAGCGTGAAGAAAAGAAAGCTGTGGGACTTAAAAGCCTAATTGCTGTATTTTAATGTTAGCTTTCTTGGATTAAGTCCACTTCATTGGACATAAGAGTGAGACTTCATGGCACCAATTTATGCACATCAGGTACAGAGGTACAGAATGGTTAGCACAGGAGTTCTCAACCTTTTTAAGCAGGGTCACGCATGGGCAGAGGAGTGGGGTGAACTCTACTGAGGTGACTGCGCGGGTGCCCACAGAGGGGGCCCCAAGTGCCACCTCTGGCACGTGTACCATAGGTTCGCCACCACTGCACTAAGCCAACACAGCCCTGGGACAATACATGAGAGACCTGAAATATTGTCCTTTGTAGATAACTGAATACATAGAAAAAAATCTCATGTTTTCAAGATAAGAGAAAACACAGACAGTAGTTGCAGTAACAAGAGCATATGTAAATGTATGTGTTTACTGGAAAACCTAAACACAAAGTATAATAAACAACTTTTTGCAAAGTCACATACAGTACTTTAAAATTTCAAATTTCACAGCAAACACAAAACAGTCCCTTAAGATTGCATTATCCTGCATTTACTAGAGACATTGAAAAGTAATTGAAGATTTTCTGCTCCTAAGTATGGGATGAGATCATCTCCCTTCGGGTTGCCTGGTTGTTTTGCAACTTCCAGTAATCTATAAAACACTCCAGTCATAATAAACATTTCCCATTATCATCACCTGTTTTACAAGAGTCTAATTTGTGTTCAAGCCTGATTGCCGTGAGAAGCAGCCATTGATCTCCTAGCTAGTGCATCTCAGCGGGAGGGTTTGAAGTAAGTTGTTCTGAATGGTTTTTTTTTTAAAAAAAAAAAGAATCTGAACATTTCACAGATTTATGTTGCCTGCTGTTCAAGGGGGGCTCCTCTATTGTTCACGATGAAGCGGTTTCCTTGCATGCCACATTCAAAGGGAAGGGTAGCCACAACGTAGTGCCCAGAACGCTGTTTACCTTCCCCTTTCTCGCCCCTTTCACACATTGAGTGCACTGACTGTCATGTTTTTCATCTGACAGAAAAATGTTTGGGCCGGGGCTGCCATTTTCAAAACCTGGAAGTCTGGCCAGGTTATCCTGCTTATAGTAATAGAGTAGACCCTACTGTCAGCGACACGACACCAATCGGCAGGTGGCAGTTAACTAACCTGAGGACTAATGGCCTTGGATGGCAATGTCTACAGGGAAGGGCGATGGTCCCCAAGTGGATTAAATCCCATTTGAGTCCACCTTGATGGAGGGCAGCAGCTTCATCCATCCTGACCTGGGGCTGAGGAGGACTTTGCGTGCCAAAATGGCTCAGGACCAGAAAGTGACTCTCAAAACTGGATCAGTGGTACCGGGTGTGTGTGTGTGTGTCATGCTGTGATGCAGAAGGCAAATGGAAGGCCACTGCATTATATCATCCCCAGGACAATCTTCATGGCTGATCGCCATGAGGATAGTCAACATCTGGAATTGGATATAGCACAAGAAGAAAGCCACAAAAGCTCCCATTCTCTTTCTTTTCTTCTCTCTTTCTCACACAGGAAAAAACAAATGCTTATTTCCAATCTGTTTTTCAGTGCAATAATTTTTCAATACAGACACTTTCTAAAACACACAGGAAAGTAATCCCTGTGTTGATCTAAAAGAGTTTCTTTCTTGATAGGAGCAGCAGTAATACCACCCTTGAATAGAGGTTTGGATTAGCTTACTCTAAAATAAAATGGCACACCTGTATTTTATCTGAGCCTGTTTGTGGACAGGGACACTAAAGATAAAAGGGTCCTGCAGACTTAAAAAACAAGCCAAGAAAGCAAAAACTGGTACAGACATTTGCTGCTGTTTTAGATGTTATGGAGTATGTTCAAGCAAATGAATGTGATCTCCCCCCACATCTACGAGTGACAAAGTATGTGAACTTTTAATTGGATCAAAAAAAATTAAGAGCAATTTTTAGGACATGTACGGTAAACCTGTACTTCCTGCTGGTTATTGGATAGAAGGCTGGCTTCAGGGTCAGTGTCTTGATCTATGGTCAGGCCCATACCACGTAAACACCCTATGAGAATCTCTCCCTAGACTTACACCCCAGTTTGCTTATTTACACACACTGGTATAAATAGTGAAGGCAGCCAGAAGGAGCAGAGGGATATGCCATGATCTACCTTCTTTCGTGTCAAGGCTGAACGTGAAACTACCAAAATGAATTCACCTTTTGGTGAATTCATTTTGCAGTTCCTGTCACTTGACCCAATGTGAGAAAGATTAACCGGCAACAATAGGTTGCTGTGACCAGGATATGGCTGAGTGTGGTCCAAAAATACCACAGTGTTCAAGGAGGCTCTTTCTTTGTACCTGCCAGGTACTAAGGTAGTAACAGTACACAGGAGTGAACAAGAACAGTGCTTGGTAACAACAGTGGTAAGAAAAAGAGATGTTGGAAAGATTCCCATAGAGAGTATTTTGCTTCAAAGCCTTAAAAAGCTGGATCCAGCATTGGTTGAATTGCAGCTCCCATCATCTGTGACCACTACCTTTTTTGAGAAATGGCACTTTAACAACATCTAGACCAGTGATGGCAAACCTTGGCACTCCAGGTGTTTTTGGACTTCAATTCCCAGAAGCCCAAGTCAAAACTCCTGCTGATCAGGGCTTCTGGGAATTGAAGACCAAGAACAGCTGGAGTGCCAAGGTTGGCCATCACTGGTCTAGACTCTAGACAGTAACTGATCATACAATGTAGCTTTAAGATCTGTACTCTATGTAGAGCACAAGGAAGGCAGTCAGAGAGGAATCTACTGTATCATTTACACTGGGGCACTGCAGGCAAGTGATAGGTTTGACGAAAACTCACTTGATGCTGTCTAACCGACTCAACGGCTGCCTCGCTTCTCTCTCTGAGGCTGCCAAGTGGAAGAGCTACTGATGTGAGAAAAACTAACCTACAGCTGGTCTTAGCTGTTGCCTTTCTTTCGACTTCTGTCTGCAGACATGCTGATTGTGGACCTCTGCCGTAAAGTTGTACTTTAAAAGGTTTTTGGGTAGGTAAAGGTCTCCCTTGCTTGAAAGCAAGTCATATCCAACTCTAGGGTTCAGGGCTCATCTCTGGTTATAGCCAAAGAGCCAGCGCTGTTTGCGTCTGCAGACGTTTCTGTGGACACGTGGCAGGCACGCCTCAACATAGAACAGTTTACTTTCCCACCGAAGTGG
Organism: Furcifer pardalis; assembly: GCA_030440675.1. Classification (NCBI taxonomy): domain Eukaryota; kingdom Metazoa; phylum Chordata; class Lepidosauria; order Squamata; family Chamaeleonidae; genus Furcifer; species Furcifer pardalis. Next base: position 8,106,354 of record CP126898.1, read on the forward strand.
TACCTATTTATCTACTTGCAATTTCTTGCTTTCGAACTGCTAGGTTGGCAGGAGCCAGGACAGAGACGGGAGCTCATTCCATCATGCAGTACTCGGGAATCGAACCTTCCAGTCCTCGAGTTCAGCATCTTAAACACTTGAGCCATCACTGTCTTTTGGGTAGAATGCATTGCAAACTCTTAATTCATAGTTCTGGATAAATGATCCAAAATCCAAAAGGAACATTGTCATGTGTCTCACAGGCAACCACGCTAATGAACAGTACTTGGTTAATTAGCAGCATTTTGCCACTGCATCTTACTTGGTCAGTGTCTTTACAGGGGCTGCGGTGGCTCAGTGGTTAAGAAGCACACCTTGTTAGCTGGAAGGCTGCAAGTTGGCAGTTCAAGGCCTGGGTACTGCATGACGGATTGAGTGTCTGTTTCTGTACCAACTCTTGGGGACATGAAAGGAGCCTCATTCGGGCGTCCCCTGAGCGGAGTTTTTTCCAGCAAAAATCCTTTCAACCCAGAATAATTTCTAACACGAAATTATTATTGTTGTTGTTAGTGTCTTTAAAATTAGCTCTTGTGGTGCAGGCATTTATAAATAAAACACAGAAAGCGTTAAAATGAAACCTTTCATACTTTATTAATACTCTAAAACATCACATTCTATGGCCAGCAGTTATCCCTACTTTTCCTTCCTTACAGTTTGCAAATAGGTACATGAGGCACTCTGTGAGAAGAATACTGGAAAAACAATATATATACTGCATATATTGCATATAAACACACACACACACAATCCAATCAACCACATGCAATATAAATATAAAATGTACATAAGCACCAATAGAAAAATCCATGGACATAAGGAAGATACAATCTGTATAAGTGTATCATCATGATTACCTGCAACAATATACTGCATGCACATTTCATAAAAAGATGACAACAACAATAAAAACCCTGGCTAAAGTGCCATAACCCCCCCCCCTTAAAAAAAACCATAGTATCCCAGTCCTTTGTGTTTTAATGTGCAGACTGGCATTCAGAATAAATAGGATTACATCTGGAATGACACACGAATCAACACTTCCCTGCTTCTAAATGTAATTGTCTCTAGGACTCCTTTCAAGGTTAATTAGGCAATAGGAGAGAATGAGAGCGTGTTGCCAAGATAATGGAAAAACTACTGTCAAAGTCACTAATACTGACAACGCTTTTAAGAAGTAAGAAAGGGGTTACAGCAGTAAAATGTCACTGCCTGTGCCTCACTAATTACATAATACACCAAATGCTCGAGAAACGGTTAGATGGGAAGGCGGTTATGTTATTAATGGTAGCATTTGATTGTCTCTAGTTTTAATGAAGCATGTGTAGCTGACAGACAGGGCTCTTTGCATTTTACACAATCCACACCCTGCAAAATGCAGAGTTGTGTTTCCTGAGAAAGTGCTACTTCCCCACCCCCAGCCCCCACACAAAAGAAGTTTTTTTGACCTTATTGTATTTATTAGCTACATTAAGGACTCTTCCGCTTTCCGTCCCTTAATGTTACAACCGCCCTTACAAAACAGGGATAAAACAAACCGGACAAGTGGAATCCCTGCCTTAGGGGAACCTGAATTTGGATCAAGGCTTAGAACAGGGATTCTCAACCTGCAGCCTGGATGTGGCCCACAGCACCATTTCATGTGGGCCCACCCACTGCCTCCACCACACCCGGAAGTGCCATGTGGTGGAAGAAGGGCAAAATGACTGTCTGGGCCTCGAAGCTGTCTGGACCACTGGGCCACAGTCCCTCAGACAGCTTCGGGTTGAGTACCCAGCATGTTGGGGCAAAAACACTTATTACAGTACTGTAATTTGTGAACTATGCAGCGAATGTTCTAAGTACTATGCGGTACTATATAAGTGTAATTGCTATTGCTAATAAATCTGAACTGTAGAATTTGTGGCTTTGTGGCACGAATAGGTACGGAATACTGGCCTTACTGGCACTCTTATTTGTCCACGGTTAAGACTTTCTATGATGTAGCATTATCCAGGGTGCGCTGAAGTGGTAGGTCTATCTTGACAAATAGAATATAGTAGTTAAATTGTGCTCCTAATGGGAGCACAGATTAAACTTAACTTACATTTGATGTGAGTGCGGTGCCTCAACTTTAAGGTTGGCATGTCAGCAGTTCGAGATCCATGTGCTGCAGGACGGAATGAGCTCCCGTCTCTGTCCCAGCTCCTGCCAACCTAGCAGTTTGAAAGCAAGAAATTGCAAGTAGATAAATAGGTGCTGCTTCAGTGGGAAGGCAAACAGTGTTTCGTGCACTTCGGTGTCTAGTCATGCCTGCCACATGTCCACGGAAATGTCTGCAGACGCAGACAGCGCTGGCTCTTTGGCTATAAACAGAGATGACCACTGAACTCTAGAATTGAATACGACTGGCTTTCGAGCAAGGGCAACCCTTTACCGTAATGGTGACTGAACACCAAAAGAAGGCTGGCCGTGTACCAAAGAGGTTGCAATTTAAAATTTAGCACAGGGATAATAATTTCGTGTCAGAAATTATTCTGGGTTGAAAGGATTTTTGCAGAAGAAACTACGTTCAGGGGGACGCCCGAGTGAGGCTCCTTTCATGTCTCCAAGAGTTGGGACAGAGATGGGCCCTCAATCCGTCATGCAGTACCCAGGACTTGAACTGCTGATTTGCCAGCCTTCCAGCTAACAAGGCAAGCTTCTTAACTACTGAGCTACCGCACAGGGATGATAACAGAAGATGTAAACATGGAGGGCACTAACTATTGTCTGGCAAAGATGTTTTCAAGATTCTGTCCTCCAACACGAAGCTACTTGGGCTAATTCATTCTTCCTTTACTTATCTGAAGAAAGAAAGAAAAATGACCTGATGAAGTGAAAGAAGAGGCTGCCAGCAAAAACATGAAACAAGTCCAATTCAAATCCAAACAATTCTCTTTTGCATTTATGGCTCTGCCGGGAGAAAAATGCACTTTAGGAACGTACGAAACGAAATGGATCAAAAACACTGTATCATCCCACTCTCAATTTCCACCAAGCATCAACTATTAAAGCCAGCGCTGTGATTTAACACTATTCAGCTGCCAAATCTTATTCATCATATCAGAACAAACCTGCAGTTTCGAGCCATAAGCAACCTTCGGGAAAGATATTTACAGCAGTAGATGCATGTGGTATCCTCTGCATGTTGAAGAAATGGGTAACTCTTTTTGTTGGCTCGCTTTTTTTCAACACTGCATTTCATAAATGCCACAGTCTTTACAAAGAGGTAAAGGTCACCCTTGCTCAAAAGCCAGTCATATCCAACGCTAGAGTTCAGTGCTCATCTCCGTTTATAGTCAAAAAAACCAGCACTGTCTGCATTTGCAGACGTTTCCATGGTCATGTGGCAGGCGTGATTAGACACCGGAGCACATGGAATGCTATTACCTTTCCCTCAGAAGTGGTGTTTATTTATCTACTTGCAATTTTTTGCTTTCAAACTGCTAGGTTGGCAGGAGCTGGGACATGGATGGGAGCTCAGTCCGTTGTGCACTACTCTGGTCTCAAACTGCTGCTGTCCTGCCGACCTTCCAGTTCAGCATCTTAACCACTAAGCCACCACAGTCCCGTTTTTTGGTTTGTTTGTTTTTTACAAAGAGAGGGCCAACCAAATCTTGTCAATCTATGCAAGATAATTCTTAGTCTCTTTATCAGCAACCTTAGATTACCTTCCACTTGGCACCCCTCCAAAATAAAGAGAGACATCTGTGGCTTTATTTTCCAATCCACCCACCTTTAAAAACTAATAATTCTTAAATGCATTCCCCCAATCCCTCCTCTTTCCAGCTCCAGCAATATTAAAGGCTAGGTTTACTTTTAAAATTTCCCTTCCCCCTTTGTTCTAAAAACTGTTCTGCACATTCTCTTGCTCTCTGAAAGGATCTGCAAAGCGCTGCATGTCAAACAGATTAACAGACTATGACAGGAACATTTTTTTTCTATTTAAAAAAATTATCCTCGTTTACACCAGTAAAGCTGCGCATTGTCTCCTAACCACAAGCTAAGAATATTTGGCTGGTTAATATTTTTCTCTACAGGAGTAAATGGTGAGGGACAAAGGCTCTATTAAGTGCTTAGGACTATTCAATGCTATATATAAACCTGAGTTCCTGCCCTTCAGTTTCAGTGGGAACGTAGACTGCCACCCACAGTGCTTCTGAAAGGTTGTGGGTCATGTTCCTGAACATTTTGTGGGGGGGAAATGGTGTTCTTTAAAAGTGGAAGATTTAATTTTTTAGAAAAATATCTGTTTCAGTGCAGAATTAAATCGCTTTCGTGTCAGAGATTACTCTGGGTTGAAAGGGCTTTTGCAGGGGAGACCCGAATGAGTCTCTTTTCATGTCCCCAATTGTGTGGCTCTCGGGAATCGAACCCATCTTTCCGGTCTCCAAGCCTAGTGCCTTAACCACTATGTCACCGGGGGAGCTAGGATTAAATCAAGGTTCTTTTAAAAAAAAACCCTTTCTAAAAAACCCCAATCCAAATCTATCAATTAGTTAGAAGGATGGGGTACACTGAAAGAGCCCCCTCGAAGATTGTGGTACAGTAAAACACCATATAACACTAAAACTTGGTTCCACAAGTCTTGGTGTTATCCGATTTTTAGTGTTATCCGATCCATGTTAAAATCCTATGGGATGGATCGGATAACGTTAAAGCTCCGTAGAGATACATTGTAACCGCACAGGTTTTAGCGGTTGTTATCCGATCCATCCCATAGGACCTTAACGTTATTCAATCCAATTCTCCTGCCCAGATTACTTAAAGTTATGCGATTTTAGCGTTATCCGATCCAATCGTTATCCGGTGTTTTACTGTATTTTTGAACCACAATCGGGCATACTCTGGTAATGGTACCCTTGTGTTGCCACCTAATCTTTCTTACACCAGGTGAGGCGAAAGGAACTGTAGAATGAACTCACCCAAAGGTGCCTTGATTTTGGCAATTTCATGTGTGGCCTAGACATGGAAGAAGAATTAGGAGGAGGATTGTGCTAAACCAGACTTTCAGCTCAGTAGCAATAACTACATCTGCAATGAGAGAGATGTGATAAGACACATATGGACAGAGTCAAACTGGACAATAGAGTTAGGACATTTCTTTTCAGAAGAAAGGTATCTATCCGCCCATCCTTCTACCTCTCCATGTCCCAAATCAGCTTACTTTTGCATAACATGTTTCCAAGTCGGATTGTCAAGCTACAGAGCTTTGAAGAAACGTTGTGCCTGGTGGGGAAATGTGCTGCCAGATTCTAACTTGCAAAGCTGGCTCAACACAGACATGTTGTGACCTGTTCAGAAGTTAAGTGAAGTTACTGTTCCTTCATGAGTTCTTGACTGGAACAGGAGACAGAATGTTTAATGGTAAAATGTTCTGTACTTCCATGAGTTTTATATCCACCCTAATAGAGGTGACAGAGAAGAAAGGCACACTAAGGGGATATGCGGTGATATTTTTTATAGGCTTTTCTGCTTGGATTCTGTGGCTGTGATCACCTAAAGCTGTTTATAGCATAACTTTGGAAGTTTCTGGCTAAAAAGGAATGTACTACTGCAAGCTTCCTTATCACTTTAATTTGGCTCCTTATGTGGCTATGGTAAGGTAGAACCTTGACATGGCATCCGAACTCAACAAAAGTTGTGTCATTCCACAAAGAAACCAGTAATTAGTAAACAGCCTAACTGGGCCAAGTTATCCTGCTATGGTGGTAGAATAGAACAGTATTTCACAACCTTTGGTTCTTGGACAAAATTCCCAGAAGTCTATGTCAGCACACTGGCTGATCAATGCTTTTGGGAATTGAAGTCCAAGAAACAAAGATTGGGAAACACTGGAATAGCCGTAATGCCAGCAATTCAATGGCGATCTTCCGGTGGTGGTTAACTAAACTGACCACCCTGAGGACTAACAGCCTTGGGTGGGGAAGTCCACAAGGAAGGGTGATGGTCCCCACTTTAATCCATCTTGATGGAGGGCAGCAGCTTCATCAATATTGGCCTGGGGCTGCTGAGGAATTTGTATGCCAAAAGGGCTCAGGACCAGAAAGTGACTTGCAGAACTGGATCAGTGATATGGGTGTCATGCTACGATGTAGAAGGCAAATGGAAGACTTTTTGTTGTTCAGTCGCACAGTCGATTCCGACCCTTTGCGACCCCATGGACCACTGCCCGCCAGGCACTCCTGTCCTCCACCATCCCCCTCAACTCACTCAGCTCTGTGCCCATTGCGTCCAAAAATGGAAAACTGTTGCATTATATTGTTCCCAGGACAATCTCCATGGCTGATCGCCAGGAGGATAGCCGATATTCAGAATCGGATACGGCACAAGAAGGAAGATTTCTCATCATTAATGTACTACTGATATTTGCCTTTGAGTTTATAGGCTAATCATTTCCTGTCTTCTGGATTATTTACCACATTTATAAAAGGTTCCTGACACATTTCAGCTATACCCTGGGACATGTTTCCTGCCTTAAAAAGCCCTTAAGTAACTTATATGGTGAAGTGGCACATTTCCCAATTCACTTGAGAAACCTAATGCTTTCTTGGCACAATACACACCGGAACAGAAGTGATCAAGTATGATCCACCAGTTTCTCAATCTGCAAAGGGGCGTTCTATAGTGAGAAATAAAATACATTTGGAATAAACAATATGTGGGGTATCATTTATAACCCAAATTCAGAATGAAGCCAAATGTGATGGTTTTCAGTTCGAGTTAATCTGAATCATGTATGAAATCAATGTTAGTGGTGGAGGATCCTATTTTCTAAAGGAAATGGTTGTACAGACAAAAGAACCTTTCTTCCTTCTGCAATTCTCCTCCAGCTTGGTCCATTCATTTGTGGAATCATAGTCTAATAAGAGAATTTGTGGAGGTGGTTGTAAGGTTGTCTGCCTTACTACTGCTTCCTTTAGTTCAGGGGTTCTCAACCATTTTGTGCCACGGGCCGGGCAACACTCCCTCAGACAGCTGAGCGGGCCGGACATGTAGTTTTCCCCTGCCGCAAACGCTGCCGCAAACCAAGGAGGGCGTGTTTGTGCATGCACGGGTGCGTTTACGGCTGTTGTAAACACGTCCGCTTCTGGGATTGTTACCGTGGGCCAGATGGAATGACATCAGGGGCCGGGGCCGGCCCACGAGCCGTAAGTTGCAAACCCCTGCTTTAGTTGGTAAAAAAAATAGATCCCCAACTTATTATGTAAATGGGCAAGTGTAAATAAACACATTGTGGGGGACTGGACCCTTAAAAACTGTATCTTAGTATGTACTACCTGCCTAAGGTAACAGCTGATCATTTCATATGCATCAAACCCACACTGTTTTATAAAAACAATGAAAAATTGTACTGCCCCCTCAGAAACTTATAGAAGGAAAAGGTGCCCAAACGACACCAATTTCTGCATGTTCTTAAAGTCTAAAGTCCTTTATGAGCACTGAATGAATTAAATAAATCTATTTTCAAGGATGCAAATAATAAATGGTAGCATGCTCTCCATGCAGCCTGACAGAAACACAGCAGGCTTGCTCACTTCTGTCAGAAGGCATAGAGCTCTTGAGAGCAGCATATTTCGTGTAAGCAGAAGCTAGAATAGCAATTACACTTCTATATCACCACTTAGCACTTGTGCATCTTGGCTAGAAGTTGCCAAGACAATGTAACACTTCATGAAAAGGTCCAGGCACAGAACAAAATTAAAACAATTAGGTACTTAATTATATACGTAGTTCACTATGAGAGGAATAATATTGCCTTCTCAAAGAGAATAACAAGAAGTTTTTGTTCAGGATGATAAAATGTTCATAATTCAGTAATACAAGGATATTTCCCATCATTTTCCATTAATGGTTTTTAATCCCTCCTGCAAGGCAAGGTTTACTTCTGGGTGAATTTGATCTGAGAGTAGAGTTTAGTACAATGACAATTCTCATTTTAAGTTCAACTCTGCAGCTACAGCCACCCAATCAGAAACAATCATCTACCTTTCATTTAGCACACAGACCCTAAGAAAGAGAGGCTACGTTTCCTGGAAAGAACTCATTTCCTGAGACATGGCTTTTTCTGAATTTGGTTAGACCAGGGATTCTCAACCTGCGGCCAGTGGGCCGGATGCAGTCCACAACACTAGTTCATCTGGCCCACCTCTGTCTCTGCCACACCCAGAACTGCCATGGGGTGGAGGAAGGGGCAAAATGGCCATCTGGCCCCTGAAGCTGTCTGAGGGACCGTGACCCGGCCCCTGGCTTTAAAAGGTTGAGAACTGCTGGGTTAGACCATGGCTCTTTCACTAGCAACCACTACTAACTGGGGGAAAGGGGAATAACATTGGCCCCGTCTGGAAGAGCTGTCAGTGGAAAAAAGTAGGGCTCATGAAAGATTTGAATTTGGTAAACAGATTGCAACTTTTGACACTTAACATTGTCCCAAGCAAAACCCTGTCTGGCCAGGTTATCCTGGTATGGTAAGGGAATAGACCCTACTGCTAGCAACTCAACGCTGATCATCAGGAGGCAGTTAACTAACCTGACAACCCTGATGACTAACGGCCCTGGGTGATGAAGTTACAAGGAAGGGTGATGGTCCCCAAATGGATTAAATCCCACTCAAATCCATCTTGATGGAGGGCAGCAACTTCATCAATCCTGGCCTGGGGCAGGACTTTGCATGCCAAAAGGGCTCAGGACCAGAAAGTAACTTGGGGAACTGGATCAATGGTATAGGTGTCATGGTATGATGCAGAAGGCAGATGAAAGGCCACTGCATTACAGTCTCAGGACAGTCTTCATAACTGATTGCCATGATAATCAACAATATTGGGATTTGGATATGGCAGAAGAAGAAGAAGAAGAAGAAGTATGGTATATCCATACAAGAAATTCCAAGGTTGCTGTTTAGCTACAGCAGCAGATGTATTTTTTGCACAAACTTTCATTTTGGTATCTAATAGTTTTAATGTAAGCCTTATTAATACCTTGTTGACAGAGAGTAGAGGGCCTCAGCTCTTCCATGAAAACAAGGCTACCAATGTTCCAGTCTCTGTTACTTCACATAATACTGCATGTAACCTTAGGAATCAACTCATTTCCTGTGAGAGCAGTGACAGCTTATCATACATTATCATTAAATACATACCTAAATCAAATGTCATTTAAATGTAGTCCAGAAAATCCCAAGTCTTGATACCGTTCACCGTCTTCCAAGGCACAGGTATGTGAACAGATAGCCTTCAAAACTACTTCCAAAGAGTAAAGACAGCTCTCAGTATGAAAATCTGTGAAGTGACAACTTGTCACTTCAGATGAAATGCTCCATTTAATACATCAACAACAACCCTCCATGTATAAGTCCGAGGGTAGAACTCTTTCATTCCCCAAATATAACAGATTTTTCTGCATAGAGGTATGGGGGATAAAAGAGCATTTTGTTGTTTAATCTGTCCACCTACAATCTGAACTGGTCCAACCAAGAATGGGCCTGAGATATAGAAGAATCTAAGTCACAACACGTTGGGACACTTAAGGTCAGGGGTTTTGTCTGCTAGACAATAACCCTGGGTTCCAGTAGTTTAAAAAATTGTTTCTGCTTTAAAAACTTGCTAGTAGATTTGACAGCCACCTTCCAACTGCTACCTCTTCAATTGTCTGCTTTAGAGCTGGCAAAGTTGAAGAAGGGCTGATCTCCTGTGCAGTCCTCAGTAGAACAGCTCTTAGCATCTCTGAGACAGTCAGACAGGATAGCTCTGGGCTCCCTCAGGAAAACCAGCAGGACAGTGATGTTGTCAGTGGAGCCGCCCTCCTTTGCTACAGCCACGAGCCTTTCAGCGGCATTGAGTCCATCTCCTTTGCTTTGCATTAAGTGCTCCAGAACATGGTCCACCACCTCAAAAGGCTGGATGGCATCAAAGAATCCGTCACAGGCAAGAAGCAGGTAATCTTCAGCCCCCGTCAATTCAAATGATGCGCCATCCGCACAGCCAGAGACATAAGGCTTCTGAAGCAGATCACCTAGGAAAGAGAGTGAAGATGAAGTAATTGTTTATAGAAATTATGGACTTTCATCCAATCTTTTTTTTGAATATCCAAACCAGTGTTTCCCATCCTCTGGTTTTTGGACTACAATTCTGTAATAAAGACTGACTGACTGACTGACTGACTGATTGACTGATGCCTCCTCCTGCTTTTTTAAAAATTGATTTTGCCTCTGCTGATATACCACTTGTTCAATTTTTAATGCATTTTTACACACACTGTGGGTTGTCTTTAGAAAGTACTCTTTTAAAATGCTTTTAATACACAAATAAATGGCTACAACATTTTGTTTGCAGAATGGTAAACAAAGTTATAAACCACCATTTGAAAATACACAAATACCCAGACATCTGTTTAGATAAAAAAAGAAGAAATAGTAGCAACAGCTTCTGATACCAAAACACACTTGGACCATCTTGGGTGGCACATCTAGATCATTAAACTATTATTGCAATTGCTTCCAAGAAGAATCTGAAGGATCTTTATTCTGTCAGGTATGTGTTACTATGGCAATGTACTGAGCAGAGCAATTGGTAATGGAAGTGCAATAATAGCAGCAACGCAGTCCAAGGTTAGCAAATGTTGCATTTGCTCTGAATGTTAAGAACAAATGATATTGTACAGAAAGGATTCAGCTGGTTATTCTTTTCTATTTTTGTAAGCTTTCACAAGAAATATTAGTCCAGTATCAAACAACTGCTTTTCAAAATATATTCTTCTTCTTCCGCCATATTACTTATTTGTTTGTTTGTTCATTCAGATTTATATTGCCACCCACTCGCCTAGGCGACTCCGAATCCAAATATCAGCCATGAAGACTGTCCTGAGAATATAATGCAGTGGCCTTCTATCTGCCTTCCGCATCGCAGCGTGACACCCATAGTACCACTGATCCAGCTCTGTGAGTCACTTTCTCGTCCTGAGCCCTTTTGGCACTCAAATTCCTCTTCAGCTGCAGGCCAGGACAGATGAAACTTTCACCCTCCATCAAGTTGTATTCAAATGGGATTTAAAAACTGAACTAAATACATTAAATGAACTATTTATTATAGCAGTCCTAAACTTTGAGAACAGTGCTTACCAATAGCTCTGGAAACAGCAAGGGTTCCATTAACACGCCAGCAGTCCATGTAGGTTATACAGCCCCCTAATGCTTCTATTCGTTGTCTCTCATCCTACAGAAACAAACAAAAATTTCTCCATGACCGACATCTATAGTTGTACGTGTCGAGTATTCCAGTGCAAACCCAGCATACAGTAACCAGAGAGAAAGGGAAGACAAAAGAAGTTGTTTTGCATTGTTTGCCTCTAATTACAATTAGAAAGGTTCTTTTCTGCCTCAGGGATCACCTGACTCTATTTGCATATATTTAGGCCTTTGTTTATTCAGGCCTTCTCTCTCTTTTCCTCCCTACCTTTCAAAGAGGAAATATGTCCTTTTGAGCTCCTCTTACACATAAGAAGGAATAAAAAATATCATTCATAGAAACTAGGACCTTGATAGGAAATTCAAAGGAATAACAGTTACCTCTCTCTCGGGTTTATGAGGTTCCATCAGGGTCACAGCTCTCCCTTGCCGAACTAGCATCACCTGTGAATCTCCAAGCCAAGCTATATGTAACTTGTTCCCGACGATCAAGGCAGCCACTCCTGTGCTACCACTCCGCAGCTTCTGTGGAATTTTTAGAAAAAGGGAAAATATGTTTTAATGAGACTTCTAGAGCAGAGGTTTCCAACCCAAGCCCAGTGGGCCGGAACCAGCCCATGACACCATTTCATGTGGTCCCCACCCCTCTAGGGGCATTTGAGAAACAAAATGGCCACCCCTTTGATTTTATTTATTTATATTTCAACTTGTATGCCACCCCACTTGCAATGCAACTCTGGGTGGCTAACAAAGAAGCAGAGTACAGTCAAACCTCGCATAAAGAGCGCCTTGCTTAAAGAGTAACTCGCTTAAAGAGCAGAATTTTCTCTGAATGTTTGCTTCGCTTAACAAATAAAACCAACCAAAAACTTGCTTAACAAATAAATCGGGGTTCGCAATCCCCCCCCAATTGGTCATTTAGAATGGTGTTTCGTTTAAAGAGCAAATTCGCTTAAAGAGCAATCCTGTGGAACGCATTATGCTCTTTAAGTGAGGTACAACTGTATCACAAATTATAGTTGCAAAATATCACATTTCAAGAGCAATACATGTTTCAAAGCAATACACAAGGGTTAAAAATACATTGCAAAAAACACAGACTTGTCCACTTCCCTCCAGGCTAAACGGCCGAGGGAAGAGTCTAGTGGCAGCTGCTGGGACAAAATGGCCACTGCCATCGTGCAGGCAGGGCGAAATGGCTGTCCGGCCCTCAAAGCTGACTGAGAGAACATCACCTGGCCCCTCCATCCATCCATCTATACATGGGGTTCTCAACCTCCAACCCGCAATGCCATTTTATGTGGCCTGCTGCCCTCACTCCCACCACCACTGTATGCAGAGGAAACAGCTGCGGACACATTTACGGCTATCGTAAATGCATTTACGACAGCCATAAATGTGCCCACAGCTGTCGTAAACACGTTTATGACAACCGCAGATGTGTTTTAAATCAGTGTTTATGGCAGGGGAACCACCAGTACAGCCCTCTCAGCTGTCTGAGGGAGCGTGACCCGGCTCATGGCTTGAAAAGGTTCAGAACCCCTGATCTATAGCCATCCATCTATAGCAATGATGGCGAACCTTTTAGAGACCGAGTGCCCAAACTCAGCAGGGTGGAATCCATGCCGCAGAGGGGTGGGGCAAACTCTGTGCTGAGGGGATGGAGGAAGTGCTCTCATTGGGCTGCTGGGCAGAGGGTGGGGCAAACTCTGTGCTGGGGTGATGGCGTAGCATGCCTAGAGAGGCTCTGAGTGGCTCCTCTGGCACACATGCCATAGGTTTGCCACCACTGATTTATAGCCATCCAACCATCCATCCAAGTAAATTCTGGTCCCACTGAATTCATCAGGACTTCTTGGGACTATGCGGTAAGGATCATTTGGCAAGAGTGCCTGCTTCTCCACACACTCACCTCTCTTTTGGCTTTCAAAAGAAACATTTCATCTGTTTTTTCAAAGGATTCTCTTAAGGCCACCTCTGGATTTTTCAGGATTTCCTTGTGATGGGCCACATTTGCATGCAAATGTGTAGCTGCATAATTAGCAGCATCAATTCCACCATGTCCGTCGAACACTGCAAAATAAGCTCTGTCCACATTGTCCTTTAGGCAACAAGAAATGAGCAAACAAAAACAGAACACTTGTTTTTTCTTAACTGACTGAGCCACCAACAGAAAGAAACTTTCATTTTCAAATGTACATCTGATGCTATGATTGTAGGCAGGTCTGGCAGTTGGCAAAATATGCCACATCCGCCAGTCAGATCTTAATCACCTTTGCTTTGGATTACCTCCACATCTTTAGGCAATGTCATTCTATTCACTGCTACAATAACCTCCAACAGTAGAAACCGTTATAGCTAGAATAGGCAACACGTGACCACCCAGATGTGATCAAACTACAACACGTACCACCACTGCCTATATTGATTAGTACTGAGTAGAGATGCAGTCCAGCAGCACCAGGTCAGCTCCACATTCCTCAGTCTAGCCTTACAAGCAGTAAGACATTATTTAGAAATTCACAGAATCACTGAGTTGGAAGGGACCTTTTAGGCCAGGCTTCCTCAACTTTGTCTTCTAGATTTTCTTGAACTTCAATTCCCAGAAGCCCTGATCAGCAGAAGTGCTGACCTGGGCTTCTGGGAAATGAAGCCCAAGAACAGCAGGAAGGCCAAAGTTGAGGAAGCCTGTTTTAGGCCATTGAGTCTAACCCTCTGCTCAATGCAGGAATCGGAATCAAAGCATATATGACAGATGGATGTCCAATTCTCTCTTGAATTCATATTATCATTTTATGTTATTTTGTTAGTAAAACACAAGTCTGCGTGGTTTCCCTATTACCTGTTGTACAGCAGATTCCTCACAACACTCAGACACAAACATATTCATAATACTCTCTGATGATCCCCATTAGCCTCCAACAAAATTTGTGTGGCTCAACTAGCCTGGCTACCAGTACAAATTATATGTAGATGAGCCCACCTGCTATATTACCACACAGTTCTCTGCTTTTCAACTCTATTCTCTGATGCAGCTAAATGATACCTTGTAAGAAGTAAGAGCCCTGGTAGTGCAGTGGTTAAATTGCTGTACTGCAGCCAAAAGGTTGTGAGTTCAATCCTGACCAGGTATCATGATTGACTCAGCCTTCCATCCATCCCAGGTCAGTAAAATTAGTACCCAGCATGTTTGGGGAGGATGCTAATTAACATATGAACTGCCCAGAGAGTGCACTAAGTGATATGGGGTGGTATATAAGTATAATTGTTATTGCTTGTGATAGGAATATTGCGGGACACATGTCCTATTAGACCAGTGTTTCCCAAACTTTGGTTCTTGGGACTTCAATTCCTAAAATTGAATGTACTGACTTAGGCTTCTGGGAATTGAAGTCCAAGAAACAAAGGTTAGGAAACACTGTACTAGACGAAAACCCACTGCTGCTATTTCATGTAAACAGACCATGCCAAAAATGTAACTTTGAGATGGACAAAAGAAATTTGCCCTTGTCAAACCTAGATGATTTCTGTTCATTTCTTTTGACTGCCTAAAACTATCTCATAAATTGATGGTAACTGATGAGTCCTAAAAACATACCGTCAGTCCCAAAAGTTGATTAAATTCTGGGAGAGAAACGTGTCTATCCTCCATTTTACGGCGGGTATTACGGGTTGCATGGATGGAAATCTGGAGATAGCGTCCAAGGGGCATCAGTGCTGGCAGCTGCTTCTGCCACTTGCAGACAATTTCCCAGATTGTGTTGAAGAAGCTGCGTTGCAAAGCAGCTCCATCCAGTACTACTTGAAAAATAAAAGAAAAAATGTACCGGTATATAAAGTTAGTTTGAGGGCTTACGTAGCATAATTTTGTTTCACTTGTTATGCCATTTCTCTCACTGCCACATTACATAATTATTCAAATCAAATCACTTTATTACAGTCAGGGACCAGCATGGTAAAAAGGGTTTAAATACACAAGAATTATTTCTTAAAATTGGTGGTACATTTAGGATAGGTAATGGAATGGCACCCCTTTGAATCTGAATTAAAAAGAATAAAACAACACAGATTTATACGGATAGGACAGCTGATATCTTTAAAATCTGACATACATTCAAAAGTTTAAAAGTTATAGTTATAAACATGAGAATAAAAGTGTCTGTATACAAATGCACATAAAATAAAGTATACATCAGTAGGGGATAAAATAGGATTACAAATGCAAAGTAAAAAATCATTATGGCTAGTGTACCTGGTTCTCTCTAATGCACCATACAACATAATTCTTAGATTGTATATTATTTACTGGGGTCACAGTGGCTTAGTGTTTACGACACTGAACTTGACGACTAGAAGGTTGGCAGGTCAGAAGTTTAAAACCTGAATGCTATGTGATGGAATGAGCTCCTGTCTCTGTCCCAGCTCCTTCCAACCTAGCAGTTTGAAAGCAAGACATTGCAAGTAGATAAACAGGTACTGCTTCAGTGGGAAGGGTAACAGTGTTCTGTGTGTTCCAGTGTCTAGTCATGCCTGCCACATGGCCATGGAAATGTCTGCAGATGCAGACAGTGTTGGCTCTTGGACAGTAAATGGACATGAGCACTGAACCCTAGAGATGAAACACAACTGGCTTTCGAGTAAGGGAGAACTACACTATTTAATAATAATATTATTGTCAAGGCTTAGTTCCATGCTACCCTTTAAACACTAATTATGAGTAATAAAGAAATTATGCTATTACTTTATAACACAAAGCAACAATGCCAGAAATCCTACCCACCCTCCACCCACCTTGATTTCTCCGTGAGTTTGTTAGAAGAGGATGAGGCAGATTTTAGGCTTTTGGAATCTTTTGTTTTCACCAGAAATCTGAGGTCAGCTAACTTAAAGCCAGTTGTACATTGTTCCAAAGTTTATCCAAAACTAACAAGCCCACTGGACAAATCAATTGTATTTTGGCATCCAAGCCACATAACTTTATTGCTTTTTAGCACTGTGTTTTCTCACAGTGGCACATTGGCTCCAGGAGAAAAGGCAGCAGAAAAATAAAATATAAATATAAAATGTTAACAGTTATGTTAGCAGGTCCTATACCCGTGATGGTGAACCTTGGCACTCCAGGTGTTCTTGGACTTCAATTCCCAGAAGCCCAAGTCAGCACTCTTGCTGATCAGGGTTTCTGGGAATTGAAGTTCAAGAACAGCTGGAGTGCCAAGGTTCGCCCTCACTGTCCTATACCCTCTTTCTATGTTGTCTGAAAAGGACAACATATGAGAATCAGATAACATACCATGTGAATAAGGACGTCTGAGGTTCTTTGACTTAAGAACTGCTGACTTTCGTGAACCTCCCCATATGAAACCGAACTGCTATACAGGTTAGTTAAGAAATGGTGCAGTTCTTCCTCTAATATATCAAGCCTGTAAAAACGTAGCCCAGCCTCCTGGTTACGGTAAGAACAGGATGATACCATTCACATCTTTGTTCAGTAAATACAACCTGTTTAGTGCCAAGCTTACGAGAGGTAAACAGATTTGAAAACTGTTTCCAATTTTCTACCAAGACATGTTTGTCAGAGGAAACAATCTGTTTTACTTTACAGTATCTTTATAGTTCAGATTATCCTTCTGAAGCGTTAATCCAGCCTTGGATGCTGACTTTAATCTTGTGTGTTTAATCTCCAAGTACAAAATGTGGTAACCCTGGAATTAAATGTTAAAGCAAAGGACTCTGGAGTAACCAATCAACAAGGGAATCTTGTTGATTACAAGATGATAGGTGAGGCTGAGATCTAGAAGATGATGCAGGCGGTGTTCATGAAGCTTTATTGTGTAATGTGCTTCTTAAAATTATTCCTAGTAGGATTGTGGATTGATGCAAGATATTTAAAGAGTGGTATTATCAGTGGCATCTCCCAGTGAGAACAAAGACTTAGCCTCATGTATCTTCTGACCTCATTTTGTGAGTAAATGCTATTTTTCTTTCTCTCAGGTATCAAGTCCAAGTGTGTTTATTAGCTGGGCTAAAAGGGGAGAACTAGAAAACTTGCATTTGAACATAAAAATGCCTAAAACCTGCCTCACTTCACTGTACTGCTACAACAAATATCTTAACCGAGATAACTCAGTATGCCTCTTCACACTCTTTTCTCCATCAATGGGAGACTTCCTCCTGTTCTTCCATCTTCTAATTTGGTTTTGCTCTTGCCTACCCAAGAGCAAAATGTTTGTTCTTCCCATAAAGCTCTTCCTTGATTTGAGCCGGCAGACTTGAGGCATATATCCATTCAAAGGCTGCTGAGTGTCATCCTCTTGCTAAGTTCTCTCAGTTTCCATTGGTATTTCTCTCTTTATCTGCCTTCCTTAGTTAACCTGGGACTCATAACAATGGAAAAACAACTTCCATTAAGTCAGGCTCATCTTTCCTGTGTCTCTGGTTACTGCATGCTGGGGTTGCACTAGAATACTGTACTCAACAGAACCAGCCAGTGCCCAAAATGAATCAAAATCAAAACATGTGACAAATCTCTGTCTAGCCATACCCTTTTTAAATCGGAGGCCGGGTCATGCTCACTCAGACAGTTGAGCAGGCCAGACTGGTGCCCCCCCAGGCCGTAAATGGTGCTGTAAAACACATCTGCAGCTGTCATAAACATGTTTACGACAGCCGTGGGCACGTTTAGGTCTGGCAACACTGATGCTGCAGGCTGTAGGTTGCCCACCCCTGCCCTTAGTGCATCACTGAAACATTTTGGAAGAAGTGCACTTTTCATAATGCCCAGAAGATGGAGCCAATTTATTACTTCATATTCACCCTGCCAGTTTCTCTGCCACTCCTCCCCATATTTCTGACCAAAAGAAGGCAAGACAACACACCAAGTTAACATCGGTTCTGGGTGCTATTTGCCACAGTTGAGGCACCCAGTGTGTCTATCAATGACTGGAAGAGATGTGAGCAACTGAGAGGTGACCAGAGAGTTTACTCCAGAGGACATGCCGTAGCTAACAAAAAATGAAGTTTCCAAGTTGTTTCTCAAGGTCAATAATTTTTAAATACCACATTGTTGTTATGTTGTGTTACCTGCCATAAAGTCACCTCTGACTTGATGGTGAGTGTCCCTGAATTTTAGTCTTGGGAGAAAGGCAGGATATAAGAAGATAATAAATAATGAAGTGAAGTTCACAACTTAGAAAGGTGAAGCCAGCAATGTTTAAGAATGGATCATGTTCAAGCCCCCACTGAGCCAGAATACCTTAGTGAAGGGCTTTGGGCTAGTGGCTTTCTCTCAGACTAAAAGACCTTACAAGGTGGTTTGTGGGTAGGGGCAGAGGTCCTGGGGACCGAGGAAAGAGAAGAACCACGTGCCCCATCTTGTGGTCTTTCGAGGAAAGACACAGAACAAATGAACAAATGGTGTAAAGCAGGGGTTCTCAACCTACAGCCGATGGGCCAAATCTGGACCACGGTGCCAAGTAAGCACCGTGTCTGAAGACATTTCTGTGGAGATGTAACAGGGATGCCTCGACACCGGAGTGCACAAAGTGGTCCCTATTTATCTACTTGCGATTTCTTGCTTTCAGACTGCTAGGTTGACAGGAGCTGGGACAGAGACTAGAGCTCATTCCTTCGTGCAGTACTCGGGTCTCAAACGGCTGACCTTCCAGTCGTCAAAGTTCAGCATCTTAACCATTTGCATTCAAATGCAAAGCCTGCTCCATGCTTCTTCTTTTTCAAATACCATATCTGTTCCAAATATTGACTATCATCATGGCGATAGTCTTCTTCTTAATTCCGAGGACCTTCCACACCAGTCTCTCAAGTTCTTCAGCCATGAAGTCTGTCTCCATCCAGGGCCTCTCTTCCCAGGGATCTCTCCTTGCAGAACAAGTTGGGATTATTCTATACTTCATGTCATTCCTCATGATGTGCCCAAGGTATTAGAGCTTTCTCTGTTTAATGGTCTTAAACTGTTCTTCTTTATCCATCTGGCTCAACACCTCTACATTAGTCACATGGTCAACCCATGGGTTGGCTCTATGTGTAGTTAATAATAATTATGTATCATCAGCTCAATTCTATGGACTGCGGTGGCTCAGTGGTTAAGAAGCTCGCCTTGTTAGCTGGAAGGTTGCCAAGTCAGCAGTTCAAGACCCAAGTACTGCATGATGGAGTGAGCACCCGTCTCTGTCCCAGCTCCTGCCAACTTAGCAGTTCAAAAGCAAGAAATTGCAAGTAGACTTCAATGGGAAAAGATCTTGGGGGCAAGAAAGAAGACTCATTTGGGTGTCCCCTGAGTGGAGTTCCTTCAGTAAAAATCCTTTCTACCCAGAAAGCACCTTTGTGTGCTTCGGACATGATTTTTTGAAAAAAGGTCAGTTCTGACTTACGGCAACTTTACAGGATTTTCTAGGTAAAGAGCCTGCCAAAGAGGTTTAACATTCTCTTGTGTTTGGTGCATGTTGGGGCCATGCGGATACAGAGACAGACAAAAGCAGTTATTTTTGACTCTGTATCCTGCACCAGTTACAGTCCAGCCTAGATCTGTAGTCAGCCAAACATTCCTATTTCAATGACTTCATTGTATACAAAGCTGTTTTTCACGATGGTTTGTTTAATGTAGAATTCAGCTGCCACACTTTAGAGGCAGAGAGCTTGTTCGCAGGAAACAAAGAACAGTTGAAAAGAGGAAGGGTTGGGAGGAAGGGTGAACAACTTTGTTTTTATAGCATTATGAAAAAAGTTTTAAAAGTGGTAGTGACTTCCTCAGTGCAGTTTAGGTACAAGATGGCTTATGTCTGCATCACAGTCTTACCTAGGCTGTTGTTGACTTCATCCAATGCCAGAATGAATAATAGTCTGACACAAAGCCACATCCTTCCTCACATATTGTAAAGGTAAGGTCGCCCTTGCTTGAAAGCCAGCTGTATCCAACTCTAGGGTACATGTCTACATCTGCAGACATTTCTGTGGACATGTGGCAGGTATGCCTCCACACCGGAGTGCACGGAATGCTGTTTACCTTCCCACTGAAATGGTCCCTATTTATCTCCTTGCAATTTCTTGCTTTCGAACTGCTAGGTTGGCAGGAGCTGGGACAGATAATGGGAGGTCATTCCTTCGCACAACCCTCGGTTCTTGAACTGTGACTTCCTGACCTTCCGGTCGTCAAGCTCAATATCTTAACCACTAAACCAACATGGCCCTTGAGCAAGATTAGCCCTGCCCATTATTTTGAAACGACACTACCATTCATTGTGCAAGGAAAAGGCTAGATAAAAATTTCCCCACCAGGCCATCCCTGACTCTTTTCCTTACTTCTGCAACTAAAATTTAATTTCTACCTTTGTTTACAAGGATTCTGGTTTCCTTCACACCAACTTGAAAGCCTTCTAAGGAACCTGATGTTATTTCACACCTGACTAGATGGGGTTTTGTACAGCAGTTGTCTCTGTTTTTGCACAGAAAAGTATCTCCATTTCGCCACTTTCTGAGGGGCCTTTGACTGACTCATCAAGCTCTACTTTCCCACTATAATTGCTGTTTTTAATGGCTTGAAATACCTCATCAAATACTTTACTTTTTACACTTCCCACTCTGATTCCCCTGTGGTGTTTTTTTATTTTAAAGAAGGTCATTCATCTTAGTTAGGTAATCCATATGTGTGCATATAATTTTACATATACAATTGACCCTAATATTGCCCACCTGAGAATTTTGGATTATATACCCAGCCTCATGATGGTGGTGGTGGTAAAGGACAGCTTCCTGTTTTACCTAAGGCTTACTTCACAATGTGCATCAGCACTGTATGAAAAGAGACATTGAAAAGACTGTTCTGCCTGTGCAACAGTTTTTTGCAATCTCTTGTTAAAAAAATTACTTGAAAAACACACTGCAGAATCTACATATTAGCCCTAAACATTAGCAGAATAATTCTTGCAGCTTTCCTCCAAATCTTCACCATGGACCATGGATCTATGATGTCCCTTAAGGGTCCATTTTGTCCCCCATGCTATTTAATATCTATGTGAAACTACTGGGAGAGGCTGCCTGGAGTTTTTGGATGTCATTGTCACCAGTACCCGGATGACACCCAACTCTACTTCCGTTCCATCTAAATCTGAGGAAGCCGCTCAGTTCTAGTTTGGTGTCCAGTAATGGATTTGATATGGGAGAATGAACCAAAATTTAATCTAGACCAGAAGGAAGGCTAGCTGAAATGCAGATCAGAAAATACAAAGGAAAAGCAAAGAGAGAGAGAGAGAGAGAACAGTACTGTATTTCTATCTCTGTATGCTGCAACACCAATATTCCATCATACATCCATGCTTCAATAAGCTACCAGTATGCTAACATAGAGTGATTTCTGAAGCTAGTTTGGGCCAAGACAGTTTGTTCGGATCATCTCAGCAGTAAGGGGCAGCAGTGGCTCAGTGGTTAAGAAGCTCGTCTTGTTCGCTGGAAGGTTGGCAAGTCAACAGTTCGAGACCTGGGTACTGCATGACAGATTGAGTGCCTGTCTGTTTCCCAGCTCTTGGGGACATGAAAAGGAGCCTCATTTGGGCGTTCCCTGAGTAGAGTTTCTTCTGCAAAAATCCTTTCAATCCAGAATAATAATAATATTATTATTATTATTATTATTATTATTATTATTATTATTATTATTATTATTATTATTATTATTATTATCATCATCATCATCATCATCATCATCATCATCATCATCATCATCATCATCATCATCTCAGCAGTTTTAACAGAGCTAAACTATATGGTATATACTTCTAAATCAAATTCAAAGTACAGTACAGCTATTTAACCATCAAGATCTTCAGTGTAAGCCACATACCTGAGAGACTGCCTGCACTCTTGTGTCACCTGGTTTGTAATCGAATGCCTTTCCTGGGTGCCTCTTTCATGTAAAACAAAACTGATGTCCTCTAATGATAGGATCTTTTTGGCTGCTGTGCCTAAGTGTGGAATGTCTTTGCAGTGCCAACACTGTTAGCTTTTAGATGCCAGGCGAAGAAGAAAAAAGTGTTTGCTCATACATTTTAAATGCTGTTTACCTTCTATCTGCTTCTTCTTGGCGACAATGTTTTTGTACGTTGTAATTGTGCCTTCATGTTATATTACTAAGGAATGTAAACCAATCTAGCGTACACTGTGAGGACAAATGATACATAAAGAATTTATAATGCCTTATTAATAAAATAAAAGGAACCGAGGAATGGCTCCAAACAGTCATGGGTTTTAGATTAGAATCTAAATATTATAAATGTTCCTGACAGATGGAAAGATACTCACAAGGAGAAGTCCCGTGGTCTCCAGCTTCCTCTCCTTCCACATTCTGCTTTTTAAACTCACTAAGATCAGTCTCTAGTAAGTCACCCATTGCAGCATGGATCAAAGAAGCTGCAAGGAGATGTGGTGCATTTCTGGTGAGAAATAAAAGGAACAAATGCTTAAATGGGCAGTAGAGACAAGGCAAGGCAGTCTTAGGACAAGTGAAGTACATTTTTCCATACCCCCAAATTGCCAAAGTAACACAAAATGTCAAAACAATATCTCAGCTTAAAGTATTTGTACCACTTCAAATAGCAAAATAGCTGAGTAGCTTACAAAGGCAAAACCTGTGTAATACTCATGTCTTTACTTCTTCTTTCATATCTGGATCAAACCCTGGACTGCCAAAATGAAGCCACTTTCTTGGCTTTGTTGTTGGCCAAATTTAAGTCCTCATCACTACATGTTTCTGGCAGGAATCAGTAGGCCAGTAAATGAGGCAGATTCTGTATCTCTCCATATTCACACAGCATGTTGGTGTCTGCCAGCAGCCACCACCACCCCTTGAGCACACTGGTCATGTTTTGGCACTCCAACCCTCACCCAATTCAGCGTCCTCCAAGTGACGTAGGGGAGGTTGAGTTCCTCAGCTATGCCCTCCTTTAATGTTGTTCCTTGTCCAGTGAGATTTGTCCTCCATCTTCTTTACTACCTAAGCTAAGACATGGCTGGAATAGGAGATATGGAAGGAGGAGGGAAAATATTTATTTGGATAGGAATCAGTTGGATGGACTCATTTCAGCTCAGTTACAATGTCTGCATCTAGCAGTTTACAATCCCAAATAGACATGTCACAAAGGAAATGGAGGAATAGAGATAAGTAGATAGTGGAAGAAAATGTGAAAATTTTAGTGACCTGGACTTTGACTTCATTACTATCAGTTAATGGGACTAGGGGAATATTGTAAGGCAGGGGCTGGATCTGGCTCATTGAGCTATTCCATCTGGCCTGTGCCCTCACTCCTGCCACCACCGCTCTTTCCCCCTCTGCCTGGCTTGGCATATCCCTAACGCCGCTTCATAGCAGGGTGGCTACAACATCTGCCCTGCTACAGATCGATATTAGGGACATGCCAAGCCAGGTAGAGGGGAAAAGTCCACGCCGACGGAAATGGCAGATGCACAAGGCTGCCCATGACCTCCCCAGGTGCCGCTCTGGCAGAGCACAGGCAAGGACAGGCAGGATCCTTCCTTCTCCAATGGCAGGCTGGTAAGCAGGGAAGTGGCAGCATCAGCGGTGTGTGTGTATGTGCATGGAGTGTTGGTGGCGGTGTCAGCGTGAGGAAAAGTGTTGGTGGGCTGGACTGATGGCATGTGTGGGTGTTGGCAGTGGCAATGGAGAATGGTAGAGGCTCGGGGTGGTCCGCCACCACCAGCCCACCAACAGTGTGAGAGGGCATGATCCAGCCCCTGGCTTGAAAAGGTTGAGAACCCCTGTTTAAGGGTTTCCTAGAATAGGTGGATTTGTTATTTTTAGCAAATCCAAATATAATAATTAAGAGGTGATGCTAAAATATAATCTAAGCGGTAAAATTGATGGCAAAACGGAGTTTCAGTGGAATAATGTGTAACATTTCAAAACATTTTAAAGGCCATGTCACAGACATTTTGAAATGAACTTTTCAAGTTTTATTCCATGCTTTAATCAGGTTTCTTTTTAAACAATGAAAAAGTAACCCAATGGGCTATTACACAAAGGATTTTGTTACATCAGTGTACAAAGAGGTCTTCTCAACAAGTCATGCACCTATTTTTCACAGTAACTTTACAAACTGAAAAGCTCTGGATGTAAACAAAGTGCACTGATACTTTCGTGGAACTAAAAGACTGTCAGTATTCACTTGAAATACTAAGTATCACACTCTTATTCATACTTTTCAGGGAAGAATTACTATAGCAAAACCAACAGCTTTGTGACACTCTGAGGACTAGTAAATTTTATCATTAGCCCCAGTTTTACCTGTCACATCTGAAGAAGCAAACTATAATACCTGAATGTTTATATCAAATAAAATTTGTTAATCTTTTAAGTGTCTTTGTTGTTTTTGCTGCCATAGACTGCATGTTAACATGACTGACTATCTCTCTCAAAATTTCTGCTTTGGTGGAGTAATGTTTCTTCTTCAGTATCTAGAGCAGGGGTGTCCAAACTATGGCCTAGGGGCCGAATCCGGCCCCCAACATCAATTCAGCCATGTTAAAAGAGATATGAACCAATCCTAGCATTCAAAGCACTAGCTTTTATAAAAGATTACTCTATACAGTATAGCTACATTTATTAACTAGATATGCCACCAAGTTCAAAACATGATGGTCTCTGTCCCTTATATACACACTGCAAGAAAGTTATTTTCATTCTTAGCTAACTGCAAGTATTTCCTGTTATTCTTCCTTTTCCAAAGCAACTATATTTCACAGAAAATCTGCAGTTGTAACAACAGCATCCTGCTTCCTCTCAGAATGTCCTACAGGAAACAATCACATCTTTTGGCACAAGTAAACCTTGGCTTCCTTTTAAAAAATGTAAATGAAAACAATGTGAACTACAAGAATATGGCCTTCCCAAATAATTTTTTCAAGTGTCATTTTATTTTTAATAGATCAGTTGTGCTACACACAGCACAACACAAATATTCTGTGATATTTTGTCATGGAGAGAGATATGCTGTAACTACAGGGCAGAGCAAACCAAACACACTTACATACCAGTGCACTCTCTGGGCGGTTCACAAGTTAATTAGCATTTTGACCACAACATGCTGGGCCCTCATTTTACCAACACCAGAAGGATGGAGGGCTGAGTCAACCTTGATTCTGGTCAGGATCAAATTCACAGCCTTTTGGCTGCAGTATAGCAGTTTAACCGCTGTGCCACCAGGGCTCCTCAGAGGAACAAGCGTGCTTGTGATCAATTTTAAAATATATATAGTGGAGGGGAAAGTATGCAGCAGCAATGGAAAGGATAATATACAACTGACAAAGAACCAAAGAATAGCAGGGGAAGGAAGGGGAGAAATGATCTTTATATGGCAGTACAATGCTTGGGAGAAGAAGAGCAACAAATGGGTGTATAGCTCAGTGGTTTTGGTATCTGGCTGCAGAGATCATTCAGTGCTAGAATATTTATTTATTTATTTATTTATTTTATTATTTAATTAAATTTATATTCCACCCTACTTGCACTGCTGTGGAGTATCAGAGGGACAGAACTGTTCTTCTTCTTGTTCTGCCACATCTGAATCCAAATATTGGCGATCCTCATGGTGCTCAGCCATGAAGACTGTCCTGAGAATACAATGCAGTGGTCTTTCATTTGCTGGCAAGTCAGCAGTTTGAGACCCGGGTACTGCATGATGGATTGAGTGCCCGTCTCTGTCCTAGCTCTTGGGGACATGAAAGGAGCCTCACTTGGGCGTTCCCTGAGTGGAGTTTGTTCCACAAAAATCCTTTCAACCCAGAATAATTTCTGACACAAAATTATTATTATTCAAGAAAGTCCACATAGTTCTGTTGTCAGTAAATCACAAATATGTTGGATCTTTATGTAAGCATTGGGAATTACATGTTACCAGACAGGACTTTTTACATTGGCAACATAACCTATATTTGCTTACTAAGTTATTAGTAAAGGAAGCAGTCTAAAGATATATTTCTTCTACTCCTAGAAGAGAATAAGGTTTAGGAAGTGATCTAAAGATGCTTTTTTTCTATTGCCAGAACAGTCAGGTTAATCTCAGCCAAAATTTCCTGTTATACATGCAAAAACAACCCCCACTTTACAGAATATCCTTGGACAATTAAAATATCCAACAGGACTATCTGGAACAGTGATTAAGGCGCTGAGCTGGATACTAGAAGGTCGGGTTTCGATACCCGAGACTACACTTGGGGACATGAAAGAAGCCTCATTTAGGTGTCCCCTAAAAATCCTTTCAACCCAGAATAATCTCTGACAAGAAACAAAATAGATCTATAATATGCAAGAATGACACCCTAATTCTCCTAAACTACTGTGGAAGAAGATGTTGCTCAATGCACATTTCATATTTGTAGAAAGAGTATAAGGATGAAGTCTCAGAAGTATCAAGTTTTGTTAGGTGGGAGAGATGGTTGCTTCTTCCTTAGAAATTCTTTTGGTGGAAAAGGAGTAATAAAATTGAACAAAGCCTGACAGTTTTGGATTACTGGGGATTTAATACCTCCAACTTGCACTAGCTTCAGGGCAAGTATGCAAAAAATGCAGCTACTGACATCTTAGGCTCCTTCTTGCATTAACCACAAGAATGACAGATTAGATGAAAGAGCTGCAAACACAGCATGGACTTTACTATAAGAGAGATTTGTCTTTACCAATCTGGTGCCCCCCAGATGTTTTGGTCTACAACTCCTCTTATCTCATGCTGACTGGGGACTAAGCAAGTTGAAATCTAAAATATCTGGAGGATGCCAAATTGAAGGCATTTGATAAAGACTGTACAGGAGGCAAGAGTAGACATGAATAGGTTTCTCTCAAAAATGATTTTCCCCCTTTGCTTCTTTTTCATCACATTCCCTCCAGCCAAATACATGTTTATGACTCCTAGGGCTGAGTTGTTGTAGATTCTACACCAGGCAAGTGTCCCGACCTGCCTTCCAGGCTTTGCTCGTGCTCCACACTTGCCAAATACCTAGCGTGCCAGGCCAGCATGGAGCCAAAACAAATCCCAGCATTCCTCAAAACACCTGCACAAAGGTACATATCATCTCATTCAGCAGTCACAGGAGGCTGCCTCAAAATCAGCAAAAGCTGTTGCGGTCTCTTACTCTCTATGAAACAGATTTTAAAAGCCCAGTCTACCAATATTGCATGGTAGCAAATAACTGTGTCCCTGGAAGCGATGAATGACTACTTGATTAATAACCACCAGTAACAGCATGGAGGTAGGTGGGGAAGGTATCCAAGAACTTCCCCAGACTCCTGACTCGTATATTTGCTTTTCTCTTAAGTGTTTCAAATGAAATTATATCCACCTAGTTTTATGTGCGGTTAAGAGCCTTGCTGTATTGATGGAATAAAAATGGACAGAATCTACTCAATCAAATTCTCTAATTTCATCTCCATTTCCAAAAGACCTTGGGGGTTCTGATTTCCTACTGCACAAGACACAGGGATCTGAATGTTGAACTTCCTATCCCCTGCATTCCCCAAAGATGAAAAAGCAGTATGTAGCCTGTTAAGGAAGCAGCCCTCCACCTTAGCGGAAGCAAACTTAATTTCCTCCCTTCTCTTCACTTCATTGATCTCAGGCTTTTCTGACAGCACAAAGCCAGCCTTTCATTTAGCAGAGCTCTGACAATCTGTATTTAATCCACAATAGCCAACAAAAATCATTACTTTTAGATAGCACATGGAACATGGCAAATACATTATACCAAGCTGTGCAAAATATACAATCCTGGCCACAAAAAACAACAACCATTTCTCAGCAGAGTGCTAAAATCTCTCCATGTCACTTGGAAGAGAATTTAGACTGAAAGGCATTAATACATGCTGCCAATACCAGGACTGAAACATTTAATGATGGCATTGTAACAGAATAAATTATTGAGTAGAATATATTCAGGAAAGTAGTACAGGAACAAAGTAGAATGGTTGTTTAGCTTGAGTCTCAGAATAGATCTATAAAAACTGTTCAAATAATTCCATTTTAAATGAGGTGTCACTGCTTGTTCGGGAAAATGAAATAATAGCCAGAATCCTATGGTGTTAACACAATCACATAATGTAGCAATCACAGAAGCAACGGTAGAATGTCTGCCAGTTTATACACACAGTTCTCTAGTTGTTCAGTGAAGAGTGCACCGGTTATACAATTGGATGCACAACTGGCAGCTGGCAAATTGTCAAAACTGCACCATTATGCATGTGGTACTTCCTTGATGCTGGGAAAGGTGGAGGGCAAAAGAGGAAGGGGGCGGCCAAAAACGAGATGGCTAGATGGTATTGTAGTTGCAATGGGCACAAAGCTGGGCAGGCTGAGGAGGATGGTGGAAGAGAGAGGTGTCTGGCGGCCAATGGTCTATCGGGTTGCAAAGGGTCAGAATTGACTGTGTGACTGAACAATAACAAACTTCACATTACAATTTTGATGAATAAAACTGCACATTGTACATCTCAAACTAAATTTTTCTTTAAAATTACCGGAAAGTTCTTTCCTTTAAAAACATAAACTAACAGGTTTGTTGTATATAAAAGGCACAAATTAGTAATTCAATGTTTATTCATTTCTCCTCTGTGAAGCACATTTTCCATTCTGTGCTACCTAAAGGTTTTGCTGTACAATTGGAAAAATACAATCCTAAACATATTAATTGCCCAATATGCTAACCTGAAATCAGTCAGATTTCATTGTGGAAAACTTAGAGGTTTTCCCTGGATGGCAGTATGAGGTAGAATAAATTATCATCAACACAAAGGTCAGACAATTTGTGGCTCTCATGGGTTGGAGTGACTACAAATCCGAGTTTCCCTCATAACTGGTTACACTGATCAGGGCTAATGGGAACTCCTTTCCAATCACACTTGAAGATTCTTGTGCTCCCCAGTGATGACCACAAGAAGAGAAAAATATTTAAAGAGAAAACCAGAACTGACTAAATCAACGTTAGGCAATAGATGGCAAGAAAACCTCAGGTGGCATGTTTGGTTTTTTTTTGTTTTTTTTTTGGGGGGGGGGAATGTTTTAATTTTCCAATCATGGTTAAACTCATTTCCCCCCTCTGTTATTCAGGAAAAATATATAGATATTTTAAATATGATCTGTACAGTGTCCTCAGACACCTTGATAGAACACAGATCTAATAGACAAGTAAGAGGACAGAGCCTTAAAAGGCAGTATAAAGCCTTCTTTGTTGTATCAAAAATCATGGCCTTGTTCCTTTATCTTATGGCATTCCATCCTATGTCAAATGGTGGTGGTAGCCCAAAGCATTTGTCTTTAATTTCAATTTTGATGAGGCATTTGTGACACTAGACAGGGCCCTGAAATTGTCTTTCACCTCTCCTTGACTTGTAGCTATGACTGTTTTATTCCATTGTTCAAGCTAGCAAGCAGCTGGGGTACCTAGTTTATGTAGTAGGCAGTAACTGACTAGGACACAAGAGACATGAATTCTATTCATTGGTGCCGCTATGCAAGCTCACAGTGGAACTGCTGAAACCACTCCTTAAATACCTCACTCCCCTCGAAAACCCTATTATGATTGCTTAAGTCAGTTCTGACCTGATAGCTCATAGCAAAAATAGTCACTTAAGGTTTTTTTAAACAGATCAAATAGGTGTACAAATTGACAACACCTAACACAAAGAACGGAAAAGTCAAACTAAAAAAATACAGCCACTCTTTTGCAATATGCCTTTCTTTCTACACTAGTAGTTAGACAGGCTTCTCTTCATGGGTTCTTCTTCTTCTGTGTCTAGGGCAGATGTGAAACTGCCAAAACAAAGAAACCCTTTGGTAAATTCATTCTGTAGGTGTTTTTGCTTGATCTAGGGTGAGAAAGATTAGCTGACAACACAAGGTTACCATTACCAGGGGATGTCTGATTGTGGTTCAAGAATACCACAGTCTTCGAGGAGGCTCTTTCTGTTTCCCAAACAACTTCATGAAGTCATGTATTTATTCGATATTACTGTATCAGTCCCCCACACACACACTTGTGCGTTTTGTAGGTACTTTGTGAGGACAAAGGCCCAAACGTGCAGTACAAAAATACACCTTGTAAGTAAATAATCGTAACAAAATCTTGCAACCACTCTGTTAAAACTGCTGGGCTACTCACACAGACTAACATGGCTACTGTTTAGTTGTTGTTTTTTAAAATCCAATTTATGGTGGCCCTATTAGGGTTTTCAAGGTATGGGAGATATTTAATGAGTGGTTTTACCATTGCCACCCTGCTCAGGTGAGCTTCCATGGCAGAGTGGGGAATTGGGCTCTCCTGAATCCTAACTCTTGCCGTCTCTCATCCCATAAAGATTCATTCACATACAGTACTTTGATAGTACTGCAAATGAAGAGGTTCGGCACAGAAATGGATCATACTGCCTGGACTGCTTTATAGCAACTTTTGAAAGCTGGGGTCTGGGACATGCTCCCTCAGACAGCATCAGGGTGTGGATGGCCATTTTGTCCTTCCTCCACCACGTGGCACTTCCTGGTGTGGTGGAAGCGGTGGGGGGCCACATAAAATGGTGCCGCAGGCTGCATCCGGCCCGTACACTGATAATCCTTGCGTTATAGCAAAATGCAGAATGAAGTTTGCAGGGCATGCCATGAGATCAGAACAGCATTGGCGGCAGAAAACAGTGATGGACTGTGTTCTCCAAAGTGGAGTGAGAGGAAATCAGGTGGACCCCAAGAAAACATGGAGAGGGCCTTTTAGACTAGAGAAGATGTGAATAATATACAAGTCTCCTGGGAAGAAGCACCCAATGCAGCAACAAATTGAACTCTTTGGAGACAACTGATCACCCCATACACATTGTATTGTATTGTATTGTATTTTTGACTTATATGCCGCCCCACTCGCATAGCGACTCTGGGCGGCTTACAGAAGAAACAGTTACAGTACATAGCACATTCATAGCATAAAACCAGTTACAAATATTGCATAATAAATTACAAATATCACATATACAGTATATATATCTCCAATAACAGTTGCAATTACACATCCTCATGCGCAAGAAGATAAGCTTCATACATTGTTCTTCCCATGCTTTCTAAACGAGGATCTCGCTCGCCATGTACTAATACACAGAGACGCTTAATATTCCACTCGGATTGCCAACCCAATATCTCACCCCCTTCCACACATGCAAAGATGTTTCACCAACACACACACACACGCACCACCCCCTTCCACACGTGCAAAGGTGATGTTTTCCCACCACACACACACACACACACACACCCCTTCATCATTCTTTATTAACTGATTAGTCATCTGAATTTACCGGGTTAAAATAAAATACATTAGATAAAATATGATTTCATAAAACTGGATAAAAGGAGGACGTCATAATCACAATAAAATGAGATATAAAAATTAACTCAAAATCAATTTATCAATAAAATTAATCACCTTTACATCAGCAACCCCTATCTGATTAATAAGACATCTTCTCCTTTGAATGGCCCCAATTATAAACTTGACAGTTCTAATACTGACGTGTATTCCACACGTGCAAAGAGCATGTTCCCTCAACACCACACACACACACACGTGCACGAATAACAACCTCCCCGCCCGTGTGCACGCAGCATCCCCTTCTCTTGGCGACCCGACACGCGCGTGCTTGCTTGGCGAGAGCCCCCACCCCCTTCCACACGTGCTAAGGACACGCGAATCCCCACCTGCTGGCCAAAAAGCTCCGGGCCACCTCGGCCATTTCCGCCGCGGCCTCGTCCTGGCTGAGGGAACCGCCGCGTCCCGGCGGGCTCCAGGGCGAGGCCTCTCCGGGACCCAGCGGCCTCGGGAAGTCCCGCAGGAGGGCGCGGAGGAAGGCCTGCGCCTCCGCCGCCGCCTCAGGCCCGGCCATGGCGGGTCCCCTCCCGGGAAAGAGGCGTGAGGGAGACACACGGCCCAAGCACGGCGACTGGCCGGCCGAGGAGCAGGAGGGGAAGAAGGGGAACACAGAGGGGGCGGCCCCCCGGCCTAGTCTCGCCGCCTCCCCCTGGGCCGCCCTCACGCCCCGCCGGGGAAGCGGAGCCGCCCGTCAGCCACGGCCTACATGCCTGAGGCGGCCGTGACAGGCGTCGGAGCGGGAAGACAGAGGCTTATACAGTATTATGTCTGTGGCGATATGTAAACACACACACACTCACTCTCTCTCACCGAATTAATTAGCCAACTCATAATTTTTAAATAAAAATGTATTTGGGAATAAACGCGCCTTTTCTAAGGGACATGAACAGTGGCGGGCAGCAAAACACATCGCTACCACACCATGGGCGGAGCCTGCCATAGGGCCCTGTATACATCTGCAAACAGGCAGCAGTGGCTCTTTTGGCTGTAAATGGAGATGAGCACTGCGCCCTATTGTTGGATAGGACTGGCTTTTGAGAGGGAGACCTTGAACCACTTGCAGGGACAAAAGCTGATGGGGCATGACAGGGAGGTGGGCATATGGCCACCCAATTTTGCTACCACCCCTGCCCAAAGGCCACCCAATTTTGCCACACACACCCTGCCCAGAGGCCATCCTGGGTGTGTGTGCGAACCTGTTGCTGCCCACCACTGGACACACACACACACACACACACACACACACACACACTGAATTGCGAACCTGTTGCTGCCCACCACTGGACATCACACACACACACACACACACACACACACACACACACACACAGAATTGCGAACCTGTTGCTGCCCACCACTGGACATCACACACACACACACACACACACACACACTCTGAATTAATTAGCCAATTTTGTTCTTGTTCAGTAGCATAATCAAGTCCAACCCTTTGCCACCCCATTGACCACTGCATGCCAGGCACCTCTATCCTCTATTATCCTCCTCAACCCACCCTGTTTTGTGCCCACTGTGTCAACACCGCCATCTAGCCATCTCATTCTCTGCTGTCCAATTAATACATTTTAAATAAAATGTATTTAAAAATAAATAACCCACCTTTTCTGAGGGACATCTATCTATCTATCTATCTATCTATCTATCTATCTATCTATCTATCTATCTTTTTGGCTAATTAATTTGGGGTATGTGTGTGCATAATGTCCCTCAGAAAAATTGCAATATTTTAAAATACTTTTAAAAAAATTAATTGGCTAATTAATTCGGTGTGTGTGTGTGTGATGTATATATAACGTCCCTCAGAAAAGCCCATTATTTTTGAATACAATTTATTTAAAATTTATTAATTGGCTAATGAATTTAACTCAGCTTTTCTAGGGGACATTATATATCACACAAACACACCGAATTAATTAGCCAATTAATATATTTTTTTAAGTATTTAAAAATAAATAACAAGCTTTTTTCTGAGGGACATGCATTATCCACACACACTGAATTAATTAGCTAATTAATAAATTTAAAATAAAATGTATCTAAAAATAAATAACACACCTTCTCTGAGAGGGACATTAATAATGTCCCTCAGGGCCAATTTGCCCTTCCTCCACCATATGGCACTTCCTGGTGTGGTGGAGGGGGGGACACATAAAATGGCACCACAGGCCGTATCCAGCCCGCAGGTCGCAGGTTGAGAATCCCTGATGTAACAGGTGAATAGAGATGCCAACAAAATGTTTTGATATATGGAGAGGGAATATTGCAAATGGTAAAAAATAGCTAAAAATATTGGGAGTTTTCTCTTCAATATTCGTCATACACACAACTGTAGCTAAATGCTTTGTGCTCTGGCGAACTACATCGTAGTCCCCAAGAGTTTTTATTACAGTATCAGTGCAATCCTGTAACAAAACTGGAGTTTCACTCCAGTAACAATGCAGGTTGCTCAAAATTCATCAAGTCTTACTGGCTGAAATTTAGTTGTAAGTCACAACTAGAGTAGGCTCACCGACTCAATGAAAATTCAGTATTGACTCAGCAAATCCCACCGCATTCAGTGATCCTGCTCTTCTAGTGGCTTTCAGCCCACTGCCTCTGATAAACCATGCAGAGAAGATTGCTCCACTGAAACCAATGGGATTTATTTCTGTTTGCTACTAAAGATTTCAGAAGACAATCTTTGCTGTTTTTCTTAAAGCAGCCTTTTCCTGATATTGTAAGCTACATCTTAATGATAGGGCTTGTTGAGACCCAAGACCTACAAGATGGAGTGAGAGCCTGTCATCCGTCCCAGCTTTTGCCAACCTAGCAGTATGAAAGCAAGAAATTGCAAGTAGATAAAATAGATACCACTTTGATGGAAAGGTAAACAGCACTCTGTGCACTCCAGTGTCTAGTCATGACTGCCACATGTCCATGGAAACGTCTGCAGATGCACAGCATTGGTTCTTTGGCTATAAACGGAGATGAGCACCAAACCCTAGAGTTGGATACAACTGGTTTTCAAGCAAGGGCAACCTTTACGTATCGTGGGCCCACTTACCTTTTCTCCTAAACTGCCCTCTCCCATTAATATATTGGTCCATCAGAGAAAAATGGAATAAACTGTTTGTGACTCAAGAGACTTGGAAGATCCAATGGAGTTTTATTATTTAATTGTTATTCTATGAGGACCATTACACAAAATAGGCAGCTAGGGCAGCCATTTTGTCTTTGGGTTTCTTTGGGTTCGGCCTTCCTCCTGGCCTCCTGCCCTTCCCTCTTCCTCTGCCTTGTCTTTTTCCTTGTCCTCCGCGGTGCATGGGGTGCTTCATCGCTGCATGCTTCAATTCAACCAGATCCTGGAAGACCGGGTCACAGAACACACAGCCCGAGTGTTGAGTCTCGCTGCCAGGGAGGGGAGATTTGGCCTTATTGAAATCCACATCCACCAGCGCGGCATCACACGACTCGCACGTTTCTGCCGACACGCGGACTTTGTGCGCATTCTCAAAGAAGTGGACTATCACGTTACATTTGTTGCAGGCCATCTTCCACTTGGGTCCAGAGGTCGGGTCAAGCACCAGGACTCCATCCTCACACTCCACACATTGTCCAATCCCAAGCATATTTAGAGAGTGTTGGCAAGAGGGGTGGGTACACTCATTGCAACCCATTCCTGGGGGAGGGGGACAGAAGAGCAACAAAACAAAGCTATGTAAAAACTCTTACCTTTGATTCTTCCCCCTTCTCTATGACAACAAGTAAACTAGTAATTTTAAAGCAAAAGTGTTCGTGAGCACTCCAACACTGGAAGCATTCAAGAGAAAATTGGTCAACCATCTGTCATATTGCCATTGATTTGGACTCCTCCATTGAGCAGTGGAGGGGGTGGACTCAATGGTCTCAAAGGCCCCTTCCAACTCAGTTATTCTATGATTCTAAAGGTATGTTGATCTATGCTTTTTTGACTACAACTTCTAAAATACAAAAACAACTACCCATCAACAAGCTCCGTAATCTAATAGTCCAAATGTCACATCTGGGGAAAATAATCAAATTAAGATAGAAATAAAACATTTCCAAAACTTTGTTGGCAGGGAGAGAAATATTACCTGTGAAAAATTACCACAGCTGATGACATCATCAGCCTTATGTGGCATATGTTACAGTAACAGGATCTCAGCTACTAAAACAATAGTTTGTTCAGATACTACACTTGAACTTAGCTAAAAGGCCAAGAAGCCTATTTTAACTACAGTTTAAAATTTTAAAAATTTACCTGGATATGGTTTTTAAATAATATATTTTAACTACATTATAAGCATTAAATTTTTTACATCTCATTTTATTGTGCTGGTCGTAGACCATAATAAAGTGAATGATTGATCAATCCTGCCAATTTGCAAATTAGGAAACAAATTTTCACCAGTACTCACGTTGAGTCAGCTATACAATTAAACAGGACAATATAATTTAATCACAGGATTAATTTGCAGGGACATCCCTTCAGTAAAATGATATCAGTACAGTTACTACAAGGCTCAAAAAGTTCTCAGCTGTCAGACACCAGTAACAGTATTGTGATTAAATCCCAAAAAGGAATGTGTGTCCAAAAAGGAATGAATGAACAAATTAATTAGCAGCCTCACCTTTTTTCATGTCCCTGAAAGGAGGGTGGTTGAAGCAGTAAGGGCACAATGGATAGCTCTTCCCTCTAGATCCAGAGGACCACAGCACCAGTTCAAAGTCATCCAGGGGGCATCGTAACTCTTTGTAAAGTTTGATGGTACCATTCTGGGGGAGGCTGTAAGTTTCATCACAGTGAGAGCAGTGTAGACGACTTGGCTTTGCCTACATGGAATGAAGGGAAAACACATCATACTCAAAAGTCTTCTTAGATGACAGACCTAACCAAAATGTCACTTAACCTTCTAGGATTCACCTTCTATGTTGCTGGTGTTTTGACTGAAAAGACAGTACAGTAAATAAATATGCTAAATAAGAAAAAACAAAACAAAAATGTGACTTCCAAAATAACAGCTGTGTCAGTATGTTGCAGGAAATCAACAACACAAAGTTGTGTGGCACTAAGTACATTAATTAAAGCACAAGCTTTCATAGACTACAACCCCCTTCGTCAGTGGCAATGATACATTCACCTGAACCTCAGATATACATGACTGGGGTTGTGCCACCTGTAAATCTTATTGTCTTGCATTAAAAAACTTCAGCTCCTCTTTACCTGGATGTACTTCATAAAACGATGACATTTGCCACAGCGGGAAAGGGGTTTGCCTGTGGCGGCAAGTGGTGAAAAAGACACTTCCATCAATTCATCCATACCTGCCAAAAAACAAAATAAAACCACCCAAGCAATGTAAGGTTTGACATTTAACATCTATTCTGGATGTGTAATAACAGAATGAAACTAAAGGATGCCAGACGTAGGCTGAATACTAGGAAAAACTTCTTAACTGTTAGAGCAGTATGACAGTAGAACCAACTGCCTTGAGAGGTAGTGAGCGTTCCAGCACTGGAAGCATTCAAGAGAGACTTGGACAACCATCTGTCATATCTGCTTTGATTCAGATTGCTGCGCTGAACAAGGGACCAGACTAAATGGTCTCAAAGACCCCTTCCAACTCTGTGATTCTATGTGCCTGCAACAGCTGGCTAAAGGCTAAAGGAAACTAAGGGTTTATGATTCTTGCCTGACAGACACTAGAGGTGTTGTTTAGAGTGAAGATAAGCCCACTCTACCCCTTTACAAGTGGCTAAGTATAATGGAGTTAATTTTCCTACAGAGACTATGATGCCATAACTAGTTCTGAATAAACATTTTCTGATTACATTGACAGTTACTTCAGGGTCTCTTTCAAGATGATGAATGACACCGGAGAGTCTTTTGTGGTCCCCACCCTTTCACAGTAATATTGTAGATTCTCAAATTCTTCTAAGAGACCCGCCCAGTGAGTGAGTGAGTGAGTAAATCAATTGGAAAGAATTAACACAATCTTCCTTATCCTAAGCCAGTGGTGGCAAACCTTGGCACTCCAGGTGTTCTTGAACTTCAATTCTCAGAAGCTCTGATCAGCAGGAGTGCTGACTTGGGCTTCTGGGTATTGAAGTCCAAGAACACCTGGAGTGCCAAGGTTCACCATCACTAAGTCTTTCTCTTAACAAAATGCAACAAACTGATTGGAAACATGTAAGGATTCTACGTAGTTTGTTTACTTCTTGGTTGTAAGCAGGAGTGGATAGTTTTAGGTGATAAAATCCTTACCAGCAATTGAATCAACAAAGTAGTGAAACTTCCTTTTGAAGATATCCAGGGTGTGTTCCAGGACCTGGTGATAATTTGCTTTCCCCTGAGCAATGAGATTGAGTTGTTTCTCTACAGCGCTGCGGATTGTGGGCAGCACAAGTTCTGCATCTAAAAGAGAGACAGAAAAAGAGAGAAATAAAGATAGAACATGCAATAGTAGTGGGAATTTGCATAGTGGACACCATCTATCAGGAATTTCTCCATTCAGATCCCCATTAGAATGAACAAGATGTGGACCAAAGCAAGCAGGTCTTCTAGTTACAGATAGCCTGGGATCTAGTCAGAGCAGAGGGAGGTTAAGGTTCTACACTAGGGGTTCTCAACCTTTTCGAGTTGTAGGCCGGATCACGCTCCTTCAGACAGCTGAGTG
Source organism: Furcifer pardalis (assembly GCA_030440675.1). Classification (NCBI taxonomy): domain Eukaryota; kingdom Metazoa; phylum Chordata; class Lepidosauria; order Squamata; family Chamaeleonidae; genus Furcifer; species Furcifer pardalis. The sequence continues at coordinate 8,144,703 of CP126898.1, forward strand.
GGCCGGACTGGTGGTTCCCCCTGCCATAAATGCTGCCATAAAACGCATCCACAGCAGTTGTAAAAGCGCCCACTTCTGCTTCCAGTGGCAGTGGCAAGGCAGGCAACATGAAATGGTGCCATAGGCTGGGTCCAGCCCACAGGCCAGAGGTTGAGAACCCCTGTTCTACACCCTTATGCAACATTACTAGCATTTAACCAAGAATTGTACCTAAATTCAGCCATCCCCATATCTCAGGAGTTCTCAACCTTTTAAAGCCAGGGGCTGGGTTACACTCCCTCAGACAGCTTGGGGGGCTGGACTGCCATTTTGCCCTTCTTTCACCACATGGCACTTCCTGGTGTGGTGGAGGCGGTGGGGGGGGGGTATCACATGAAATGATGCCACTGGCTGCATCTGGCCCACAGGCTGTGGGTTGAGAATCCCTGCCATATCTAATGACTGCAGACTGTCACTAATTAAAGGTTTCCTTTAGAGGTTTTGGGAAGCAAGTGGCTTGCACAGAATGTGCAACCAGAAATTGCAGAAGAAAGGCCTTTACCGTTTTTTGACATGGGTTAAGATCTGTGGCTCCCAACATGGGGCATACGCCCCACAGGAGGGCAATTTGATTTGTGGGAGGAATTTGAGAATGAGTTATTAACAGTTAATGGCAAATTATTCAAAGCTATCCAAAACCGCAAGGCAAAGTAGGTTTGAGCTCACCTATTTTGTAGTAGCCATGGACCAGAACAATCCCCAAGTTTGTAGGCTTCAATCGGCGGCCACTTTCCACAGTGACATAGTTGCGCTGACAGATGTTGTTGATGTGAACTGGAATGCTGGCATCCGTTCCTAGGAATAAAATATTTGTGTAGGATCTTCACAAGCTCAAAGCACTTCATATACTATGGGCAGTTTGCTACTTAAAAATCCCAATAATCATAATCAGATTACATTTATTTATTTTTCCAGCTTCAAGTATGTTCAATTCACTACTGGAAAAGCTTAGAAAAGTTACTTTTTGGTATAATCCCAATGGTGACTCGGGCAGTGATGGTGAACCTATGGCACATGTGCCAGAGGGGGCACTCAGAGCCCTCTCTGTAGGCATGCGTGCCATTGCCCAAGCCTGTTGAGTTTGGGCACTTGGTCTCTAAAAGGTTCACCATCATTGGACGAGGGCAGTGGTCTGCAAATGTGGCTCTCCAGATGTTCTTGGACTTGAATTACCAGGAGCCCAAGTCAGCACTCCTGCTGATTGGGGCTTCTGGGAATTGAAGTCCAAGAACATCTGGAGAGCCACATTTGCAGACCAAGGGACTAGGGGATTTTGGGGATTTATAGTCCAAGAAAGGCTCTGAAAAATGGTTCCTACCAATTCCATGTTTCTCCATTAGAGTGATGAGCTCTGCTTCTGTCAGGTAATCTGGAGGATTGGTTTGTTTTTCCAGCAGTTTCACTTCACTGACAGGGAAAACGTCTCCTTTCTCACAGATGGGAAGGTTTTCTTCTGGTGGAATGCTCTGCCACGGCATGACTTCTGTGAAACCTTCAGAAAGATTTTTTTAAAATTATGATTATTTTTTAGTATCCTCACCTGTTAGCATCAATTAGCCACAGCAAGTTACACAAACCTTACATGAATGTCGATGGGACTCTGGCCAATAAATCCAAAATTGTTTAGAAACTACACAGTTTTTATGTATTACTAATCTATTTAATACAAGGCTACCACTACATAAAGATAGTGATCTGTAATAAGTACACATTAGTCCTAAAAAAAGCAGACTACACATCAAAGACACGCAAAAGTCTGATCCCACATTCTAGACTCAGATTGAGATGAACTCTGTTATGTGTTACCAAGTCAGAACCAACTAACCGTGAAGGTAGAGGAATCACTTGCTCGAAACCCAGTTGTATCTGACTCTAGGGTGCAGTGCTCATCTCAATTTACAACCCAAGAGCCAGCACTGTCTGCATTTGCAGACTTTTCTGTGGTCATATGGCAGGTAGACACCAGAACACTGTTACCTTTCCTGCTAAAGTTGTACCTATTTATCTACTAGTAATTTCTTGCTGTCAAACTGCTAGGTTGGCAGGAGCTGGGACAATGACAGGTGTTCACTCTGTTGTGCAGCACTCAAGACTTGAGCTGCTGACCTGCCAACCTTCCAGTCATCAAGCTCAGCATCTTAACCACTAAGGCACTGTAGCCTCTCTAACCATGAAAACTGAGATATTTAAGGAGTAACTTCACCAGACCTACACCCTCAGTACAAGCCCTATGCAACAGTCTTAGCTGCAAACATACAGACAATGAGACAAGTTATTGTTGGTTCTTCCTCACCTGGTGAAATAACAGTCTTTCCTACACACGTAAAACGTTCCGGTCCAACACTGCAAGCAATGGTTGTTTGGAGATATTTGCAGTCAGCGCTGACTGTAGCAATGAAATGCCTAGTAATGTATTCATACAGTCTCCATCCGTCACCACCTAGCAATATATAGATCATGGCCCAAGAATTAGTTGATATCACACTTTAGAAGAGTGGAGTACAAATATCCATTTTGTAATATGATGCAGGGAAAAAAATCTCATTTCCCCTTCTTCATCGAGATGTCTTTCCATCCCTACACCTCCAACTCATGTTTCTGCATCAAATGAAGTTTAATATTCTGTTTCCTTCTTTGTTGCAGCAGTAGGAGGGAAAGTTCCTGCATGTTTATAACCAGCAACAAACCTTCTCAAGGGTACACAATAGCAAAACCAAATTAGATGATGGAGGAAGGAGCTCACTAGACAAGGAACAATATTAAAGGAGGATATGGCTGAGGAACTAGGAGGACCCTGAATAGGCCAAGGGTCGGAGTCCCTAAATATAAGAACAACATGCTCAAGTGGAGTCTGCTGGCAGACAACAACACACTGTGTGAATGTGGGGAGATACAGAATCCGGCTCATCTTCTGGCCTACCAGTTACTACTGGAAATAGGTACAGATGAGGATTTACGTTTGGCCAACAACAAAGTGGCTTCATTTTGGCAGTCCAAGGTTGATCGGGACATGAAAGTAGAAGAAGACCAACAAAGCAATGAAGCTTCTAACTTTCAAGGTTAGCTAAAAAAATCTACAAATTATTTCAGTGATGGACATGGATGGTTCTCCCTATTCCCTTCTATCCACCAGCTGCATGTTGCTTACACTGGTGAAGAAATACCTTTTGCTCCTCTGCATCTACCATAGGAACAAAGATGCTTATAAACTGGACTGGACTGGACAAGAAAGAAGAGGAATCTGTTTATCCTCCATCACTTGCAAGGAGATTCTCATTACAGATGACTACCAGACTAGCAGACAAATTCAAGACTGGGGATTATTGACTCTTGTAAGTTTAGAATGATGAGCGACCACTCACCTAGTTCTGCTTCTGTGGCAGCTCTCATCGGTGTTATTGGGGGGTGGTCACCAGCATCGTGGCCTTTTCTTGGTCTGTTAATACCTTCTGACAGTAACGCTTTTACCTGGGAAAAAGCGAGAGAAAGTGTGTTTAAGGTACATGTTGACCATTTGGCTTCATAGGCAGAATCTGGCCAGTTTTCAGAAATTTTAACTCTTGCTGATTTCAATAGATATGAAAAAAAATCTCATTAAAATGAAACATAGTCACACCTGCCATGGACATTGTGAACTCTTTTATTATTTCCTTGCATTATCCATCCCCAAAGACATGGACTTGATTCTCGAAAGATAGCAGAGCATTCCAATTTTTTTTTGTGATCCAATAAACATATCACCTTGCTCCTACTTTTGCATTGCATAAAGATCACGTGGTTCTCTTTGTTTTTAATTCTGAATGTTGGATAAACCATCCCTCCCATGTGTTTCCCCGTAAACGGGTTGGAATTTGTAAAATAAGTTTCTTTTTCTACCTCCCTTTACAGATATTATATATATATATATATAAAGTATAAGAAATGAAGAAAGGAAGGAAGAGAGAGAGAGAGAGAAAGAAAGAAAGAAAGAAAGAAAGAAAGAAAGAAAGAAAGAAAGAAAGAAAGAAAGAAAGAAAGAAAGAAAGAGACTTAACTGTTTCAACCCAGTAGGGGTTATTGGCTTGCTGTCGCAAAGCACCTTTCAAGTCAAAATTTTCTGGGTAATGTGTAGTTTCAGTTCGAGGATAACTGATATAACCTTGAGTATACAACCGTTCAGCTATTTGCATAGCATGCTGTGGCCCCATTCCTAGAAGGAAAATATTTGTATTGTTTAGAAAAAGACTCTTAACTAGGTGATTGGTTTAGCAACAAAATGTCTTTAGACAAAGCAGTGTGACATTTTTCAGAGTTACGTTCTCTTCAGTTAAGTCTTTTCCACAGTAAGGAACACCTTATAGCAAGTCAGATCACTTATTCACTTAGTTCAATATTATTTCTTCTGCCCAGAAGAAGCTCGGGGTAAGAGGCTTTATCTACAACTTATCCGACTGTACTGGAGACATCAGGACTTGAATTTAAAAACATCAGCTGTGCTATGAATGGTATTAGGGGCCTTTTTCAAATATTTCCATTCTGTTTAACCTTTCCTGGTTTATTTCTTTATTATCTCTATAGAATGAACCAGAACTAGGGACTTAATATGTTGCATTAACATAAAGAAAACCTTGGATTAAATAAACAAGTTTAATTACGTGTTTCTGATCGAGTTTTCTGCACCATATGATGTTATGTGATTACTTTGTATTTACTGTGCATTTTGGTTACTGTATATTGTTTGATTTCCCCTTCTCTGATACACAGGGAAACACCACATCTAGGATTTGTACTTATGATGATAAACACACATTATCTAAAAACAACAGAACTGTTGTTTTGTATGCATCTTGAATCAATGACTCATGCAAATTTTAATAGATCAATATTTCCTTAACTGAACATAGCAATCTAAATGAGCCACTGTTAAGAGTTAATAATTTTGCTGACTGAACATTTCAACGAGTCACAGGTTCGGAGTTTAATTTCCACTGTGCTTCCCAGAACAAAAGCCAGCCTGTGTAGCCTGCACGGTCTCAGGGAACTCCCAGAAGAAGAGAACAGTAAAATATTTCTAAGTACAGTACTTTATTTGGGGGCTACTAACAGCTGGGCCATAAGGAAGGCTGAGTGCAGAAGAAAAGATGCCTTTGAACTGTGGTGCTGGAGGAGACTCTTGAGAGTCCCCTGGACCACGAGGAGATCAAACCAGTCCATCCTGATGGAAATCAACCCTGACTGCTCACTGGAAGGACACATACTGAAGCTGAAGCTCAAGTACTTTGGCCACCAAATGAGAAGAGAGGGCTCACCTGAGAAGGCCCTGATGCTGGGAAAGATCGAAGGCAAAAGGAGAAAGGGGTGGCAGAGGATGAGGTGGATGGATGGAATCATTGACGCAATGGCTGTAAAGCTGAGTGAGCTGCAGAGGATGGCAGAGGATAGAGGAGCCTGGAATGTGGTGGTTCATGGGGTCCCAAAGGGTCGGACTCGACTGTGTGACTGAACAACAAAAGTAGATCCAAGCCACTGTCTGTTGTCCTTGGTAGGTTCTGTAGGACAAGATCTAACTTATTTTGCAACAGGTTCCCCATAGGCTGGAAGTGAAAGTTTATATCATTGGACCCTATACTTACCCAATGCAGAACTGGCAACTCTTAACATTTCTACAGTATTCAGGGCCAGGGGTCTTTGCTTAGCCTTCTCCTTTTTACTCACAGACTCTACCTAGAAGACAAAGAACTATGTCTTAGTAAAGTCTGATGGTCAGTTACAAAAACCCAAGGGGGAAGCTGCTGTATGTGAAGTACCTAAAATTTGGTTGGTGTGGACTGTTTGAGTGGGCAAGAGCAAGTCAACCCAAAGCAGGCAACTCCAAGGAGAAAAAGGAAAGAAGCTTCCTCTGCTATTCTAGATACTTAAAATCCTGGGACTGGCAAATCTTGCTTGCTTCAACAATGACCACCCTCCATTGTTCTAGCACCGCGGTGGTGAATCTTGGCACTCCAGCTGTTCTTGGACTTCAATTCCCAGAAGCCCTGATCAGCAGGTATACTGATTTGGGCTTCTGGAAATTGAAGTCCAAGAACACCTGGAGTGCCAAGGTTTGCCACCACTGTTCTAGCTGGACAAAGAAGAAACCACAATAGGGAAAATGTGTGGAAAAATAGCCGAGCTCACTGACTACCATGAGCTATACTATAATTTGCACATCATGATAGTCTCAGATGGCTGCCTTATTTCAGTGACGAGCGAACTAGAAAAACTGAGTTTCTCTGGAAGGTGAGTTATGCATGTTTTCAGGGGGATTCTGCTATCCTATAGAGGTGATCTTAATGCACTTAAGGTCCCAACTTAGGTTTATGTTACTGAAATGTTAATATTACTTTTAAGGGACTTTTAAGACAAAAAACTATTGCAGCTCTTGTTTGTTTAATGTAGGTTGGTTCGCACTCCATAATGGAAAAGTTACAACAATTTTACTCTGGAAGGCAAGCTAATTTGTCTCACATTTCGAGCACTTTAAAAACACAATGTATTAACAGCAAAACTAACCATTACACGAGATATGAGATGTTACTTACACTTAGCACTGGAGAGTTCTCAAACAAGAAATTAAACCCATATATACAACATAAGCTTACCTTTGCTTCCTTTGCTGCCTTAGTTATATTCAGAAACATCTGAGCAATTTCTCTGTCGAAAACCCTTACTCTATCCCATTCCAAAGTAAGACAACAATCTTTGTCATGGCTAACCTGGGAAGAAGATACAGAGGGGAGGAAAAGACTATCTTTAATTCTCGTCCAGTGATACTATAATTTGTAATAGACTTTGGTGTCTGGGCCAAATAAGTACTCTGACTGTGTATTTTATTATTCTGCTACTATGATGATGATATGGTATGTCAAATACCCAAGACTGTCACCAAATAAAACCAGTTTCTGAATATATTCTTTCCAGTTGGCACTTAGGGTTCATAATGCAGCACATAAATTCAGTCCTTAAATCCTTTAAATCTTAACCCCAATTACAACATTCCCTAACACACCAATGGTCTGATGTATGAGTGGGGCAATCCCTGGGGGCTTGCTGGTGAAATTTTAGTCCAGTCCACACTGAGGCCTAGACTTGGCCCAGCTACAGCTGTTTTCAGCCCATTACATAAACTAAGTAAACAAGAAGTTCTTGGATAAGTACTTCTAGTTTTTCTTTTCAAGGAGAAGGTCTTAGGGGACCTTTCAATGCTCCTGATGAAAAACCTGCAGTCCTAGAGTGAAAATATGGCTTTTTTAAATCCAGAAATATACTATCTATGAAGCAGTCACAAGTCACGGAGTGCCCTCCTCTTCATTAGTCAAACAGCCTCATAATAATAATTTTGTGTCAGAAATTATTCTGGTTTGAAAGGATTTTTGCTGGAGAAACTCTGCTCAGAGGACGCCCAAATGAGGCTCCTTTCATGTCCCCAATAACTTTTCCCACCAAAGTGGTCCCTACTGCTCTACTTGCAATTTCTTGCTTTTGATCTGCTAGGCTGGCAGGAGCTGGGAGAGAGACGGGCACTCAATGCATCATGCGGTACCCGGGTCTCGAACTGCTGACTTGCCAGCATTTCAGCTAACAAGGAGAGTTTCTTAACTACTGAGCAACCGCAGCCCCTAAACAGCCTCATTAAACACCTGCCCATTGGTTCCCCCTCTGTCCCTATCAACGCCAATAGAGCTGCACCATGAGCATATTTCCACAAAATACAATTCAGTTTTCAGATTATACACTACTGTTCACTTTTACAACAGAAGCTAAGCATATTTTTTTAAACCATGACAACCAGTTGCCGAAAGATTCAGAAAGGGCAGATATAACGAACCTTGGTTTGCAACACCCAGTAAGTTTCTGGCTTGAAAGACTGGATTTTATCGTGTCGCTCCACACAGAATCCTAGTGTTGGAGTCTGACAGGGCCCGAAAGAGATTAAAGAGCTGTCTAAATTGCCGTACTTGCCTTGGAAATATTTTGTCTGGAACCTGTTAAAAGTAAATACATTTAAAAAAATAAAACAGTTAAAATTCTTGGTAACGATACTGAACTTTCTTTAACAACATTTACTTCTGCATATGGAATAAAGAACAAGATCCTTAGTATGAGCTTATAGGTGATTTGATTGCCTAATCCTAACCAGCTTACATGAATTTCAGTTACATAAATTAAATACATTTTATATTCTGAATGACACCGTATGGTTCCTATACCACAAGAATAGAAATGCCTATTTTATTTAACAGAATCATTTTAAAATAGGAATGACCATATTTTTTATAATGGCCGTTGCCTACACAGAAAAGCAACAGCGTGTGATTATTTTCAGGTAACTTGGTATAATGTAATCAATTTTGTCCATAGAGCTTGATGACAGGATAGCACTGGTCAACCTTATAACTTGATTTAAAAAATCAACAAGAGAAATTCACAAAGACTGGACATGCCAAGGTGTTATTATCAAGAACTGCCAGGGGAAACAGTTTCAACTAAAATTATTATTATTCACTTTATTTAAAATATTTATATTTTGAAGTCTGCTGCAGCAGCTTAGTGGTTAAGATGCTGAACTTGAGGACTGGAAGACTGGCAGGTCAGTAATTAGAAACCCAAGCACTGCACGGCCAAGTGAACTTCCGTCTCTTTCCCAGCTTTTGCTAGCCTAGCAGTTTGAAAGCAAGAAATTGCAAGTGGATAAATAGGTACCACTTCAGCAGGTAATAGCATTCCATGCACGCCAACATCTAGTCATGCCTGCCACATGACCATGGAAACATTAAGGGGTAAGAACACAGAGGTGCTGATCTCTAAACTATACTATATCCTACCTAATCCAAGGGTGGGGAACCTGCAGCCTTGAGAGGAGCATGGGCTTCTGGGAATTGAAGTTCAAGTATACCTGGAGGCCCAGGGTTGAGAAACCCTGGCCTAGAGGACACAGCCTAGTCTTCCAGGTGTTCTGGAACTTCATTTCCCAGAAGCCCAAGGCCGCAGGTTCCCCATCCCTGTGACCTAGTCAATGCTACCACATAACATGCTAGAATAGAAAAGCTATGTACAAACCTTGTAAAAGCACAACCAATTCTCAGATCCAGTTCCTGCCGGGCATCCACTGACAGTGCTTCATTGTGGTTGGGCTCTCCCAAGTGGTTCATGGCACTGCAGATGTCTGTGTCAGTAATCGAGCTGAACTTGGCTCTGTAGACTATCTTTTCATTGCCACGAGGCTTATTCATCAAAGGAAGAGTTGCATCAAGGACCTATAAGATAAGCCAGCAACATAAGGTTGCTGTTACCAGGGCATACCTGATTGTGGTCCAAAAATACCACAATCTTCGAGGGGGCTCTTTCTGTGTACCCTCCTACAAATACCAAAGTAAAATTGAAATACCTCAGGATCACATTTGTAAACGAGTAAGAAAATTATATCATTTACACTGGGAAACCAGTATGTGGTCCAAAGTAAGCTCACTTGATTATGAAAATGAATGTTGATTATGTAACTACATGACAGTTGAGCCATTGGCTGTCTTCTAGATTACAAAGCATGACCAAATGTCTCTACCAAATTGTCCCACATGCTTCCAAACATTTAGATAAGCTGTGAAAATAGTTGGCTATGTTCATGAATCTATCTATCTATCTATTGCATTTATACCCCACCCTTCTGAGATATTTCCCCATTTAGTTTAATGGAAGCTAAAATACTGCATTTAAATAATAAACATATATTATTCACGAACCCATACCTCAAAACAGATGTTTTCACCTTCCTTGTCACAATCCAGCCACAGAACAATATAGTCACAACCTCTACCTTCTACCTAAAATAAAATAAAATATGGAGAAAACAAAAAAAATACAGGAGTTAGTCTTTAAAGTGCCACAACATTTTTTTTGATGTTCTGTTTTGTTTATTCTCAGATAAACAAAAAAAATGTCTATTTCAGTACTGTATTAGTGTAACTTTATTATTTACTGTAACTTTACTACAGGGTAAATGTATCTAATCAGGAAGCTCAAGTAGCAAAGCATATCCTAGCTAGATTATATCAGAGTATAGTCTGAAATAACCAAATTAAAGATGTTTATTGCTCCACAAGATTCTAACTACTAACACCCCAACTACTAACATTTGAAATTTAAAACCAACAAAGGGAAGAGGCTTGGTGCTAATTTTTAAAAAGAAAAATGAAAATACTACAAGTAAACATGATTTGTTCACTGGTGGATTGTTTCTACTCCATGTCAATCCTGTTTAAAGCCTGAAATGGTACATTTCAGAGACAGGCTGGGGGGAAAAAAGCTTTACCAATGGATTCTACCAACTACACAAATGCTTTGGAGTACAGTATCTCAATTCTATGTTTCATCTAATCAAGCTCTGCAATTTTAAGATGATGTTGATGCTGATTTCAAAATAAAAAGAGTCAAAACAAACAATATTATAAAAGCATTGACTGAAATTATATAACAGATACAAATTTTAACACACCCCCCAAAAAAAGTAAGTTATCAATTAAAAAGTTGAATAATAAATATGCTGTTCCCAATATCACTATCTTCTGTAATACTATTTTGAAGATTTGTAGTTGTTCATAATAATTTACGAAATTCTGCAGCATTGTTCCCTGTGCCCTGAGGACTACAGAGTCCACTGAAGTGCATTTCCTCCATAACAAAGTTGTTTCTATTGCTACATCTCTGTATTTTGTTAATTTTTCTAATTCATTATCTTCAACTCTGCCATCCCCTAGAATTGCAACATCAATTATCCAGGCATTTCTTTTTCTATTATTGTAGTCATTGTCATCAACATCCTCATCAAAGGTTGACATTGTCTACCAGATGTTCAGACTAGACATAAGTTGTTATCAGCCTACTGCCTCATCTATTGAGTGTTATTTATATGGGAACAGCTTTTAATTTGATTCCAGCCAATCTGTCTATACAGTATAGGTTTAAAGGAGGCAGCCTGTTTAAAGAAAAATCTCATGGTTGCTTGAAATGAATATATAATATACCTGTAAGAATTTCACCATATTCAGCTTGGGGTTAGCTTCTTTTTTTTCTGTAGGGGCTTTACTAAACAGTTCTGCTGGGTCCACTTTATCCCAATTGTTGTACTTTCCTGAGGAAAACAGAATTCATACAGATCTCAATAAAAATTAAGAATGCCTAGGACTCTTAAGGTTCAGGGAATCTGCTGCTGCAGCTCAGTATTACTGTATATATAAAAATGTTACAATGTCATCTGTACAAAAGGTACACAAAAATTCAAAATACATCTCATAACTTGTCAACATTCTGTGAACATACAAGCTACTATCTAACAGTCCTTTTTCTATTTTCTCTTTAACAGCAGGACTGATTCTTAATTAATAGTTTTGCACCAATCTGAATGTAGAGCTAATGTTTTCATTGAAAGGGCTACACTTTCATTATATACACTTTCTCTGCTCTTTGCACACTCAGAATTACCTCTATTGCTTCTGGTTAAAAATAACACCAGTTTGCAGCGACAAGTGAATTGAGCACACATCACTTGCCAAAACTCCAAACCAGGATAACAAATCTAGTTTAAATTGTAGTTTCTTAATCTGATTTGGAGGCAAGTTACAATTTGAAATCCTTAACTGAATCATTCTTTTGAAATCACGTGACACTTAACAAACCAAACTCCCAAATTGGATTTGCATTCTGAACTCCAGCAAGAGGCTGTCCTGTTTTCTAGTGTTTTCAGAATTCGGATTATTCAAAGTTTCTGTTAGCTCTGCGGTGTAGTTTCCCCCTGTCCTAACTACCAACCACCAACCCATTTTGGCTTTAGATAACCACAGCACCAAACAATATTGTAAATAATGAACATATGATGCTATACCTATAAAATCCAGCGTCATCACATGGCCACATACAGAAGTCATCTTGAAATGAGCGCTTTGACCAGCAAATGATCCTGTGTACTCATGCACTGAACATGCCCCATTTAGCCCTTTGCGAGAAGACATGTTTCCTACAACCATAAGACACACCAGTCATAATAACATTTCACATGTTGTACATATTATGTTCATTTTTTCTCCCTAGAGAGAATGAGTGTGGTTATCATTTAATAACAATGCCTTTACTTCCAGATGCATTTGTAGTACTTGCTTAGGGTGTAGTATCTGCAGTAATTGTTTTATCTGCAATATTTGCTTTGAGAATTGAGGTAAGGGTAAAGGTTGCCCTTCCTCAAAAGTCAGTTACTGTATATCCAACTCTAGGATTCAGTGCTCATCTCCTTTTATAGCCAAAGAGACAGCGCAGTCTGCATCTACCTTCCACCAAAGTGGTACCTATTTATCTACTTGTAATTTCTTGCTTTCAAACTGCTAGGTTGGCAGGAGCTGAAACAGTCAAGGAAGTATGAATGAAATAACAGCCCTTATAAAACCTATACCTTTTAAAATATAAATCTTTGCCCCAAAACTGGCCTAATGATATAAGCAAGAATGAAAAGTAAAATAAATATGAGTTCTCTCTAACCTCTTGAAAGGATTTTGGCTATAGATTGAGCCAAGGATGGCTTCTCTGCTACCATAAGAATAGTCTTCATCTTCATCTGATTATGGAAAGGCTTTCCAATGTGAAGAAAGTTCTGCTTTGCTTCGATCTAAAGGAAACAAGCAAATTTTGTTGATTACTTATTTGAAGAGGGTTCCTGAAAAGTCATTCAGATGCAACATAAACCAGTGTGACATTGCACAATTTGCCTTTCAGCCCTTGCATTTCCAGACTAAACTTTGTGAAAAGTGACAAAAGTTGGTAGGCCAAATGACAGCAGATAAGGAAATAAGTATTTAAAAGAAAGTAAACAAAACAAAACAACAAAGAAAAAAACATTGTGGCATCTTAAAGACTAACACCTGTATTTAAATGTGAGCTTTCATGAATGAGGTCCACTTGGTCAAACATAAGATCAATTTGCACAGGTACAGAAATATACAATGGTTGGCCAGCCCAACAGAAAAGTAAAGACCAACTCCTGTAAAGTTAGGAAAACTAAAGACTAACTCTTGTAAAGACCTCATGGCATCAATTTATACAGGTACAGTACAGAGGCATACAATGGTTGGCCAGCCCAACAGAAAAGCAATATTGTAGCTTTTTACAACTGGCAATAATGGGAAAGTAATTTTCTGTTGGGCTGACCAACCAGTTTATTCCCCCTTATCTGTATAAATTGATGCCATGAGGTCTTTAGAGGAGTTAGTCTTTAAGGTGCTACAACATTTTTTGTCTTTTTGTTGTTTTGTTTACCCTCTGATATGCTTGAAACAGAGACTAACGGCAGCTACCAGTTCAAAAATTTAAAGTATTTAAAAGTAATGTTTTGTTTTGCAAATAGGACAACTGTAGTGGCTTAAAAAAGGACCTCAGACTACATATAGTAACTCTTTCTGTGTTATTGTACTGCAGGGAAAAAAAATCCCTTTATTTCCCCTTTATTATTCCCCCCAGCTGTTCATGGAAATGCCTTCTTGAACTCTTGAATCCCTTCAGCAACACAAATTACAATTTCTAGCTTTTAACACTAAGTTTTTTAAAAAAGTTTTTAGAGTTTTTAATTTTTTTTAAATGATTTTATAATTGTTGTAAATCGCCCTGGGTCCCTTTTGGGAGGAGGGCGATAAACAAATTTAAATAAATAAATAAATAAATAAATAAATGATGTGTCTTAGGAGCCCTGGGGGTTGCGGTGGTTAAAACGTCTGTCCTGCAACCCAATGGTTGCGAGTTCGATCCTGGCCAGGGATTGACTCAGCCTCTTCCATCCTTCTGAGGCGAGAAAAATGAGGGCAGCACAGCACGGGGGGCAAAATGCTAATTAACTTGTGAACTGCACTAAGCGTTATATAAGTGTGATTGTTTTGCTTCGTCTTTATTTATTTTTAACCAAGGCAGCCTTTGGGGTTGGGGACAGGCGAACACGGGAGAAAAGCCCGACGGACTGATCCTGACGTGACGAAGAAGCGCGTCCCACCCACAGCTATATACCCCTTCTTCCTCCCTAGTCTTCTTTCCGCCCCACTCACCCGCCACCGCGGCCTTCAGGAGGAGCAGGAAAAGGGCCAGGCCGGCGCCATGACAGGCGCTTCCACTGCCGGGTCATTCCCCGCTGCTGTCCCCTGAGGCGAAAGGCCCGCACCGCCCTCTCGTCTGCCATTCCCCGCCTTCTTCCCAGGCAGGCAAGGCGAGGCTGGCTCAAGCCTAACAGCATCCTTGCCTTTTTTCCCTCCCCGGGTACCCGTTGCCATGGAAACGGGACTTACCTGCCTCCCCTCCCTTCGCCCTTATTGAAGGAGGCGCCCGCGCATCCCCCCCCCACCTCACCCCATAGGCCAGGTGTGGTTCTTGATGGCAAAAGCATCCTTTCAGGGAGAGAGAAGTCTAAAAGATTCATCAGTACACCTGGAATGGGGGATACAAAGAGATGTTTGTTTATTTATCCTGGATGTCTGTCTGTCTGTCTGTCTGTCTGTCTGTCTATCTATCTATCTATCTATCTATCTATCTATCTATCTATTCCTTTCTTAATTCCTATCTATCTATCTATCTATCTATCTATCTATCTATCTATCTATCTATCTATCTATCTATCTATCTATCTATCTATCTATCTATCGATAACCACAACAACGGCCTGGGAGAGAGAAGTCTAAAAGATTCATCAGTACACCTGGAATGGGAGATACAAAGAGATGTTTGTTTATTTATCCTGGATGTCTGTCTGTCTGTCTGTCTGTCTGTCTGTCTATCTATCTATCTATCTATCTATCTATCTATCTATTCCTTTCTTAATTCCTATCTATCTATCTATCTATCTATCTATCTATCTATCTATCTATCTATCTATCTATCTATCTATCTATCTATCTATCTATCTATTTCTTTCTTAATTCCTATCTGTCTATCTATCTATCTATCTATCTATCTATCTATCTATCTATCTATTCCTTTCTTAATTCCTATCTATCTATCTATCTATCTATTTATCTATTCCTTTCTTAATTCCTATCTATCTATCTATCTATCTATCTATCTATCTATCTATCTATCTATCTATCTATCTATCTATCTATCTATCTATTCCTTTCTTAATTCCTATCTATCTATCTATCTATCTATCTATCTATCTATCTATCTATCTATCTATCTATCTATCGATAACCACAACAATGGCCTGACGGGAGTTAGTTTGTTATTCTGGTTTGGTTGTTTTATGTGGTGGCATTTTATAATTTTTATTGTGCTGTTGTTGTTTTGACTGTAAGCTGCCCTGAGTCGCCTCGGCGAGTGGGCGGCAATATAAATCAATATAAATAAATAACCACCCATCCAGGATAAACAAACATCTCTTTGTATCCCCCATTCCAGGTGTACTGATGTCTGTCCGTCCGTCCGTCCGTCCGTCTGTCTGTATGTCTTCCTGCCAACCTAACAGTTTGAAAGCAAGAAATTGCAAGTAGATAAATAGGGACCACTTCGGTGGGAAGGTAACAGCGTGCCACATGACCACGGAAATGTCTGCAAAAACAGACAGCGCTGGCTCTTCAGCTTTGAAACAGAGATGAGCACTGAACCCTAGAGTCGGATATGATTGGCTTTTGAGCAAGGGTGACCTTTACATTATGTTCATGTAGAGGACAGAAGTTTGATCAGGTCAGCAGTTTGATACTTGAGTAGTGCAGGACAGAATGAGTTCCTGTCTCTGTCCCAGCTCCTGCCAACCTAGCAGTTTGAAAGCAAGAAATTGCAAGGAGATAAATAGGGACTACTTTGGTGGGAAGGTAAACAGCGCTCTGTGTGCTTCGGTATCTAGTCATGCCTGCCACATGACCATGGAAACATCTGCAGAAGCAGACAGGGCTGGTTCTTCAGCTTTGAAACAGAGATGAACACTGAACCCTAGAGTCAGATATGACTGGCTTTCTAGCAAGGGAAACCTTTACATTGTTTAGATAGATAGGCAGGTAGGTAAAGGTCACCTTTGCTCAATATAGATATAGATATAGATACACACATACCAAACTAGCAGTTCGAAAGCAAGAAATTGCAAGTAGATAAATAGGGACTACTACGGTGGACGTCTCCTGAACTCAGGGTGGCTTACAATATACGTACAGTATATAAAAAATACACATCATACTCTCTCTCTCCTTCCCTCTCAAACTGCTAGGTTGGTAGGGGCTGGGACAGAGACAGACACTCATTCCATCATTCAGGTATTGAACTGCTGATGCCAACCTTCCAGCTAACAAGATGAGATTCTTAACCACTGAGCCACCGCAGTGCCAATGCAATATATATAAAAGATCCGAATAAAACCATCCAATTATAACCAATAATAACACAAAACCAGATGGCGTCAGAAATCTTAAAACTGTAACAATACTCAAAGTGCAGTACATTTTTCTGGATCAATCTGAGGGATGCTATAGGAGTAACTACGTCTGTCAAATGAATCCAAGGAAAACATAGAAATGCTGAAAATTTCCTTACATCTGTAATTTGGTATAAATAAATAAATAACCACACAGACACACCAGTAAAATACTGTATACATGTTTGTCTTTAAGGCGCTATCTCTTAAAGACTAAATTTTATACAGTATTTCATTAGGGAAGAAAATCTTTTACTTATTTACTTAATCGCCTTCTCTTCTACCTTATGGTGTAGAGCAGGGATCACCAACCTTTTAAAGTCGGGGGCCGGGTCACGCTCCTTCAGACAGTTGAGGGGGCCGGACTGGTGCCCCCCCCCATTGTTTACGGCTGTCATAAATGTGTTTGCAGCCAATTACAGTGGCGGTGGCTGGAGCGAGGATGTGGACGGGATGAATCGATGTCATGGGCCGGATTTGGCCAACATGCCATAGGTTGCTGACCCCTGGTGTAGAGGATTCCACAGACGATCTGTGGTTTTTGTAATCTTGTTTGCAGTTATTTTTTCTACAACAGTAACTGTCAGATTATTGTCCTGGAGGACTGGGGTGTCATTAACAGATTTCCCTCCCAAGTCCTACGGCTGCCAAAAACTTTCCTATTATGAAAGGGGTCCCAAGTGAACCTCAGTATATCTGCCTGGGTGGAGTGGAATTTTTATTTCTTAAAAAAAATTGCTGTGTCTGATTATGTCATCAGCCTTAAGTGGCATAAATCGCACAACAAGATTACAACCATAGCTGGAACAAAGTTATTTCTATAGCAAATTTGAAGCCTATGAGACCGATTAGCAGTTTTTATCTTATTCCAGAAGAGGGCAATAGTACCATACTCTCAATTAGACAAGGGAACTATTTATTCTGTTGTGCTAAGTAGAAACTACACTAACTGGGATTACTACTGCTAAAAACGCCTGTCTCATTATTATTTTCCTACCATTATAATAATGTAGCAGAATATAAAAAGAAATTCGTTTTAGTCTAGAAGATTTTCTGGCTGTAATAAATCCCACTGAATCAGTGGGGAGTTGGTCAATCAATTCCTCCACATAGTTCATTGATTCAAATAGACTGGCTCTAGAAGCCAGCAGTCTTCAGCTTTGAAACAGAGATGAGCACTGAACCCTAGAGTCTGATACGACTGGCTTTCAATGAAGAGAAACCTTTACCTTTGCTAGTTGCTATATAACTTGAGGACTGGAATGTCAGCAAGTCAGCAGGTCAGCAGTTTGAGCCAGAGTACTGCATTGGAGTGAGCTCCCGTCTCTGTCCCAGCTCCTGCCAACCTAGCAGTTCAAAAGCAAGAAATTGCAAGTAGATAAATAGGTACCACATAGCTCTTTGGCTCTAAATAGATATGAGCACCGAACCCAAGAGTCGGATAAGACTAGCTTTCAAGCAAAAGCAACAAGTAAGTATAGTACTATAGTAAAGTAAGTGTAGGACTGGCAGAATCCATGAAACCTATGGAGAAATTAATTTACCCAATCCCCTCTGATTCTGTGGGCCTCTTTTAGCATAATTTGTAATGTTAAATGAGAATTTCAGCTTCTATGTAAAGATAGGAAGCCAAGGCATTTAGTGTCACTATAACCTATTTCATCCTAAATAAATTAGTGCTGCAAGTCACCAAGCACAACAAAAAGAGTGTGCAAGAAGGAAAGTGATAGCCTGATAGAGCATTTTATTTGCTATTAAAAATCAAAATGCAGGTGAACAAATTAAGAGAAAAATATAGTGTATTACATAAGAATCACAAAAGAACTGTTGATCTGCTGGGCAGTAGCTAAAGAGAGAGGTTAGGAATTATAATTCAGAAAACTTCCTGATACTCTGGCCATTTGTTTGCTCAGTACCATCAACTCAGGTAAGAAAGAAAGTTTCCTTGGAATCAGAATTCCTGATATTCTCAAGATTGCAGGCTAAATGCAAAAGACGAAGCTGCGTCTTCAGTGATACCTCGATGCTGTTGTGTTTGTTTGATGGCATGGAACAATATCACTCTACCAATCTCCCCATGGGACTAGGAAAACAAAAATGGTTACAGCCCAACAATCTGCTCCTGTTTGTATTTGTTTGGCAGTTCATCCTACTGAATTCTCTGGGACATAATCCTCGGCAAAGTACTGTATCTGAAATTAAAAGCCAGGGCCCCAATTTGTGCTCAGAAATTGGCACGCTGGGGAACGTGCCACCTGCCAGGTTCAGCCCACATCCATGCAACCTGAATTCTCTGCATGGCAATTATGTCAAGCAAAT
Organism: Furcifer pardalis; assembly: GCA_030440675.1. NCBI lineage: Eukaryota > Metazoa > Chordata > Lepidosauria > Squamata > Chamaeleonidae > Furcifer > Furcifer pardalis. The sequence continues at coordinate 8,163,502 of CP126898.1, forward strand.
TGGCTTTAACTGGTTTACAATTTTAACTGGTTTATGAGTGTTAGGAGCATTGATCTCCTGCTTGGGAGGAGGTCTGAGAGGAAACCTGCAATGCTAGCAAAGGGTGCAACGTCTTCACATCCATCATGCCTTTAAGCGTTGAGATTTCACAGTTAGGGTCAATGAGAGTACACAGGCATACTTTCTTCTGTGGGGGAATGCGTTCCCAAACCTGTAGTAATATGGATATAGGCACAGTAAATGATGCTAAGGACTGTGGTATCTTAGTGGTTAAAATGCTGAATTTGATGCCTAGGAGGTTGGCAGGTCAACAGTTCGAGATCCAAGTCCTGCATGGCAGAGTGAGCTTCCGTCTCTGTCCCAGCACATGCCAACCAACCTTATTTCCCCAAAAAACAAGACAGGGTCTTATATAATTTTTTTGCTCCAGAAGATGCATTAGGGATTATTTTCATGGGATGTCTTTGTTTTTGTACATTACAACACACAATGTATTGGATTATGAAGATCCATATTTGACACAACTATGTCCATTTGTTATCTGTGCACACATTATTCACGCATTGTGCCTGTACTCCGATGGGTCATTCCACAATAAGTCTTGAGTTTATCTGTTTACGTAGGTGTCTACCTCTCATCCAAGGCTTCCACTTGGGTATTTACAAATACTTAATTATAATTTATATTATCATTTATTTTAAGTATAAATGTGATTAATATTATTTCTTTACATGAAATTATATATTAATATTATTATTTTATAATTCAATATGTCCGTCATGTGTTGGCGATGGACGTACTAAATTTGTCTGTCTGGCTGATGATCTTCATGGGGTTATTTTTGTGGTAGGTAGGTCTTATACTACAAGCATCCTTGGAAAAAATCATGCTAGGGTTTATTTTCTTGTTAGGTCTTATTTTTGGGGAAAGATGGTAGCAGTTTGAAAGCAAGAAATTACAAGTAGATAAGTAGGTACTGCTTTGGCGGGAAAAGTAACAGCATTCTGTGCACTGTGGCATCTAGTCATGCCTCAGACATGACCAAGGGAATGTCTGCAGATGCAGACAGTGCTGGCTCTTGGGCTGTAAACGGAGATGAGCACCAAACCCTAGAGTCAGACACGACTGTTTTTTGAGCAAGGGTAACTTTTTCCTTATTGTCTTACATCTGCTCCAAGAGAGGGTAGCTACAGATACTTTATGACTGTCCCAATTTAAGCATCAAACTAAACATTGGTTGGCATAGATCAGGGATTCTCATCCTGCGGCCCATGTACCAGATGCCCATGGCTCCATTTCATGTGCCCACCCTCACCACTGCCTCCACCACACCAGGAAGTGCCATGCGGTGGAGGAAGGGCAAAATGTCTGTCTGGTCCCTGAAGCTCTCTGATGGGCCCCTGCTTTAAAAGGTTGAGAACTCCTGGTGTAGATGCTGACACATGGGGACGATGCAGCTCAATGCTTACTCTTAAACACAAAACACAATATGAAACTTGGGAGTCCTTCTCCCAACTCCAAGCAAAATGTTGTGATTTGCTGCATACTTCCTTTCGAGTAAGTCCCAGCCGATTCTATGAGAGCGTCAATTGGCGGAGGCACTGATAAACCAGTGTCACAAAGTCAACTTCGCTAAAAAATGTGTCTCTGATTTTTGTTCCCCTTCTCGTCTGGCCCCTTTCCGTGTGGCCCCCGTGGTTGCTCCCCAACCAAAGAGAGCTTTAAGAACCAGAGCATGGCAAGATGAAAAGTATAAGCAAAGTTGGGGTGGTGGTGGAGAGGGAGGTGTCACTTACTCGCGTTCATTGATTCTGGCTGCTTTAATGTCAATAGGAAATGTAGCTTCTACTTCATAATTAATGCTGACAGGCAGTGCTTGCTCCTTTTCCTCATGCCCCGTCTGAATATGGCTGGAGGCAGGGTGTTCTCGACCCCAGAATCTTATTCCTGGGATTCCTTTCCTGAGGACATCGGCTGGAATCCATCTGTGGCCCATCTTCAAAAAGATCACCTTTGACCAATGCTGCCTTGTTTTAGCTTGGTTTATTTATATGCCATTTCCCTCCTGTTCTTTCTTTCAGGGCTTGGGGGATGGATTTGATCAAGTTGGTGGGTTGTTTTTTTTTTATTTGCTCCATAGCTTCTCCCATCAGAAAAATAATGGTCGAACCAATGAGTGATAGATTAAACTACTGTACTTCTTTTCGGCTTTCGATCACAGACAGATTTTTTAAAAAACTCAGATCCCAAAGCGAACCTTTTGGGGTTTTGTTGGACTTCAGTTCCCAGAAGTCTAAGTCAATTCCCCAAAGCACTGATCAGTCAATGTATTTATTTATTTATTGTTCACATTTGTATGTCGCCCTACTCGCAGAGTGACTCAGTATTGACTTAGGCTTTTTAAAGTCCCTCTGTGGCACATGGATCCCACATTGGGAACCACTTCTTCTTCTGCCATATCCAAATTTGAATACTGGCAATCTTCATAGTGATCAGCCGTGAAGACTGTTCTGAGATTATAATGCAGTGTCCTTTCATCTGTCTTCCGCATCGCAACATGACCCCCGTACCACTGATCCATTCCGCAAGTCACTTTCTGGTCCTGAGCCCTCTTGGCAAGCAAAGTCCTCCTCAACCCCAGGCCAATATTGATGAATCTGCTGCTCTCCATCAAGATGGATTCAAGTGGGGTTTAATCCACTTGGGGACCATCACCCTTCCCTGTAGACTTCAGCACCCAAGGCCGTAAGTACTCAGAATCAGGTTAGTTAACTGCCGCCTGACACTTAACACTGGGTCACTGGCAGTATGGTCTACTATTACCATAGCAGGATATCTGGAGGAGGGGCAACCAACAAGCTTCCTGTGGGGGTGGATTTGAAAACGCCATTTATTTATTTTTTGCTCTTTGTCCAATATGCATCTCTACAAAGAGCACCATAACAACATGCCATGAACTTTTATTAATAATTTTATGCCTGTCTGATGAAGAGACATGTTCTCGGAAGCTTGTGATTTTTTTTAGTGATCCAATAAAGGTATCGCCTCCTTCATGCATTCTTTGCATCTTTTATGATTTAAAAATGATCACACGGCTAATTTCCTTTGCTTTCCCAATAGACAAAGTTATGCCATGAAAAAGAGTGAAATTATCCCCTCTTAAGAGACAACCATAACTTAGTCATATTGTTATTTCAAAAAAAGGAAATAATTACAAGTAACTACTGATTAGTAACTAGGTCCATTCCCAAGCTGCGATAAATGAATTATTGCCTGCATTTGTGTTGGAGCTCATGGCAAATCCATGGCAGGCTGGTTTCCTGTGGGTGATGAAGCCCCAGAAATACTATCATCACCTCTTATCTACACTACTATGGAATTTAATGCTGCTTTTGGACAGGCAATGGACAGTGGGTGGCTTTCTTGAAACTGCGCATTGAAACAGTATGATGGATCAAGCTACAGAAATACGAAGTATTGTTCCTTGTCATCATCAATAGCTCTCCTCAGATTGAGAGGATGTCTTTTCATTGTCGTCCCCCCTTCCTTTCTCCAGTCCTTTCCTCTTGCCATTTGTTTTCTAGCGCAGTTGAGAAGCCTGCAGTGAAATTAACAGTTATTGACAGCTGGGTCACCCTAGCAGGAACACATCTGGAAGGAAGTTGAGAGGAAAGGAAAGCATGGGGAAAACGTAAAACCAAGAGCATAATTGGTAGCACTCCTGTGTAGCTTCTATTCATTCTTCCACGGGGAAAACTTGGGTGAACCACTTGAAAGAAGCCAGCTAAAAAACTATTAGTGGGGATGGAAAGTTGGTGGAAAATGCCACTCATATGCCCCAGAATTCAAATGTTTTGTTAGATAGAGAGATAAAGAGATGGCCAGAAGACTGAGCTTTGCATAAGGGGAATTGAGTATGTCTTGCGGGCATATTGCTGCTCGTTAATGAAGTCCTGATGGAGTTCCTGGATGCATGCTCAATGAGGTGTATGTCCAGGAATGCAACCGGTACCTCATGAATGGATGACAAATTGCTGCCAAGATTTCCATGTGTTCCTTTCACTAACCATCGATCAACAAAAGGACATCATCTATAGTTATAGATATACATATATGGTTGGATAAATGGAGATGAGCACTGCACCTTGGAGTCATATATGACTGGCTTTCAAGCAAGGATGAATTCAAGAACCTGCAACACTAAAGGTAAAGGTAAAAGTAAAAGTCTCCCTTGCACAAAAGACAGTCATGTCCAAATCTAGGGGTTGGTAGTCATCTCTGTTTACAACCAAAGAGCCAGCACTGTCTGCGTCTGCAGACATTTCCATGGTCATGTGGTAGGCATGACTAGACATCAGAGTGCATGCCATGTGGCATACATGACTAGACACCAGAGTGCACATAACAGCATGCCCTTGGAGAGGGGGGCACAAGAAATGGTGCTGGATCTGACCCATGAGTTGGGAACATCTGTCACAGACTATAAACTGCAAGAGTTGAGCATGGTTGTATATATTACTTGATGTTTGGTTATGAAACAGGAATTTTCTTTCTTTTTCTTCCTGGGATCATAAATGGACACTTTGGAAATCTTTTCAAGGGGATTGCTCTCACCTGCTTTAGCAGCCTTTGGATATACAGTACTGTAATTGAAAATCTCACTTCTCTGGTGAGTACTGTATTGGACTTGACAAATGGATTCAGTTTTATTCAAGAATGGCATAGTGTCCCCTACAGGCTGTGTCCGGCCCCACTGCCTGACCCTCATCTAGTTTTGAAAAATAGCCCTGCCCCTAAAACTTTTTTTTCCGGGGTATGTGGTGGAGTTTTGCTTTTGAACGTTGTTCTTGGCTTTTAACATGTTTTAATCCGCCTTGAGCCATTTAAAAATGTGGGAACGCAGAATATAAATATTTCATGTCAATAAACCAGACACTTTCTTCACTTTTCTGAATTGTTCTACTGAAATGAATGAGCTGATGACTGATCTTAAGGCAACAGGGATTCTGCTTTTCTTTCTTTCTTTCTCTCTCTCCCCCTCCCTTCTTCCTTTCTTCTTCCTTCCTTCCTTCTTTATTTCTGTCTGTCTTTCTTTCTCTCCCTCCCCCTCCCTTCTTCCCTTCTTCCTTCCTTCTTTCTTTCTTTTTGTCTGTCTGTCTTTCTTTCTCTCTCTTTCCCTCCCCCTTCTTCCTTTCTTCTTCCTTCCTTCCTTCCTTCTTTCTTTCTTTTTATTTCTTTCTTTCTCTCCATAGGATGGTGGAAGGGTTAAACTGTGCCAAAGGAATCCGAAATGCGGTAGACATTCTCCTATACCTGGGGTACCTTCAGTTCCACAGGGTTGACCTCTGGCCCCTGAGGTTTATCAGCCCATTCACTAATCAGGGGTGTTTAATGGAACAGCCACACGGATTCCTAGCATTCTTGAAACGTTACTGCCTTGTCAGTTGGATGAACACAGAGAGTTTCAAGCTTTTCAACTTCCCTTGGTTTGCAAAGTCTTAAGAGCCTTCCAACGCACCCACCCCCCTTTTTTGATAAATACCTGTTGGGTGATGCTTCATACCTAACTGTTCTAATCTGCCCAGGGCTATCATTCAAGGGGGGAAATGTTTTATTTTGCAAGCATTCCGGATGACATTTTCTCCCAGGAGCAAAGAAGGGGACCTTCTCCTCCAATCTGTGCTTCACAAAGAAAGACAAGCATAGCTAAATACAGTTGTAGTCCAAATAGCACTAGGTCTACAAATTGAATGAATGGGGTTTATCAGAACATGATTTCATAGTTATATGGTCGTACCATAGATGGGACTAAAATAGATTTAGTGACAGTCCTCCCCCTCCCCCTTTATGTCCTCTCCAATTCTTCTGTTTCTCCAAAACGATCATAGTTTATATTTTGAACAGAACTAAAAAGTTGCTATTTTCAGATTCAACTGTCAGTAACCTCCCAGCTTGTGCGACTACACAATAATAATAATCTTTGCTTCTTTGGAACAGTGTTGTGGTCCAATGCTGGTATAGTTCTTAAAACAGGGGTTCCCAACCTACAGCCTGTGGTCAGCCCTGCGTCCGTGGCACCATTTCATGTGGCCCATGGCGCTGTCACCACCGGAAGCTGTGGGCGCATTTAGAACCCGCAGCTGTTGTAAACACATTTACGACAGCTGTGGACACGTTTTATGGCAGCGTTTATAGTGGGGGAACCACAATTCCAGCCTGCTCAGCTGTCTGAGGAGGGTGTGGTCTGGCCCACATCTTGAAAAGGTTGGGAACCCCTGTCTTAGAAGGTCTCCGACTTTTCCCCTCTAGTTTTAATTATATTCCAAAAACCTGGAATGGAGTGAATCAGCTTAATTTGCATAACTCCATCAAATAGAGTGGAAGATATATCACAATTAATTATATCCCTTTTCTTAATTTGTTTTTAAAGGGACAGAACTGTTGTATCACATTTAAGTCCATCCACTCACCCACCCCCATAATAGTTACATACTAATTTTGGTTTAAGTAAAGGTAAAGATCGGCCTTGCTTGAAAGCCAGTTGTATCTGACTCTACGGTTCAGTGATCATCTCTGTTTACAACCAAAAAGCCAGTACTGTTTGTGTTTGTGGACATGTAGCAGGCATGCCTCAACACCAGAATGCATGGAACACTGTTTAACTTCCCGCCGATGTGGTCTCTATTTATCTACTTGCAATTTCATGCTTTTGAACTACTAGGTTGGCAGGAGCTGGGACAGAGACAAAGACAGGAGCTCACTCTGTCATGCAGCACTCGGGTCTTAAAGTGCTGACCTGCCGACCTTCCAGTCATCAGGTTCAGCGTCTTACACACTAAGCCACTGCAGTCCCTATTGCTGAAGAGCTAATTGTATTCATGAGCGGTGGCTCTACCATTGGGCAGAATGAAGCCGTTGCCTCAGGCAGCAGATGCTATGGAAGTGAAGACCAGTTGTAAGTAGGTGGAAGAGAGAATTGCTTCTGCTGCAGCCTGCCCTGTACCCCTAAGTTGCTGAGATAGAAGAGAACAATTCTACTAAAGACAATTTTGTAAATTTCCAAAAGTACGCGTTGTCTTGAAGTACATGAATATTTTTCCTATTTGTTGTTCAACATCAAGTAGCAAAATGCCTTGGGCTGGTATGTGTACCAAAGTTTAGATACACTAACTGTTCAGTGAATGAAAAGTATGCTAAAGATTTTGATACCTATGCCAGATGGAAAGACATTATGTCAGACTAGTTTTATCTCTTGTTTTGATAAGATTAAAAGTTTAGTACTGTAGATCGTGGGATGTAGTAGGTCATGATTTCAATAAAGAATTTAACAAGTTTGCCCATGATTTTTGTGCATGTGGCCAGGCTGGTAAAATGTTGTTGTTTAAGACAGTTTATTAATATGTCTCGAGGTATTGGGCCATTTTCTACCATGGACAATTCAAACCTTGGTGAACAAATGTTTTGTGCAAAGATGGGGGTGCTTCTGTAAGTAGTCACCCCAAGAAATTCAGGTAATATGATGGAGGAGGAGGAATTAGTGTGACTGAGAATTATGTACGCATGTGGAGTGTTAACTTAAAAACAAATAGGTATATCAGTACATACATCTACAGAATACTGGGTTAAAAATGAAGTGCAAACAAATGAAAAAGTTAAAGAATTTCAAAAGAAAGCAAATAGATCAATCCCTTTATCACGGGGCTGCACTTTGTTCCTTTATTTAGAAACATCTGTTTGAATCGCTGCAAAGTCATTTGAAACAAGGGTAGCTAGCTACATTTTTAAAAAAGTCTTTGGCTATAAACAGATATGAGCACTGAAACCTAGAGTCAGATACAACTGGCTTTTAAGCAACGGTGACCTTTACCTTTACAGGTATTAGTCCTAATTTTCATGCCTAGCCCTAGACCCCAGAGTTTGGAAATGTTACTATTTTGGAGGACTACATCTCCCATAATTCCCAGAACCAGTGTGTTGGGAACTGTAGTCCAAAAAGTTACACTTCTAATCTCTGGTGTCCACATATATATAGTCAAACCTCGCACAAAGAGTGTTTCAGTTTCACTTAAAGAGTAACTTGCTTAAAGAGCAGAATTTTCTCTGAATGGTCACTTCGCTTAACAAATAAAACCAATCAAAAACTTGCTTAGCAAATAAATCGGGGTTTGCAATCCCCCACACACACACACAATTGGTCACTTACAATGGTGTTTCTCTTAAAGAGCAAACTCACTTAAAGAGCAATCCTGTGGAACGCATTATGCTCTTTAAGCGAGGTACAACTGTACAGTGTATATATATATGAACACTGAGAGATAAATCCAACTTTAGTCCAAAGTACAGTAAACTCATTGAATTAAAGGGACTTGCATGGAACCAGTCCATCCTAAAGGAAATCAACCCTGACTGCTCTTTGGAAGGACAAATACTGAAGCTGAAGCTCAAGTCCTTTGGCCACCAAATCTGAAGAGAGGACTCACTGGAGAAGGCCCTGATGCTAGGAACAATTGAAGGCAAGAGGAGAATGGGGTGGCAGAGGATGAGATGGCTAGATGGCATCTTGACGCAGTAGGCATAGATCTGGGCAGACTTCAGAGGATGGTAGATGACAGAAGAGCCTGGCATTTGGTTGTAGGTAATATGGTGGTCCATGAGGTGGCGAAGGGTCAGACTCGACTGTGCGATTGAACAACAACAACAGACATGAATGTTGACTTATATCTCTCACTAGCCTAACTAGTTCTAACAATTGAATTTAGTTGAACAACTCAGTTTGCTATGGTTCCGCAGTTCCATCCTGCCAGTGTCTGTTGTTCATTTTCTTGTTTTGTACAATAGCTACAACCAGATCTCTTAAGAAAGAGTTTGCTCTCCACGGTGTTTCAAAGCCAGTGTGTGGGGGCCCAGGTCAGTGTTTAGTTAACCACTCATGGTGTGAAAATAGGCTGTTTTCTCTAAGTTCACAGGAATATTTCCGTTTTATTTTCCTTCTCTGAAAGATGGCAGGCGCAGCAAATAAACCCACGGCCTCTCAGCTGCAAAAACAAGAATAGAGACATGAAAACAATCAGATTTAAGAACATTGGCTTCTGAAATTATTTCTGATGTTTTCAAAAGTTTCAAAAAAGTCCCCCCCCCCCTTTCAAGGGTCTAGGACTCTCTCCCTATTATCATTCATAGAACCAGACCATCTGTTAAGTGGGACATCCAACAGTTAGCTGCTAGCTAAAGCAAGTTACAAAATACAGGAAGATGAACAAGATGGGTGGATAAAAGACCATAAAAAGAGGGAACCCCTGTCTTAGAAGGTCTCCGACTTTTCCCCAAAATGGGAAAATGGGTGGATAAAAGACCATAAAAAGAATATTCAAGAGCGTTGTTACCCTCTTGGCACATTTCTTGATAGCTAGAGTTTAGAACCAAACAATATTATTCAAAAGTGGTGACTCCCCCCCCCTAACTATCTAGATTTGTTTTATTTATTTATTTCAAAGTGGTACTTTTGATTAACAGTAAACAGACCTTTTTGCCCCTAAATAGCATCTCCCCCTTCCCTTCCACATCACCCTGCCTGCTCTCTCCATCAAAATTGCTATGAAACAGAGGTATGTTCAGAAATCTGATGCACGGAAGAAGACAACAAAAATCAGAGGTATTTTGGGCTGAAAAGGCTCTTTGTTCAGAGCATAATTCTTGTGTGTTTAAGGACAGAGTAATAGATTTGGAAGGATAAGTCATATATCTTAGGATTTTCTTCCCTGCTGCCTTTGATTGATTAATTCCAGTCTCTTCAGATCTTTGCCTGTTCCCACAAACCTGGAATCTCAGGATTGTTTGATTAAGTCATGGTTACCATAACAATCAAAATGCCTCTGGCCAGCTTGACCTTTGACTGCATTTAATTCACCAAAAGGCATGGACAGGGCATAGAAGAGTCTTCATCCCCTCCCCTTTAGCCCACAGTTGCCTCAAAGTGGGTAAATCATGCATGGGCTAAACAACTTAAAAACACTTAGAAGCCTTCAGGCTCAATAAACGAAAATTGCAATAGCACCTCTTTTCACACAGCCTCCATTCTGAGAGATCACAATGTTGCGTTCTTCTCACCCTTACCCAATTGTGTTCTGAAATATTTATAAATGCACGGGCCTAGTTTCAAAACCATCCTTCTCTTCTTTGCCTCCATCCAACGTCAACTGTAGCTCTTGCTTGGACATGTTTCCATGCCTTCATGGGTTTAAACAGCCCGCTTGGTTTTGGAAAGAATTGGTTGTCAACCACGTGTAGGTTGGTGATGGAGAACATCTTATCCAGTTTCAGAATTGACTCGGGGAGAGGGGAGGAAATATTAGCCAGGCAATGGTTGAGTAAGATGAAAGGATGACCTTATTTTTGGAGTAAACGTCATGTTGTTTGCTAATGGAGTTGACAGACTTTCACCTTGAAGGTTGCTCAAGTCAAAGGGAGTGCGTGCACAGAGTTCCAGCTGGGGGATTCTGGGGATTCTAGACAGACAGACAGACTCTAGCACAGTGATGGTGAACCTTGTTTTACTTCCGCTTCTGGGAGCAATGAGGGTGGCGTGGGGCAGATGAATTGCAGTAAACCCCTTCATGTGGATTCACGGGGACTTGGGCTTCTTGGAATTGAAGTCCAAGAACATCTGGAGTGCCAAGGTTCGCCATCATGGGAGTAGACCATAGTCCCAGTGACTCAAGTCGATCGTCAGGTGGTGGTTAACTAACCTGACAACCCTGAGGACTAACGGCCTTGGCTGCCAAAGTCCACAGGGAAGGGTGATGGTCCCCAAGTGGATTAAATCCCACTTGAATCCATCTTGATGGAGGGCAGCAGCTTCATCCATCCTGGCCTGGGGCTGAGGAGGACTTTGCGTGCCAAAAGAGCTCAGGACCAGAAAGTGACTCATGGAACTGGATCAGTGGTACAGGGGTCACGCTGCGATGAAGAAGGCAGAATAAAGGCTACTCCATTATATTGTTAGGGAAGGGGCTGCAGTGGATCAGTGGTTAAGAAGCTGGCCTTGTTAGCTGGAAGGCTGGCAAGTTAGCAGTTTGAGACCCAGGTGCTGCATGACGGATTGAGCACCCGTCTCCATTCCAGCTCTTGGGGAATAATAGGAGCTTCATTCGGGCATCCCCTGAGTGGAATTTCTCCAGCAAAAATCCTTTCAACCCAGAATAATTTCTGACATGAAATTATTACTTTATTCTTAGGACAGTCTTCATGGCTGATCTCCATGAGGATTGCCAATATTCGGATTTGAAGGAGGAGGAGGAGATGGAGACTGAGATGGAGATGACAGAGGAGGAGGAGAAGAAAGACTTTAGAATACCACACCTTCTTTTCTTGAACTGACATCACCGATAGGTGGATGAAGTCATAAACATGTTGAATTACCATAGGAAAGAAGGGATGAAAATGTATTTTCAGTTTAGGATGAGCCACCATGACCCCGGCCCGCATCTCCTTCCTTTGGGTTTTCCTTTGATGCATCTGAGTGTTGCCAGTCCCACGCTTGCGATCTGTAAACTCTTTCCCTCCCTTTTCCTTTGCCCTTCAGCTTTTCTTCTTCTGCGAACACTTGTCTAACCTATTAGCCCAGAATGTGGGGTGTTTATTAAAACTAGATATCTATTTATCTATCGGGCTGTCTCGAAGCGCAAGGCTCATGTGTCTTGTTCGTCCACGGAAGCAGGGCCTGGAGAATAATATTCCATTAGAATGAAATGTTTACATGGAGTGACTAAAGGAGTTTAGGTCTTATAAACCTGGAGACTGTCAGCCAAGTTCCAAACTGTCACATACAGGACACAATAAAGCAGGGGTGCCCAAAGTTTTTGGGCTGTGGGCCAGCCACATGGTTCAGCGGGCCGGTCATGTGGTTCCTTCCACTGGAAGTAGAAGCAAAACGTGCCGTACAATATGTTTTGCAACAGGATGAGATAGCTCTTAAGGCAGCTGCTTAAACCAGAGGTGCCCAAACTATGTGACCATACGGGCACATTTTACTTCCACTTCTGGGAGCGACAAGGGTGGCATGGGCATGATGAATTGGTATTAGGGGATGGATCTGGCCCACAGGCCATAGTTTGGGCACCCCTGCAATAAAACTTATATGGAGTCCTGGCTGAGCCAGGCTTTAGAGTCTATCCTTCTTTAGCTGTCATGGAGATCTGTGGCACAGGTTGACTAAAACTGCCCACCAGGACACCACTTTGCAGCAGCATTCGAGACTTGGGTCAGGATGGGATTAGATAGGGAGGCTGGAGGAATTTGGCAGGAGTGCTTACGGCGGAGGAAAAAAAGATTCTTGGCGGGCCGTATGGTATAGCAATTAGAGCACGGATGGGGAATATGCAGTCTACCAGATGTTGTTGTTCTGTAACTCCTGCCGGTCCTCACCCATGTCTATGCTGGCTAGATAGAACTAATGAGAATTGCAGCCGAGAAACATCTGTGTGTGTCCACAAACTTCTCACTCAAAGGGTTCACTTATCAAGGGTTCAAATCTCCACTCAGTCATGACTCACTGGGTAACCTTTGGCCGGATTCTAAAGCTTTCAGTGTAACCTTTCTTTATAAGATTAGACAATGCCTTTATTAGTTTGTTGAGTGCTTTCAAGTCAGTTCTCGCTTAGATATACTCATATGTGGTCTACCAGTCCCTTCTTCAGGGGAGGGAAGGAGAGTGATTCTCCAGCTAGTCCAAGACCAAACAGGCTGGCTCTTCCACTTGGAGAATTGAACTCACAACCTCTAGCTCTCCATCCAGATAGATAGATTATTGAGCTATCCAGGCAGCGATGTTTTTTATGGGGCTGTAGAATAGGCTTAGGACTGCAGTGGCTCAGTTGGAAGGTGGGAGGTCAGCAGTTCGATACCCAAATATTGCAGGATGGAATGAGCTCCTGTCTTTGTCGCAGCTCCTGCCAACCTAGCAATTCGAAAACAAGAAATTGCAAGTAGATAAATACGGTATGTACCACTTCAGTGGAAAGGTAAACAGTGTTCCGTGTGCTCCAGTGTCGGGTCATGACCACGGAAATGTCTGTAGATACAGACAGCCCTGGCTCTTCAGCTATGAAACAGAAATGAGCACTGAAATCCTAGAGTTGGATACAACTAGCTTTTGAGCAATGGTGATATTTACCTTTATTATTTATTTATTTAGATTTGTATAGTCGCCCAATAAAAAAAGCAAATCCAGGTGACTCACAATCCAATTGCACATGACCCTGTATAAAAAGACCCAACGTATCATTAAAAACCTTACATGAAACACATCGTTAAGATCTTCCTAACACATAAACTAAACAAATACAGTAGACTAAAAACCTGGATGGCAATTAGCATGTTCATATCAGCCAATGGCGGGGCGGCTGTTCCTCTCTCAACTCTTCACACTGTCAGCAGGAGGTTCCAAAGGGCCAGAGCAGATACCGAAAAGGCCCTTTTTCTGGTACTGGAGAGATGAACCTCTCCGACGGATGGTTCCTTTAGAGAGCAGCTCTGGTCTGCTCTCATGGGATGGGCAGATAACCTCAGGGTGACGCGGTCTCTCAGGTAACCTGGTCCACTACCATGTAGGTCGAACTCTGACCTTCCAGTCAGCTAGTTCAGCCGCCACAGTCCCTGTAAACTAATTAGCAAAGGTATAATGCCACAATGTTTTTCTTGCATCCATTTGCAACGCAACAGGGACAAATTCTTCTTCTTCTTGTGCCTTATCCGATTCCAAATATTGGCTATCCTCAAGGCGATTAGCCATGAGGATTGTCCTGAGAATATAATGCTGTGGCCTTCCATCCTTCTGCATGGCAGCGTGACCTCCGTACCACTGATCCAGTTCCGTGAGTCACTTTCTGGTCCTGAGTCCTTTTGGCACACAAAGTCCTCCTCAGCCCCAGGCCAGGATGGATGAAGCTGCTGCCCTCCATTAAAATGGATTCAAGTGGGATTTAATCCACTTGGGGACCATCACCCTTCCCTGTGGACTTCGCCATCCAAGGCCGTTAGTACTCAGGGTTGTCAGGCTAGTTAACTGCTGCCTGACAATCAGCGTTGAGTCACTGGCAGTGCCATATTACCATAGCAGGATAACTGGCTAGATTGCTAACAGGCCAAACTTCACAACCAATCTGAATAACAACCAGGATTCTTCTGCTATTACCAGTTGCAAAAAGCCACACTGTTTTGTAAACTTATCTGTTATGGTAGCCAACCATTATGTGCCTCTGTACCTGATGTGTACAAACTGATGCCACAGAGTCTCACTTTTATGTCTGACGAAGTGGACTTGGTCCACAAAAGCTCCCATTAAAATACAGCAGTTTAAAGTTGCCATAATATTTTTTTGTCTTCTTTTTGTTTTACTGTTTTCTAAATGTTATTTTCACAAAATGTATTTTTATAGATGCACGTTGTGACGTTGCACCAAATAGGATCATACCTGCTTCTACTGTCACATTTGGAAAATCAGGGGGTGGGGGGAGGATTCCAAAAAGGAGAAATTAGGTACGGTAAGTTTGACTTAAAATGTGAGGCAAGCAAGTATTCTTATATATAAATATAAATATGAATAAATAAATAAATAAATAAATAAATAAATTCCCCTGCATTCCTAGCCCATGAAGTCCAAGCCAAAATGCTTATGAAGAAATGGAAATAGCCGACTGGGTCTTTTGAATCCTGACCACACCATTCCTCAAAATGGGAGACTGGTCATTGAAGGAAAGCTTTTTTAACCCCCTGCATCCTTTGTTACTGAGTTCCCGCTGCATTACTGTCATTATCAACTAGAGTTCAACATTAATTTCACTCCCCCCCCCCCTTTCCCCTTAAAGATTACAACCCGGGCAAGTTTACTGTTGCTCTTAAACAATGTTTCTCCAATTACAAGCTATGCTGACAATTACAGTGATTTAAAACCAAACTAATTGCAAAGTACTTTGATCATGCTTAGTACAAACTTGTGCTTTGTAGACTGCAACTAGTTGAAAGGGAGCCGTTAGAATCCCAATTTCCCTTTAATATAAATTTTAAGCCGATATATAAGACATGATTCGCATCTTAAAATTAAAAACCTTGGAAATTTGTGGGCCTAATCCACTTCTTTAACATATATGTTTCCATATTGCCAGAGGTTTGATCATTCCTCCTTTAAAATGTTCTATGGCATCAACTAGAGGCCTTAAACTAGCTTCCCTTACATTTTAATTTAGCAAGCAGAAAGATCACTTTGTTGAATTACCGATTGTGACAGAAGCAGAGGGGAAGATCCATGTATTTCTGCCAATCCGTAGAGGGGGGAGAAAAAAATTACAGTGTCAATTTATTTCCTTTTTCCCTGCCTGGATATTAAGCAACTCAGGACCTAAGTAGTCATAAAAAAGTCTATCAAAGCTAATGACGTTGTGGATCACAACCGCTGTGTATATTTTTCTTGAGCGGATGTGAAATTAAACAGTCTTTGCTTCGGCCAAGCCACACAACCCGGTTCCTTATCACTTGCACACTGACGAAATCCCCCTTAATGGATTTTGTGTTTTTGTGCAAAAAGAAAAAAAAAGGGGGGGGAACCCCCGTAAAGCTATTGATTAATGACAAGGGTTCCCTTTCAACGTATGTTTTTCTTGCAGGGAAGTTGGACTGGCAAAGCCCCATCCCCCTTTTCTGTATGTGTGTTGAGATGTAACAGAGTGCCTCCAATTTCTCTTTGAACAAAAAGGGCCAAGGCAGGGCTGCCCTTTGCTGGAATGCTTTCGGGGCTGTAAGTGGACATGTACTTGCTTGAGATGAATCCCCACCCAGCTCAAGGGGACTTACTTCCGAGTAATCACAGATCCCATCCCTGTGTGAAGCCTTATTTTGCAATTACCAGCTTTTCCTGTCCTGATGCCCCATCCGTTCATTCCTAAAGCCGAAACCCAGCATGACGCCCTGTCCTCCGTGCCCTGCCTTCTGCATTTCGGATCTCGCTGTGCTTATTTTAAGTTTTATTTCAGGTATGAGTGACTAGTTCAAAGGGAGGGATGCATGTTGGCCCCATCCAAGACCAGGCGCCTGAATGCCTGGGAAACCTGAGCATTTCTGTCTTTGCTTATGAACCATGACATCTGTGCATTCCATGGGTGCTGACCCGGGAGGTCAGAGGTCACACCAAGGTCAAGCAGTTTCCTCTTTCACCACCAATAGAGACCTTGACGAGGAGTAAATTATGTTGCAGTTTAAGGAAATAATTTGAAACACTCTTGTAATTATAATAAATTTTGCTGTTTACATTTTAATCTTCAACCCTTTCACCCTTTCCCCCCTCTCTCTTTTCCCCCCCTGTCCCCCACCCCACCCCAAAAATGCGGGTCAGCACAATTTAGGCACATGTATATATTGGAGGGAGCATCATATGGCCAACTAAAATTTTCTCTTGGCAATGGTAAGCCCAATAAAAAGCTAGTCCTAATCTCAGCGGCTACTCTCCGAGAGTGGGATAGTTATACATGAAAAGTCCACTCAAGAGTTGCCAAATGTTCTTCTGTGGTAGCTCAAGTGGTTAAGACACTGAACTCACTGGCTTGAAAGTCGGAGTTTGATCCCCGAGTACTGTGTGATGGAGTGAGTTCCTGTCTCTGCCCCAGCTCCTGCCAACCTAGCAGTTCAAAAGCAAGAATTTGCAAATACAGTGGTACCTTGCTAAAGAGCATAATGTGTTCCACGTTTGCTCTTTAAGTGAAACACCATTGTAAGTGACTGATTGTGACTATTGGCAGGGGGGGGGATTGCAAACCCTGATTTAGTTGTTAAGCAAGTTTTTGGTTGGTTTTAGTTGTTAAGCAAGGCGACCATTCAGAGAAAATGCTGCTCTTTAAGCGAGTTAGTCTCTAAGTGAGGCACTCTTTATGCGAGGTTTTACTGTAGATAAATAGGGACCACTTCAGTGAGAAGGTAAACAGCGTTCCAAGCACTCCAGTGATGAAACATGCCTGCCACATGTCCACGGAAACATCTACAGACAGTGCTGGCTCTTTGGCTATAAACAGAGATGAACACTGAACTTTAGAGTCGTATACGACTGGCTTTCAAGCAAGGGCAACATCCTATTGAGCCTCCTTGGGGGGGAAAAAACCATGTGACTTTTCTTCATCATCATCAAAGGTGCACCAGGTCCACCAGATGATCAGACTGGAGTTTGTTGTCGTCATCGCCGTTGTCATCATTATTATGATCATAGCCTCTGCTTCATTGGCACACACAGTCCTAACAATTGTACAAAGTTAGACCATCTTTGTAGGGTTTATCAGAGAGTAAACAAAACAAAGCAAACAACAACAACAACAACAACCCAACCCAAGTACGTTGTGGCACCTTAAAGACTAACTTCTGTATTTTAATGTTAGCTTCCGTGGATCAAGTCCACTTTCACCATTTGTCAAAATCTACAACTTATCTTTTATGCCAAATGACCATTGTATGCAGAAAGAGCCTCCTCAAGGATTATAGTATTCTTGAACCACAATTAGGTGTACCCTGGTAATGGCAACTTGTGTTGCTGGCTAATCTTTCTCACTCAAGGTCAGACGAAAGGAACTGCAGAATGAATTCACCAAAGGGTGCCTTCATTTTTGGCAGTTTCATATCTGGCCTAGACATGGAAGAAGACTAACCCTCGTGTGCCTTTGTACCTGATGTGTGTATAAACTGATGCATCGGAGTCTCACTCTTGTGTCAGACAAAGTGGATTTGATCCACAAAAGCTCACATTTAAATACAAGAGTTAGTTTTTAAGGTGCCTCAACATTTTTTTTGTCTTTTTGTTTTGTTTTGATTACTCTCTGATATGCTTGCACAAATTAACATGGCTAAAACTTCAAAAATTTCAACTTGGTAGGGTTGTCGTTATTACTTCCCTTGGAGATCTATGGAAAGCCTTATTTTTGACGTCACATTGTGAGCTTATTTCTGGAGGTCTTTGAATATTCATATTTTCATGAATAGAGTCAAGCATTGGCTGGCTGGCTGCCAGAGAGTGGGGAAGTTTGGCTTTTTTTTCTATTGAGGATCCCATTGTTCCTCACTGGTACTCATTCATATGTAAAGGAAATGATGCCCCTAGTTAAGGTGTGATTTCCAATGAAGCTAATTGTGAATTTCAATTAAAAAACACAGTATTCTACAATGCTTGTAGTGGGCTAGGTTGGGATGTATTGTGGATTCTCCCCAGGCCTTTCTTAGGATGTGTATTTCTGCCTCAGAAGATGGGCTGCCTGTGAGGGACCTTAGTTTGAAGGTTTTATTGTTAGATTTATGGCTCTGTAATTGGGGTTTCTCCATTGTATATGTGCTGTTTCGGGCATCATACTCCTCATGGTATGTCCACCAATAATTTGCTATGTGGCCCCTCGTGAGCCAACCTGGGGGGTCCCCTGGACTTTTTGGTGGCCTCAACTATAAAAGGAAAGGTTTTTTAAATCTTCGTGGCTGCTAATTTTGGGCTAGGAACAGCCAGCAGCCCTGGGCCTTGACTCCTGCCACACAATCGGGGTCCCCTTCATGACCTGGGACCCAAGACCCAGAATATTTTCATACTGTTATTGTATCATGCTATGCTGTTCATTCATTCATGTTTCTCTGTATTGCTGATTGTCTTAGTTTTCTCTCTATCCTCTATCCTCAATGTCTTTACTCTTTGAAACTCTTTGCTTTTCTCATTTATGTTTCATAACGCTCTGTTCAGTCCTCTGCCAGCTAGATCCTGCTTTTAAATAAATGCAGCTTGTATTGGCATGTTCTTTTCTGATGTACAGTATTTTATACAATGTGCCCCCTTTCTTTGGGGCCTTGCAAAGCTTTGACTATTCAGGTAATAAAGGTGATGGGGCACCCCCATGGGCCCACACAGGAACCCCAGGATGTCAGGTAACAACATGACCCTCTGTCCCAGATGGATGACAAATGAATTATTATCATTTCCCACAGTTTAGCAAAGGACGCAAGGATGATGTTTTCATGGCAAAATAAAGAATAATTCCTGAGTTCATCTTGGCCAGCTTGGGTTCATTCCAGTGAAGTTCAAACAGGAGAGTTGCCCCAGTGATGGGATGTTACCGGTTTGGACTGGTTCACCTGAACCGGTAGCGCCCCACCGGGAGGGGGTCGCCGGGGTGGTGGTAAACCCCAGGGCAACCGGTTCGGTTGCCTCTCCGGCCCCCCTCCAGAAATGTATTTCTGGGCAACCAAAATGGCTGCCTGGAACTGCACATGCGTCAAACCTCCATTTGACGCATGCACAGTTCTATTCTTTAGTGTGCATGCGTCAAATAGAGGTTTGATGCATGCACACACAAAAAAAGAACATTTATTTTAGTTATTTTATTTTATTTTTGCTCTGCCCACGACATCATGACGTCATGATGTCGGCTACGCCCACGACATAATGACGTCATGGTGGGGTAGTGAAGAATTTGACAACCCACCACTGAGTTGCCATGAAGATTATACCTCCAACTTTAGATCAACGGTGGGAAACTTTGGGCCCTTTCAGCATCGCTGGGTTCCAGATCCTATCAGCTCCCGCCAACGTGGATGATAGGATGGCAACAGTAGTCCAACAACATCTGGAAAGCTAAGTAGACATCATGGCTAATGAAGCATAGTGCTTGTTTACACTGTCCCTTCAGGGCTGATTTAGAACAGGTTTTTATAAGCCGCTTAGAATCATGGACTCATGGAATAACTGAGTTGGAAGGAGCCTTTATGTCCAACCCCCTGCTCAGTACAGGAATCTAAATCAAAGTAAATCTGACAGATGGTTGTTCAATTCTCTCTTGAATGCCTCCAGTGCTGGAGCGCTCACCACTTCTCAAGGCACTGTCGTACTGCTCTAACTGTTAAGAAGGTTTCCCCGCCCCTGATATTTAACCTATTTCTGGCTTCTTACAGTTTCAGCCTGTTATTACGCATCTTACACACTGGGATGATGGAGAACAGATCCTTCCCTTCCTCTTTATAATAATAATTTCATGTCAGAAATTATTCTGGGTTGAAAGGATTTTCTGCTGGAGAAACTCCGCTCAGGGGATGCCTGAATGAGGCTCCTTTCATGTCCCCAAGAGCTGGGACAGAGACAGTTGCTCAATCCATTATGCGGTACCCGGGTTTCAAACTGCTGACTTGCCAGCCTTCCAGCTAACAAGGCAAGCATCTTAACCACTGAGCTACTGCAGCCCCTCTTTATGGTTATCTTTCATGTAGTTGAAGAGTGCTGTCTCCATTTTTCAAGGCTAAAGATGTCCATTTCCTTCAGTCTTTCCTTATAGGGCTTGGTTTCCAGTCCTCTAATCAACCTTGTTGCCCTTCTCTGTGCTGTCGCCTAAACTCTCAGAAAGATGAACAGCTTTTAAGTAAATAAACCAGCCAGTGAGGTTTTGAAATAGAAAAAGAGACTTTAATCTGTTTTAATCTCCTCCAGGGGACTGTGGTGGCTGAGTGGTTAAGACGCTGAACTTGACAACAGTAAGGTTGCCAGGTTAGCTGTTCCGAGACCTGAGTGCTACACAGTGGAGTGAGCTCCCCTCTCTGTCCCAGTTTCTGCCAACCCAGCAGTTCGAAAGCAAGACATTGCAAGTAGATAAATCTGGACCACTTCAGGAAACAATGTTCTGTGCACTCCAGTGTTGAGGCATGCTTGCCACATGACCACAGAAACGTCTGCAGATGCAGACAGCGCTGGCTCTTTGGCTATAAACAGAGGTGAGCACTGAACCCTAGAGTCGGATATGACTGCCTTTCTAGCAAGGGAGACCTTTATCTTTACCTCCATCTCCTCACCTTCCAATGACGCTGTGCCTGTGATTTGGAGCTGATGCTGACATCTGAAGTTGTGTGGGGCACAGCCATTGAGTCTAAGCTTCTGATTCACATCTAATCTACATATCAGGCAGGCTTCTGGTGCGCTCATGTTCTGAGATAATTCCTGGATTGCTGCCAAGTCTCGTAGTTTAATTGCAGAGTTCTCTTGTAGGATTGTTTTGAAACTTACCTTTTATTGAAATTTCCTCTGTGAAGACTTCCTGCTCCAGTTGAACGAGACCACAATTTACTGCTTAAAATATTTACCTTTATCTCCATAAGCAATGCTGAGGAATTATATCTGGTATGCAATAAAATTCATGCAGGGCCAGCCCAACCATTAGGCAGCATGTGGCAAACACCCCAGATGAGGCCAACATCCCATTCCAGATGTTGATAGAAAATCCAAATGCCAGTTTTAGTGCACTACAGTTCAGCCCTGCGTCTTTGGGTGGGGTATCTTATTCTTCACCTCATGAGTTCTCTGGGACTGAATGTAAAGTTGCTCGGTTATTATCAACAACATTTTCAAGTCCCTGGTTGTTCCACCTCATTGTATATGCACCTCATACATGTTATTCAGGAATAGTTTGACTTATTACTGGTATATGTATACAGTCATACCTTGCATAACGAAAGCAAGTTTTTCGCTATGCGACTTTTTTTGCATAGCGAAAATTCCTATGGAAAAACTCACATAACGAACATTTCCATGGAAAAACTCACATTTTGTTATGCAAGTTTTCCCCATAGAAATGCTCGTTATGTGAGTTTTTCCATAGGGAAAGTCCGACTTGCATAGCAAAAAAAATTCATTATGCGAGTCGGATCGCTTTTTGAAAAACCCGTTCGTTATGCGAGTTTTTTGCTAAGTAAAACGCTTGTTAAGTGAGGTTTGACTGTATCAAGAAAAAAAAGTAATATGGTACTTATTCTTCCTTATATTTGTAACAGTGAAAAACTAAGCAAATTTTATGAGAACAATCCACAGACAACACGTTTGAGAGGTTGTCTAAGGGACAATTAGAAATCCCTGAGATTTTACATGATTGATCTTCCTTCCTTCCTTCCTTCCTTCCTCTTTCTTTGGTCCCTATTTATCTACTTGCAGTTTCTTGCTTTCAAACTGCTAGGTTGGCAGGAGCTGGGATGAAGACAGGAGCTCATTCCATCCTGCAGTACTCGGGAATCGAACTGTTGACCTCCCGCCTTCCAGTCAGCATTTTAGCCACTTGAGTCACTGCAGTCCCTAGGTAGGTAGGTAGGTAAATGATATATAAATTGATTCCAATGGTAAATGCAATGTTCAGTGCTGAAGAGTTGCATCCCTATAATTGTAACAGATCAAAATAAATAAATAAACTTTTTTAAAAGGAAACGTCTGTTGACTTTATGGAGGGAAACCAAGAGCCACAATATACATCAGCACATGCGTCCAGAGATCCTTAATCGAAAAAGAATATAGCAATTTCTGAATTGGTGTAAAATAAAAGACCCCAAAATGATTTAAAATTAACCTCATTTCAGCAAGATAATGTGTACTGCAGCTACTTGTTCTGTGTTTAGAATTGGTTTTGAATGCAAACGTAGAACTTTATTACTAATGTAGACATGCCCTCACTCTGCTTAATTGAGAGATTTTTTGTTGTTGTTCAGTCGCACAGTCGATTCCGACCTCAGCGACCCCATGGACCACCGTCCGCCAGGCACTTCTGTCCTCCACCATCCTCCTCAACTCATTCAGTTCTGTGCCCATTGCATCTACAACACCATCTAGCCATCTCATTTTTGGTCACCCCCTTTTTCTTTTGCCCTCCACCTTTCCCAGCATTAAGGCTTTCTCAAGTGAATCCTCTCTTCTCATTTGATGTCCAAAGTACTTTAGCTTCATCTTTTCTATCTGACCTTCTAAGGAGTAGTCAGGGTTGATTTCTTCTAAGATTGACCTATTTGTTCTCCTCGCTGACCCCAATTCTTACTCCGTGGAGAGCAATGCCTGGTCTTGTGAACATCCGGCCAAATATTTTTTTCTTACATAAAAGGGCTGGTATGAGTGGGTTTAAATTTGCAATTGTTTCCTCTAGAGCAGTGTTTCCAAACCTTTGGTTTTTGGAAGTCTAAGTCAATTCCCCAAAGCACTGATCAGCCAATGTACTGACTTAGGCTTCTTTACTTTACTTTACTTTACTTTACTTTACTTTACTTTACTTTACTTTACTTTACTTTACTACTCATATTTGCTTCTGGGAATTGAAGTCACCCTGTGGGGCGTGGGCCCCATGTTGGAAACCACTGTGTTAGAGAATTTTTAAAAAAAAATGAAGTAAAAATTGAGTCCAGGGATCCAAAGGTTGTGGGGGTCCCCATAGAGGAGGAGTTCCCAACCTAAGGCCCATGGGCCAGATCCAGCACCTGGCGCCATTTCATGTAGACTCCACCCTCCAAGGGCATGTGCAGGCAGGGCAAAATGGCCGTCCAGCCCTCGAAGCTGACTGAGAGAGCGTGACCTGGCTCCCAGCTTGAAAAGGTTGGGAACTCCTGCCATAGAGCTTGACAAAATTGTTCTCCAAATCTCCTAGAGCAGGGGTGCCCAAACTACGGCCCATGGGCTGGATCCGGCCCCCGACATCAATTCGTCCTGCCCACCCTGCCCTTGTCACTCCCAGAAGCAGAAGTAAAATGCACCCATAGTTTGGGGTACCCCTGGTTTAAGCAGAGAAAATGGCAGCCTAAAATCTATCTCATCCTGTTGCAAAAACAGATCGCAAGGCACATTTTACTTCAGCTTCCGGTGGGAGGAACCATGTAATCGGCCCGCTGAACCACATGACGGGCCCAATAAACTACGTGAACCGGCCCACAGCCCCAAAAGTGTGGCCATTACTCTCCTAGAGGCATAAAAGGGCATTTTACAGCCAATATTATAGAACCTAAGAAAATACATTTGGGGTGTTGGGGTGTGTGTGAATGTTTGCTGGGAGGAGTCTGGGAGAAGGTTCACGCCTGGACTAATGAAGGGCCCTTTCCCTCTTCAGTAAATTGGAGCTATTGCCTGCTCTGATGCTGGGCTTGTTTTACCACAGTGTATGTATATAATCACATAATTGCCATGGGTAGATAATAAAAGCCAGTTAACTTAAGGAAATGACTTCTTGCTTGCTTAGGTAACCATTTGCCTCTTTGTTTGCAGTTCCTCAAGCCTCTTTCTTTCTTTCTTTCTTTCTTTCTTTCTTTCTTTCTTTCTTTCTTTCTTTCTTTCTTTCTGTCTTTCTGTCTGTCTTTCAGGGATTCAAACCCAGACCTATTGAGTCTTACTCCTGTAAATATATCCATCACACCACAGGGAAGAGAAGGAGCAGCAGCAGCAGCAGCAGCAGCAGCTCAAACAAAACATTCTGTTAGGGCATTTTGGGTGGTATTGTACAAAGATTTCTGCCCAGGGTGTTAGTACAGCTTTAAGGGCCTGCAAGAGCCTTAAACACGGGTGTTTAGGATTGAGGCACAGACTGATTGCACGGCTGTGTCTACCTGGTGTATGTGCCTCAGCAACAGCACACCTGTGGCTGATTAGAGGAATAGCATAGCAACAGCCTAGTATAACTATGGCCAACTGGGGAAGGTTATACTGAGGAGGATGAAACTGTACTGTTGAGGAGAGTATTCAACTGAGAAGGAAAAACTGCTGAAGACTGCTGACAGACTGACCACTGACTTGAGAGGGAGAAGATGTGCTCCGTGAAGCTCTGTTTCTCTGAGAACTGACAGGTACCTTATACCACTGAGAAGTAGCACACTGACTTTCCCAGCCTGCAGTCAGTGTTTGCTAGCAGGACTCTGTATGTGCTCTTTGGACTGGAGCCATCAGAGGAATCCAAACTCTGTTGCAACTGTGGGGCTTGGAGAGTGACTGGCACCTTTGTATATAGTTCTGTGTAAGTTGTCTTCCCCTCACTCACAAGTAAACTGCACCTTTCACTGAAGCTATATGTGTGTGTCATTCCACCTGAAGCTTTGGCTGTGCAACAGCTTAAAGTGCTACTCTGCTACCCTGACACACATATTGCTAGGGAAATCCCTGACACATTCCAAATATTACTGTAGTTGAAAAATGTTTGATTAAGCCAGGGATTCTCAACTTGTGGCCTGTGGCACCCCCGCCGCCTCTACCACACCAGGAAGTGCCATGTAGTGGAGGAAGGGCAAAATGGCTGTCCGGCCCCCAAAGCTGTCTGAGGGAGCACGACCTGGCTCTCGGCTTTAAAAGGTTGAGGACTCCGGGGTTAAGACAATTGATGTGGCCATCCTAGGTGATGGTCAGGTGGAAGAAAAAGAGACTGGAATGATCATAAGATGCGTTTGAAAACTGGTACAGGATCTGAGGGAGAAATGAGCAGCGGTGATACCAGTAGTGATAAGAATGCTGGAAGCAATTGCACAAGGGGTGAAAAAACATCCGAGTCCGATTGGCATTGATAAGATCATAACAGAGCAATTGTATTACTAGACAATACTTCACTAACTCTTAGTTGTATTACTAGGCAATACCTCACTAACTCTTAAGTCCAGAGCTGAACAGTGGGTTCCAAAACTCCAGTCTGAATGGTTGGTGGACAACATACATACACTTTTGATAGTAATGTTATAAATATATCTTTCTCCATATATAGTATATAGTTATTTTTGAAGACACACATTAATATGTGATGGCTGCAGGTGATAATAACTAAAAAAAAATTGCACACTGCACCCCAACTTTAACTGTAGGCAACCCCAAGTGACATAGCCGTACACACCTAGGAGAATTAAAAAAAAAAACGAAATTCAGCATTGTGTACTTTATTGACAATATTTGAGAGCAAAGGAATTCCTCTTTGTGGCTAAGGTCAAGAGGTTTCTCTGTAGAAGTAGGAGCCCCCTAGCTACTAAGTCTGTGAGACCATGATTACTTGATGGCTTTAAAGGCTTTTATGGGTTTTAGCTCTAGGAGTGTAAACTTTCATTCATCTCCTGGTTCATTATCCCTCCCCCCCCCCAACAAACAGCCCACTTACCATATATACTCGAGTATAAGCCGAGTTTTAAGCCCAAAAAATGAACCCCCAAAAGGAGACCTGGCTTATACTTGGGTCAATGACTAGGAAGGTCCCAAGACCAGATTGAGACGCACCAACAATTTAATTAATTTTACTGTATTTTCAGGTATTTTGATTATTGAAACTCACTAGCAGCTGCTGCATTTCCCACCCTCGACTTATACTTGGGTCAATCTATTTTCCTGGGGTTTTGGGTCAAAATTATGTACCTCGGCTTATATTTGGGTTGGCTTATACTCGAGTATATACAGTGACCCATCTCCAGCGACTGACCCTCAAGATTTTCAGTGCTTCACAAGATGAATGAAATGTTCACAGTTTTGTAGATTAACCTAGGCAAAGAGAAAAGTTTATGATGGGTGTGAAAAATCCACTATGGGTGAAGGCAGGGATAGGAATAAGCCTTGTTTCACATTTCCAAATGAAGCCACTTTGCATTTGTGGTTGTTTAGAAGGAGCCTTCTTTCTCCTATTGCTGTATATCTGTTCTGGATATTGGCTATCCTCATGGCAAAAGTCTTCCTGTTCTTAACTCCTCAGAGCAGTTCTTCCAAGGTCATTCCACGCCAGTCTCTCAGGTTCTTTAGCCATGAAGTCTGACTATGTCCAGGACCCATCTTCCTAGGGATCTTTCCTTGTAGAGCAAGTTGAAGCATTATAGGTTTCATGTTGTTCCTCATGATATGCTCAAGGTTTCTTTGTTTGATGGTCTTAAACAGTTCTTGTTCTTTATCCATCCAGCGTAACATTTCTACATTAATCACATGGTCAACCCATGATATCCTTAGCAGCCATTTGTAGATCCACATTTCAAAAGCTTCGATTCTCTTTTCAGATGCTTTCGTCCCAACCTTTTCGGGCAAGGGGCCAGTTACTTGGTTGAGTGTGCCGGTAACATGGCTCCTCCCACCTGAAGCAGTGCTATGGTCCATATCTGGCCCACAGACCGTAGTTTGGACACCTCTGCTTTAGTCAATGTCCAAGCTTCAACTCTATATAGCAACATTGGGAATAGGTAACATCAGTGGTGGGCAGAAGCGTAGCATGCCTTAACGGGGCCCCGTATAAAAATTTGTTTGGGGGGCCCTTGTGAAATAAAAAAAATTGGGAAGTTTTAATTAATTTTTGCTGTAGGGGGCCCCCGTGGCCTGGGGGCCCCGTATAATTGATACGGCAGATACGGCGGTAGCTACGCCCCTGGTGGTGGGCATCAGCAGGTTCACACCAGTATGTGCGAACCGGTAGTAAAAATGGCTGGCCCTGCCCACCTCCCCACCCCGCCCACCTCCTCCTCCTCCTCCTAGAAAAGGCTCCGGAGGGGGCTGGTGCCATTTCCCCCTTCATCAAAGTTTTTTCCTAGGCTCGGTTTCACCCCAAAATGCATCTCCAGCCACTCCGGTTCGTGGCAGGCAATGCTGTGTCATCAGCACACGGGATGTTATTCAGGTATTCCCCATTAATTCTAATGGCAATGTTTAAATCTGATCGTGTTTTTTAAGCTCAAGTGGTTAAGACACTGAATTTGCTGAATTGAAGGTTGGAGTTTAATTCCTGAATACTGCATGACGGAGTGAACACCCGTCTCTGTCCCAGCTCCTGCCAACCTAGCAGTTCAAAAGCAAGAAATCGCAAGTAGATAAATAGGTACCACTTGGGTGAGAAGGTAAACAGCATTCTGTGCATCTAGTCATGCCTGCCACATGTCCATGGAAATGTCTGCAGACACAGACAGTGCTGGCTCTTTGGCTATAAACAGAGATGAACACTGAACCCTAGAGTCGGAAACAGTGGTACCTCGAGTTACAAATGGCTCAAGTTACAAAATGTTCACAATACAAATGAAAATCAATTGAAAATAATGGCTTGAGTTACGAATTTTTCCGGAACAGATTAATTGGTTTTCAATGCATTCCTATGGGAAACCATGTTTCAAGTTATGGATTTTGGTTTTCAATGCATTCCTCTGGGAAATTTGAGTTACAATTTTTTTATAACATGAAAAATGCCTTGGAACGCATTAAATGTGTAACTCAAGGTACCACTGTACGACTGGCTTTCAAATTACAGGCCCCATCACCCCCAGTGCACACAAACAAACAGATTGCCTGTGAATGATGGGCATTGTAGTTTAGCACATCTGGAAGCCATAGGCTTTGGAGAAGAGTTTCAAAGAAACATTTTAGGAGACCGGTTTTGGGTTGTTGTTTTTTTTAAATAAAAGCCAGTGAAAGAGTGGCGGAGACAAAGTACAATGAAACTAGGATCGGCTCTCTGCTCCGCTGTTTATTTTTCAAATGTCCTGTAGCCAATGAATGAAACAATCTTTGTTACCATCTGCCCCCCACCCCCTCCTCACTTCAAGGGCACATTTTGTGTGTTGTGCCGTTTTCAGCGAGTTAATGGAAAAGGGGCACATTGCAGGCATAGCACTGAAAGCATTTGTAAACAGTGCCCCCATCAAAGCTTAAGGAAAGACGTAGAGGCTGCTTTCTTTCACCTTGCAAGCTGCATGTCTGTAAATGACTAATTGTGCCCGGTTTTATCTCCAGAAGGTGCCGGGTGGCAAGAGATATTTACAAGAAAGAAAAGCAGGAAATAATTCATCTTAGCGTGGTGATGGGGAGGGTGTGTGTGTGGAGAAAGGCTAATTTAATCAACATTTCAAGGGTCTTTAAAGAAGATCTCATTTCCTTTGTCAACAGAAGACCACAATTCTTAACTTTTTAAATATATACAACAGTTCCTTTATTAACATGGGTGATACAGGCACAATATTTTTTTTAAAAAAACAATGAACTGCCAGTGATGGCGAACCTTGGCACTCCAGCTGTTCTTGGACTTCAATTCCCAGAAGCCCAAGTCACTGAGAATCCACCTGAATGGGTTTACTGCACAGACGCGCTGCTCTTGGACTTCAATTGCCAGAAGCCCAAGTCCTCGTGAATCCACATGAATGGGTTTATAAGCTGAAATTTATTTATTTGTCCATACTAGTATGCCGCCCTACTTGCACAGCGACTCAGGGCAGCTAAGGTAATATCGCAGAACAACAGATATATATTTTTTTAAACCACAATAATCCCAATAATAAATTCAACAATAAAACCACAAACAATCCAGTAAAAATTTAAAAGATTAAAGGAATTAAGAGATAGGGGGAGGGGTAATTATCGAATCAAATCAACCAGCGGGACGGGGTTACCGTATTACTAGTGCCTCACACCTGCCCCACCAGCCCAGTCTTTACGCCTTTTCTGAAGGGCAGCAGCTCTGTCTGGAGATGCAACTCCATTGGCCGGAGGTTCCATAGGGCTGGAGCAGACACAGAGAAGGCCCTGCTTCTAGTGCTAGAGAGATGCACCACTTTTCCATGTAAATTTCCGTAAGATAAGAAATCTTTATAAATATCATATGTTACACATTAGCTTAACTTATGACAGTTTGTAGACTGAGCATGAAAGGATCGCCATTAGAGAGAACCGACTTGGCAGCATGCTACAACAATGACAACAGACTGATCTAGCGCAGTGGTTCCCAATGTGGGGCACACGCCCAACCGGGGTACTTCAATTCCCAAGAAGCCTAAGTCTGTACATTGGCTGATCAGTGCATTGGGGAATTGACTTAGACTTCTGGCAACTGAAGTCAAAAAACCAAAGGTTGGGAACCACTGATAGCACCTTGGGTATCTCCTTTAAAGTTCAAACTAAAACCTGGAGCAGGTTCACAACCTCCCCTGTCTTTCCCTTTCCCTTTCATCTTCACATTAGACATGATTTTTAATCTTTGAAACAAGAGATGTTCTTTTCTTCTATGTTGTTTGCTCCTTTCACTCCAGGATGAGGAGAGAGGTAGATCTGTTCATTTACAGCAGGGATTCTCAATGTTTTCTGTCTGTGGGCCAGACCACACCACCTCAGACAGCTGAGCGGGCAGAACTGGTGCCGTAAAATGCATCCATGGCTGTCAAAGATGCATTTATGACGGCTGCAGACTCATTTGCAGCTGTCTACATGTGTTTTTTGTTGTTGTTCAGTCGCACAGTCGATTTCGACCCTTTGCGATGACCCTATGGACCACTGTCCGCCAGGCACCTCTGTCCTCCACCATCCTCCTCAACTCACTCAGTTCTGTACCCATTGTCTTTACAATACCATCTAACCATCTCATTTTTGGCCGTTCCCTTTTTCTTTTGCCCTCCAACTTTCCCAGCATCAAGGCTTTCTCAAGTGAATCCTCTCTTCTCATTTGATGTCCAAAGTACTTTAGCTTCATCTTTATTATTTGACCTTCAAGGGAGCTGTCAGGGTTGATTTCTTCTAAGATTGACCTATTTGTTCTCCTCGCTGTCCAGGGGACTCTCAAAACTCTCCTCCAACACCACATCTCAAAGGCGTCTATTCTTCTGCGCTCAGCTTTCCTAATGGTCCAGCTCTCACAACCATACATTGCCACCGGGAATACCATTGCTTTGACTAGACGAATTTTTGTTTGCAATGTGATGTCTCTACTTTCCACTATGCTCCCCAGGTTTCTCATCGCTTGCCTCCCAAGAATCAGTCGCCTTTTTATTTCATGGCTGCAATCCCCATCTGCAGTGAGCTCTGATCCTAGGAAAGTAAAATCTGTCACTGCTTCCCCATCTATTTTCCAGGGACTGATAGGCCTGTTGTCATTATCTTGGTTTTCTTGATATTAAGTCTCAAGCCAGCTTTTGCACTTTCATCTTTCAACCTAATCAGGAGCTTCTTTAAGTCCTCTTCACTTTCTGCCATTAGGCTGGTATCATCTGCATATCTCAAGTTGTTGATGTTTCTCCCAGCAATTTTGATCCCAAATTGTGATTCCTCCATCCCTGCATTGTGCATTATGTGCTCTGTGTATAAGTTGAATAAGCAGGGTGACAAAATGCAGCCTTGTCTTACTCCTTTTCCTATTCGGCCATAAATGAGTCCATGGCTGATTCTTGTGGGCTGGTGGTGGCTGGAGCGAGGTCAGGTCCCAGATCATTTGGCACCATGGTCCTGATCTAGCCCACGGGCTATAGTTTACAGCAATTAATATCTTCTTTAATGCCTGGGAGGTGCTATCCATAACAGTTAGAGAACTTTTTAACAGAAGACATTCACCCATATTTTCATAATGATACAGTATATGTTTCAGATTGACAGTAGCATAGTTCTATCTTCAGCTTGAACTGTAGATAGGAGGAACACCACATACTGCCTACACCAAGTCAAACTATTTGTCCAGCTAAGCCACTGTTTATTTTGTTTACTGTCTTTTCTGTGCCTGTCCAGGCTTTTAAGCAGTGATCTTTGGAATCATTTACTCCTTATCCTTTTAACAGGATTAACAAGAATTGTCTTAGGACCTTTTAAGATGTTTAAAGTAGCCACTCTTCCAATGAGCCAAGTTTCCTCTTATTACTGCCCCAACTTCTTAAGTCAGACATATACTCATTCCTTTGATACCAAATGTCAGAATTAGGAGCCAGAGAATCCCAATATTTCACCTTATTTGGCATGAGATATTTAACATTTTATTTTGTGAAAATATTAACACTGCTGGTATAAAAACTCTGGAAATGTGTATTTGCACGGAAACCGGGTTTATTGGGGAGAGTGTTAAAATCTAAACGAAACCTGTTGGGAATATTTATTTATTTATCTTCATTTATATATCACCCGTCTGACAGATGTAGTGATTATTTCATAGCATAATTATGTTGTAAACTGCCCAGAGACTTCTGTAAGTAAAGTGGGCTGGTGGATATGTGTAACTGCTATGGCTACTGCTATGTATGTTGATTTCAGGGATGTTGGGGATGAATTGACATCAGCGATTCTCAACCTGTGGCACATGTGGGCTCACCCACTGCTTCCACCACACCAGGAAGTGCCATGTGGTGGAGGAAAGGCAAAATGGCCGTCTGGCCCCCAAAGCTGTCTGAGGGAGCGTGACCCGACCTTCGGCTTAAAAAGGTTGAGAACTCCTGATCTACATTATAGAGAGGGTTGTTTCCTGTCATTTTAAACCAGGGGTTGCCAAAATACGGCCTGTGGACCAGACCTGGCCCATAGCACCATTTCATCTAGCCCGTCGCCACCACACCCACACCCAGAAGTGGAAGTGGACATGTTTACATCAGCCGTAAAACATGCCCGTCCATGCGTGAATGTGCCCGCGGATGTCGTAAATGCTGAAGCGGGTGCATTTATGGCTGTCGTAAACGTGCCTGTTTCCATGGGGCATGGTCAGGCCTGGGGCATCAAAAGGTTGGGAATCCCTGTTTTAAATTCTCATGTCTCCATCCATTGGGATTTTTGGGTTTATACTATGTCGTGAAGACCATACTTCTCAACTGTGCATAAAGCCTCCAGCCTAGAATTTTGAGCACAACTCCAAAGCAGAGAACCTAAAATTCCTTAAGATTGATTTGTGGCAGTAAAATGCAACCAAGCCTCTATTACTATGTAGTGCCAGTGACGTAGCATAGTGGGGGCAGTGGGGGCAACCCGCCCTGGGCAGCACTTTTTGGGGGCAGCAAAATTTCACAATAAATAATAATAATACAGGTATCTTGTAATCTGAACTACCTACACTTCTGACCAATTAAAATGAGCACAGAACTTTTTTATTATTTAATCTGTGATGGAACCAGGGAATCCCCTTTCTTTAAATGAGTGCAGTCATCTCGCTCGCTCTAGCGACTGGCCACACCATCTGTACTAACCAGTTGCCTTGCGGTAATTACCCATGTTTTAGTTTGTGCTCGGATTGTTCACAACGAATATTCCGTGAGAATTAATTCTTTCATATAAAGAATTGAGTTCAATATTGTCTAATAACACCTGTAAAATAGGATACGGTGCAGGGAAGTCCTTTCGGGGAAGTCCATCCGTGACGGCGAATTTGGCCTACGCCTCAGATGGCTGAAACCCACGCTACACCAGTGTGTAGTGTGGATACATTCTTGATCATACCTAAGTGGGTAGGGCTCTGTCTATGATAGGAGTAGGCTATAGAATCATGTACATAAGTTTCATCATTAATATCCTCTCACCTAGATCTCAGTGTACCCTGTTCAGCATGAAAGAGAGGATGATGTCAGAAAAGCCAAGGACAATGCTACCAACAGGGCATAAAAAAAGGAAGTTGAACATACTTCCTATGTTTCCATTGCCATTTGATGCAGCAGACAGAGAACAATTACAGTAATGATAACCAATATTCAGAACAGATACAGCACCTGAAGAAGGGAAGAATATAACCCTTGTTCATGAGTGTATATCTGAAGGACACTATCCATTCGTTCTTCTTATTCAGAGACTAAAATCTTATGAATGAGTCTTGCAATGCCACTAGCCAGAGATATTTCATTCTTAAAATTGCATTCATCTGGTTACCTGTGACAGGTCAGGCATCCTCT
The DNA here is from genome assembly GCA_030440675.1 of Furcifer pardalis. Taxonomy (NCBI): domain Eukaryota; kingdom Metazoa; phylum Chordata; class Lepidosauria; order Squamata; family Chamaeleonidae; genus Furcifer; species Furcifer pardalis. Next base: position 8,196,892 of record CP126898.1, read on the forward strand.
CTATGCGACTATACTTGGAAGTATAACAAGAAATGCTCTTTCCCTCTACAGGTGTGGACAAGCAGACCCTTTGCTTTTGTGGATCCGTTTGAAGCCATAGGTGTCCATTATAATTATAAACCAGTTTCAAGCTGATTTACTGTTCCCAGAATAATACATACCGTTTCCATAATGTTCCTTTATAAGCTACATGTCTCTTTAGTCAAATAAATGTTTCATTCCTGAGCCATTGGTCCCAGAAGAGCTTAGCCAAGATGGCTAGTAGCCTCACTATCTGGAGAGTTCCAGGAACCAGAATCTAAAATTGTAACTTTTCTCATCTCTGAATACAATATTCAAGTCTGTACCTCTCCTTTTCTTTTGCTTCTTGCTCGATCCAGGTTGAGATCATATGCTTTGATTACATCCTCAAGTATTTTGGTGCATCAGCAGCTACAACAAGACTTGTGCGTGCGCTGCATTTTATTGCCCCTCTTGTTTCCATTTTAAAAAAACCTTATACCCGTGATGGTGAACCTTGGCACTCCAGCTGTTCCTGGACTTCAATTCCCAGAAAGCAAAGTCCCTGTGAATCCACACAAATGGGTTTACTGTGGGTACATGCAGTAAACCCATTTGGGTGGATTCACAGAAACTTGGGCTTCTGGGTATGGAAGCCCAAGGACTCCTGGAGTGCCAAGGTTCACCATCACTGCCCTATACAATTGTATTGATTTTATGTTTATGAATTTTATAGCATGCATATTGAAATTTTAACTTGCCAAAATTGCTCTACTATACCATCAGTCTTCTCCACGATCAGAAAACCTACTCTAGATTCCTGCAATTTTGGATCTCTGGACTCCACAATCACACAAGGACTCATCAGTTTAGACAGCCATGTATGTCTTAGAAATGTGCAACACTACCTTTGAGATGTTGAGGTGTTCCCCCCTGTTCATTTTGGTGAGTGGGGTCTTAGAGCAGGGATTCTTAACCTGCAGCCCGTGAGCCAGATGCCTCCTGTGACGCTACTTCATGTGCCTTTCCCCATCACCTCCAACACACCACGAAGTGCCATGTAGTGGAGGAAGGGCAAAATGGCTGTCCATCCCCTGAAGCTGTCTGAGGGAGCATGACCTGGCCCTCGGTTTTAAAAGGTTGAGAACCCCTGGGCTAAGACAATTGATGTGGCCATCCTAGGTGATGGTCAGGTGGAAGAAAAAGAGATTGCAATTATTATAAGATGGGCCCTGACTTAAAAAGGTTGAGAACTCCCATCCTAGAGGAATGGAGCAGCGGGAGAATTTAAAAAATTCCTAAAATATCCAGCAATCAGACTGATTAGGCTTTAAACCTACAAACAATAGTTTCAAAACGGACTATCAAACTAATAGCAGAACGCTGTATTTTCTGCTCCAGCATTATGCTGGGGATGCAATGTGGGAACAGATTTTCACTAGCAGTTTTTCTTTGCTGGGTAAACCAGATCTAATGAGTACATCATCCTGCATCTTTCTCTTCTTCTGATTATATTAGTCTTTGTCCTGTGAGGCCGAATGGGCTCTCATCTCTAAATGGAAAACCGACCTTAACCCTTGCTGTCTCTTGGGAACTGATCTATAATCTGGGGTTCAAATACCACGTTGCATCAAGATCTTGGGGTCCTTACCTCACTGGCTTAAGCCCTGTTCTGCCTCAGTCTCCCAAAGTCTTTCATTCTAACCCTCTCCCAACAAAAAAACCTAGTAACTCCCACCAGTTTTACTCAGTTACATAAAAATTAGAAGCTGAGAATAACATTGTAGAAGGGGTTCTTTTAATTCCCAAAAAGCAAATTCTTGGCACAAGAATCTCAAACCTCCCCAATATCCTTTTGCTCCTAATGTTAACACCAGGATGGCAGAGTTTAGACAAGTGGAATTTTTTGGTGGTGGTGGTGGGGAGAGCACTTCTAAAAGACACACTGATTGGGGACTATGGGTTTTGTAGTCTGAGAAAGTAACTTTCCCAGGCTCTGCAGAACTGCCATGCAATGAAGATCTTTTATCTATTAGAAGGCAAACTGTGATCCGGGGTACTGTAAACTTGTATTATATACTGTAAAATTATGGTATATGGTACATCTGTGTACTTGTTTAAAAGGCAATGTTGTCTTACAACTTAAATAACCAAGGGCTGTGTGTTTATTTCAGTTTAATAAGTAAAGGGATACGACTTTGTGGGACGCACAAACTCCAAGCGTATATCAAGGCATGACTGCCTATTAGGTTTTCTTCTGCAGAAACCAAGTTGAAATTAGCATCAGCTACAAATGCAGATGGTTCCTCATACTAGCGAGGTTTTCATAAATTCACCTGCCACCTGGTTATGATCTAGATTCAACAAGGAGGCTATAGAAAGCCATCTTAGGTAGCTCTGTGAAAGAATGAACTTTGGAAGCAAAAGTCCCATGTTCAACCTGTGGTCTCTCTTTCCAGGACCCTGGGGTAAGCTATTCTAACCTTCCCTAGCTCTTGTGAACAGTGTTCTGTGTCTAGACATGCCTGCCACATGGCCACGGAAACATCTGCGGAAGCAGACAGCTCTTTGCTTTGAAACAGAGATGAGCACTGAACCCTAGAGCTGGATATGGCTGGCTTTAGAGCAAGCGATACCTTTCCCTTTACTTTAGCTCTTGTGACTTCAGTGGAGGTGCTAGAAGGATAAATAGATGGATCTAGAACAGTACCTTTCTAAATAGCTTTAGGGATGAGGACACAGGAACATGACATGATACCTTCATATGAGAACATTCTGTGCCCTTTTTGAAGGGGTGGACCATCATTCTATGGACCTGCCAGCAATTTTCTAAGTTACTTACATTTTAAGAACAGACTGGCTTTTTAGCTAGGAGCTGTCAGCTACACGATTCTAGGAAGTTTAGGGGAGATTTCTCCAAGCTTTTAGATTAGAAAGTTAAATGTTTAACCCCAGAGAAAAACGTCTCATATTGAAAACAAGGCTAAGATGGACAAGTTACTCTCTTTGTCCAGGGTTAAGAAAGGAAAACGTAGCAGGTGAGGAGGAAAATACCTTTATTGGTTTGAGATCCCAGTTATCAAGTAGAGTAGTAGTCTGACCTGCTATGATGTGTTTTTTTTGTACTGTGTGATCACTTCTGTAAGATCATTTCTGTACCAATTGTCGGTATTCAACCCTTAGTATAATCTGCATTTCATTCATTCTCCAAAACATGAGTGTCCAAAGCGGAAGTCTAGCACTTAAACTTACTTTCTTGTCCATGATCTAAGAACAATTCTTTGAAGCCACTGGGGCGATTTCAAATCTTAACACCACCCAAAAAGGCAATTGTCTAAATTTGAACTATCATTTTGGATAACATTTCTTGTTTTAATTAAACCTTTGATAACACTTTCTTAGATAGCAATTGCCTGAATTTTTACTGTCAGCTCTGCTTATTGATAATTGTCCTGATTTTAACTAAAACTTTGATAGTATTTCCTTAGTGGAGACTTCTCTGTTACTGTTTGGATGTTATCTAAAGAATCTTCCTCATTTTTTTTTTCAGAAGCTGGAAAATTAGAAATCAAAGCCTTAAAGATATTAGGATTTACAAACTGTTTAAAAGCAAATGTAAACCTCTCTCTGTCTTCAAGTGGACTGAATTAATTCCTCATCAAGTAGTGAAATTTGTAACCTATGGTTGTGATCCCAGACTAAAATATTAATTAGATTTTTTCTTCCATGTATTGTTTTAAATGTCTGGGACTGGAGTGTTATATAGGAGGTGGATATTCACAGATTCTTTACACCTCATTTAGAGTGGAGGATGATTTTGGACAAAACATCAAACAAATGCAACCTTTAGGTTATTATTTTTTAAAGAGAAGCAGTGATAATTATAAAAAAACAAAATTCAGAGTAAGGGAAACTCATATAGGAAAACATTTTTTGAACGACTTAGACATTGATCAGCACTAAAGTTTGCTTTTATAATTGAAATTACCCTTCAATGGCCTTAAGAGAATCCTAAGAAAAAAAATATTTCCAGGAAGTTTTATGTGTATGCCTTGAATTGTCCTTTGTGTTGAGAGTCATTCTCTATTGATGTTAAAGCAGGTGTTTTATTTAGTTAGAAAAAGTTGTAAAAGTTAGAGTCCCATTTCCAGAAACTGACTAGCAATAATAGTTGTAACAATATATAACACTTTACCTATTTGCTATAATGTTATAATCGTTACCTTTTGTTAACATTTTAGCAAATAGGAAAAGTGTTATATATTGTTAAAACTATTATTGCCAGTCAGTTTCTGGAAATGGGACTCTAACTTTTACAACTTTTTCTAACTAACTAAAAGAATTTTTAAGAATTTTTCTTTCAGATACCCATTTGTTTAAACTTTAGAGTTATTTTTAATGCCATTTTTGATAACAATGAGAAAGAATATGTAACTAAGAAGATTTTAAGGCTGTCTTTGAAATATATAAGTGTTTGTTTTTATCTTATGTTTCAACCAAGGATTTTTAACTAATTCCAAAACAGGTCATTGAAAACAATTAAATTTGTGTATTTAAATGCAAGATGGTGGTGGAACTATTCAATAACATTGTTTTAAACATTATTGGTAGTCTTTAATTGATTTAATCCATGAGTATTCCATAGGAAAATTATTTATTTCCCCAAGAATTCAGAGGTAACTGTTTTATAAGAAGTTCATACATAATAAGAAAACAATTGAAATTTCATGCTAATCTTTTGCAACAGCAAAACTGTACTTGTATATCGGACTAATTAAGATTTCAAATGTCAACTAGAAAAAGTTTAATTAAAAGACAGATTCATAGTAACCTCAGTGGTTTCCCACAGCTGGCCTTATATGGTGATAGTAAGACAAAAGCATTTAAGTACATCTAAGAAGACATAAAATCGCAACCATATTGATTATGTGGATTACAAAATAAGTTTTGTTTTTACTTGACAGTTTATGCCTAAATATGGTAATTCTGTTCCAGGAAAACAATTGTTGTGGTTTATTGCTTGTTAATCCAATGGTTTAAGTTAGAAATTTCACCAAAAACACTTCATAGTTGAGGCAACATTTGGTGACAGTGAAATCCTGAAAAGGTAATATTAATATTTTAAAATATTTACTTACTACTTTTCAGCATGGCTTTCCAGAGGCTTTACTAAAACAAATTTCTTGTTTATTAACTGAGCAGCTGTACAATTTGGTGACCATTTTAACGGATTCTGTATCTTCTGGCAAACTAGCTGTTAGCAGAAGGTTTTGTGTGTGTGTGATTCCCCCCCTCCCTTTTAGGAAATAAAACCAATATCTACAATATTATTATTTTTTTAAAAGAGAGGAAAATGATGGGATTTAATTTGCAGAAATGGAATCCAGGCAAAATGTTACATTTCACCTAAACAGCACAAACAAAAGCATTCCAGTTACTTTTTAAATTTACCATAGAAGTTGATAAAGAGAACCTGTAATTTTTTTTGATTTTTTTTTAAAAGCAAGCATTTGGGATTTTCTTTGCTAACAAGTGAGATAAAATCTGTACAATTCCCTACTGATTGTTTTTGTGAGGTTATCAGAATTATAAACACCCTAGAGAGCTAAATATGATCCAAGATTTTATTTTCTCCTCTTTCAATCTCCCCTAGAAGTTGTCTTTAGAGTCTAACAGATTAGTCAGCTAAAACCTTCTGAATCAAAATACGTTCTGACTCCCAGGTCACTTCATTTGGTGAACTTTCCCTGAATACAGAATTTCCTTACTCCATTCGAAACATAAGTATTTATTTTAAGAGCCTTATCTACAAGTTATGTGTATAAAAACACAGGTTCTGCAACAGTTAACAAAAATCCATTAAAAAAAAGATTTCAGTAACATCTTTTATGAATTCCCTGATTTCAAACAAACAAAGCAATGTTTAAAAAATACTCACAAGTATACTTGTGAGTGGCTCGTTTTCCTGAAAATGTCTAAATGAGTTAGGGCAATTTAGTTTTTTAAAAGGGATAATACTAATTTTTATTTTAAATTGCTTGAAGTTGAATAATTCCTCAGCCCATTTTTGTTCTTTAAAAAAACAGCAACAATTGAACTCACAGGTCTGCTAAAGACTTAATTTAAAAATAATAATTAATTTTGCTATCAGAAGGGAGAGTTTAAATTTGATCCACGTGCATAAAAACATTTCAAGTAAACAATAACAAAATGAGTCATGTTCTTTAAATCAAGATGTTAAACAATACTTAGAACTGTTTGCTGCATTTTAAAAGCTTCTTTCTTTGAAGGAAGGAGAGTGTAATTTTCTTAAAATAAAACTCTTCAGACTTTCCACATTCCAACAAGAACTCATCTCAATGTGACAATTAATGACACTTAAGCATTTTTTTTTAAAAAAATAAATGTCCGGATTGATCTTCTTTCAGCAAAATAATCCTAGGAAATTAAAAAGGCACTCTAAGATGATAGTGAACACAGGGCAGATACATATACACACACAAACTACAATTAGTTTTAAACAATAATATATTGGTAGCACTGGATTTTTACAAACTGCATTATCAAGAAAGCTTTAACAATGTGTTTATAAACAACAAAGAGAACATTTTCCTGAAATAATTACAATTCCAAAGACTAGAAGAAGCATGTTTTTCATTTCCATAAAATACAGCAAATGATTTCTTCTTCTTCTCCACATCAGTCTGAAATTTAAAACAACCTTTCTTAGTTCAACTCTGAAAGCTACCCACCCCATAGTCCCCCTTCTCCTCCAGCAAAAAACGTAGGGATTTTGTTTGTAGGAAATGCTAGTAAACAGCATTTTGCAGGAAGAATCCTTCCACCAGATCAACAAAATCTGCATTCTAATAAAGAAAATAGCTAATTCTCTTTTATAGCCCTTATAATATTTCTGTTAAGTAACTTTTCTCTCTACCCCCACCCAGGCTGGAATTCTTTTAGAAACCCAGTCAACTGTAATTACTTACAGGTGAGTTACTCCATCTTAATGAAATAGCTCAGACGAAGCCAATGTTATGAATTGAAAGTTAGATGCCAGAGATGAATTGATTTATTTCTTAGTTTTCTTTTTTTTTCCCCTTCCTGCCCCCCCAACTCTTAAACTTTTAACAATCACCCCTTCTTTTTCAACAGAAGAGAAAGTAGGATGAAGTGGGTGGGAAGGGAAGTTAACTCAGGGTCCACTTGAAAATAGTTTGTGAGTCTAATTTAATTTTTTAAAGAAACAGACACAACAGATACACACACACACAGCTTTTCAAAAGTTGCAAAGTAAGATCACACACCACTTTCCCCTTCAAACCTCTGTCTGCCTGTCCCCACAATTTCCAAACAACATTTGACTTACCTTTTTAAACAAGGAGACAGATTAATTTACTTGGGTTTTTTAAAAGTACAGTTGACTCCTCCTCCTATATTTCTCTCCTCCCCCCCCCCCACAAATTTCTTTTTAACTATTTGAATTCTGGTCCTGAGAGAGTGTCTCCCAAGACATACACTCTGACCTGGCAGGACAGTTTTTAAAAGATAGTGGTTTTTGAAAGGGCCTTGTTGACTGGGTACACACTGAACAACATCTCTCCATTCCACACACCTCACAATAAAGCTGCAGATATGTGTGTGTCCCCCCCCCCGCACTTTAATAGGTCCCCCCTTTGAATGCAGCATCCTGGCAGCTGCTTAAAAAGATGTCGTTGTTGTTGTTAAAAGGAAAGGCTAAAAAAGAAGAAAACCAAAATTTGGCCCAAACAATTGCTATGCATTTGTTGGGGCAAGGCTTTTAAAATTCTCTGCTGTCTTTTACAAGACCCCAGGCTTGTGATATTTGGGTGGGTGGGGGAAAGAAAAGAAGGAGAGGGTTTGATTTTGTATTGGTCTCTCTCTCTCTCTGTTTTATAACTTTTACCCAGAGTCCTGCCTATTGATTTTCGGTCACATGAAAGAGAGTGGCTCCCCCTTTAACCCCTGAGCAGACGATGCCCACCCACTCTGAAGGAATGTGGCACATTGCAATTAGAAGCAAGGTTTCGAAAAGCAGGCTTGAAAGATTTCCCCCACCACCCACAAACAAGGTATCTGTTAAAAACTCTCCAAAATCATCAATACTAATCAATTGGGGGAGGGGGGGAGACCAGGGACTATTAACCATTTCACTGCCTCTCATCCCCCCTTTTTCCTTTTCTAGCTTTTTCTCCATTTCTAATTAACAAAAACACACTCTCCCCACCCCCAACAAAATTTCCCCCCCTCTCACCTCAAACCCGTTTCTTTTTTCACTGTTCCTCTCCCTCCATCACACACACACACACACCAAACCGGATGGGCATCCACCCCAACCCCAGGCTGTGAGTCTCATTAAATGCCATTAAGTGAAACCAACTTCAAAAGGGGTTGTTAGAATTGGTCACTAGTTGAAGAAGGCAACTGTGGCGTGGATGGGGGAAGTGTGTGAACAGATCTCTCAATAAAAAGAGAGTGGCGGAGAGAGAAAGAGAGAAGAGGAAAAAAGAAACTGGCCAGCCACTTGAGAGCAAATTAGACAGGGTAGCACCTCGTCCATGCAGGGGCTGAAAGCAGGTTAAGCAAAAATAATAATAATATTTTTTTGGTATAAATATTTTATTTTATTTTTCCTGGGGGGCGGGGGAGAAAACCCTAAGTTCCTTCAGTTAAGTGAGAAAAAAAGGAGTGTGTAAGACAGTGTGAACCCAGCTATTGATTCAAGTCAAATGGAGAAATGTCACTTAATGTGTGCAATTAGGACAGTTTTATTTAAAACCAAGACCTTATTATGACATCTTCCTTTGCCAGATGTAAAATTCTTTGCTTGCTCTGAGGAAAAGGACACACCCTCTGGATCCATTTTTTTTTCCACATTTAGGAAGTGATCAACCTTGTTTTGCATATTGGATGGCTGCCATTACGAACAAGGCTCTTTTTTAAAAAACGGGAGGGGAGGCAGGGGTGTTTGACGCTGGTTTATTAATTATAAGAATAGCCCCATTCTGGCATTGGGAGTTGAGAGGAGATGTATTTACAAATTATTTTAAACAGTAGTTAGGAGGACTGATTAAATAGAGTTCTGGAGGGACATTTTTCTTGTTTTGCTTCCTAAATGATTCATTTTTAGCCCCCCCAAAAAAACAACAACAACAACAACAACCTACATCCACACACTCATTTGCACATCATATTCAAATTGTACTTTTGTGTGTGTGATTTTCTTTTCTTCCACCTCACCCTCTTCTTTTTTGTTTGCATTTCCAAATGTTCATTACTCATCTACAGCCAATCACAACAGGTCAAAACTGAACTCGTCACCTTATAAAGCATGGAAGTTTTGGTCCTTATTTGGAGTAAGTAAAGGTAAGTAAAGATGTTTTCTGAAGTTGACTGGGAGCAAATATCTGTAGGAAATACAGCTTGACTCTTTTTCACTACTGTACTGCTGTCCATGCTTAAATGTAGGAATGTTCTCTCTCTCTCTCTCTCTCTCTCTCTCTCTCTCTCTCTCACACACACACACACACACACACACACACACACACACACACACACACACACACACACACACACACACACACACACACACACCCCTTCATTTCCAACCTTCAACTGATAGGAAAAAGAGTTAATTCAAACACTGTTTCATTCCTTATCCACTTAGAAACCTACAGTATAAATAAACAAGGAATATTTTGTTCAAATTAAATATATTTCACGTTTTTTCCATTTGTTTCAAATCTAGATGGGTGTAAAGAACTGCTCTTTGGTTTGTGTTGGGAAAAATAGTATCCTTCTGTTTGATTGTATTTGTTTTGTTATGGGTCGTGGAATGGACCAATTCAGGAACCTTGTAGATTGTGACTATTGCATGTACAAAATATAGTAACCAATTTTAAGGGACTTCCCCCCCCCCAAGTCATGTTTTAAGATGTGAAAATTGCACATGATCCATCATGACAATCCTAAGGTATCCCATCAGAAATACACCACATTAAATGGTAATTTCTCACATTGTTTGTTTGTTTTCAGCTTTTTATCTCCTGGATTTCTTTCTTCTCTTTCTCCTGTAAAGCCTCCACCACAGCAATGTTCCATCTGGCCTTTCAGAATTTGCAACCCAAGAGGGGACGAAACCACCACCACCCCTAAAAAACTCCCAGCACATTTCGAGGTTAATTCAGCCGTCACTGCAAATCCTTCTCCAGTGACTTCCTCACCAATTCTGTTTTGGTCTCTCCTTCCCTTTTTTTTTGGTGTGTGTTTTTTTTCTTTCCAGATAATGGGCTGTGATTTGGGGTTGTTGACACTTTTTACTTTATGGACACTTTCCCCCAACCAGCTGGAGGGAGACCCTTTTGAGAGGGGGGCTATGGAGAGGCGGCAGAAAGGAAGCAACGATTAAAAAAGGTTTTCCTATGGCGGTGTGTGTGTGTTTGTATATATATATATATATACAGTATATGGACACTACACAATCTGCCCTGCGTATGTATGAAGGCAGCCACCAGGCCTTGAGCGGAGGCACACTGAAAGAAAGCAAACAGTTTTGAAACTCCACCCCGTGACATCATGTAGAAAGACCCTGGGCTGTAGTGTGTGGGGGGTTGTTGTTGTGAGATTGGTGTGCATGTCTGTGTCTGTGAGCATGTGTGGAAGGAGGAGAGGAAGGACGGGGAGGAAACCAGTTTTCTGCGTGTCTCTGTGGTTTTTCCCCCTCTGGATCAAAACCTCAGTCTAGTTCCCACCCATCCGTGAGATGTTTCTCCTCATGGCTTTCCTTTTAAGCTGAGTGGGTGGGTTATTTTTTTTAAAAAGGGAACCGTTCCCGCCCGCCCCCCCCCACAACCTGGACTTTTTGGGATTAGTAGTCTAAAACCCAGGTGAAAAGAAAAACCCTAGAAACAATTAATTCTTCTTTGCGCTAAGACAGAACTACGACCACTCTATGGAAACATTAAATCAAGGGTGCCCAAACTACAGCCCATGTGCCAGATCTGTCCTACCTGGATGCCAATTCATCCGGCCCACGCAGCCCCTGTCGCTCCCGGAAGTAAAGCGCACCCATACGGGAGCTTTCCCCAGCAAAACTGATTATTATTTTTTTGGCCACTTCCCTTCCCATATGGGTGCATTATACTTCCGCTTGCGGGGGCGACGGGGGCCAGATGAATTGGCATGGGGGCCGGATCTGGCCCCTGGGCTGTAGTTTGGGCACCCCTGGTTTAAGCAGAGAAAATGGCAGCTTTGGACCATGTGCAAAGTTTGAATGAATTAAAGGGGAAAAAACAGACCACAAAAGAGGAGACAGAAGGGAAGTGGCAAAATAATAATATCAGTTTTGCTCTTCTCTTCGCCTTTACACAGAAGTGTGCCCTTGTAAAGAAATGCAAAGTTTGTTTTGCTACTGGTGCAACAATTAGGGGGGGATACCTGCATGCACACACCCCTCAAAAAAAATATATTCCTGCACACTTTTGTAGGGGAGATTAAAGTTTTGTAGCCAGAAATAATAATATCAGATGCAGGATTCTTGCTCTATCCTCTGCCTGCTCCCGGTTTGGGAGTTTGCCATTTGCTTATAGAAATTTAAATCACCAGGTCGGTGTCTCCTCTCTCCCCCCCCCCCCCCAACCGCTAGCCGCCCCCTCCCCGTGTCACTTCCTGTGCCAAACTGAATTAACCGTGCAATCCGATGCGGATTGACTCCGGGTTGTATTTCATGGGACGCCCTGGTCGAAGTCCTGGTGTGTTCAGGATGGCAGCCTGGAATCCACCGTCGTCGATTCCCACCTCCTGGGGACAGAAAAAGAATAAAAAACTGAGAAGAGGACTCGGTGGTGGTAAAACTGTTCTCTCCCCCCCCCCCAATATGTAGTTAGTTAACCAGCTTCTCTCCAAAGAAACCCACCACCCAACTTTGCCTGAAAGATCTATAGAAAGGAGAGATTCCTCGCTACGATCAAGATCCGCATCTGATCCAACTCACCTTTCAAAAGTCTTGTTCCCAAAACCTGCCCAAGAAAGAAAGTGTAAGTTTCTTCCTTTTAAATGACTATCTCAGGATCCAAACTTGGTTTTTCCTCTCCTCCACTTCTCTTGCCCCCCCCCCTTTTGCAGGGTCTGCCATTTTGGATCCAGAAATATTTCCTTCCAGACAGAAAAATCTTTCTTGAATTTCTCTCCCCCCTCCCCAATTCCTCTCACTCTTTTGAATTCACACCCTGCCTTACATCAAACCTTTTTTTCTTTTTTTTCTTTTTGCTGATTAACTACACAATCAGGTCCCTGCAGATCAGGAGGAGAGAAAAGCAAGGGAACAATACTATTATTTAAGCTCCATTGGACAGGAATGTGAGATTTCACAGCCCACTGCCTTTTCATCATTCCCATCTCCCGCCTCCCCCCCCCCTTAAAAAAAGCCAGAAATCTGAGGCTTAAATGTACCCAACAAATTTCAACCAAAACCTCTCTTTTGAAACAACAGCAGCAAGATGCACCAGATACTCCTTTGGGGAAATATATATATATATATATATTTCCCCCCCCCCCCCAATAAAACTCCAAACCCAGTGAAATCAACGAAAAAAAATCTTTCTCTTCTAAAACTTTGTTTTGCTGTTATTAAAAGAGTTTGCCTGTCACTGCAGGGACAGGAAATCTACCCTTAAATTTGGTCTGTGTTGATTAGAAAACAAAGGCAAAGGTTTTCTGTCAGCTGGAGGTGTTGAGGGGTGAGGAAAAGTTATTATTTGAAGAAAACCACCCTCCCTGGGGAAATAAAATGTAATTAAAAGAAATGTGAACAAAGAGAGAGAGGGGGTGGGTGGTGGTGGCAGTGGAGAGTGGAGATACTGGTGTCTCCAATTAACACTGAGTGATAAAAACAATTATGCAAGGGAATTTGCGTTCCCCCCCTTTCACACCCTCTTCCCTCCACACTTCCGGTTTTTGAGGAAAGTTGGACTGGGCTGAAACCTCGAAATAGAATTTGGAGAGTGGACTGTTGGCAGCGAAATCCCCCAGAAGTCTGGAAAGAGCATGGCCATAGGCTGTGGCTGGGTGTGTCCGAGAGTTTCAATCAAGAAAATAAAAATAAATAAAAATTAGAACCTCGCCTTGAAGAATTATACAATCTTGTGATGATTTTGTATTACGTGATGGTAATCCGTTCCATAACTAGATTCAGAGACATTTAGATAACTTTGTAAATGTTCAACTTTTCTCCCTTTTGTAATATGTACGACCATCCCACTAATATTGAGGTTTCTAAATAAGAGAAGCAGCAGAAACTTGCTCCAAACTTTAAAACTTTTTAACACTATTTATTTCCAGTGATACTTGAATTATCAGCGCCTCCCCCCCCTTTACACGCTAAAGTACTGAAAAGAAATGGGGAAGGATACATTATATACCCGATTACAGATATGGTAAATTACAATCGGAACGAAATTGGTCCCTTTAGATATTTGATGTGTGAAGCAAAACAGGCCAGCCAGGGGTCTGTACAACTCGTTTGAGACGTGGGGGAACCCATTGTTTTACTTGAGAGGAAGACTCTGGAGTCCAAAATTAAACGCATCCATGGCAGAGTTTAGCGATTTCTTTATTAATCATGTCGGATCTCTCTGAAAGTTAGCTTTTTGCTACTTTTTTTTTAAAGGGAGGGGGGAAATCACTTATGGGGAAAGAGTTACAATCTGTTTGGTAAATAAGAGAGTAGGGGGCAAAACCCACCCGCTTCAGACCACACCTCTTAGGCTAAAAAAAACCAACTTTTTTTTTGCTGAACATCGACTCCCCCAAACTGGCACATGGAGGGCGATCTGGAAAGTAATAGTTGCTCAAAGTTTTACTTTGTTCGCTTTCGACTTTTTCCCACTTCGTGGAAACATCACACCCACCCACAGCCACCAAAAGAAAATCTAGTGGACTTTTTTTTTGGAGGGGGGGTCAGAAAAGCGGATAATTAAAAAAAAAGTATCGAAGGGGAGAGAGAGAAATAGAGGGATAATAATAATAATGAAAAAACATGAGTTAAGAAGGAGAGGGTTTTTTTTTTGTGAATGGAAGAATGTGTTTGTGCATTCATTGTTAAAATAAAGAGTGGCGGTGACGCGGGGCGCAAGGCGAGCCAATGGGGGAAGCGATGGTATTTTTAAATATCCCCCCGGCCAGCCAATGGGGAGGCGGGTGGCCAAGACTAGCGCAGCGAAGGACCAATGGGGAGGGGAGTATGCAAATGGCGAATTTGCTCAGGCCGGAGCTGAATGTCAACTAGTCAAAGATGGAGGCTGCAGCTGGAAGGCCATGAGGTTTGTACTGGAAGGGGGCATATTTTTTTTCCCCATTTTTGCGCTCTCTCTTTCTCCCCTCCCTCCTTCTCTTCCTCCCTGCCTCCCGATCCCCGCGGGATCGCGCCCGATCCTTTGGTTCCCAAGGAGATCAGGGAGCGGAAACCCCAGCAGCCTTTTTGCGCAAGAGCGCCTGGCGCCAAACCCACCCACCACCACTTTAAAAAAAAAAAAAAGGCGAGGGGGGTCCCAAAACCCTGGATCGGGGATCCGGGACGCCTCTTAGTTTGGCAAACTTTGCCCCACTCTGGGGCGCTCCCTCCTTTTTCCTTTCCCGCCCCCCCCCCTGCCTAATGTATTTATTATTTTATTTTTGGAGGGGTGCAGGGTGGGGGGGGAGGAGGAGGAGAGAGATCGACTCCCCTTCTTGGCCAAGGGACCATTCATAAATATCTAGGTGGGGTGGGGTGGAAATTGCGCGGTGGCAAAGAGAGGGGGGCGTGTGCGCAAGCCAGCGCGTGTGCGCATCTCTCCGCGCGCTCCCTCTCTCGCTCTTTTCGGCTGGCTGGTTAGTGAGTAGCATCCGGGTGACCGGGCGGAAATGGCGGGAGCTGGAGGCTAAAAAAAAAAAGGAAGAAAGGAAAGGGGGGGGGGGAAGATCGGAGGCGGTCCGGAAAGGGGGGGGGGTCCTGAAGATTGCAACAATATTTTTATTTTATTTGGAAAGGGTGATCTCTTTTGATTCTCATTTAAAAAAAAACACAATCTAGCCTGGAAAGATCTGTCCCAGGAAGGAGGATCGGGGGCCCCCAAGGGGGGGGGAAGAGACCAGTTTGTGTTGTGTGAATGTGGCACCCCTCCGAGAGGCCAGGGAAGGAGGTGGAAAGTGGTGGTAGTGGAGAGATCGGAGGGAGGGAAAGCGATCCGTAGGAGGGTCTCGGGAAAGGCAACGAATACCACCCACCCAGGCGATCGCTCGTAGTCGAGGGGGAGGAAAGTTGTCCGATTGGAGCCAGGAGGATTGTGGAAGCCCCTTCCCCAAATCGATTTCTGGGGTTGGAGGATCTGTTTTGCTTTTTTGGGGGGAGATTCCTTCCCCCCCTCCCTCCTTTGATCTAGAGGAAGAGTCATCGAAGAAAAACCTAGAAAGAAGGCGAGGAGAGAAAAAAGAAGTTCAGAAAGTCTTTCCCGGGGCCTTCTTCCACGCGCTTTTCTTTTTCCACTTCGGATTCTCTCTCTCTCTTTTTCCTTTGGGGGTGGGGGCGATTTTTCTCCCCCCCCTCCCCACGCACTCATTTCCTGCTCGATCCGAAATGCAACCAAGAGGTAGGTGTGTGTGTATATCAGATTGTGATTTCTCCCCACCCGGGGGGGGGGGGGCTTCTCTGCGTGCGATCTTTTATGGGACATTTAAATCGGAGTGGATTCGAAAGTCGATTTTCTTCTCCGCGTTTGCCTCTTTTTCTTATTCTCGAGGCTAGGTTGGTCGGAGAAGACTTTTCGCGATCGGGCGGGGGCGATTCAGAAAAAGCCCCCCTTTCTTTCGGTGATTGCATTTGTCATTTGGGAATTGGGGGGGGGGACTCCACCTCCCAAACACGGGTTCGATCCGCGATCTTTGCGCTTTGACGGGAAGGGGGAAAGTGGAACCGAAGTTTCTTGGGAGGGTTTTTTTTTAATGTCCTGCGTTGGAATTTCACGGGCTTTTCCCGAACCGGTTTAAAAGGAATTGGGGGGGGGGAGTGTGGTGGTGTGTGTGTGGAGGGGGAGAAAAAACTTTTCTCGCAACCCCAGGCCAAGAGCGACCCCCTCGCCTTGCCAAAAAAATAAATAAAAGTTTGCGAGAAGTTTGGAACGGGGCGCGCACAATAGGAGAGAGAACGGTAGGGGGAACGGGATTTCGTTCCTTCGAAAATCGGCGTTAGATTGCCGACCCCCCCTTTTAGGCGACAGTAAAAAATCCCCTTGTTCTCCCCCCCCAAAAAAAAAAAATACGCGAGTCGGACCGGTGCGCGTTTCTTGGGTTTCTTCACGTTCCTTTCTGCGAAGCCTTGAGCGGGGATCGTTACTTCGCGATCGTTACCTCGAGGGTCGTTACTTTTCGCGCGACAACTTTCCAACTCTTCTCTCTCTCAACCAACGAGCCAAAAAGGGTGTGTGTGTTTGTGTGTGTGTTTGATATTGCAGAAAAACTTTTCCTTCGCCTTGCCCAACTAGGGGAACCGATTTCCTCGAATTGGTTGTGCGCAGGGGGGCGAGTTGTGAAAAGAGGATTCACACACACACCCATCTGCACTCACACTCACACCCGCCCCTGCCCGGCCACGGCACCCTTTCGTCGCCGGCTGTTTGTCTGAAGGCCAACGTTTCTCGACCGCGATCTTTGCATTTCGAGAAAATGTCTCGTCGTAACAAAGTAGTTTTTTTAAAAAATAATCTGTGGCTCAACCCCCCTATGTAAGGGAGGGCAGATGTGCTTTCCCGCCCCTCCAAACAAAGTAGGAAGCAAAAGGCGATCTCGAACCTTAATTTATTTATTCTGGCCACACATTTAAATTTAATAAAAACACGCACTCGAGAGAATACAGATTCCTATCGGAGGGGAAAGAAAACAAAAAGAAAAGTTGAAAAAAAGTTAAACCTTACAGACTTTAACCCTTAAAGACTAACTCCTGTATTTTTGTCTTGTTGTTTTGTTAATACAGGAGTTAGTCTTTAAGGTGCCACAAAGTTTTTTTGGTGCATTGCTGTTGCTTAGTTTACTCTCTAATATGCTTGAAACACAGACTATACTGTTCGCACTTCAAATATTCCAACTATGCTTCGTTTGTGTTTGGTTGTTGTAAACCCTTTTCTTCTTTACCTTTGCACTTTGCCCCAGATCTGGCCAGGGTCCTTTCTAGTGTGTGGTCTTTTTATGGATTTGTGTGTCCCCCTAAAAGTTCTTACAGGATCACAACCTGTAAAGTTTGGATATTATTCCTCCCCTCTTCTGTTTATTTGTATTTTATCTCCCTCCCCCCCTTTCTGTCTTTTCTTTAAATGTCTACAAACCTGCTTTAATTTTCCATGTTCTATATCGATTTTTTTCTAAGAAACAGGAAAAATAAAAAAAAATCCCTTAGGAAAACAAGGAATCAGGATTAATTCAGCTGTCTTGCTAATTTACTTCCTGTTAAAAACTTAGTACTGGTAATTTAGAATGTAAACTTCTAAGTTTTGGGGTCGTGTTCTTTGGAACAAGCAAAACGTTTCATCGCCATCACCTTGAATGAATCTATTCAAGCCTCTCAAATATCTTGATCTATCCCCCCCTCCCCTTTCTACCAGGCTCTGAATTAATTTAAAAGGTTCCTTTCCTTCAGTTTTGTTTCAATGTCTTTCTGTAAAAGTATGATGAGAAACTGAACTAAGATGTGATATTTTACATACTTCACAAAACTTTCTAAAAAGATTCCTTGTCTCTCCCACCAAAGTATGACATGCCTTAGAAGAGAATTCAGAGGGGTTTTAAAAATGGTTTGAACTTTTGAAACAACAGATCCCTCCTAATTGCATTGTTTTAATTGCACCTGAATATTTGAATAGAAAACAACACAAATCTAGCACTGCACCAGGTTTGCAGTAAAATGCATTTATAAAAATTGCTAGGAGTAGAGATTGCTTTGCCTTTTTTTATTCTCTCCTAACATTGGGAAAACTTAGTTCCTTTCTATACTTCCATGCCTGCTTTTATTTAGACATAAATGCCATTTATTTCAACGGAGCTTCCCAATAAATGACTTAAAGACTAATGGAGCTGAATTTGCCATTTGGGAAAGGTTATTGATCAAAGTAACCAGCAGTCAAAGGTTTCTGGCTTATTCTGTCTGGACGACGCTTTGCATGGCTTTCCTGAGCACACTGGATGGGAAAGGAAGAAGCACCATGCTTTTGTTTAGATTTATCATTTCATTGAGCGAAAAATCAAAACCCACAATCAGGCGAAAGGGGTGACGGAATTGGCCTCTTGCAGAATTATGGCACACGCCGCCGTAGAAGAGGAGTTGCCATGGCTTGGTGTTTTGTTTCGGCTCTGAGGTTGGGGGGGACGTGCACCAGCAATGCCTTATGCGCAGAGAACGGCCGTCCCGCGGGAGAAGTCACACAGGTTCTCGTGTGGGAAGCGTTTGATTGCTGACCGGAGCTCTTTTTCTGTTGTACTACTGGCGAGTACTATTAGCAGTGCAATATTAAAAGGGCATTGGCTGGCAGACTGAGCCCCCTCCCTCCCCCTCCCCTTCAGAAAGCCCAGACCAACCGTAAGATCCAGATTTTGACTCCCAATGATTTCATGCATATGTATGTAAAGATGTTTTGCTTGTATATGTTTCGTGGAACCCTATATTGTCATGGAATCCCTTCCCATTCATTGTGTTTGAGTATATACACTCTGTTGATGATGATGATGATGCCAGGTGCCAAGGAGGATCTTCTAGGACAGTGGGGTTGAACCTTGGCACTTCCGCTGTTCTTGGACTTCCATTCCCAGAAGCCCAAGTCAGCACTCCTGCTGATCAGGGCTTCTGGGAATCAAAGTCCTAGAACATCTGGAGTGCCAAAGTTGGCCATCACTGATCTAGGCATTCCAGGTGCTCTTGGGCTTCGATTCCCAGAAGCTCAAGTCCCTGTGAATGCACAGGAATTGTGGATACACAGAAATGTGGGTTTCTGGGAATGGAACTCTTAAAAAAAACCCTGGAGTGCCAAGGTTTGCCATCACTGATCTAAGGTCTAATTTCATTATCATTCTGGCTTGCCCAGCTCGGTTTTCATATTATGCCTCTTGTTAAGGATATTAATTTAGCAATTTTGATATCCTGAAATAATCATCCAGGGCAGATGTGTTTAAGTATGTACACTCTATTGATGATGATGTTGATGATGATGCCAGGTGCCAAAGAGGACCTAGGACCTGATTTTATTATCATTCCTGCTTGCCTAGTTTGATTTTCATATTATGCCTCTTGTTAAGGATATTAACAATTTAGCAACTTTGCTATCCTGAGATAACCAGCCACTGTCCTTCCTGCAGATGTGTGGGGAGAGGCTGCTCTGTGCGTTTGACTTGTGTGTTGTTTTATTTCCGTTATCCCTGTGTAAAGAGTGCAATGGTTTGGGTTCTTTTTAAAATGAATATTGCATATGCTCTTCCCGCCCTGTTTTTATAGGGTGTGACATTTTCAATGCCTCATACACAGACCCTTTTGTTTAGGGATATACATCCTGTATCTGCCTTTAATCTCACTTTTCAAAAACCACTCTTGTATGTTTCTGAACTGGGGAAAAAACACCCTCTGCAATCAGGTTATTTGAGAAAACTTGAGCAGCCAGTTGTCCCTGCTTCATTGAAAATAAACCCCATAGAAATTTGGTTTTTTTTTTGGTGCTATAATTTGCAAGCAAGTTGGACAGTTTCTAGTTTAAAGTGCCATTGTTATTGAACTAAAATACATATATGGCAGTGGTCCCTAACCTTTTTTTGGGCAGTGCCCCATTGCTAACATCCTGACACCCAAACATAATTCTTAATCAAAAAGCGAACTTCTATTCAGTGGGGTTCCCATTGTTACCAGGTGACTCTTGTGTAAATTCTGATTTATTTATTTTTTAAATGTGTATGTCACAATATGCATTTATATACCATATATGAGGCCCCTAGAGCCATAAGAAACACACACACACACAAATCACTCTTAATTTATTATTTATTATTATTTATTAGTTCAAATTTATATTAAATTTATATACTCATTATCAAATTGTCCCCTTTAAAACTCAGATTGCCCTGCTGTGGGGGGTGTGCCCCACGTTGGGAACCACAAGTATAGGGCATCTGAAATCTAATTTTGAAGTTATGATCCATTGTGATTTGTACCGAAGCCCTCTGTATGTCTGCTCCAAAAACGAATCCCTCTGACTTTACTGGCATTTCCTTCCGAGTAAATGCATAAAAATTGCAATAATATACCTAAAATGTAACTCGTAGCAGGAGTAGGGGGGGGGGGAGATCAAAAGAAGCCTTGAATGTTTGGATCTAGTACATTTAAGGGAAGGCATTTTCCCTTCCCCATGTGAACGTGTGTGATATATGAACATTATTTGTGTAAAGGCTGACATTGGGCATGTTAAACCCTTCAGTGCCTGCTCGAAATAAAAGGGCACACAATCAGTAAGGCTGCTGGTGTGTGTGTGTGTCTTTGCTCTAACCTTGATCAACACTGATTTCTGAGTCAATGTGAGACCCTTTATTTGTGATCCCCGATCCTACTCTCCTGTATAGAGCGACTCTTCCTCCCCTTAAGCAAATCCCTTTCTAATAGGGCGGAGGGGAGGGAAGCCTTTTAAAGGGTCCCCTGCAAGCCAATGCTGGAATCAATAGCTCTGACAGTGTTGCACTACTGTCTACACAAACGAAGCAGTGCAATAATATTGTCAAAGCATTTGGTTCCAGTCCTGGGACGCGCGCTTGCCGATTATGACCCCCACCCGATGGGAGAGACAAACCCCTTTTCCTCCTGGGCTGGTTCTTGGACTCCCCTTTGAGGAACTCAGAACCTCCCCTTTGGACGCGGAAGAGCCTTCTGTACAACCTGGTCTAGAATCATAAAAGTGATCTATAAACACACGTGTGAATCCATATAGAGTGTCTGACCCTGATTTCGTGTTTAGAGTTGGTCCTTGTTGATTGAGTTTTTAAATCTTCACAACAGACCACAGTGAATGGGTCCTTCTTCAAGGTATGTGTGTGTGTTTGTATATGTTGTGTCTAAACAAAACGTACACTTTGAAAACTCAGCACAGTGTAATATTCCGTATTCAGAATCCATCGCTTTGCTAGGAGTGGTTCTACTTCCCTGTTTTCTTTATTTCTTTAAGCTATACATATGCTGTTTTTTTCTCCCTTGAGGTCTGTGACTGATTGCTCTTTAAAACGGGTGCCTAAACTGCGGCCCGTGGGCCAGATCTGGCCCCAAACACCGATTAATCCAGCCCATGCAGCCCTTGCCGCTTCCAGAAGCAGAAGTAAAATGTGTGCTTTACTTCCACTTACAAGGGCAGCACAGGCTGGATGAATTGGTATCAGGGGCCAGATCTGGCCCACAGGCTGTAGTTTGGGCACCCCTGGTTTAAGCAGAAAAAAGGACAGTCTCTATCTCATCCTGTTGCAAAACAGATTGCAAGGCTGGTTTTACTTCCACTTCTGGTGGGAGGAGCCATATGACCGGCCGGCCTGCTGAACCACGTGTTCGGCCCCCGTCCCAAGAAGTTTGGGCACCCCTGAAAGATGGAATCACCCCATTATATATTTCGGAGGGCGGGGAGCGTTGTGTCTTGATTCTATGGCACTTTGTGTTTTCCAGGGTCCATTTGGATTTCTCTCCAAAACGGATTGGTTTCCTTCCCCTACTTTCATCTCTCTTTTTATTTTTTTAAAAAAAAATGTGAATTGTTGTCATTATTATTGAGCAAAAAGCCATCAAACACTCCTTTGCCTAACAGAGGAAAGAGAGAAAGACTTAAAAGCAAAGGCAAGCCGCCACTGAATTAGGGGCAAAGATGCCTATAAGAAAACTGTGGTTGCTAAGAAATTCTGTATGAGCTTGTGGTACAGGCTTACAAGTAACAATATCCTGTGAAGAATTGTTTAAATAAGCTAGAAGACCCAAAGGGTGATGGGCGTAGATGTGGATTTCTCTTGAACTTAGGGGCAAAGGGTCATTTTGGAAATGGGGTTGGAGGTGAGATGAGGGGACTGCCGTCTTTTTGCAGAACTCCATGGCCTGTTGTAGAATTCAGATTTGTGGTTTTGTGAGAGAAAAGTCAATCAAAGGTGATGGACATATAGAAAAGGATGTTTAATGGTGGAAGTCAGATTTGTGTGAGTCTATGACTTCGGCTATAGCTTACCCCTTTGTTTCTCAAACTTTGGTTCCTGGACTTCAATTCCCAGAAGCCCAAGTCAATTCCCCAAAGCACTGATCAGCCAGTGTACTGACAGAGGCTTCTGGGAATTGAAGTCCACCAGTGTTTTGCAGAACATAGTGTGGGAAAATGCCCTAGCCCAGGGGCTCTCAACTTGTGGCCCACAATCACCACTGCCTCCACCACACCTGGAAGTGCCATGTGTGGCAGGCAGGGCAAAATGGCCGTCCAGGCCACAAAGCTGTCTGAGGGAACGTGATCCGGCCCTCTGCTTGAAATGTTAGAGAACCCCTGTCCTAGCCCAATCTCTAGCTTAAAGCAAAGCAGTCACACTGTATATACTCAAGTATAAGCTGACCCAAATACAAGCCGAGGTACCTAAGTTTGACTCGAAAACCCAGGAAAATAGATTGACCTGAGTATAAACTGAGGGTGGGAAATGCAGCAGCTGCTAGTGAGTTTCAATAATCAAAATACTGTACGTGAAAATATGGTAAAATTAATTAAATTGTCGGCATATCTCATTCCGGCGTGGTTTTGGGACCCTCGTGGTCATTGACCCAAGTATAAGCTGAGTCTCCTCCCCCTGCTCATTTTTGGGGCTAAAAAACTCAGCTTATACTCGAGTATATACAGCATATACCACCCCATAGCGCATAGTGCACTCGCTGGGCTGTTCACAAATTAATTAGCATTTTGCCCCGAACTCAGATGGAAGGCTGAGTCAACCTTGAGCCTTAGTGAGGACGGAAATCACAACCTTTTCATTGCAGAACAGCAGTTTAACCACTGCGCTACCAAGGCACACGCCACACTGCGCTGCGGCACACGCCACACAGAGGGGGCAATTTGAATTTTACGGAGGGCCAATCGAGAATGAGTTATTAATAGTGCGCTAAGCGGTATGGGGTGGTATAGAAGTGGGATTGCTATAGCAGTGAATGGCCTTTTAGGCTGCTTCTCTGTGTGAAGAAGCGTTTACTTTTTGAATAATAAGAATTGTCTGTCACAGGGGCACCAGGATTTTAGAGATGCTCAGGTGGGGCATGGCCAAAAAAGGATGGGAGACACTGGCTTAAGAGTGTTCCCGGGCATGCTGTTGCCATGATTGTCTGCTGTCATGTGTTTCTGTCTTTGAACATGATGTCAGAGTTCAGTCATCTCCCCCTTCCTGGTAATGTATCCTGGAGATGGGTACATAGAACCCAAATGTCAGCCCGGCTTGTATTGGGTTTTCTTTTTCTTGGAAGTGACTCTGAAGGAGATGTGAGCTTTAGATAGACACAGGCATGCGCTCATGCCTCTGGCCAAAGCTGTCTCCCATTCTGGTTAAGATGCCTTCCAGAGTCAACCTCTTTATGGAGTCTGGCCTGCTTCTTCTTCCCTGTCTAGATGTGAAACTGTCTAAATCAGGAGTTCTCAACCTTTTAAAGCCCTCCGACGACTTCAAGGGACACGGACAGCCATTTTGCCCTGCCTGCACGATGGGGGTGGCCACTTTGTCACAACAGCTTCAAAGGGATAGCCATTTTGTTTCTTGAATGTCCTTGGAGGGGAGGGGTGCATGACATGGTGCCAAGGGCCAGATTTGGCCCACAGGCCTTAGGTTGGCCTAAATGAACAAACAAACTAAATGAAATTTGTAAAGTGGTAGCTGTGTTAGTCTGTGCAAGCATATCAGAGTAAACAAAGCTAAAGCTAAAGGTCGCCCTTGCTCAAAAGCCAGTCGTACCCAACTCTAGGGTTCAGTGCTCATTTCTGTTTATAGCCCAAGAGCCAGCTCTGTCTGCGTCTGCAAATGTTTCCATGGACATGCGGCAGGCATGACTAAACACTGGAGTGGGCGGAACGCTGTTTACCTTCTCACCGAAGTGGTGCCTATTTGTCTGCTTGCAATTTCTTGCTTTCGAACTGCTAGGCTGGCAGGAGCCGGGACAGAGACAGAAGCTCACTCTGTCGTGTAGCACTCTGGTCTCAAACTGCTGACTTGCCCACCTTTAAAGAGATATTTCGCCCTTGGCCCTGCTAATGGAGGGCTGGGGAAATAGCTGGTTTCTCGAAGCCTAGCGTTGGCAGCGTTGGCTGTTGAAACTTGGGATTTTTTCCCTGACCGGCAGGGATTTCTAGGCTTTTCCACAGCACACCCTGTTCAAAGAATGTCCTATTGCATTCCTTCTAGCTTTTGTCATTGCTTTCTTATCATAGGTGTGTGATTCACGGCCTCTTGAATCTTCATAACATTTCAGCCTTTAAAGCCTTTTTGTATTGATTCCTTCTGTCATCGACACAGAAAGGTACCATAGATACAGTCGTCCCAACATTCCTGTAACATGGGATTCTCAACCGGTGGCCCGTGGGCCGTATGTGGCTCCCGGCACCATTTCATGTGGCCCTTTCACCACCTCCACCCCACCAGGAAGTGGTGTGTGGT
Organism: Furcifer pardalis; assembly: GCA_030440675.1. Lineage (NCBI taxonomy): Eukaryota > Metazoa > Chordata > Lepidosauria > Squamata > Chamaeleonidae > Furcifer > Furcifer pardalis. The sequence goes on from CP126898.1 coordinate 8,221,606, forward strand.
GGAGGAAAGGAAAAATGGCCATCCGGCCTCCAAAGCTGTCTGAGGGAGCGTGACCCTGCCCCCGGCTTAGAAAGATTGATAACTCCTGCCCTATAAGGTAGGCCAGCTGGAGAAAGACTGTTCCACTCCGGTAAGCCCGGGGCCTTAAGTCCAGTATTTCACCCCATGAGCTTCAAATTAGTTCAGGTTAATATGCTATCATCATCAGTGCTAGCGTAATGTGACCGTATACAGCTGGGTGCTCATCCAGACAGTCCTAAGATCCAGTGACACACACACACACACACACACACACACACACACACACACACACACACACACACACACCGTCTCCAAAATTAGTTCAAAAATCCAGGCAGCTGACTGCATATTTGAAGTCTGATCTTTTGTAAGGCCAATGGCTCTTAATCGCCCATTCAAGAGCAAGTTTAATTCAAGCATTTTGCCTTCCAGGGCAGAGAACTTATAAGGTTATAACCACTCCTAGGGAGCTAAATTCTCTGCACATCCCAGATACTGGGAGAATTGCAGCTAAGTTTATAAAACTGGGTACATTATATTAGAAAAGGGTTGGCAGGTGACCCCCTAGTCTCTAGTCTTCAGAAAGTCCCGAGGTTTTGGTTCTGTTAATCCTAGCTATGTTATTAATATTGTAAATCAGAAGGAACTAAGCAAAGGCTTACACATGATAGGTTGCTAGAGGAAACCTATTTACTTTATGGCTTAAGCAAAGTTTGTACCTGGACTCATTTAACTGGATATACTCGACCATAAGTCATCCCAAATATAAGTCAAGTCCCCTTTTTGGAACTCATTTTGGGAGCTAAAAACTAGACTTATACTTGAGTATATACAGTAACTGTAGGGTTTTTGTTAGCCCTGTGCTCACCTCGGTCATTTTAGGTAAAGGTCGCCCATGCTTGAAAGCCAGTCGTATCTGACTCTCAAGTTTAGTGCTCATCTCTGTTTACAGCCAAAGAGCCAATGTTGTTTGTGTTTGCAGACATTTCTGTGGACACGTGGCAGGCATGCCTCGGCACCGGGAGTGTACCGAATACTGTTTACCTTCCCGCCAAAGTGGTACCCATTGATCAACTTGCAATGCCTTGCTTTCAGTCTGCTAGGGTGGCAGGAGCTGGGACAGAGCTGGGAGCTCATTCCACCGTGAAGGACACGTGTCTTGAACTGTTTCTCCATGTTTTAAAGAACCGAGGTGGTAAACTTCTACCTCTCGTAGGCCCTGTTGCAGTCTGTTCCACATATGAGGAGGACTTACCTTTCGTGTGTGTGTGTGTGTGTGTGTGTGTGTGTGTGTGTGTGTGTGTGTGTGTGTGTGTGTGTGTGTGTGTGTGTGTGTGTGTGTGTGTGTTTGACAAACTGGTCCGGGTAAATAATGATTCCTTCTAGGCTTTGTTCCAGCTGAGCAAAACAAGCTTGGAGCAGAATAAACTTGTATGGAATAAATAAGCTGATATTTACACAGGTCACAGCCAAACTTGTTTACTACTTTGCTCATTTTGGGGAAGTTTTCTTCTTTGAACCGCCATCTCCCAGGGACTGAAGAAGTCACTTCACCAAGTTGTGCCTATATATATACACCGTATATACTTGACTATAAGTCGTCCTGAATATAAGTCGAGGTACCTAATTTGGACCTCTAAGACAAAGAAAATAGATTGACCCGAGTATAAGTCAGGGGTAGAAAATGCAGCAGCTGCTAGTGAGTTTTAATAATTAAAATACATGAAAGTATGGTAAAATTAATTAACCTAGACATTTGTGTGGGTATGTTGTTGAGTTTTTATGGTCGTGCTAGTGTTATTTTTTTACTGTATGTTTGAATTTGAATCTCCGCAGTTTTGGGACCCTCGGGGTCATAGACCCGAGTATAAGTCGAGTCCACTTTTTGGACCTCATTTTGGGGGCTAAAAACTAGACTTATACTCGAGTATATACAGTACAGTTATACCTCGCTTAAAGAGCATAATGCGTTCCACAGGATTGCTCTTTAAGCGAGTTTGCTCTTTAAGCAAAACACCATTGTAAATGACCTATAGGGGGGATTGCAACCCCGATTTATTTGTTAAGTGAGTTTTTGGTTGGTTTTATTTGTTAAGCGAAGTGAACATTCAGAGAAAATGCTGCTCTTTAAGCGAGTTACTCTTTAAACGAGGTGCTCTTTATGCGAGGTTTGACTGTATATGTATTCCGCCTCCCTGTCAAAGAATGAAGAAGAAGAATAAGCTGCAAAACCTGGATCTATCTGTGCTGATTTACGGCAGCCTGGAAGGTGTGGGGAAACCTCACCTGCTTCCAGTTACACAACCCTTGGGGTGGCACAACTGCCTGTCAAATTCATGTCAATGCATTTCAGAAGGTGGAGCAGTAAATCATAGTAGCCACCTTTCTGCTTTCTCCTGGTCTCTTTTTAAACTGCTTGGAACTGGACTGATTTTCAGTAAGGTGAACCGGGAGAGGCGCCTACCCAAAACTAGTAAAGGTGAAGGTCGCCCTTGCTCGAAAGCCAGTCGTATCTGACACTAGGGTTCAGTGCTCATCTCTGTTTATAGCCAAAGAGCCGGCGCTGTCTGCATTTGCAGATGTTTCTATGGTCATGTGGCAGGCATGACTAGACACTGGAGTCCACTGAACACTGTTTACTGTCCCACCAAAAGTGGTCCCTATTTATCTACTTCTTTCGAACTGCTTGGTTGGCAGGAATTGGGACAGAGATGGGATCTCACTCCATCATTGTGCAGTACTCAGGTCTTTAACTGTTCTAGTCAGCGTCTTAACCACTTGAACCACTGCAGTCCCCCTACTCAAAACTAGTGGCAGGTAAAAGCAAACAGGTGTGTGTGTAGAGGGTATTTGTGTTCGTAACCAAGCCAGTGCTGCATGTTAGCCATCAAAAAGTGGGTTTTTTAGAGGTCAGTGGTTCAAAATTTCGTATTTCTAGTGTAGCATTATTCCATTTTTATACTGCCCGTCCAGGATGACCTGGTGGTGCAGTGGTTAAACTGCTGTATTGCAGCCAGAACATTGTGAGTTTGATCCCATTGGGAATCAAGGTTGACTCAGCCTTCCCTCCTTCCAATTCATCCGGCCCATGGCGCCCTTGTCGCTCCCGGAAGTGGAAGTAAAATGCACCCGTACAGATGAATTGGCAGTTCGAAAGTAAGGAATTGCAAGTAGATAAACAGGTACTGCTTGGGTGGCAAAGGTCACAGTGTTCTGCGTGCTTTGGTGTCTAGTCCTGCCTGCCACATGGCTATGGAAACGTCTTCAGATGCAGACAGAGCTAGCTCTTTGACTATAAATTCACCCTAGATTCAGACACCGAATCCTCAATACTTCATGGGGACACGACATTTCCAAGGAGGGCAAAATAGCATGCAAAAATGGATAAAGTACCATATATACTCGAGTATAAGCCGAAAGGGAGACTCAGCTTGTACTCGGGTCAGTGACCAGGAAGGTCCTAAGACCATCCTGGGTGGAGATGTGCCAACAATTTAATTAATTTTACCATATTTTCATGTATTTTGATTATTGAAACTCACTAGTAGCTGCTCGGGTCGATCTATTTCCCTGGGTTTTCAGGTCAAAATTAGGTACTTTGGCTTCTATTCGGGTCGGCTTATACTCGAGTATATACGGCAACCAGATCTCCTTTTGGGGAGGGGTTCCCGCTGGGTGGAGAGGAAGAAAAGGGTTTTGAGTATCTTGGGAGGATGGAGGTTGGCATTCCAGAAGTGCCTTATTTCTGACCTTTGCAGTTGAAGGAATTTATTGGGGGTGGGGGGAAGAAGCATGAGATGATGCTGAAAGGGAGGGAAATTAGTGGATCTGGAAGATAGATTTCTCTCTCCATGCATGTGTATTTACAAAGGAAACTGTGTGTGCAAATGAGTGTGTAAAAAAAGCAAAGTTGTACCCAACTGAGCATGGAGGGGGAAGGTGGATTTTCTAGAATACATGAGATCACAAGATCTCCTGCAACCAAAAGGTCATGAGTTCAGTCCTGTTGGGGGGGATTAAGGTTGACTCAGCCTTCCACCCATCCAAGGTCAGTAAAATGACTACACCCAGCATGTTGGGGGCAAAATGCTAATTAACTTGTGAACTGCACGGAACACTGGTGGACTTCAACTCCCAGATGCTGAAGTCAGTGCATTGGCTGGTCAGTACTTTGAGGAATTGACTTAGGCTTCTGGGAATTGAAGTCCAAAACCCCCAAAATTTGGGAAACGCTGCATATACTCAACTCTTACTTAGCTCAGCTGGTTGGAGGAAGAGAGGGAATGGGCATTGAAGAGGGAGGAGTAGGAGAGCCCATTTTGCCCCCAGTGCTATGTGAGGAAAACGAAATAGGGTGCAAATTGATTTGGATAAATTAGTAGACATGGCGATGATTTGAGCCCATTATACATTCGAAAAGGCTTGGATAAATTGTTTGCAGAATGTGGGATTTTTAGGACCACAAATTCCATTACCCCCAAGTCAAGGGCCCAGTTTGATGGGGAGGGGAGCAATAATGGGAGTGATCATGTGAAAAAAAGTAACTGGTTTTGAGTAAAGGCTGAGCAAAGTCTTCCTTGGTCTTAAAAGATCTTATGTGCTCATATAAGTCAAAATAAGCTGCCTTTTAGAGAGCGAGGGCACTGAGCTAGTTCAACATTATTTCGTCCAATTGGGAGCACCTCTCCAGACCTTGGGATGGGTTTTCTCCCTATTCTAGCCAGAGAACTCAGGTAGAGATTGTTGGGCTTTTATGCATGTGAACTGTCTCCTCTACAAACGGGCTATGACGCTTTTGCACGTATAACACGCAGAGCGTTTCCTAGCAATTACTTTTTGAAGGAATTTGTTACAGTTGCAATACTAAGTTCCCATAAGTAGTTTTCATTATAGTATAATGGTACCTCGCTTAAAGAGCATAATGCATTCCACAGAATTGCTCTTTAAGCGAGTTTGCTCTTTAAGCGAAACACCATTGTAAGTAACCAATTGTGGCTTCTGGTGACGGCGGGGGGGGATTGCGAACCCCGATTTAGTTGTTAAGTGAGTTTTTGGTTGGTGTTAGTTGTTAAGCGAGGCAACCATTCAGAGAAAATTCTGCTCTTTAAGCGAGTTAGTCTGTAAGCGAGGCACTCTTTATGCGAAGTTTTACTGGTAGTTGTTTTCCACTTCAAATAATAATTTCCACTTCAAATAATAATAACCGCTTGCCATAAGTTGATTCCAATTTATAGTGAACATTTCCAGGGGTTTCTAGGTATAGAGCCATGGTCGTGAACCTATTGCACGCATGCAAGATGTGGCACTTGGAGCCCTCTCTGTGGGCACCCGTGCTGTCACCCCAGCACAGAGTTCCCCCCACCCCTCTGCCCAGCAGCCCAATAGGAGCCCTTCCTCCTTCCCCCAGGACAGAGTTCCCTCCACCCCTCTGCCCAGCAGCCCAATGGGAGCACTTCCTCCTTCCCCCCAGCACAGAGTTCGCCCCACCCCTCTGCCCAGCAGCCCAATGGGAGCACTTCCTTTCTTCCCACAGCACAGAATTTCCCCCCACCCCTCTGCTCAGCAGCCCAATGGGTGCACTTCCTCCCCCCAGCACAGAGTTCACTCTGCCCAGCAGCCCAATGGGAGCGTTTCCTTCCTCCCCTGTTGCTGTGTTGGCACTTTGTGATAAATAAATGGGTTTCTGGTTGCAGTTTGGGGACTCTGTCTCTAAAACCATCACTGGTTATAGAGTGCTCGGAGTTTAGCCTTCTTTTTTCCTGTACTGAGCAAAACAAACCAAAAAACCTGACAAATAGCTGCTCTTTGGTTAATTTCATTTCATTCACCGGTCAGAATCCTACTGTCAACTTGCAGATGCACAAGGGGAAATAATGTAAGTTTTGGTGGCAAATTGCCATTCATTCATAGGGTGCTGATTTTTATTCCCGGGCTTGTGTCGGAGTTGGGCAAACGCCCAGAAATGCAATCGAGCAGCATGAGTGGCAATTTGCCACCATGACTTATACGATTCTCCTTGCCCAAAGAATAAATCACACACGGAATTCTAGCTATTCATTAGTTTTATTCACACCCCACCTTTCTCCAGTCAATGGACTTGTGGGGGAGAGGTTTTAAAATGTTTAAAAGACAAGAGCAGCTAAAAGTACAATACAGTGCTGTGTTACAAAGCGATCTGACATATTTTGTGTTAAAACAACAATGGAACAAATGCCATTTAGAACTATTTAAAAGCACACTCAAAAGGATAAAAAGGGGAACACCCTGTTTAATTCCCCATTTTTATTTTTATTTTGGCAGAATGGTCATCTAATAAAATCCTCCTTGCCTGCTGGTGGAAAGTCAGGGAGACGGTGCCAAATTGGCCTCTTTTGGGAAGGGGCTGTGGAACCTGGAAACAGCCGTCCAAAAAAGGACCTTTCTCATGCGGTTTCCAGGCTTGTATGAGGGACTCATCAAGGGAAGTGGTTAAGACACTGAACTTGCCCACTGGAAGGTCGGCAGGTCAGCAGTTCGAGACCTGAGTACCGCAGGACGGAACGAGCTCCCGTCTCTGCCCCCAGCTCCTGGCAACTTAGCTGTTTCAAAGCAAGACATTGCAAGTAGATAAAGAGGGACCACTTCGGTGGGAAGGTAACAGGGTTCCGTGCACTCTGGTGTCATGCTTGCCATGTGTCTAGGGAAGTGGCTGCAGACACAGATAGCGCTAGCTTTTTGCTATAAACAGAGATGAGCACTGAACCCTAGACTTGGATACGACTGGCTTTTGAGCAAGGGCAACCTTTACATAGATCTTAAAAACCTGGAAAGTCTCCTCACCTCAACAGCATTTTAATGCTGTCTTGATGTTTTTGTGAGTTTTTGTTTGCTGTGCGCTGCCCGGAGTCGTCTCACTGAGGGGGCGGTGGTAGAAATGCGACTAATAAATAACTAAACAAACCTAGATGATATTTCCCCCCATCAACACTTAACTGAGGCCACAGGCTTATAATTTTTACCATTATGCTCAGCTTTAAAAATTAAAATGGCCAGTACAATATTTATATAAGTCTTGATTAACCATTTAAGAGCTGATTTAAAGGCCATTAGGATACTGCCTGATGTGATACAATTAAATTGCAACTTAATTACTTAACCCAAGAATTGAATACGAGAAGGGGTACATCGTATTCGTTCACCAAAAGTAACTATTTTCAGGCTAGTTATTTGTAACTAGTTATTCCTGTGCTTTAGCTGCACAAACGCCCAATATTCCCCCTTCACCAGTAGCAGAATTGACAGTCTTAATTCACACAGCAGTTGGTGTTGAATGGCCTGAACTGGGTAAATTCGGAGCAAAAAACAAAAGAGCCCTGCTTCCAGGAATCCGAACTAAATGTTTATTTATTTGAGTGGTGGATTAGAATATAGGATTTTTTGAGAGTGGGGGAAATGGGTGAAGAAATACGTCTCCCCACCTTAATCTCTGGGAGAGAAATTTCGGATGTAACTAGGATTGATGAGAAAATGGATTCTGACTACAATTGCAGAAGACATCTATAGTCCATGGCAGTTCCATCCCATGATTAATTTGTCCCATGATTAATTAGTCCCCTTTGGCTCTGCCCTTCTGGCTCGGGGGTAAACACGGCATGTGAGCCATGCATATTGATGGGAGGGTACCAAAACCAGTGCTCGCAATCTCCGGTGGTTTTTAGGTTGGATGTGGGGGATGGGGATTATGGTCCAAAATGTTTAGAAGATCAAAATGACACCCCTACACTCCTGGACAAATGAATCTAGGAGATGTGCCCCCAGCGCGGTGGCTTCGTGGTTAAGATGCTAAACTTGGTGACGGGAAGGTTGGCAGGTCAACAGTTGCGAGATCCGAGTGCTGATTGATGGAGTGAGCTCCCGTCTCTCTCCCAGAGTCTGCTAACCATGTACAGTGGGACCTCGAGTTACACATTTAATGCGTTCCAAGGCATTTTTCATGTTATGAAAAATTTGTAACTCGAATTTCCCATAGGGATGCATTGAAAACCAAAATTCGTAACTTGAAACATGGTTTCCTATAGGAATGCATTGAAAACCAAAATTCATAACTTGAAACATGGTTTCCCGTAGGAATGCATTGAAAACCAATTAATCTGTTCTGGAAAAAAATTGTAACTTGGGCCATTATTTTCAATTGATTTTCATTCGTATTGTGAAAATTTTGTAACTCGAACCATTTGTAACCCGAGGTAACACTGTATTCTCTCTCTTGACACCACAAGCGAATGTTGGGGGGGGGGGAATCTCTGGGGAGGGGCATATTGTGGGAGACCAGGAGGTATGCCTGTGGTGACACTGTCTAGTGGTTAAGATGCTGAAATTGAGGACTGGAAGGTTGGCAGGTTAGCAGCTTGAGACCCGAGTGAGCTCCCGTTGTTTGTCCCAATTCCTGCCAACCTAGCAGCTCAAAAGCAAGATATTGCAAGTAGATAAATAGGTACCACTTTGGTGGGAAAGGTAAACAGCATTCCGTGCGTTTCGGTGTCTCGTCATGCCTGCCACATGACCACGGAAATGTCGGCAGGTGCAGACAGTACCGGCTCTTTGCTGTAAACAGAGATGAGCACTAAACCCTAGAGTCAGACACGACTGCCTTTCAAGCAAGGGCAACCGTTATGCCTTTAAAATAAAAACACAAGGGAAAGAGTGAATTACAACAACAAAAAACAAAACATTGTAGCACCTTAAAGACTAACTCCTGTCTTTAAATGTGAGCTTTTGTGGACCAAGTCCACTTCGAAGTGTACTTGATCCACAAAAGCTCATGTTTAAATACATGGGTTAGTCTTTAAGGTGCCACAATGTTTTTTTTGCTGTTTTGTTTACTCTCTGATACACTTGCCCAGTGATCACTTCAAGAAAAAAGGATGATGATTTCTAGCTCACCCAAAGAGAGGCGATGGCACCAACGCACAAACCTGAGATGTGCTCTCAAAATCACAGCCTGGAGGGGAAACCCCATGTGCAAAAGGAAGCAAGGGGAGAGGCCCAGAGGGAGAGATCTGTGATTCACGCACATGATTCACATGGGTGTGTGTGTGCGTGCATGCATGCGCTCCGCCGAGGAAGGCCTCCTGTTTTCAGGGAAAGAATCCTGGCCGGACATATCCGGACAGGTTGGCTCTTGCAAGGCTGAAGGAATCTGCCATTTTTCAGGTGGGATTTGTCTCGACCTGCGCGATCTCTCACATAGTCAGGGTTGGAATGCAAACAATCCCACGTATGCTTTGCAAAAGACAAAGAAAGGTAAATTAAAGAAACAGGGAGTGGAAAAGGCCAGCGTTGGAAATATTATCTTTAAAAGAATGGGTTTTGCTCCTATTCCCTTTGATGGGCGGGCGTGCTTTTACAGCCACATGGGACATCTCTCTGGCTCTTTGTCAGGGAAATGTTCTGGTTTTCTTTGCTGCAGATATGGTTCATAACTGTGATGGGAGTTCTCCCGTTGGTTTTTAACAAGGGTGTTGGATGTATTTACCATCGGGTTTTACCTGATGATACACCGGCTTCCCAGTTTTCATTGTTGCCGGCTGCCACTTATCCAAGGAAATGTCTGTAGAGACAGTCAGCCCTAGCTCTTTCGCTATAAACAGAGATGAGCACTGGACTCTAGAGTTGAATACAACTGGCTTTTGAGCAAGGGCCTTCGCCTTTACCATACCCTTCCACCAGGATAGACAATGTAGGAATGTATCCAGGATTTCTTTAATCAGGGGAGATCTGGAAATGTAACTTTTCCCCAAAACTCCCCAAATCAACTTTTTTAGCGCTTGGATTTGCAAATAAATAAATAAATCAACTAGCCCTCTGGTTAAAATAGATCATCTTTTAAAATCTGATCTTGCCCTAAAACCTGAATATGAATATTCATCAAGAGTTGTGTGAAAGACCAAATTGCTTGCCTGAAAGACAGGTTTGCTTTTAACACTTCCAGAGGGATGCTTTTGACTGGAAATAATAGGTTCAAATCCCATGCGGTGTTTTTTTGTTATGTTTTCTGAAATATCTTTCATTGAGCCTCTGGGATGCCTCTCAGACAAGAATATTAATGATACACAAATACAAGATCCATAAAGAAAGATAACAAAACTCACATTAATAATTTACTCTCCTCTGCAGGCTTGTAGTAAAACAGGGATTCTCAACCTGTGGGCTGGAGGCGGCCTGCACTGCCATTTCATGTGCCCCCCCCCCTACCACACTAGGAAGTGCCATGTGGTGGATGAAGGGCAAAAGGGCTGTCCAGCCCCTGAAGCTGTCTGAGGGAGCATGACCCGGCCCCCGGCTTTAAAAGTTTGAGAACTTCCCATAGTAAATGACATTACATGAGACTTGAGCCTGCATAATATGAGATTGGAGATTGGATGTGATATATAAGAAAAGTTATTTTATTAATGAATCAATCAATCAATCAATCAATTTGTTACAGTAAAAGACCAGAACGGCTATAATTGTGATGTGCAATCCTTTATGAACGAACTCAGATATAAGTATCTTCTTGTTCTACTGAACAAGACTCACTCCCTTTGGTAAGCAAGCATAGAGGTTGTGTTAGACTATACTTATCTAGAGCACTGGTTCCAGCCCACAGTGGGACTTTAATTCCCAGAAGCCTAAGTTAATACATTGGCTGATCAGTACTTTGGGGAATTGACTTAGGCTTCTGGGAATTAAGTCCAAAAAAAAAAGGTTGGGGAACAAAGATCTAGAGCAGTGGTGCCCAAACAAAGGCCCGGGGGCCGGGTGTGGCCCCCAACACCAATTCATCTGGCCCACGAAGCCCTCGTCGCTCCTGGAAGCAGAAGTAAAATGCACCTGTACAGGCGCATTTTACTTCTGCTTCCAGGAGTGACGAGGGCTTCGTGGGCCGGATGAATTGGTGTTGGGGGCCGCCCCTGGCCCCCGGGCCTTAGTGACGGGCTCCCTGAACCACATGATCTGCTCACGGCCCAAAATTTTTGGGCACCCCTGATCTAGAGTAAGATTTCTCAATCTACAGCATATGAGCTGGATAGCTGAGGGTGCATTTATGGCTGAGGTGTCCTCCTCCACTGCACCCAGAAGTGCCCACAGCACCATTTCATGTGGTCCTTCTCCTCCACCGCACCCAGAAGTGGAAGCGGGTGCATTTATGACAGCCGTAAAACATGCCCGTGCATGCATAGACATGGTTACCTCGGCCATAAAGGCCGCCCGCAGCTGTCGTAAACGCAAAAGTGGACGCATTTACTTCTGCTTCCTGGGGGGCATGGTCCGGCTCGCTCAGCTGTCTGGGGGGCCTGTTCAGGACCATGGCGTGAAAAGGTTGGGAACCTGTAATCTGGAGTCTCAATCTTCTACATTCTAGTCCTTCAAACGGACAGGACATTTTGGCAGTCTCTCCTTCTCACCAGAAGCTGGAAGAGACTTGATGCCCTGTAATAACAGGAACAAGATGACTAACTTCCCAGATTTGCTTCCGAGCAGATGTTTGTCGAACTGCACCGTAAACTTTCCCCCCATCCTATTAACGAAAGGCTAGAATCTAGATCATTTCAACGCCACCCCCCAGCAAACTAACAAGCAAGTGTATCCAATTTTGCATAAATTGATTTTTCTCTCTCCTTAGAACTCCAGCCCACCAGAAAGCGAAGGAAGGGACCCTACAGCAAAGGAAAACAAATTGATTGAATGTTACGTTTTACATCACACTGTTATTAACACAATCTTTATGGTGTACAAGTACAGTCAATTATTTCTGCAACCAGGAACGTGTTTAAACGGCTTGTAAAATGGAAATCGCCTTCAGCCCTAATCTTAAAGCTTCTCTATGTTGACACCACGTGAACGCTTTTGAAATAAAGTTGGGGGGGGGGAAATGATGGGCCACTTTTAAAAGTAAGACCCCCAATGCCAACACTGGGATTTAGGCTGGCTGGAGGCTAGAGGTCCTAGGAGTCATAAAGTAGCATAAGGATTATAAATTTAATCTGGGTTCAACACAGCAGTTTGCCAGGCGAAATGCTGGTTTAACAAGTAAATTAAAATGATTCTGATGGTGAACAGAGCCTCCAGTGGGTACTGCCTGGTTATGACATGTCAACTTTCCTCTGGTAACAAGCCATGGTTTGTTACTCAGAGACAACACAGGTCTAAACACATAGTTTGTTGTTAGCTTACCAATTCTGGTTTCTCTGGAGCATGGGTTAACAAGCCATGGTTTGTTACTTAAAGATAAAACAAGTCTGAACACATAGTTTGTTGTTAGCGTATGGATTCTGGTTTGTCTGAAACATGGGTTAACAAGCCATGGTTTGTTACTCAGTGACAAAACCAGTCTGGACTCATAGTTTGTTGTTAGCTTACAAATCCTGGTTTGTCTGAAACATAGGTTAACAAGCCATGGTTTGTTACTCAAAGACGAAACCAGTCTGGACACATAGTTTGTTGTTAGCTTACAAATCCTGGTTTGTCTGAAGCATGGGTCAATGTGACATCCAAACCTATTACTGTGGCAATGTTGGAATGGAAGGAAACAAACCAGAAATGAGTTGGGTTGTTTGGTTGTCTTGAATGGATGGCCAGAGCTCTAGCTAGGGCTGGGAAGTTGGGGTTTTGACCCAAGGTGGCGAAATTTAGAAGGTGCAGAAATGTGTACCAGGAAGATATGAAAGTGACCCCCCAAACACACTTAACTTCTCTAGCTGCTCCTACACAGGCAGAAGGAAGCATAATAGCAAGTAAGCTTGATATAGGCCCCATATGGCCATTGTATGCTCAGACCCAGGTATTTCCTTTCTTTACACTCTCTGAGCATGACCCACATAAAACCAGTAGCGCACTGAAGCCCCAAGCACTGAAATTACTAGTTATGCCTCTATTTGTGTCTTAAGTTACAAGCTATGTTTGATATATAAAGGTAAAGGTCGCCCTTGCTCAAAAGCCAGTCATATTCAACTCTAGGGCTCAGTGCTCATCTCTGTTTCATAGCCAAAGAGCCAGCGCTGTCTGCTTCTGAAGACATTTACATGGTCATGTGGCATGTCTAAACACCAAAGTAGATGGAACACTGTTTACCTTCCCACTGGTGTGTTTCCCTATTTATCTACTTGCAATTTCTTGCTTTCAAACTGCTAGGTTGGCAGGAGCTGGGACAGAGATGGGAGCTCATTCCATCCTGCAACATAATATAATATAATATAAGCCTTGTTTTGTTGTGACATGTGAATGAACTTCGTAGGTTCCTGTGACAACATGGGACCTGATGCAGAAGCATTTATTCCTGCTATGCTTTAATAGTTCCACAGACTGAAAACATCTAGCATGGTATTGCATTTCCTGCGGCATGCAGTATAGTTGATTATCTTTGCCTTGTGCTCTACTTTAAAGTACGGTGTGCGGATTGTGTGGATTCTGTACGTCGGAAAGCAAACCCCATTGATTTCCAACCTACGGTAATTTATTTCTGGGTGTTTTTAAAGATCACGAGAGATAAGACCCGTCTGCCTTCCTTTCCACTCCCTCGTGGCTTCAAACTGGTCTTGGTGAGATTAAATTCCAGTTAAAAAGTGATCAGAAGAAGAGGGAACAATCCTTCTAAACATATCTTTCAGGAAAAACCAACAACCAGCTGCATTGTGTTGCAATGCAGTACTTTAAAGTGTTTCCTTTAAAACAGCTCCATTTTCTCATGACGAAATGGCCTTTCTTAAGGCCAACAGGAAGCAATGTAAAGTGGACATGAGCAGCCTGCAGAGGTTCACCCTCCTCTATGTCCTTGGAGGACGGCAGTTCTTTCTGGCCACTCTAAAAATATTTTCTTTTAAAAATAGCATCCCCCATGCCCCAAAACTGGAAAAGCCTGATGGATGGATGGATTCAAGTGGGATTTAATCGACTTAAGGACCATCACCCTTCTTTATGGACTTCACCACCCAAGGCTGTTAGTCCTCAGGGTGGTCAGGTTAGTTGCTGGCAGTAGGGTCTATTCTGTTATAGCAGGATAGCCTGGCCAGGCTACTAACCTTCTTACTTGGTAAATTTACCTCCCTTGTCCCATGCTGCACATTTTTTAATGAAAATCCTGCATGTTGACAAGTTAGTTGACCATCACAATCTCACTGCGTCCATTTAGCTTTGTAGTGGGCACATCCCAAAGAACCGTGGAGATGTAGGACTCCTGGGGGACAAACCAGAATGGGTTTGGAAAGTAGAAAGAGGCTGGTAAAGGCGGTGTTGAAGGTATATGACCAGAAGCCACAGATGGAGGTAAATAATTCACAGCATCACAAAATAAATGAATATTGTCTGCTACTTGGTCTAATCCATGCGTCTTATACTAAATCAAGTGCGCAGAATCCAAATCTGAAGTCCGATTCTGCCTAGGATGTCAGGATCTTAAGTAAGCAAATCTCACCCTCTTGGTCAGGGTCTTGCATTGATCACGCAGGGTATATTTGCCACAAGTGTAGCAAAAATTGCCCAATTTATTAACACAGCTGCACGTCCATATCTTTAGAGACTCTCTATGGCATCGCTGTACTATCCAACAAGATAGTTTTGCACTAGAGACAAGCCCTTGGTCCATCTTGCCATATATACCTAGTTTTGATGTTGCTTTTGGTTGTTGCTTTTGACTGTTGTTAACCTCCTAGAGTCGTTGCTGAGTTGAGTGGCCATAGAAATTTGAAGAATAAATAAGTAAGTAAATTCTGATGTCAGCTTATTGACTTCCCTAGATATGCCTGGCTGCTGCTGGAACATGCACGCCACCAGGGGAAGTGATTCAGCTGAGGTGACAGCAGGCATAGTGGCAGCTGCAGCTGTTATAATGTTCCCATGTAAAAGCACATTACCCAATACCATTTGAACAGCTATTGCACACCTATAACGTAAAATCTACATTATAGGCAAATTCTGAGTTCAGTTTTGGAATCGGCACACTTGATGTCATGTAAATCACATGTGTTATTCCCAGTAGCAAAATCATTGTTCTGCAGTGTAATTGGAGAGAGACAGTCATATATTTCCCCCAGGGAATTTGGGGAGGATTCTAGGGCTTGCAGCCCCGAAATCAAAGCTCTGCTCACCATCTGAGTTCAGTCCCGATGGCTCAAGGTAGACTCAGACGTCCTCCCAAGGTTGGCAAAATGAGTCACCAGTATGCAAAATGAGTCACCAGTATGTTGGGAGTAAAAAATGCTGATTAAATTGTGAATTGTCTAGAGAGAGTGCACTAAGCGCTGGTGGGCTGGTATATAAGTGTAATTGCTCTAATTGCTCTCTAGTGTTTCTACGGAAAATTAAGATGCAATTAGTTTGGATAGCAATACAATACCCTGTGGCTGTTGATTTTTCACGGACGAGTACACTCACCAATCAAAGTAGTGTGTCTGAATTCAAAGTGAATAAGATGATCTACTGATACTCTGTACTACACCAGCTTGTCACTACACCTAGTACTGGCCAACAATAATAACATGCTCCCCAAAGTTTCACAGATTAAAAGAAGTCCACTGTCATTGTTTTTAATTTTCCAATCCCCCACCCACCCCAAATCGTACAAAGCTAAAAATTCAAATTATGTAGTTTCTTAATTAGCAACACCTTTTCCCTCCCCTGCTTTGAAAACCAATGAGTAAGGCGGACTTGTTTGCTGGATTATAGGAAAACTAGAAAAGTAGGAGTTTCGAGTAAAAGGTTTCCAGACTTTTTAAAACAATCCCTCAACCATGAAAGGAAAGGATGCTTTCTGATGCTATAATGTTCATACACACACACACACACATATGTATACATTTAGATGTGTAGCTGTATTTATGCACACATAAACACTCCGTGTACCTGTTCAGAATATAAACTGCTAGAACCCACCGGGGGTTGGTTGGTTGGTTTTAATTCCCAGAAATCTAAGTCAGTACCGATCAAAAGCTTCCACGGGGCAGCCGTTTTGTTTCTCAGATGCCCTTGGAGGGGTGGGCACATGAAATGGTGATGTGGGCCGCATCTGGCCCATGGGCCGCATCTGGCTCGTGGGCCATAGGTTGGGAACCCCTGATTTAGGGGGTAAATCAGGAGGTGAATTTCATGGGGAGTGTTAGAGATACAAGCAACCATTATTATTTGAGGGGGTGTGTGTGTCTTGTTTTGCAAGAACAGTAAGGATTTCCGGATTTCCTCCTGGCTCTAAACATGCAGACGCTTCGTGTTCTAACTTTTTTATGGTTTTAAGTTCCCTTGCACCGCTGACAGTAGGAAGCCAGCCAGGACTCCCAGTCGAGGAAGTTAAAGTGACCCCCTGAACTCTGAGGATAAGACCCTATCAATATTGCCTCTGCTTCTGTGTCCAATCTTAGTAGTGCAATATTGCTTATAGGGTCTTTTCCTTGGGAGGGAATCTTCTTCGTGGAAACTGAAGTAGAAATCAAACATAAACGTGAACTGAAAGCAGGAGGATGGTTGAGTTATTTTGCCAATATTCCCAATGTCTTGGTTAGAAATGTCTTGGTCAGGTTCACGGTGGTTGTGGTTCCTTAGCAATCTTAATAAGGCCAAGATTTGGTTTCTACAACAGGCTGGGTCCTATGCAGCTAACCCAATATGTATTTACTTGGCTACCGGACTGTGATGGCTCGGTGGTTAAGACGCTGAACTTGATGCCTGGAAGGTCGGCTGGTCAGCAGTTTCAGACCCAAGTGCTGCACGAGCTTCGGTTGTCTGTCCCAGCTCCTGCCGACCGAGCAGTTCGAAAGCAAGACATTGCAAGCAGATAAACAGGTACCACTTGGGTGGGAAAAGTAACAGCATTCCGTGTGCTCCAGCATCTAGCCGTGCCTGCCACGTGTCCACGGAAATGTCTGCAGACGCAGACAGCGCTGGCTCTTTAGCTATAAACAGAGATGAGCACCACATCCCTAGAGTCAGATACAACTGGCTTTCAAGCAAGGGCAACTTTTACCTAAGTGCTACCGTAGTCCTAATTCCGGTGCAACGCAGGGCTTTCCACCTGGCCACGCCCACTATACCACACCCACAGAGTAGGTAGTAAAAAAATTAAATCCTGCCACGGGCCATATCTGGCCCACAGGCCTTAGGTTGGGAAACTCTGCATTGCACGGTAAAGCTGTTAAAGTGCCATAATACTTCGTTGTTATCCAGTCTTCTCCCACCCCTTCAATTTTGCAAACATGTACGACGGACTAAATTGGCTACTTTTGGGAAAAACCACAGCCTTGAGGTAACCATTTTAAGAAGGTCTACTCGGGAGTCAGCCTTGCCAAATTCAATGGGACATATTTCAGGAAAATCCCAAAATTCACATTGTTTCACCATCACTGGGAAAGGCAGAAAAGAAGTACCCCCCCCCCCAAATGTATAAGCTTATACGGCAGATTATCAACCTTTTCGAGCCGTGGGCCGGGGGCTCACACTCCCTCAGTCAGCTCCAAGGGCTGGACTACCACTCTGCCCTGACTGCACAGTGGGGGCAGCCATTTTGTCCCAACATTTTTAAAGGTGTGGTCATTTTGTTTCTTGAATGCCATGGGTGGGGTGGGGTGGGGTCACAAGAAATTGGGCCGCGGGCCCTTAGGATGGGAACCCCTGTTCTAAGGAGAGTAAAAGCCTGCTTTTTTTTTTTGGGGGGGGGGGAGGTAAACCTTTTTTAAAAAGGCATTACCCCAGTAGGTGTTTGGATTTGTCTTGTGGTCAGAATGGCAGCTTCTCCTTTTTACTTGCAACTTCCAGGTAGGCGAGGATTGGAAAGCAAGGCAAAAAAGGCAAGGAATGAACGGTGGAAGGGGGTGGGAGAGCATATTTCTCTCTGCACAATATAAAGAGACCAGTTATAAGGTTGGCCGCATGTTATTTGAATCCCTGAACTAATTTCGTTTGCTTAGTAAATGACATTTGATCCAGCCTATACCTTGAGCAGCATTTACAGCTCTGCAGCTAGTTTTACTTTAAAAAATAAAATAAAAAATACCTGCAAAGTGAATTTTTTAAAAAAGAAACTTTAGAGCAGGGATGGCCAAACTTTTTGGGCCGTGGACCGGTCACATAGCTCAGGGAGCCGGTCACTACGGCCCGGGGGCTGGATCCGACCCTGATGCCAATTCATCCGGCCCACGATGCCCTCGTCGCTCCTGGAAGCGAAAATAAAACATGCCCGTACGTGTGCGGTTTACTTCCGCTTCCAGGAGTGACGAGGGCTTTGCGGGCAGGGTGAATTGGCGTCAGGGGCCAGATCTGGGCCCCGGGACGTAGTTTGGGCAACCCTGCTATAGAGGTTCTGTCACGTGAGTTCGACCCAGTCTTGGTTGGAAGGACGCCCCTAGTCCCGCGATGGCGAACCATGGCACGCCAGCGGTTCTTGGACTTCAACTCCTGGAAGCCCAAGCTCCTGTGAATCCACACGAATGGGTTTACTGTGCATTCGTGTGGATTCACGGGGACTTGGGCTCCAGGGAATTTGAAGTCCAAGAACCGCAGGCGTGCCAAGGTCTGCCGTCACTGCTTCTGCCCTAGGGCTGCATCTGATCAATAAACAAGATGGGCTCTTTTCTACCACAGCTCAGTTCTAAGGTATGTGGGAAAACTGTTGAGCAAAGGGTGTTAAATCCTGCCCCCTCTTTGTAAATGATCAGTGGCAGGAGAAAGAGGATTGGCAGAAGGGCCTGAAAAGGCCTGAGTGGGTGGCCTCCCCTGCGTTTTTTCTCAGGTGGTCTCCCTGCCTTCTCTTCAGGGGGACATTCGGAGGCCCAGAGAAAGGGCTGGGAAGGAGGGAGGGAGGGGGAGATGGAGGGCCAGATTAGGAAAACAGCAGTGTTACAAAATCTCTGGCCTCAAAAGGGGAAAGGATGGGGTGAGGGGTTGCCATGGGGGGGGGGACGAGAAAGCCCACTAATCAATTCCTTCCAACCAACGGAGCCGGAAAGCAGGCTCAGCACAATGGGAGGCATGCGGGGCTTTGCATCTGGGGCCATTTGAGGCCTATTTGCAAGGCTCTTCTCTCACGTTCTCCCTTAATTCTTCATCTTCAAGTGCCGTATCCGATTCTGAATCGTGGCGGTCCCTCATGGCGATCAGCCATGAAGATTGCCCTGAGAATATACCGGCTAATGCAGCGGACTTCCATTTGCCTTCCGCATCGCAGCGTGGGCCTCCCGTCCCACTGGTCGAGTTCCACAAGTCACGTTCTGGTCCCGAGCCCTTTTGCCACGTAAAGTCCTCCTCAGCCCCTGGCCGGGATGGATGAAGCTGCTGCCTTCCATCAAAATGGAGTCAAATGGGACTCAATCCACTTGGGGACCATCCCCCATCCCCATGGACTTCGTCACCCAAGGCCGTTAGTCCTCAGGGTGGTCGGATTAGTTAACTGCTCCCTGACATTTGGTGTTGAGTTGCTGGTAGTATGGTCTACTCTAACGTAGGTGGATAACTTGGCCAGGCTGTGGGGTGGGTTGCAAGGAAAGGGGGTTGGATTGCACCTCTCACCCCCCCACCCCCATGTTGGGCTGCCCCCATGTCCTGTCCTGATCTTACAGCCTCCGCATCAAAAAGCTCAAGATGTGGTTCAGGAAGGGAAGACCCCAAAACTGGGCTGGACCCCAGACATTTGTTTGTTCAAAACCCTTTTATAGCTGGGAAATAGCCACCCACTGTACATGTGCAAATGCGTACACAGAAATGCTTGCACTGTAATGGATTTTGGGTGGTGGTGGTGGATTTGTTTAGCTTGTTGAAGCCGAAGTCCTTATTTTGTGCTAAACCAAATCTCTCCTAAAAGAGTGGGTTTTTAAATGGGTTCTTTTGAAAAAATAAGGATTTTTTTCCCCGGTACAGTCTGGCTTTGGGATTTGTATCTGTGCCTGGCAAGCTTTTGGGGAGGGAGGGGGCCTCAAAAATGTGCCATGGGGGCCGTCTGCCACTCTTTCTCTGTTGCACTCCTGTCCCACGTTACAGCTAGCAGTGCAATAATGAAAGGGCGTCAGCCACTCCACAGAGCAGCAACATTTAACCCCATAGGGAAGGGGGGGTTGTCCGTCCGTCCGTCTGTGTGGGTCGCAGTTTCAGCAACACTAGCTGGCTATTTAGCATAGTGTTCTGCGCAAGCCCACCCACCCTGCCGTAAGAAAAAATGGCATTTCTGGTAACTTCCGGTGCTTTCTCCGTCCCTTGTACATGCTTGAAAGCTTCCGAGGTCTCAGTTTCATTACATTTCGTGAAATTCCTCCATAATTATTTTACTCTTTGCGCTCCAGAGTCACATTCCCCCACCCCATGCCCCTTCCTCAAGTGCCTGGTTTCATCACCGAATAAAAAAGTATTTGTGTCTATGTGTCGTTTTTCCAATTCATTAATTCCTCCCTCTTCCCCGTATTTAAGTCTCTGGCGTTTTAAGACGTGGACGTACCTTTGTGCGTGGCTTATTTATCCAAAATAAAACGATGCACGTGTGCAAATTCTCACGGTACGCGGTGTATCTTCTTACGGCGGCTCTTAGGAAGTGCCATAACTCAATTTTAGGGGAGCTTTTGTCGAATCGCAAACCACAGTTTTCCTTACTCAGGTGAGTTGTGGCTCCGGTTGGTCGGGTGAAAGAAGACTTTTGTGTAGAAAAGAAAAAAGAGAATTTTTAAAAAAGCTTCTAGAACACGGGTGCCCAAACTTTTTGGGCCATGGGCCAGTCACGTGGTTCTGGGGGCTAGTCACTGGCCGATGGGCCGGATCTGGGCTCCAGTGTCAATTCCTCCGGCCCATGATGCCCTCATTCTTCCTGGAAATTACTTCCACTTCTGGGAGTAAGGAGGGCTTTGCAGGCCGGATGAATTGGCATCGGGGGCCGGATCCAGCCCACGGGCTGTAGTTTGGACACCCCTGTTCTAGAACAACATTCCATCTGGCATCCATCTTGACTAGAAAATTGGGCATTCTTTTCCATCCATTCCTTCTCCTGTAGTGTTAGAGGCAATCCTTGGTTGAAATATGGAGATTTTGCAGTGCTGGTACGTTTGAAGAGACAGTATGAAGGAAAGTTATAAGTCTTTAAATTGCAACCTCCTTTGGCAACAGCAAGAAATCTCGCCTGCCACATTTTCATAAAAAAGCATTTTTCACATTAAAGGAAACTCATTAAACATGTAAATAGCGTGCCCAATTGCAAACGCCAAATTGCAAACTTATCTGTTATGCCAACCAACTGTGGTGTATCTCTGCACCTGATATGCATCAATTGATACCATGAAATCCCACTTTTATGTCTTGACGAAGTGGATTTGACCCACAAAAGCTAGCATTAAAATACAGGAGTTAATTTAATTTAATTTTTAAACTTGTATGCCACCACTTGCAGAGCGACTCTGGACGGCTAACAGGGATACACAATATACAATTACAGGTTCCACAATCAATAAACATCACAAATCATCACAGTTACAAAAGTAGAAACATCACAGTAGCAATTAAAAAGCACCAATCCCACAGTAACAAAGTATTACAAAAGCAAAGCATAAACAAAGAGCACATTCGGTCTTTATAAAGTGCTACAATTTTTGTCTTTTGGTTCGTTTTGTTTTCTCTGATACATTAAAAATATTTTCTCCCCCATAATTTAACTCTATACATCTAGACCTGTATTAATGAGTACTCTCTAGCCGATTTAGAAGGTAATTAGTTTTTTTTTTTGCCACCAACACATTGGGTACTCATTTTACTCACCTTGGAAGGAAAGCAGAGTCAAACCATGAGCCTATTGGGATCAAACTCGGATCATGAGCAGAGTTTTGGCTGTAGTACTACAGTGTAACTATTGTGCCACAAGGTCCCAAGGAGGGTTTTGAGGGCTGGATGGCCATTTTGCCCTGCCTGCACAAAGGAGGGGAATGGCCATTTTGTCCCAACAGCTTCAAAGGGGTGGCAATTTTATTTCTCGAATGGCCTGGAAATGCTGACTATGAAACTTGGAACTTTCTCCATGCAAAGTAGAGGTGTGACGATGTGTATTTATGAACGACAACTCCCAGAATTCCCCAAAGGCTGGATTTGGTCTGCCATATTTAGCTTTTAGTTTTGGGTGGGAAGAAATGATCTTCTTCTTCTTCTTCTTCTTCTTCTTCTTCTTCTTCTTCTTCTTCTTCTTCTTCTTCTTATTATTATTATTATTATTATTATTATTATTATTATTATTATTATTATTATTATTATTATTATTTCAAATTTATATTGCCGCCCACTCACCATGGCGACTCGGGGCGGCTTACAAAAAATACATTATAATACAATATGTTGTGTAGATTTGAGGGCAAGGAGAGAAAAAAGTTGTATTAAATGCCTGTTCCAGAGCGCATGGAATGTATTTAGTAAAAGCATCATACCCTGTTTTACATATTTTCAGCAAGAAATTGAATTTTTATTAGGTCCCTCAAGAGCTTATCCATAGAATAGGAAGGAGAAAATTTCATAGCATTCTTTCTGAATTATTTTCTTCGGAAAAGTCCAGGTTAAGTAAGGAATTGTGATACTATGATTTTTTAAAATAGTACAGTAATTCTGAGTCTGGGCTTTCCAACCTTTTCAACGATGGGAGTTGCCATTTTGTCTCAATAGGTTTAAAGGGGCAGCTATTTTGGTTCTTGAATGCCCTTGGAGGGAGAGGGGGCCACATAAAATGGCACCGTGGGCCAAATCTGGCCCACAGGTCTTGGGTTGGGAGCCCCTGTTCTCTTTGTACATCCCATTTCTTTCAGTCCCTTTTGAAAATTTCTTCATACATCTGCTGTCAAAAATCACTGACGCACGAACACGCCCAACTTTAACTGGATCATGCCTGAAAGTTTGGAAAGATTTTGCACGGCTGTCCCTTCCATGGAAATCTGCTTTGCAATTAGTTAGCACACAAAGCAGACCAAAAGAAAAGAGGACCAGTGGTGTGGATGTATTTTCTTCCTTTTTCCTAACCCTCGTTCAGCTTGGAAATGGTAAACTGTGGGAATAGACTGTGGATTTGTGACAGCGTGAGTTTGGATAGGAGCAAAGAGATATAAGGGGGAACTGGGGGAAGTTGTTTTGGGAGATATGAGTGCAACCTGGCACTAAAATTCTATGCCTGGGAGTAGAATAATGTTCAAAATGTTTGCCAGCCAGCCACACTTTTTTCTAGGATACCCGGTTCCACAGGCACCCCAGTTCCCCATCTTTCTCCACCCCGAACTGCAGTGGCTGAGTGGTTAAGACACTAAACTTCACGACCAGAAGGTTGGCAGGTCAACAATTTGAGACTTGAATGTTGCACAACGGAGTGGGCACCCACCTAAGTCCCAGCAGTTTGAAAGCAAGAAATTGCAAGGTAGATCAATGGGTACCACTTTGGTGGGAAGGTAAACAGTGTTCCATACACTCCGGTGTCTAGTAATGTCTGCCACATAACCAGAGAAATTTGCATATACAGACAGCGCTGGCTCTTCGGCTGTAAATGGGGATGAACACTGAATCCTAGAGTCGGATACGACTGGTTTTCGAGAAGGGGGACCTTTACCTTATCACCCCGAAATTGGCAGGATTCTGTACCTACCCCTCATTTGTCTGTTTGGGGGAAACATCTTATTCTTTGCTTAAAGCTTTCCCCCCAAATTTTTAAATTTTATTTTTGGTTTTTCTAATTTAATTTAATTTTCGCCCCTGTATGCCGCCCAATCAGAAAACCCTACTCAGGGCGGCTCACATGATAATTAAACAATATACACAGTAAATACAGAATAATACAATAATAACCTTCTGAGAACCATCCTCTTCTATGTAGGTAATGACGTTTCAGCCACATATTGAGTGGCATTCAGGAGTTTATTTCATGCCCTCAAGTTGCCAACCGTATGGACGAGCGATCCCCAAAATGTCCATTATAGCTCTGCTCAGCTCAAGTCTGTGGTTTATTTTAGGAAGTCAATCCATCTTGTATTGGTCTCCCTCTTTCCCTGCTGCTTTCAACATTTCCTAGTGGCATATCCTTTCCCCTGACAAGTCATATCCTCTCATGATGTGCCCAAACCATGACCATCTCCGTTTGATTATTTTTGCCTCCACTGATAGTTCAGGCTGGATTTGCTCCAGGAACGTTTGTTCGCTTTGCTGGTGGTCCAGGGTATCCACAAAGCTCTCCTCCATCACTGTATTTCCAAAGAACATGTTTACTATTTGCACATATAATGAGTGAGCCCGTAATTGTCCCACAGAAAGAAATTGAAATCAACACTCTAGATTCCACTGACTTCCATGAAACAGGTGTTTGTGGGGCGACTTTGGCAAGGGTTTGTTTGCTTATTTATTTAGATTTATATCACCGCCCACTTGCCGAGGTTATCTTGAAGCCACATACATGAACCATCTCCACCCTTTGTGGGATTTTCGGAAAATCAAAATCAATAGGTACAAGCCTTGAAATGCGCAGTTTTTCCAGATGGGCTCCAATGATGACCATTTCTTTCTGTTGTTTCCTCTGGAGTAGAAAGCTTAAACTTGGTGCCCAATGTACACGATATCAACATTGTAGTCTTATGCCAGTCAAGCTACAATTGTAGGTCTACTAGATTGCCCACTCCGGGATCTGTTGGGTGGGCAACGATGAGAAGATCTACCTGGGAGTAAACTGAGAGTGGCTTATTCCCGAGCGGTGTCTTTTTGTGTGTCCCGATCAATCCCTGGACTGCCAAAACGAAGACACTTTTCTTGGCTTTGTCATCAGCCAAACTTAAGTCTTCATGGTGTCTTGTCTCTGGCAACAATCAGCAGACCAGCAAATGAGCTGTGTCTGATGATACAAACAGTTTCACTTTGAGCAAGACTTTACATCTACCAAAGATATTTTGCACACATGCAGTTTAAATTAAAATTTGCATTCCCCAAGCCTGGAACGTTAAATCACATTGGTTTGCATTTTCTGCACCCGGAATGCAGATAATAAAGAAAGAAACCTGTGAAGACAATATGACGGATTGGTTGGGGAAAGGATCCTTTTGCTTCCTACCAGTCTTAGTGGATGTTTTCATTCATGTGCAAAAGAAGAGAACGAGTCTCCTTGAAGATTGTGGTGTTTTTGAACCACAATCGGGCACTGTGGTCACGGCAGCATTGTGCTGTCGGCTAATCTTTCTCGCACTAGGTTGGGCGAAGGGAACTGCAGAATGAACTCACCAAAAGGTGCCTTTTGGCGGTTTCACGTCCGGACTAGACACGGAAGAATTAAGGAGATGCACAAAAGTGCTCAAGGATATTTCCAGTGTGTTTCTGGGCAAAAGGTTCTTTCATCGGCGCTTGTAACAAAGCCGATGTCCCGCTTGCCTTTCACGGCCCCCATCAATGGGTGCTCGCAGACGGCGAACTTGGTAGCTGGAGATACCCCGGCAACGGTTACCGTGAGACCCCCATTGACAAAATGGCTGCTGGAACAGCACGTGGAAGGACCACTTCAGGAACCAATTTCCTCTGATACAAAAAAGAAGAGGGGTTGCTATTCCAACCAGCCCCCCTTTTTTCTTTGGGTGGGGGGCTCTAACTGGAATGGGTTGGGGGGTGGGCAGAGGTTGGGGGCAGGGGAGGCCCTCCTGGGCCCCACTGTATTCATTTCTCTTGGCTTGACCTCCTGGGGTCTGGTGGGGGGGGGCACGGGGAGCAAGAACAGCTGCTGGCAGGGTCCGGAGCCTTTGAAGAAGCTGGAGGTCGTGACCCCGAAGGCCCCTTCCTCTCCCCTGTTCCAGGAGGTCTCGAGTCAATCAGGGGGAAGGGGAGTTGAAAGGGATGGTGGGTGGGTGGGTTTCGAAGTCGGGGGAGGCGGCTGGGCTTTGCCTCTTCGAGCCATTTGTCAGTTGATGAATGAAACAGGAAAGGACAAATGTAAGAAATGGGGAGAGAGAAATATATATATATAAGGAAAGATTACTTCCACTTTAGTGGACTGCTGAGCTCATCTTACATTCCAGAGATGAGGAGAGGGGGAAGGAGAGGAGGAGGGACATTTTTTAAACATACCCATAATTAAGAGCCTTCTTTGCACACCCGGCTCCATCCAGACCCAATGGCGGGAGCAAATCAGGACCCTCCCCCCCCCTTTAAAGAGTGCATGTGGCCAAAGCGATTTCCATAAATAAGCAAGGTCAAGAAGTCCTTTTGAACCAATCTTGGGATCTCTGGAGCATTAGCCCAGGCCTGGTTGGGGCAGGGAGAGAGATGCTCCAGAATGGTTTCTCTCTCTCTCTCTCTCTCTCTCTCTCTCTCTCTCTCTCTCTCTCTCTCTCTCTCTCTCTCTCTCTCTCTCTGTGAGAGAGTATAAAGCAGGGATTCTCAACCTGAAGCCTGTGCGGTGGATGTGGCCCATGGTGCCATTTTATGTGCTACCACCGCTGCCCACACCAAGAAGTGCCGTGGGGTGGAGGAAGAGCAAAATAGCTGCCTGCCCCCCTGAAGCTGTCTGAGTGAGCATAACCTGGCCCCTGGCTTTAAAAAGTTGAGAACTGGTGTAAAGTATCTGTTACATCTGACAGAATTGGTTCACATCTACTTTCCCGGGACTTGCTAAAGCCATCAAGCCACATGTTGAAACATGGACGGTTTTGGGCTTCCCATGAATCAATCTGGAAATGCCAAAACCTTGGGTGGTCCAGATTTTCAGAAGGGATTCTACAGTGATGACGAACCTCGGCACTCCAGATGTTCTTGAACTTCAGTTCCCAGAAGCCCTGATCAGCAGGAGTGCTGCCTTGGGCTTCTGGGAGTTGAAGTCCCAAGAAGACCTTGAGTGCCAAGGGTTGGCCATCATATTCCCTTCTGGAGACAAGGAGTGTAATGTTTAACTGGAGAAAGGTGAAGAGATGGCCCTGAAGGATGAGTGTGATGTCTCCTAAGAGAGTTTTAGCTTGGAGTCTTCTCCATCAGCCCAAGGCAGCATGGAAAATAGCCCATCTTGAGGGTTTCATCTTGAGAAGGTAACTCAAGTACAGCGGTTCTCCTCTATGTCTTCTACAGATGGTTCGGTCTTCAACTCCCAGAAGCCCAACAGCCGCCCTGGCCAGGGTTTGGGGCTGATAGTTGAAGTCCCAAGTCACATGGAAGGCCAAAGATTGAGGGCCATTACTCCCAAAAGACCCCTCCATTTAGGAGACAAAACATCACTGAAAGGACTATTTCAACCTTTCCAGGTAGACCTTTCCATGTAGAATATTGTTGATGAGCAAGGCTGAACAAGAGGATGTTGGCCCTTCTCAGAACGTATGTCTGAGGGCATGTGCTCAGTAGTGGTCTTGAAGCTCAGGTCCCCTGGGTTTTCTCAGTAAGGTCGCCCTTGCTCGAAAGCCAGTTGTATCTGACTCTAGGGTTCAGTGCTCATCTCTGTTTATAGCACTTGCAGACGTTTACGAGGCAGGCATGCCTCAACACCTGAGTCCACGGAACACTGTTTACCTTCCCACCCAAGTGGTCTCTATCTACTTGCAATTTCTTGTTTTCAAACTGCTAGGTTGGCAGGAGCTGGGGCAGAGGCAGGAGCTCACTTTGTCCTGCAGTACCCGGGAATCGAACTCCGACCTTCAAGTCAGCGAGTTCAGTGTGTTAACCACTTGAGCCACCTCAGTCCTAAAAGAAGATAGTTAGGCAGCCACAATTAGCTTTCTTTGTTCCTATTTCTTATTCTGGCATTTGATGCAGTCGCCATGTGTGGAGTTCAGATTTAGAGCCTTTTTACACTTAGCAAAAACATACACCTGCCTGGTATAGAAACGTCACATTCCGTTAAAAATTCACCTGTGAATACTCAACATTTGTTTCTATTCCCCAGAATTAAAATGCAAGCGTTTGGCCCTGAAATTCCAACCATGTTGCCTTTTGGATAGGAGATATTCAATGTAAACGGGATGGGAGCTTTATCATGTGCCAGCATCTGACGTAGCAATTGTGAAACCTGATAGAATGGTAAGAAACAGTTACTACATAACAGCGTAAAAAGGAAAATGGCAGACAAGAAAGAGCAGTGTAATTAATGACAAAGCTTCCCATCTTTCAAAAGGGCCCTTTATATCACTTAATTTAGTACAATCTCCCAAACTGGCCAGTCTAGGACACTTTATGGCAGGGGTTATCAACCTACGGCCTGCGGGCCGACCTCGGCCTGTGGCACCATTTCATGCGGCCACCGTCGACACCACCGCGGAACCAGAAGGGGAAGCAGTGGATGCATTTTATGCTAGCATTTACATTGTGTGTGGAGGGGAGCATCATTCCGGCCCACTCAGCTGTCTGAGGGGGCATGGCCTGGCCCACGGCTTAACAAGGTTGAGAACCCCAGCTTTATGGACACTTCATAATTAACAGAGATGGTAGAAAGAAACCAGAGCTTGCAAAGTTGACTCTGTCGAACCTTCTTACTAGCACTTTCTGAACTTGCCCATAAACATTACAGTAGCTAGGAAAGCAACACATTTCCCAATGAACTCTATAGTTTTGCAGGTTAATCTTTGTCGTAACACAAAAGATTTGGGATTGGTTCAGAATGGCCAATTTGACCAAAATGGGCAATTAAGAGCGGCTGACTTGACAAAAGACCTGCTCCTCGATTGTCAATAGGCACTATCCAACCGCATGGATTTTTTTTTTAAAAAAAGAGCTTATTGGTTGAAGGTGGTGGTGCAGATTATCACACTGAACACCCACATGTTTTATAACTGCATGGAAAACACATTCGCTCACACAGGCCAAACAAAAATATCAGAATTGGATGCAAACAAATAGAACAATTTGCCGGTGAAAGAGCAGCACCTTTCGGGAGCCAGCTGGCGGTCGGAAGCATTTTCCAGAGCATCGTATCAAGCAATGCTTTCCTCCAAGAATATCTCTTAGAAACCATCAGGTAAGGCTTATGACCATCATAGAAGCTGGCCCTTGACTCTCCAGTTCTCAGAGTCATGCTTCTTAATAAAATGGCTTAATCTGTCTTTTTTGGGTGTTGAGGAGACTAGGCCCATCCCTTATAAACTGGTTTTCAAACCCATTTCCCATAAGGGACAGCTAACAGCAGCTTTTCATGCACCTTGGATCATTTTCTCACTATTCCTGGACTGTTCAAACTGGAAATACCGAGCAAGTTCAGTATCCATGGTTTCAATTATTGGTAGTTCTAAAATTGTCTGTTTAAAAACCCTGAAACACCTAATATACAGGGTATCTCAAAAGTCACTACACATAGAATTTAAAATATTGTCTACATGTTGGCCACCTCTTTTTACACACACACACGAAGTCTTTTCGCCCCCTCAAAACGAAAAAGTTCCAAGATATCTGTTCTGCAATTGTTCCTATCTATAACTATCTCTGGGACACCCTGTTCTATGTATTTTATGGCACATTACCAGAGCTAGCCACTAGAGGCCACTGTGCAATAAATGGGGGTTGGTGTTATCCATGGTTTCAGGTATCCACAGTAGGTATCTGGCATGTATTCCCCATGGATTGGGGGATTTATTTATTCAGATTTATATTGCCGCCTACTCACTGAGGCGACTCAGGGCGGCTTACAGTCAAAACAGCAACAGTACAATAAAAATTATAAAATATAACCTCACAAAATACAACCAAACCAGAAGACAGACTAACTCCCCTCAGGCCGTTGTTGTGGGCCCTGAGGAGGGATGGCGTGTACTTTCTAATAATTCCCTCTAGTCACATGATCGTCCACAGTACAATGACAGATGAGACTTTGAGATGTATGGATTTGATTGGCACTTTTATGGGGAAAGAAGAAAATGCAAAGTACTTGCTGAATACATGTCTTTAAATAGCCTTGAAAAAGATATTTTAGACTGCGACTCCTGCTGGCTGATGATTTCTGGGAACTCCAGTCCAAATGAAAGGGTAATTTTTTAATAGCTTTTGCAATAAATACACAAATGTTCTGTTTAAATCATTTGCCTCTTAGGTATTTTAACTTTTTAAAAATGAACAGCAGAGCTTGAACACTAAACAACACCAGTGGGTGTCTTTCCCGTAAAATAGCAGTTAGTCTTATGCACCAGAATAGGCAAAGACCCTTGGCAGCAGTTAAAGTTAATGGATCTTCTCTGGATGCTGTATGGTTAGTTGGTTGATCTGTCTGTCTGTCTGTCTATCCATCCATCCATTTATCTATCTATCTATCTATCTATCTTTGCCTGCCTGCCTGCCTGTCTCTCTCCATCCATCTATCCATCCATCCATCTATCTATCTATCTATCTATCTATCTATCTATCTATCTATCTATCTATCTATCTATCTATCTATCTATCTATCTATCTATCTATCTATCTATCTATCTATCTTTGCCTGCCTCTCTCCATCCATCCATCCATCCATCCATCCATCCATCCATCCATCCATCCATCTATCTATCTATCTATCTATCTATCTATCTATCTATCTTTGCCTGCCTGCCTGCCTATCTCCATCCATCCATCCATCTTATCTAGCCATCTATCTGGTCCATGAAAGCTACGATTAAAATACAGACGTTAATCTTTAAGGTGCCGCAACATTGTGTGTCTGTGTTTTGTTTCCAATCTGTTATGCTTGGACAGACTAACAAAGCGACCACTTCAAAAACCTTCCAGTACGTCTCCAAACATTGTTGTTACGTGCCATCAAGTTTCATGTTTCAATCAATCATTTTATTACGGTCAGCAACCAGCACAGTATAATAAAAGGGTTTTATTTTAAAAAACTAAGTGCATAAGATAAAAGTTGAAATGTACTACCCACAGACATATCTACTTGAGTTAAAGTGAAATAAAATAAAATCAGTTCTTAAAACTGGTACTAGATTTGGAACCAGGTAATGGAACAGTTGAAGTAACCACACTTCTTTGTGTATAACAACAACAACAACAACAACAACAACTGTCGGATTCAAGGTGTTCATGTTATCATATAAGGCCCTGCATGGTTTGGGACCTTGCTATCTGTTGGAGCCTCTCTTCCTTGAAACAACTCTCTGCATTACCCGTTCATCACAGTGGGCATGGTGCCATGGTGATGAATGGGTAATGTAGGGAGTTATTCCGAAGGAGAAACACCTAGCATCGCTAAAAATCTGACATTCGTTTAAAAGGTATTGTTGTAAACCTGAGGATAAAAGTAGCTACATGCAAACGCACAGAAAGGATACAATAAGTTCCAAACAGTATAAATTGGTAGGATTTAAAATAGGATTAAAATGGAGAAGCAGAATTCATTCTAGCTGGTGTTTCACCGGTCGCCCATGTAGATGGTTCTCTCTAACGCTCCTTACCTTTGTTGTCTTCCAAGCAAATCTGGCAACCGGGGTAGTCAATTCAGTGGTTTTATTTGAGAGCATGGTTCTGAACATAAACACCTTGCATGTCTCTGTTTTTGTGTCATAAGACTGGAGAGCTCGTGGGCTGCATCCGGCCCGCGGGCTACAGATTGAGAATCCCTGGGTTAGAGGGTTTAACGAGGACTGGGAAGGATTCTCACAGGTGACCTTCTCTGACCAACCTCACATTGGGTTAATGGCAAAGAAAAACTGTATCCTTCATATACTGCATGGGTACTCTTTGGAGTTGAAAAGAGGATAGAACTGTCACAAATTCATATGGGCCACGTGTGGCCAGGAAGACCCTTCTGTATCATCCGGTCTGATTTCCAGGGACGACCACAGGAATTAACACAAGTCTTTGAAGGCATTATGAGTCGGGTTTTTTATGGGCCATTCATGTTGTCTCGCATGTATAAAACATGCGCCAACGCTCACACACAAGCATGCCTTATTTTATTGGATGTCTCGCAGCAGGAAGTCCTCTTTGCCGACTTCCAGCCCTTCCATCCTGCCATTGATCCCCTGGTGCTGAACTCCCGTGGATTTCGCCCAGCAT
Organism: Furcifer pardalis; assembly: GCA_030440675.1. Taxonomy (NCBI): domain Eukaryota; kingdom Metazoa; phylum Chordata; class Lepidosauria; order Squamata; family Chamaeleonidae; genus Furcifer; species Furcifer pardalis. The sequence goes on from CP126898.1 coordinate 8,253,544, forward strand.
GGGAGGAGGAAAAGAGGATATCAAGCCTGGCAGGCCGGGACAAAGGAAGTGCTAATCAAGCGCATGACAGTGGGGGCCATGGGCCTCTCTCCACTGGGCCTTGATGTGCGGAGACATCTGCTAGAGAGCAGAGGAGGGAGGCCGGAAAGGGGCCTTTCCTGTGTGGCAGCCTCTACCATGGCTTCTGAAGGAAATAGGAAACATTAGGTTGGCAGGAACTGAGACAGAGACGGGAACTCACTCCGTCGTAAATGGGGGTCTGTAAATGGGGGTCTGTAAATCAGGGATTCTCAACCTGCAGCCTGTGGGCTAGATGCGCCGTACCGCACCATTTCATGTGGTACCCCACTGCCTTCACACCAGGAAGTCCCATGTGGTGAAGGAAGGGCAAAATGGCCATCCGACCCCCGAAGTTGTCTGAGGGGGCATTACCCGGCCCCTGACTTTAAAAGGTTGAGAACTGCTCTAAATGCTGACCTGCCGAACTTCCAGTCTTCAAGTTCAACATCTTAACCACTAAGCCATCTCGGTGTCTCATACAAAAAAACCATCAATGAATTCCCATAATCTCTTTAAGATTATTATCTAAATCCGAGTTTCCAATTAATTTCCAATAAATTTGAACTAATAATAATTAATAGCTGGGTTTTCCTGGGAGGAAACCAGAAATCAGACCCAATAGTTGCTGAAGCAAGCCAAATTATTACGAGCCCCAAAGAGGAAACACAGACCCCTTGCTAAAAAAAATAAAAGAAAGAAAAGGACACAATATACAATTACAGCGTTCATTTATAGGCAATTTACACAAATGAAACATTTTACTTTTATCGGTCCAAAGGCAATTTAGCAAAGGCAATCAGTTGGGTTAATTATCTACCAAAAAAAATCACATTATTAGATACCGGTATATTGTTTCATTAAAAGAATTCGGAATATCTAGAGTACCCTAAAACTTACAGAAAGCAGAGTTCTTTAGCAACTCAACTTCCACATTAAAGGGGTCTACTGTTGTCCGTACTTAACACCTCTAATAAATAAGCAATCCGGAGGTCGGGGTGTTTAGGCCTTTCATTTCCCCAGATTTGAATTTGTCACAAAGAAATGCCTAATGGGTTACTCAAGAAGACAATTTGTACAGCTATTGAATTGAAGTACGGTAAATACTTGCTGTAGACATGTGTCCATAGCAATTAATTGTGTGTTTGTGCTTGCATGAATTTTTAGTGAGAGAGTTCATCTTACAAGACCATTGATCTATCCAGGACACCCCTTTGGGTACCAATGCTGCATCACACACACAAAATAAAGATTGTCTGCTACTTGGTCTAATCCATGTGTTCTGTACTAAATCAAGTGTGCGGAATCAAAATCTGAAGTCTGATTCTGCCTAGGACGTCAGGATCTTAAGTAAGCAAATCTCACCCTCTTGGTTAGGTTTTTGCATTGATCACATGGGGTATATTCACCACAAATGTAGCAAAAATGTTTTTACTGTGTTTTAAGTCTTTTTAAAGTTTGTTAGCTGCCCTGGATCTTTGTGAGGAGGGCGGCATAAAAGTTTGATTAAAATAAAATAAAACAGACTCTACTATGGGTCTAGCTGTACTATCCAATAAGGTGATTTTGCACTAGAGACAAGCCCTTGGTTCATCTTGCCTTATATACCTGTTTCTGATGTCTGCTCACTGATTTGCCCAGACATACCTGGCCGCTGCTGGAACATGCATGCCGTCCAGGGATGTGATTCAGCTGAGGCGGCAGCAGGCATAGGAGTAGCTGCAACTGTTATTATGTCCCCATGTAAAAATACATTGCCCAATTCCTGACCATTTGAACAGCTATAGCATGCCTTAAAATCTGTACATGATAAGCAAATTCTGAGTTCAGATTTGGAATCAGCACACTCGATATGTAAATCACATGTGTTATTCCCAATAGCAAAATTATTATGCTGTGTAATTAATGCCCACTTAATGATCACTCTCCAAAGTGCTCTGTTTGGGCCCAATCCACCCCGCTGGAGAAGGCATGAGAGTAAAGGCATCTCTCTTTTCTATGTGTATCCCCCACATGTTTCCTTTTTCCCCGTTTCTGCTACCAACCGAATAAAAATTTATCCCTTCATTCCAGAAACACAGAAACTTCCAGGAGTTTTACCAGTTTAAAAATAAATCACTCAACACTTCAAATGGTTGCATGTAGTGAATTCATGTTAAATAAATTGTGCATGTCGGCATCACTAGCCCAGCTTGAAAAATCTCAGAGTAAAAATTGCCAATCATGTAGTATATAGACCTTGCAAGCAACATTATACCAGTTCAAAAACAAATTAAGAGCATGGCCAATGTCCACATTTGCTCTGGGGAGGAGACAAGAAGGATCTCGCCAAAATGTTCCTTTTGTCAAGAAAAATCTACCCAATCTCTTTAAGAATGAGTTTGAAACAGGCGAACTTTGTATGCACACACGTCCCACCAATAAAAGATGTTTCTTTACCTCCTTTGGGGTGTTGTAAAAGTACCTTAAGCATCATAGGAAGCTGTCTGGTGCAGAAGAGAAGTCAATTCCCCAATGGACTGACTTAGTCTTCTTGGAATTTAAGTCCCCCTGTGGGGTGTGGGCTCCACATTGGGAAACACCGCCTTAAAATGTGTCCCTTGGGCTAAAAGGAACTAATTCTCCTGTCGCTGGAGAGCTCAGAGAGGATTCCGTCCTCTACATGAACATAACGTAAAGGTCACCCTTGCTCAAAAGCCAGTCGTATTCGACTCTAGGGTCCAGTGCTCATCTCTGTTTATAGCCGAAGGGCCAGGGCTGTCTGCATTTGTAGGCATTTCTGTGGACATGTGGCAGGAGTGCCTAGACACTAGAGTGCATGGAACACTTTACCTTCCCACCAAAGTGGTCCCTATTTATTTATTTGCAATTCCTTGCTTTCAAACTGCTAGGTTGGCAGGAGCTGGGACAGAGACGGGAGCGCATTCCATGATGCAGTACTCGGGTTTTGAACTGCTGACCTTCTGCCTTCCAGTCTTAACATGAGCTGCTACACATAAAACCAGTGGTGTGCTGGCCCACAGGGATACAGGGACTCATCCTGGTGGACCCCACAACTGGCGCCCCCAGAGGCAAGCATACGCAAAAATTTGCATCAGAACATTTGCGTCAATGCTACTAATACAACATCAAGTTGATACTATTTGTATAGAAATATCTGGTTTTATGGTCTAGTAATATTGAGATTTGGCCTAACGCTGTACGAAGACTGAACTATTCATCTAACTATTCATGTATTTATTAAATTCATATTCCATCTTTTTACCATACTCAAGGCTCAAAGTAACTTGCCATTCTCTTCCTTTCTATACAAATCGTATCCACGCTTTCCTCAACTGTCAGACGGTCTGAGGAAGTGGACTTTATCCACGAATGCTGACATTAAGATATAACTGTTAAAAGTGCTACAGCTTCTTTGTTTTGTTTTGTTTATACTCTATGCCTGAAACACAGACTAACACGGCTACTATTAAAAAAATATATCAATACATACAGTACAGGTATGTACGCATTTCTATGGTAAATTACCAGAACTGGCCACAAGAGGCCACTGCCTCCAATGTCTAATATTGTACAGTATTCTCTGTTATCCATGGTTTCAGGTATCACCATTAAGTCTCTGAATGTATTCTCCGCAGACACAGGGGGGTGACCTGTATTACAGGTTAAGATAGTTATTGTGCTTTTATTGTACTTATAATATGTATTTATATATATTTTAGGGGCTGCAGTGGCTAAGAAGTTCGCCTTGTTAGCTGGAAGGCTGGCAAGTCGGCAGTTTGAGACCCGGGTACTGCATGACGGATTGAGTGCCTGTCTCTGTCCCAGCTCTTGGGGACATGAAAGGTGCCTCATTTGGGCATTCCCTGAGCGGAATTTCTTCTGCAAAAATCCTTTCAACCCAGAATAATTTCTGACATGAAATAATGATGATGATGATTAATTGTACTGTATTATTTTTGACTGTGATTGTATGATTTTTTAATCTGTATTGTTGCTGATGCTTTTTAATGTCAAACCGTCCTGGGCCACCTTGGTGAGGGCAGTATACAAATAAATAAATAAATGATCATGCTGTGAACTGCCCAAAGAGTGCTATGCACTACGGGGAGGCATATCATTGAAACAAACAAACTTTGTATTGATTCTTGATATGGTCTATTGTTTTTTTTAAAGACAGTGTCAATGCCTTTTTATACTTGCACAGAACCAGTTTATCTATGACAGCTGCCGGTGGGATGTAGTGAAGATAATTGTGGTTCGATTACTTGCCCAGCCATGAAAACTCATGGGTGTGGTCTCAGCAGCGCATCACTCTGTGAATACCTGAAATACCTTGCAAACCTTCTCAGGCATGCTTTAAGTTGGAAGCAACAGTTGCACATACCACTGTTATTGAGAAACATTGTGTGTGTTTTAACTGAGCCTCCTCGAAGATTGTGTTTTTGAACCACAATTGGGCGTGCCCTGGTCATGGCAACCTTGTGTTGCTGGCTAATCTTTCTCACACTAGGTCAGGCGGAAGGAACTCACCAAAAGGTGCCTTCATTGGGGCAGTCTGGCCTGGACATGGAAGCAGAACTGCAGAAAAAGAACTACAGTATATCAGTTAACCCAATTCCATTGAAATCCCTCATAATTTGCAGCCCCTTCGTGTGCGTTTACTCAGGAGCACCGCTGGATCCACAAGGTTTCCTTCCAAAGAAATTTTCATTATAGTCTAATGCACCTAATGCAAGAGTTCTCAACCTTTTTAAGCTGGGGGCCGAGTCATACTTCTTCAGACAGCTTCAGGGACTGGACAGCTATTTTGTCCTTCCTCTACCACATGGCACTTCTGGGTATGGTGGAGCTGGTGGTGGGCCACATGAAATTGTGTCATGGGCCGCATCTGGCCCATAGGTCACAGGTTGAGAATCCCTGATATAACGTATCTGCCCTGGCAAAGGAATCAATTGAAACAACTTTTCAGCAAGCCAGGCTACCCTGGGGCCTTTTGTTTTGGTTGGCCCGGGTTCTAGGGAAAGGCGGAAATCAGAGAGGCCTGAGGCCCGATCTGAAAGGCAGGCTCCCAACCGTCTGAATTTCACTTTTAAACAGCTGCATTTGGCAACGGCTTTGGCAGTTTCGAGGTGACGAGAGAGAAAGGCCGCCAGATGTATTCCAGGAGTCTTGAACCCCCAAGTTGCCCGCGTATAAATTTGCAGACATCCAAAGCAAGTGACGACAACATGCAGAGGGACGTTTCCAAATCTACAGCATTCTCACGCATGTCTTGCACCTAAGAATGCCAACCAGCTTTTCATGATTTGTTGGGGCAGAGAATTCACATGGACACATCCCTGTCGATGAGGAAGAAATGAAACAGAGGAATACCAACTGGAGGCTAGGAGGCGTTGTAGAGAACTTCTATGGCAGGCTGTTCTCACTCTAGGCTGGGTCATGCATAATCAGGTAATTTGACTTCTAGAGATGTATGGTGTCAGCGCTCAAGAGTTTGATTCCCCACTGTGCCCTTATAAGACAGGACCACCTGTGTGGATTTGGACAAACTACAGAGCCACGGTATACCCAGAATTGACTCAACAGCATGGAATTATGGTGAGGATATCAGTGACTAATCTCTATCTTAAAAAGAAACCTTGAAAATTGTTGCCACAAGTCAGAACTGACTGGATGATACACCAAATTATTAGGGCACTGCAAAGTAGTAGAGCATTTTGAGTCTGTCAGAGAATCCCACAAAAGCTTGACATTTGACAGAACTTGCTAATTGTGCAGTTGCTAGCAAGGAACTTGACCAAAAGAAGACCCTCCGCAGCCAACCAACTCAATAAACCAGACGCCGAGGGCACGCCAACTGCTGTTGTAAAGAGCCCTGCAGTCTAGCTGTCAAGTTTGGTCCATCTGTAGACGCAGCTGTTGGTTTCATGTTGAAGGAGAGAAACCGTTTCCGGTGCGGTATTGCAGCCAGAAAGAGAGGCCAAGACAATATCATCGGAGGCCTGGCAGGACTTGGGTAAATTCCTCTGAATAGTTGGCTGGGGATGAAAAGTGTTACGAGAGGAGAACTCCCTTGATAGTGAGAATTGCTCAAAGCCTGCCCAGGTAATGTAACAGCTTTAATCAAAGAGTGGATGGTTGTCAGAGGAAGTGCCATGCCACAAAGGTGTTGGCTAGCAGTCCGGAACGGTCCTCCATTCTGGAACTGCAGGTCAGCTCAATGCATTTGGGTACTTGGGCAGGACACCTAGCCAGTGCATTCCTTTAACGTGGCCAACTTCGACATGAGCCCAGCCAGCTGTGTCATCATATTTTACATAGCTAAAGGAGCATCAGAATCACGGGCCTCAGTTCCCCACATGCCACCGGACCCTGCTACGGTAGTGGTAGGACTTCCCAATGCCGAGAGCCTGCTAAAATCTTGACGGACATGATGCATCGGTCCACTACATCAAACTAGACATGTGAAGTACGGATCAACCAAGTAATGCCAGTAACACGGCCTGGATCTTCAGCATGTCCACTCATGAAAATTCAAACATGTGCTCATTAAATGTCAGCAAAAAGCTGCTGCGAGTTATGCTGTTTGCCTTCCGCAGGCATAACTACGCAACGTAATTTTGTCCAGCATTATCATCCTCAGATACTGGCTTTAAATTGCCTAGAACTGGTTTGCCAATTATGAATGGGACTTTCAACCCTACAACCAAGTCATTTTTAAACATGTGATCTCAACTGATCTTGAAATATAAAGAAGACTGGTCCTTGGTAGTACTCAGACAGGAGACCACCAGGGAATACTCAAGGTCTCCAGGTAAGGCTAGGAATAAATCCTGCTTGAAATTCTGGATAACTGCAGTCAGAGTTGACAATAGGAGGCTACGTGGACCTGACACATGGTAAAGCAACGCCCTGGGTTTCTATCCAAAAGGTTCCTTCTCTCAACAACTGACCAAGCTCTTAACTGTATTGCTCAGTTGTCATCCATGAAAGCCAAACACAAAACAGCAGCACAGCCATATGACCTGGTAGGACACAGCTGACTAACAAGTTTAGTGTCCAGTGTCACAGTGGTGCTCAAGTAAGTTGCAGGCAAGTGACTCTGCACACTTATTTAGAAAGGGCCACCACAGATGCAAATTAAACCTTGTTTTGCTTTTTGGTTATACCATAGGCAAGACTAACCTTTTGTGATATAAATCTGTTTATATTATAAGCTCCATGCAGGACTTGGTCCCAAACTGTGTGTGTACTGGCAGAATATGTATGTACTTCATTTGGTAAAATGTTTAAGAGAAGCACTTGTTCTAAGCTATAGAAAGAAGTACAACAACCAGTACGTTATCTTTTCTTTCGGTTTCTCTTAGAATATAGCAAATCTTTCCCTCCCTGAAATATTACTTTCAAAAACTGACTTTATTCCAAAACAATTAAGCCACACATTCCTAATGGGATGAAGGAAAAAAAGTTATATTAATTAAGTACCTGCAACAGGATTTAAAAATAAATGAATAGCATTGAACTAAAGATGTTTTAAGTAAAAATATAAAGCATCCTGTCTGCCAAGCCCCAGGTTTTTCTAGGCTTACACTATGACTGCTTCAAAACAGTTTCAAAGCCTACTTTTTCGTGCATTCACTCAAACCTTCAGAAACAATTATAAAAAATTAAGTTTTATTGCACTTTCGATTAAATTGTTTACACTGCAATTCACCATTTTCACTTCGTTTATGGAAAGGAGAAGAAATGGGCAAGGTAAGAAAAGGAAATGGTTTCTGAAAATGGACGAAAGCCTAACAGCCAACATAACTTCAACCAGTCTTATCATTTTCAATTCACCAGGCACCCAACTAACCAGGACAACTTAGCTTCCAAATTTATCTCAATGCCCATAAGGTGTCAGTGATTCTTAATGGCATTTACAGAAGAGATCCAGCTCATACGCTTCGGAAGAGAAATTGTACATGACAATTCCTTTACAATTTTAGAGCTCATCATGTTTTGTAGAGTCCATGCTTGGTTTAATGAAAATGCCTTCCATTGCCTTCCAGTAGTTGTGTTGATTAGGAGAAGGCATGCCGTGGACTTCTCGCTGGCCCCTGATCGGGTGACCATACTGTTCACCAGTTATTGAAAGGTATGCGTCTGTTCCTATGTGCTTGAAGCGTACTGCATCATCCCGTCTCCAGTATGTCCCACTGCACTGCACAGTCCATACATCTAAGTCATCTCCTTCTCCATCATCACCAAAGGCGCTTACTTCCTGTTAGACCCAGAGAAAAGGGGAGATAACAGTTTATATATATATTTATAGAGACATCAATCCAGGAGAGTGGGCAAGATATGAGTATTGTGTACTCATTTTGATATCATAATAGTTACAACAACTTAAACCAGGGGCGTGCAAACTACAGCCCATGGGCCGGATACAACCCTGACACCAAATCATCCGGCATATTCCTGAGAATGCACACTCTGGGCAGTTCACAAGTTAATTAACATCTTGTCCCCAACATGCTGGGCACTCATTTTACTGACCTCAGAAAGATGGAAGGCTGAGTCAACCTTGAGCCCTGGTCGGATCAAACTTGCAACCTTTTGGTTGCAGTACAGTTGTTTAACCACTGCTCCAACTAGACCAAGGCAAAGCTTTGCATGAGGATGCCAAAGTTAGAGGACACAGAGAAAGCATCCTTCATTACACTTCAGAAATGTCCTTGGTTTACCACCAAAGGAAAAGAAGGCAACAGATCAAGCCTCTGGGGCAGATGAGGTGCAGTCATCCAAATGTGCTGAACTATAGACCCCACTGTCTCCAACTAACATGACCACAGCCAAAGCGGATGGGGAATCTAACAGTCATACTTGAAAACATCTGGAAAGCACCAGGTTGGAAAAGGCTATTCTAATTCAACATAACAGTCAATTAAAATTCACATTTGTCTAAATTTGCTAGATCTGAAATGACTTGAATACAGAGTGTGAAGGAGAGATTAATTTTACCTGGTTATTGGAGAGTGGTGATGGGAAGTGGTGGGTGTGTAGGTTTTTCCCTGTATTAACATGGGTAAGGCGTAACACTTGCCCACACTTTATTGGCATTCCTCGCTGACATGACCCGTCAGTTTTCCCTCTGATCCGCCAATAACTATTAGCATCATCTGAAACTTCCACTCCGGTTACTGACTGTTGTCCACTTCCTGTTTATAAAACAAAGTAATACAGTAGCATAAAGCAAAGCTTGCTTTGTAACTGTAACAAATGTGGCTGTGCCACTTGTATGTTCTTCCTTTTTTAAGAACAGTTTTCAATTTTTAATAAGGGAAATCCCCCTGGCTGGAAAATCTCTCATGCGTTCTACTTAGAGGGACAACTCTGACAGGCCCGCGGGCTATACGGGATACAAAATAAACAAAGCACATGTGCTGGAAAAACGGTATAGATTTTTATATAGAATTAATTTAAGCAGTCTACCTACACATATGAGATGGCACACACACACACACAAAACCAGGGTTGTTGTTTAGTGCCCTGTTACTGGTGAGTTACCTTAAGCCTCTGGCTTGTCACTGTAGGAATCAGGGTGCTGAATTAAAGAGATTCTCTGATTTCATCTAGCAAAGTTCCTCTTACGTGTGGAAAGATTAAATGCACTTACAGTGCTAATACTAATCACAATAGCTAAAAACCAGACTTCCATGTTCAGACTGGGTGGGGATGGGACAACATGAAATGCCTATAGTTTTTTAGATGTATGTAAGGGTGACCTCTCCCAAAGCATTTCAATGATATCGTTAGTCAAACCAGGATGCTAAATTAGATAGACTTCCAGATATGATCCAGCATGTGCCTATGGTATTTACAAAGGATTAGATGTCAAAATATGACTGCTAACATCTCCACAGTCCCAAGCAGCCTATTTGTTAAGATCAATCATTGGCCAAAAATAGTGGAAGGGGAAGGATCTTTCTGTCCCATTAATGGACAAGATCTAGCCCCAACTGTTCTTGGACTTCCATTCCCAGAAGCCCAAGACCCTGTGAATCCACACAAATGGGTTTACTGCATGTACCAAGAACAGCTGGAGTGCCAAGGTTTGCCATCACTGATCTAGCCTAACTCTTCACACATTCTAATCTGGGGAGGGAAAAATGTCACTCTCTAGTCTAGATGCTAGACTGCAATCCCATCCAACCCTATCTAGTCTAGCCAACACCAATGGATGGTACAGGCTAATACTGTCTGGAGAATCACACTCATTAGCCACACTTTGCATAAAAGGAGTACATGAATAGACAAGGGAGGGAGCCCATAGATACAAGTGCCATAGGCATTTAAGCAAGACTAATTAAGTGGCCAACAGCTGAAAGGGTAAGAATAGATCGATCTTATTTAGCTCAGCTTCTCTCAGAATAACACTTGAGAGAAGAAACAGAAATAATACTCCCCGCCCCACTTCCTAATCCTAAATGCTGGTGAGTGAGAGTAGTAATGGAAGCATAGTCTGGATTACAATTCTTTTGGATTAGTAGAGGGTCTATATCTAAATCAGTGCCCCCCCCAAGGTAAAGGTTTCCCTTGCTCGAAAGCCAGTCGTATCCGACTCTAGGGTTCAGTGCTCATCTCTGTTTCAAAGCCGAAGAGCCAGCGCTGCCTGCTTCTGCAGACATTTCCGTGGTAATGTGGCAGACATGACTAGACACCGGAGCACGCGGAACACTGTTTACCTTCCCACTGGAGAGGTCCCTATTTATCTATTTGCAATCTCTTGCTTTCGGACTGCCAAGTTGGCAGGAGCTGGGACAGAGATGGGAGCTCATTCTGTCCTGTAGGACTTGGGAATTGAACTGCTGACCTGCCGCCTTCCAGTCAGCGTCTTAGGCACTTGAGTCACTGCAGTCCCTCAGGACTGGGCAACAAATTTACTTCACCCACTAGACAAATTAATCTTAATTAGTTTTACGTCTGGCCTAGACACGGAGGAAGAAGCAGTCTATCTCTTCCCTTCCTCTTAAGGGTTAAAGGTAAAGGTTTCCCTTGCTCGAAAGTCAGTCGTATCCGACTCTAGGGTTCAGTGCTCATCTCTGTTTCAAAGTCGAAGAACCAGCGCTGTCTGCTTCTCCAGACGTTTCAGTGGTCATGTGGCAGGCATGACTAGACACCAGAGTGCACAGAACGCTGTTACCTTCCCGCCGAAGTGGTCCCTATTTATCTACATGCAATTTCTTGCTTTCAGACTGCTAGGTTGGCAGGAGCTGTGACAAAGACGGGAGCTCATTCTGTCCTGCAGTACTCGGGAATCGAACTGCTGACCTTCCGCCTCCCAGTCAGCGTCTTAGCCACTTGAGCCACTGCAGTCCCTTTAGGGTTACCTTTCAGTTATTTTATTTATTTATTCATATTTATATTGCCGCCCATTTTATTTTATGTTTCCTACCCATCCGCCGCCCCCCTTCCGTTCGCCTGAGGCCCTGCCGTTCTCCTCACCGGATCCGTACTTGACCTCATGCGAGTGGAGCCGGACGTTGTGGCGGGTGTTGACCAGCTTCAGCACCGACCCGCAGGTGACAGCGCCCGCCTCCCCTGCTCCCGCCCGGCTGGAGCCCCACGACAAGAGGAGCAAAGGGAGAAGAAGCGGAGACCACCGGCGAGGAGGGAAAAGCCCGGCTGAGGAGGGCCCGCCGGCGCGACGCATCGCTGCCGCCTCAGAGACCGGACGCCTCAGCGCGCCGGCCCTCGCCTCAGGAAACCGTTTCCGGCGCCAGCCAATCAGCGGCCGCCAACGCCGCCCCGCGCGTCACGCGCCGCGCTCGGCTGACGAAGGAGGCGCTTCATTGGTCGGCCAGCCGCGGCCAAGGGGCCCAATCGGGTGCCGCGGCGTGGCCCGGCGCGCGCCCTTCCTCCTTTTCCCCCCTCCCTCTCGGGGAAAAGGGGGGGGGAGCCTGTGGGAGGGATGAACTGGAAGAGGAGGGGTGGAGTCAAAGAGGAAAGAAAGGGCGGCGCATTTCCTCAAGTTCACGGGTTCGAGACCCCACTATCTCCTATAAGATTTATAAGCATATAAATCGAACAATTTAAAAAAACAAACAAACCCATAAATTCTCCTATTGTTGAGAATTATAGGTGTTTCTCTCCCCTGCCTCCTTTTTTGTTGTTCAGTCGCACAGTCGATTCTGACCCTCTGTGACCCCCATGGACCAACTGTCCGCCAGGCACTCCTGTCCTCCACCATCCCCCTCAACTCACTCAGCTCTGTGCCCATTATCTCTACAATACCATCTCATCTTGGGCCGTCCCCTTCTTTTCCCCTCAACCCTTCCCAGCATCAAGGCTTTCTCAAGTGAGTCTTCTCTTCTCATTTGATGTCCAAAGTACTTTAGCTTCATCTTTACTATTTGACCTTCTAAGGAACAGTCAGGGTTAATTTTTTCCAAGATTGACCTATTTGTTCTCCTCGCTGCCCAGGAGACTCTCAAAACTCTCCTGCAGCACCACATCTCAAAGGCGTCTATTCTTCTGCGCTCAGCCTTCCTAATGGTCCAGCTCTCACAGCCATACATTGCCACAGGGAATACCATTGCTTTGACTATGCGAATCTTTGTTTGCAATTTAATGTCTCTACTTTTCACTATGCTCCCCAGGTTTCTCATCGCTTGCCTCCCAAGAATCAGTCGCCTAGAGTAGTACTGTATACTGCAGGACGGAATGAGCTCCCGTCTCTGTCCCAGCTCCTGCCAACCTAGCAGTTCAAAAGCAAGACATTGCAAGTAGATAAAAAGGGACCACTTCGGTGGGAAGGTAAACAGCGCTCCGTGCTCTAGTGGTGCCAGCAAGATGACCACGGAAACGTCTGGAGAAGCAGACAGCGCTGGCTCTTCGGCTATGAAACAGATGAGCACTTATCCCTAGAGTCGGATACGACTGGCTTTCGAGCAAGGGTGACCTTTACCTTTACGTATTTTACGGAAAAGACAATATGTTCCTGTGAAACCTTATGGTACTCTGATAATAATAATAATTTCGTGTCAGAAATTATTCTGGGTTGAAAAGGATTTTTGTGGAAGAAACTCTGCTCAATGAATGCCCAAACGATGTTCCTTTCATGTCCCCAAGAGGTGGGACAGAGAAGGACACTCAATCCGTCATGCAGTACCCGGGTCTCGAACTGCCAACTTGCTAGCCTTCTAGGTAACAAGGCAAGCTTCCTAACCACTGAACCACCGCAGCACCTTGGTGCCCTGATTAAACTGCTTTACTGCACCCATCATCATAATCCTTTATTATGATGAATCCTTTGTTATGAATCCTTTAATATGATGATTAGTCATCTGACCATATCAGGTTAAAATAAAATACATTAGATTAGGACTTTGAAATAGAGTGCTATGCTCCATGACGTCAGAGCCCTGATGAAGCAGTGTTTAAACTTCTGTAATGCAGCCAAAATATTGTCAGTTCTATCCTGACAGGAAACAAGGTTGACTCAACCTTCCATCCTTTCTGCTATCTGCTGAAAATGTTATGGAATTAATGGCAATTTAACCTGTTCTTACCTAGCAATCCTTTATCCTATATAAAAGATGTCTTGTCATCCTTTTTTCTTTCCAAGTGCTTAACAGATGTACTGCTGGTACACAACATTTATTGGAAGACGTGTAAGGCTCCTAATTAAAGCTTGCAGGTTTTTTTAAAAAAGGCTACAGTCTACCTGACTCTACAAAAATCCAAAATATTATTTAGTCATATCGTTGTTTTGTTTTCCCCACAATGGACTAAAGCAGGGGTTCTCAACCTTTTTCAAGCTGAGGGCCGGGTCACGCTCCCTCAGACAGCTTCGGGAGCCAGATGGCCATTTTGCCCTGCCTGCCACACATGGCACTTATGGGTCTGGCGGAGGTGGTGGGGGCCATATGAAATGGTGTCGTGGACTGCCTCCGGCCCCCGGGCCGTAGGTTGAGATAGAACCCCTGGACTAAAGGCAATAAACTATTACCTGCAGTTCAAGCAACTTTTAATTATCAAGCATTTGGCCCCTGAAGATAAATTCACCAGAGCATACACTGAGTGTGTTTTTCAACGGAAGGGGTGGGTGGGGAATGTCATCACAGGTAAGTCTGCTAGGGAGTGATAGGACACTTGGCCCTTTCTTTTTCCCTTCTTCCCAGTAAGTCCAGTCCTCTTTCTTAAGTGAAAAGACTAGCAATGACTGAGCAACCACCAAACCCAACCAGAAAAGAAAAAGGAAGCAATCTAGTACAAGTCTGACACTTCACACAATGCATTTTATGCCTCAGGAGAAACGACGGTGGCTTTCTTCTTTGAAATGACAATGGCTCACGCTGTTTCCCTTTAATGGAGCAAAACAGATGTCTTGAGCTGCTAGCTTGGGCGTAGAAAATCAATCATAATGGTGCTTTGGCTGGCATCTGTTTGTCTTTCTGGGAGGTCACACAGAAACACACACACGCAGGTTTTCCTGCTCAGTTTTCATCACACTCCTGACAGACTTTTAAAATTCTTAATTAAAAAATACACACCCTCACAAAACAGCAACCAGAATCGCCGACGACGCTGGCTTTTGTCTCACACAGTACTTAAAAGAGCATTTAGATCAGGGGTGGTCAAAATACGGCCCGTGAGCTAGATCCGACCTGTGGCACCAAATCATCCCGACCGCACCGCCCTCACCGGAAGTGGCATGTGCAAATGCACCAGCACATGCACAAAACACTGCCGTAAATGCACTCGGGGCTGTCGTAAACATGTTTACGACAGCCGCGGACGTGTTTTATGGTGGGAGGAACCACGTGACTGGCCCGCTCAACCACGTGACTGACTCACGGCGTAAAAAGTTTGGGGCTCCCTAGTTTAGATCAACCACAGCTGATGCTAGTATACAAATCTATATGCTTTATTGTTTATTAGATTGGTTTAATTGGAGATTTTGGGCAAAACAGTCTTGCTCCCGTTCCCATCAAAACTACCCTTCTTTGAAACTTCTCCAGATGCCGTGCTGGTGGGTTCCACTTCGGGCAAAAAAGTCTGGGACCCTCTGTTGCTATCACTGGGTACACTCTTTCTCCAAGAAAAAGACTGCGACTTTTTGGGAGACAAATCGGGCAATGAATCCAATTTGGTCTCTTGGCTCTCTTGAGGCACGATAGACTTCTGAGGGCTACTGGGGGTGGTGGGGGTAGCAGAACCCTTTAAAGTAGACTCGGATGGTTGGACAGACATGCTATCCTCTTCATTATCTTCTGGAAACTGTGGAGGAACGATCTCAAAGATCTCGGGCCCTTCGCTGTCACCTCGCTGGGTTATGGGCCCTCCGTCTCCTTTCTTGTCCGATGGAACATCTTGATCCGTGGGTGACTTGAATACCACGACTTTGCCTTTCGGCATTTGGGGTTTGAGAAGGGGAGCCTTCTTCTCGTCTGGTTTTTTTGGTTTCTCTCCAGCTTTCTCTTTCTTGTCCTTGGCCTTCTTCTTCTCCTTTGCTTTGACTTTGGGGGGCTTTGGTTTCCGTGGACGGACTGCATAGATCTCATCGTAGACTGTCGTCCAGTCGATTTGCGAGGACAGCCGTATCCCACTGCCCTTGATTTTCTTGTAGCCGAACATGATCTCCAGCAGCACTTTGGTAACAGGAACCGAGATGAGCCCCAGCTTCTCAGAAAGGAGAGTTTCATAGTTGTACTTGTACAAGATCAGCTTGGCTGCATTCTCTATCAAAAAGTCAATGATGGACTGCTTCGGGGGAGGTCGGGCTTCCAGCCGTGCCCGTTTGATGTCTTTGGGTGTGATAATATGCTTTGTCAGCATAACCTGCAAATAGCAGAAGAGGAGAATGGTTTTGGAATGAAAAGCTCAACAGTAACTAAGATGTAATGGATACAGTGAAATCCTAGTAGCAGCAGATGCTGAGAGAACTAAGCAAGAGAATAAACCTCGGCACCCTCTGGACGGATATGAGCCTCAAGTCCACCAGCTCAGATCCAGGAAGAGCTTTATGACAAGAACAAACATTCTTGAAAGGACACAAGAGCAAAACCGAATTAGAAGATGGAGGAAGGAACTCACTGGGCAAGGAACAACATTAAAGGTGGCCTTGCTGATGAACACCTTTATATTCTTTGTGAAAACTAAATACAGAGCTGTTCACAATCCTATTGGCATTCATGTAAGGTTTGTGTGTGACTTGCAGGAGCTAATTGTGGCTAATTGATCAAGTTCTGGGGGTGCAACCTGGTAGAACTATAGCCTAGAAATGAAACAAACAAACAATTCACAGCCACATACTCATGGCCCCCAGCACCTTGTCAGTTCACAACAATTAGCTGTAGCAAGTAACCCAACGTAGCAAGTAACTAGTCTGGCCAGGTTATCCTTTTATGGTAATAGAGTAGAGTAGACCATACTGCCGATGAATCATCAGGCAGTGGTTAGCTGACCTGACAATTTTGAGGACTAATGGCCTTGGGTGGCAAAGTCCTCAGAGAAGGGTGATGATCCCCAAGTGGATTAAATCCCACCTGAATCCATCTTGATGAAGTATCATCAATACTGGCCTGGGGTTGAGGAGGACCTTGCGTGCCAAAGGGGCTCAGGAACAGAAAGTGACTGGCGGGACTGAATCAGTGGTATAGGTGTCATGCTGCAATGTGGAAGACAAATCGAAGGCCACTGCATTATAGTGTTCCTAAGACAATCTTCATGGCTGATCGCCATCATGATTGCCAGTATTCAGAACTGGATACAGCACTTGAAGAAGAAGAAAGTACAGTCAAACCTCTACATACGAATTTAATTTGTTCCTTGAGTTTGGTTGTATCTCAAAAAATTCTTATCTTGAATTCCCCATAGGAATGCATTGAATTTCATATCTTGAAAAAAAAATCCTATTAAAAATCCGTAGCTTGAACCTGATTTTTTAAAAAGATTTCCGGATGTATCTCGAGTTACAGTATTCTTAAGTCAAGCCGTTCTTATCTCAAATTTTAACTGTAACCCTAAAGTTACATGAACCCCAGTAGCATTCAGGCTGCAGAGTTTTAAGGAGTATTCTGTTCCCAGTAAGTTGCTGGGTCTACATCTAGGGCTACCTGAGACCTCAAGGCAACCAAAAGGTTATGAGTTCAATCCTGACCGGGGCTCAAGGTTGAACCCAGCCTTCCGTCCTTCCGAGAGTGGTATAATAAGTATCCAGCGTGTTATGGTCAAAATTCTAATTAACTTGTGAACTGCCCACTAAGGAACGGTATATATGGGACAGTATATAAGTGTGATTTCTCTGCTTTGAAGCTTGTAAAGAAATAAGAATGTGAAATGCTTTTGAGTTTGTGCTGCATATGCCCCAGTTCCACTATCTCAGGCAGTCTTTTGGACTTCAACCAGTGTTTCCCAAACTTTGGTTTTTGGACTTCAGTTCCCAGAAGCCTAAGCCAGTTGCCCAAAGCACTGACTCAGCTAGGCTTCTGGGAACTGAAGTGGGGCGTGGGTCCCACTTTGGGGACCACTGGCTTAAACCCTTGAGGCTCCACCATGCTATGGAACAGGCATAGGTCCCCGGCCATTCTCTCCCTCACAGGAAGCCAGTTCTCATGAGGAAACATCATACCTGTTTCTGAGGTTCTACCTCAGCCACGGTCGAGTCTTTTTTTTGCCTTGGCTTAGGAAGAGGTGGCGGAGTATACTTTGGCTTGGGTGGAGGTTCCTCCTGGGGTCCCCTCGGCTTTGTCTTAGGAAGTGGTGGGGGCACATATTTGGCCTTGCGTTGAGGTTCCTCAGGCGCAGCTTTTTTCTGGCCTTTGGGCAATGGTGCGGTATATTTGCCTTTCCCCTTCTCCTCTCCAGCGGGGGATGCTTTCCCTTTCTTCTTCTTCTTCTTCCCCTTCCTCTTCTTCTTCTTCTTCTTCTTCTTCCCCGACTTGCTGCTTCCCGACTGGGAGTCGTCCTCATCTGACGTTTCTTCTCCACTTCCAGAACTTTCCTCTCCTTCCTCTCCTTCCTCGCTCCCTTCCTCGCTCCCTTCCTCGCCAAAAAGGCTGAACACATCCATCCCCGTTATATCCAGGACTTTGCCAACTGCTTGGTTTATGATGTCCTGAAGGGAGGACAGGATTTTCTTCTCTTCCAAGAAATCCAGAGCGTCAAATGGTTGACGGCCTGGATAATATAAAGGGATGCTGCTCGGCGTTGGCCGTTTTAAAACACTGGTGATTTCCTTCTTTAGGGACTCCACAGAACGGGAATACTGTGGCATCTTTCTCCTGAATTTTGCAAAATAATCTCTCTTGGGTAGTTGCTCAAAGGACTCTGCCAGTTTTGCCCAAATGTGCAAATGTTCTTGCTGGAAAAAATAACTGTCTCCTGACCGTTCAGAAAAGGTCTACAATGAGCAGCAGAGAAAGAAAGAGAAAAGAACATTAGAATAGCATTGAGATAAATCATAAAAGGACTGGGGTGGCTTAGGGGTGAAGCCACTGAACTCGACGACTGGAAGGTCGACAGGTCACTAGTTCAAAACCAGAAGTGCTGCATGACGGAGTGAGCACCCGTCTCTGCCCCAGCTCCTGCCATCCTAGCAGTTCAAAACCAAGACATTGCAAGTCGATAAATAGGTACCACTTTGGTGGGAAAGGCAACAGCGCTCCGTGCACTCTGCGGGTCTAGTCATGCCTGCCACATGACCTTTGAAGGAGGCCAAGAAATTACCTCTGCATGAAGCCCTCCAGACACTTCATCTCCGGTCTTCTTTCTCATCTTGGGAAGCCTGGCGGCGTATTTTTCTAAGAGGCTGTCTGCTTTCATTTGTGGTTTGCTCTTGATCTGTTGTTCCCAATCATCTTCTGAAGTGGACGTGGTGGATGTGGTGTAATATTGAGACTGGGAACAGGTCGAGCTGTAGGAATAGGACCACGAGTCGGTGCCGAAGCTTGACGAAGACTCTTCTTCGATGTCAAAGACACGCTCCCCGTCGTCAGTCGTCATGTCTCGGAGTTTCCGGACCGCATCTTCCACGATGCTCTGAAGGCTGTCTAGGACGTCCTCATCGGCCAAGAAATCCACAAACTCTGAAAACTCGTTGGCAAGATGGTTGTTTTCCCTGGAGCTGTCGGCGGTGCTTCGGTGGTGTTTCCGTTTCCCTGGACTCCCAGAGGGAAAAGAGGATGGGGAAGAACAAGAGGGGGCCGGATGCCGGAACTGGCAACGCGAAGGGGGCCTTTCTGTATTTCTCCAGTCATAATTGCCTTGTCTGAAACTAGCATGAAGGCTTCCCATCTGAAAGATCAAGCAAAGCAGGGTTGCACCAGCAGCAGTACGCGGCTCAATTTGTCAGCGTTGGGCAGTGATGGGATGACAATTTGTTTTACTACCACAACGTGACATCATGGATGGTGTGGGTGTGGCCCACGTCATGACATCATGGGCAGAGCTGATGTCATGACGTTGTAGGCGGGCCCAAAAAATAAAAATAAATAAAATTAAAATGAAATAAAATAAACACACACACACCTCAACCCACCCACCCAACCAAACAACCACAAGACAAACCCATACGTAAATAAAGAAAATAAAGAAATAAATTAAATTAAATTAAATAAAAATACACCCACCAACCCACCCATTCCAAACACAAATAAAAACCCAAACACAAACCCTGGGTCACTTACCCTGGGTCGATCAACTCGTCCGGGAGCAGAAGACTCGACTGCAGCAGCGCGGTGCAGTGGCGTGCAACAAACCGTCTCAGCAATCTGGCAGTGTGCCACACCAAGGAAAGGCCGCTGCCGCCACTTTAAGCGCTTTCTGTGCTTCCTTTCCTTTCTTACTGTGCATGCGTCAAATAGAGGTTTGATGCATGCGCAATTACAGGCAGCCATTTTGGCTGCCTGGGGAAAAAAATTAAGAAAGGGGTTCGGCCCGAACCGGGGAGGCATCCGAACTGGTCACCAGGGGTTCTACGAACCCCCCCAGTGAACCTTTCATGATGGGCACTACTGGTTCAGGTGAACCGGCCCAAACCGGTAACATCCCATCACTGACGTTGGGGCTTCCCACGAGAATCCTTGTAGCCACCATCACCACCCCACACACACAGATAAAGATCACCCTTGCTCAAAAGCCAGTCATATCCTACTCTAGGGTTCAGTGCTCATCCCCATTTACAGCCCCAAGAGCCAGTGCTGTGTCTGCAGACGTTTCTATGGTCATGTAGCAGGCAATAACTAGATACTGGTGTGCACAGAATGCTGTTACCTTTCCTGAACCCTAGAGTTGGATATGACTGGCTTTCAAGCAAGGGCAATCTTTACCTTTAACCTGAGGGCCATGGATGCTGACCCTAGGCCTGGCCTGGCCTGAGGCATCTATTTCTGTTCCCCATGGTTCTTACCTGAACTCCTCTGAAGCTCTCGTCATCCGCCTGATAGCCAGAGTACTTGTGACTCTCCATGGTGCTGAATGGACAGTGTTCTGGGTGGGTGGGGCTCCTTCACGTGCCTTCTTTCTCTTCCTTCTGCACATACAGAAACAAGATTTTGCTTTCCCCCCCTCAAGAGGGAAATTAACAGGGTGCGGGGCACCCTATATAACACCAGCCATGCCATGCTTCCTTCCAGAGAGCCTAGTTTTATCCTTCAGGGAGAAAAGGAGTGAAAGGTGTGAAG
This sequence comes from Furcifer pardalis, assembly GCA_030440675.1. Classification (NCBI taxonomy): domain Eukaryota; kingdom Metazoa; phylum Chordata; class Lepidosauria; order Squamata; family Chamaeleonidae; genus Furcifer; species Furcifer pardalis. Next base: position 8,274,273 of record CP126898.1, read on the forward strand.
TGGACATAAATATTAAGGAAGGAAGGAAGTAAAGGAAAGGAAAAGAAAGGAAAGGAAAGAGGTTTAGGAATTATAGGGCAGGGATCGTCAGTATCTTTTGTTGTTGCAATACTTTCATGAGGACTAGAAGCTACAAAATTGAGGCATTCTCAGAAAAGATTATTCTTTATGGTGACAACCAAACACTCCCCTATTTAAATTTGCACGGACACAATTCCACAGACGATTAGAATTGCAGCATTGGAAGGACCTCCAAAGGACTTCTAATCTAGTCCACCCCTAGGTCAATGTGGGAAGTCTGCCCCATAAGTATTCCTGACAAACATCCATCCAATTCCTATTTATACATTTCGAGTGAAGGAGATGCCACCACCTTCTGAGGTTGTCCGTTCCATGGTTGAACAGCTGTCACTGCCAGAAAGTTCTACCTAAAATTTACTCAAAATCTCTTTGAATCCATAACTCTCTAATGCAGAGAGTTCCTCAAACTTGGCTCTTCAGGTGTTCTTGGACTTCAGTCACCAGAAGCCCAAGTCAGCACTCCTGCTGATCAGGGCTTCTAAGCATCGAAGTCCAAGAACATCTGGAGAGTCAAGTTTGCTGATCCCTGGTCTGAATCAATGCTATATTTGTGTGAATACACTCTGGAATTGTGTTAGCCTTTTTTGTCGCTGCATACCCAGTCTGCTGTCTGCTAAGACTTTCATAGCTCTTTCACGTGCAACGCCCCCAAGACATACGTTACCCACTCTTGTTGAAACTCCGTATTACATATGTTACGTTTGTTTTTTAAAAACCACTCACAGTTGCATTCATCAAAGTCTGTGATCTTGAGCAGTCAGAGTCTTCAGAGTCTGGATGTTTCATTCAGGATCCTGATTAGGAGGCCTTTTAGACTCAAGGTTTTTGCCCACAGGAGAAAAAGAACCTGCTTTGAAAGCTTCGAAAAGTAGAAGCCTCAGAACAACAAAGAATGTACATAGAAGCTTCTTCCACCTTTGTTAGGTAAGCAATTCTGTTTGTTTCCCCCTGGTCATTCCATTAATTTGCATAGAACCTCCATATCAGAACACAGAAGTTTGGAAAGTTTTTTTTTTTAAAAAGTTAAGGTTATTTATCTAAGCCAGGATTGTGGTGGCTTAGTGGTTAAGATGCTGAGCTTAATGACTGGAAGCTTGGCAGGTCAGCAGTTTGAGACTAGAATGCTACATAATGGAGTGAGCTCACATTTCTGTCCCAGATCCTGCTAAACTAGCAGTTCAAAAGCAAGAAATTGCAAGTAGATAAGTAGGTACCACTATTGTATATTGTATGTTTAGTCATTCATGCCACACATGTCCACAGAAACATCTGCAGACACAGACAGCGCTGGCTCTTTGGCTGTAAACTGAGATGAGCACTGAACTCTAGAGTCAGATATGACTGGCTTTTGAGCAAGGGTGACCTTTACCTTTACCTATTTATCTCTACCCTCCCAAAATTAGTTAAATGCCACTGTAGTAAAACTTGATAATTACAATGTACAGGTTTTAAAGTACAATAATCGTTATGGTTAATTTGTAGTTTTAATCTTCATTTTAAATTCTATCCTTTAATTTTAATAATTTAAATTTTATAATTACAATATATCCTTTGTTACAATTGGAATGGAAAGCAATTATCTTTGATATTGTAGAAGCATAAATAGGTGTTTTTTTTCAATTTACTGGTCTAATTCAGGAGTTCTCAACTTTTTAAAGCCAGGGGCCGGGTCACGCTCCATCAGACAGCTTCGCGGGCTGGATGGCCATTTTGCCCTTCCTCCACCAGATGGCATGTCCGGGTGTGGTGGTGGTGGTGGTGGGCCACATGAAATGGTGCTGTGGGCCATATCCGGCCCATGGGCCTCAGGTTGAGAATCCCGGGTCTAATTGAAAAGATTCTCAGTTCGAATTCAAGGCAAACCACTCAACACCACAGTAATCCATGTCTATGCCCCAACTGCTGATGCAGAAGAGGCCAACTGGTTCTATGAAGACCTGCAACACCTTCTAAAACTGGCACCACACAAAGATGTTCTTATCATCACAGGGGACTGGAATGCCAAAGTAGGAAGTCAAAAGGTAACTGGAATAACAGTCAAAGGTTGGCCACTGAAAGTCAGACAGTTTATCTGCTCAGTTCATTCTGTTTCCTTTCTTGCTGCCTTTCTCATGTAAAGCAGCTTGCAACAATTAAGGATGAAAACACAATAAAATTATTCAATTAAAAACAATTAAATCTGCAATAAAGAGTTATTTAAAATCACTAAAATACCACAACCAAGATCTCAGAGATAGCCTAGCTTTAGTACCTGTTTAAAAAGAAGAATTAAAATGTTATTTTGATGGAAGAGGCGAATCCTCTACATGCTTCCCCTTGGCAAGAAAAAGAAGGATAAATTAATATACCTATATAGCAATTTGGTGCCCTTTCATGACACTCAAAAGCCAGTTGTGTCTGACTCTAGGGCGGAGGTGGTGCTCTTCTCCGTTTACAGCTAAAGAGCCAGGACTGTCTGCATTTGCAGACATTTCCATGATCATGTGGCAGGCATGACTAGATGACGGAGCACGTGGAACGCTGTTACCTTTCCCACCAAAGCAGTGCCTATTTATCTAGTTGCAATTTCTTGCTTCTGAACTGTTAGGTTGGCAGGAGCTGGGACAGATTATGGGCATTCACTCTGTCATGCAGCATTAGGGTCTCGAATTGCTGACCTGCCAACCTTCCAGTCATCAAGCTCACTGTCTTAACCACTAAGCCACCATGACCTCTACAACTCAAGGTAAGGTAAAGGTAAAAGTCACCCTTGCTTGAAAGTCACCCTTCCAGTCATATCTGATTCTAATATCTGGTTCAGTGCTCATCTCTGTTTCATAGTCAAAGAGCCTGCGCTGTCTGTGTCTGCAGATGTTTCTGTGGACATGTGGCAGGCATGACTAAATACCAGAGTGCATGGAATGCTATTTACCTACCCACCAAAAAAGCACCTATTTATCTTCTTGCTTTCAAACTGCTAGGATGGCAGGATCTGGGACAGAGAGGGGAGCTCACTCCATCGTGTAGTACTCAAGTCTCAAACTGTTGACCTGTTGACTTCCAGTCATTAAGTTCAGCATGCCTCTGCACCGAATCCAGCCCGTGACGCCAAATCATCCAGCCCGTGCCACCCTTGCCACTCTTGGTGGGAGGAATCACATGACCAGCACACTGAGCCACGTGACTGGCCCATGGCCCCAAAAATTTGGCCACCCCTGGTCTAAATGGCATACTGGACCTTGAACCAACCCTAGGCAGCTCAATCTATCCATAGTCAACTTGGCGGTCTAGTTTCGTCTTCATTCATTTCCTGGCAGCCGATGCACAAGACCGACATCTACAGGAGAAACAGAAAACATCAGATTTGGGTGTGTGTAAGTGTGTGTTCAGAATGATAAACAATAGAAAGTTGGTCCTTGGAGGATAAAAAGTGGGATGGAGAGTTCAGATCAGATCAAAGTTCCAAGCTGGAAACCAGAAGAGGCCCAGGATGATACACAAGCAAGATTGTTTAGACCAGTGTTCCCCAACCTTTGGTTTTTGGACTTCAATTCCCAGGAGCCTAAGTCAATTCCCCAAATCACTGATCAGCTGATGTACTGACTTAGGCTTCTGGGAATTAAAGTTCCCCTGTGTGGGTCCCACATTAGGAACCTCTGGCTTAGACTATCTTGCTCATAGTCTTCCTCTTCCTCAAGTGCTGGATCCAATTCCAGGTATTGTCTGTCCTCATAGCAATAAGCCATGAAGATTGTCTTGAGAATATAAAGCAGCAGTCTTCAGTTTGGCTAAATAAATTTCGTGTCAAAAATTACTCTGGGTTGAAAGGATTTTTGCTGGAGAAACTCCACTCAGGGGGATGCCCGAATGAGGCTCCTTTTATGTCCCCAAGATCCGTAGTACAGCCCTTGGGAATCGAAATCTGACCTTCCGGTCTCCAAGCTTAGCATCTTAACCACTAAGCCACCGCACGGAGATGAGCACCGCATCCTAGAATCAGACATGACTGGCTTTCAAGCAAGGGGTACCTTTGTCTTTACCTGATTAAATCACAGAATTGACTGTGAGAGAATGCAAACAATTTACCCCCATCAGGTAGCTTCTGTCTTAGGGTGACCCTACAAATTAATAACATCCTGTTGTTAACATCCTTTGCATTGCAGAGCAAAAGCTGTGTCTTCCTTTATGTGGTCAATCCATTTCATATCTGCCCACCCTTCTTTCCTGCTCCTTTCTTCTAGTCATTTGGGCTGGTGAGGAGTGAAATCCTGTTGCGTAGCTAAATCCTGTTGCGTAGCCATAGGAATGACATCATCTGCAGGAGGCAACTTCTACAGATGAAAGGCTTTCTTTGGGAATTCATATATGCAATCTGATCTTATCACATGTGTCTTGGAATCATCAAGGTAAAAGACACCCTTGCTCGAAAGCCAGTCATATCCAACTCTAGGGTTCAGTGCTCATCTCTGTTCCATAGTCGAAGAGCCAGTGCTGTCTGCGTGTGCAGATGTTTCCATGGTCCTGTCGCAGGCATGACTAGACACCGGAGCACAGGACGGAGTGAGCTCTCCCGTCTGTGTCCCAGCTCCTGCCAACCTAGCAGTTCGAAAGCAAGAAATTGCAAGTAGATAAATAGGTACCACTTCAGTGGCAGTTAATTAACCTGACCACCCTGAGGACTAACGGCCTTGGATGGTGGAGTCCACAGGGAAGGGTGATGGTCCCCAAGTGGATTAAATCCCACCTGAATCCATCTTGATGGAAGGCAACAGCTTCATAAATATTCCCCACTGGTGGACTTCAATTCCCAGAAGCCTAAATCAGCGCATCGGCTGGTCAGTGCTTTGGGGAATTGACTTAGGCTTCTGGGAATTGAAGTCCAAAAAACCAAAGGTTAGGAAACACTGGCGTAGAGCCTCCAGTTGCCAGTCTACCCTATCTGATGGGTAACATTCCCCACCCCCAAAAGTAGTTTCCAAGCTTTGCACGAACGGGTTTCAAGCTTCCCTTGCCCTCCTCCGGTTCGGACCCCCCCCCCAACTCCGATGTGCAACTCCACTTCCCAAGCTTCCATTTAGCGCCATTGGGGGGCGCTCGCGTCCTACCGCAGTCCAGCGCATTTCTCCTCCGCCCGCCCCGGATGCCGCCGCGCATCGTCCGCCCTGGGGAAGCGGGTCCTGGAGGCTGCTCGGCTTGCTTCGCGATGGGTAAGTGGGGCTGGAAAGAAAGGGTCGCCCCGGGAGGGGAGAAGGACGCAAAGAAAGATCCGTGTCTGGGGGGGGGGCACCCCACCCCAGTGGTCCTCCCCTCCCTTTGCATCCTTTTGCTCGCGATCCTTTAGCAACCTTAAAGATCGCCGGAAAGAAATCTTGCTCAGAAAAGCCTCCGCAATCCTGCTCGGGGGGGAGGGGAAACCCACCCCAAACCGGTTTGGATGTCGCTGTTGCGTTCACACGTACCTGGGAGGAAACCCTTTCTCTTGGATCCGGGCCTCACCTCGGGATTAGCTATATATAGCAAGGGTGCTCAAACTACGGCCCGAGGGCCAGATTTGGCCTCAATGCCAATTAATCCGGCCCATGAAGCCCTCCTCGCTCCTGGAAGCGGAACTAAAATGTGCCTGCACGGGTGCGTTTTACTTCCGAGTCCGGGAGCAACGAGGACTTTGTGGGCCGGAGGAATTGGCATCATGGCCGGATTTGGCCTCTGGGTCATAGTGACCAGCCTCCTGAACCATGTGACCGGCCCGTGACCCAAAAGGTTTGGGCACCCCTGCCTGTATAGGATCGCTCTCTTTCCGTGCCACCCTGCAGATGTGCGCTTACCTGGGGTGTCAGCTCACTTTAAAAAACCCCGGGGCTTTTGCTCTGGTGTAAACATGGTGGAAGATGTTGTATTCCTTTAATTTTATTATTATTATTGCCTTTCTCTTGGCTTGTTTGGAAGTTTTTTGGTAAAGGGAGGCAGTTGCTGAGTTTGGTGTGCTCATGCCTGAATCCAGGTGAGCAGGCGGTACCCAAATCCGGGTTTTTTGGGGGAGGGGGAGTATGGAAGAGATTTAGGACCATCAACAGATCAGATTGGATCCAGTGCGTTATTTTAGGGTGGCCCGGAACTAGATCCCAATCCCTGTATCATAGAAATATTTGTAAATTATACAAGACGCAAGCAATGCTAAAGGATGCTGGATTTTGGAGGGATGATGGGAGAAAGCTGTGCCTTGGACTAAAAATTCCCAAACTACTGAAAGACTTTCCCGGTTGGAGCTCCCAAGATGGATACTGGTCGTTTTGGCTGTGGATTCTGGGATGTGGAGTCCAAAGCAATAACGTTCCACATTGCTTTGGTTGTTATTTAACTTGTAGGTGTATATCTGATGAGGTGTGTGTGTGAGGCAGCCATCCTGATACTTCTTGTTTCTTTGGCTAATAAAAGATTAACTGATGTCCTTCAGGGCAGAAATAAATACTGTATGTAACTATTAGAACTGTCAAGTTTATAGTTGGTGGCATTCGAAAGTTGTTGGTTGTTCATTCACACAGTCGATTCCAACCCTTTGCAACCCCATGGACCACTGTCTGCCAGGCACTTCTGTCCTCCTCCATCCTCCTCAACTTGCTCAGCTCTGTGCCCATTGTGTCTACAATACCATCTAGCCATCTCATTTTTGGCCACCCCCTTCTTCTTTTGCCCTCCACCCTTCCCAGCATCAAGGCTTTCTCAAGCGAATCCTCTCTTCTCATTTGATGTCCAAAGTTCTTTAGCTTCATCTTTACTATTTGACCTTCTAAGGAGCAGTCAGGGTTGATTTCTTCTAAGATTGACCTATTTGTTCTCCTCGCTGTCCAGGGGACTCTCAAAAACTCTCCTCCAACACCACATCTCAAAGGCATCCATTTGAAAGAGAAGATGTTTTATTGATCGGATAGGGGTTGCATGCAAAGGTGATGAAATTTACTGAGCAAATTTGATGTCTCGTTTCATTGAGAGTATATCATTCTACTTTTAATATGCTTTTATTCCGGTTTTGTAATCGTATGTTTGTCTAATGTATGTTATCATATGGTCAGAGGAATAATCAGTTAATAATAATTTTGTGCCAGAGGTTATCAGTTAATGAAGGATGCTGGATTTGGGTCAGTTGAGTTCCCAAAGGGGAGCTGTGTTACCTGTTGGATGTAGCCAAAGTCACGAGGAGTGCCGTGACAGATCCAGTTAAGCATGTTTGACTTGTGTCTGGAAAATAAAATTAAAATATATACATATATAAATACACAAATAATACCAGACGCCAGTTGCTGATTTCCCTCGACCTAAGTGAAATCGTGTTAGTCTTGGTGGCAGATTGCTACTCCGGCGAAATCACTAGGTGTGGTTTTACGAACACAACTAGTAACTCAGTAACAAGTAGGACATTGCTGCTGTAATTTACACAGTTTCCCTTTCACTGCTACTGTTTACTTTAAATGATGCATAAATACATATCAGATGTTTTCCCAGTACAGTAGTTAAAAATGTATTCAAACTGTGTCAAGGAAAGGCAGAAAATCTAATCAAGTACTGTAAAAGGTAAAGGTAAAGGTTTCCCTTGCTCGATAGCCAGTCATATCCGACTCTAGGGGTCAGTGCTCATCTCTGTTTCTAAGCTGAAGAGCCAGCGCTGTCTGCTTCTGCAGACGTTTCCATGGTCATGTGGCAGGCATGACTATACACCAGAGCGCATGGAACGCTGTTACCTTCCCACCGAAGTGGTCCCTATTTATCTACTCGCAATTTCTTGCTTTCGAACTGCTAGGTTGGCAGGAGCTGGGACAGAGACGGGAGCTCATTCCGTCCTGCAGTACTTGGGAATCGAACTGCTGACCTCCCGCCTGCCAGTCAGCGTCTTAGTTCAAACTGGACCTTCTCTTACACCAAATTCAAAGCCTTTCACTGGAAATTAATTTTTATGGCAATGATGGTAGAGATAACCATAACTGTCATAGAATCGTGTAATCACGGAGTTGGGCGGGGCTTTGCTCTTGCTCGAAAGCCAGTCGTATCTGACTCTAGGGTTCAGTGTTCATCTTTGATTATAGTCAGAGAGCCAGCGCTGTCTGCGTCTGCAGACATTTCTGTGGATACGTGGCAGGCATAACTAGATGCCAGAAGGCACGGAACGCAGTTTATCTTCCCACTGAAGCGGTACCTATTTATCTACTTGCAATTATTTGCTTTTGAACGTCCATGTTAGGGACAGAACCTCACTCCATTGTGCAGCACTCGGGTCTCGAACTGCTGACCTGTCAACCTTCCAGTCATCAAGTCCAGCATCTTAACCACTAAGCCACCATGGTCCCACCTTAAATGCTTAGAATGTACAGTTGTACCTTGCTTAAAGAGCATAATGCGTTCCACAGGACTGCTCTTTATGCGAGTTTGCTCTTTAAGCGAAACACCATTGTAAGTGACCAATTGTGGGGGGGGGGATTGTGAACCCTGATTTCTTTGATAAGCGAGTTTTTGGTTGGTTTTATTTGTCAAGCGAAGTGAACATTCAGAGAAAATCCTGCTCTTTACGCGAGTTACTCTTTAAGCGAGGCGCTCTTTATGCGAGGTTTGACTGTACAGTAAAACCCCGGGCTATGACAGAGGTCTATTCCAAAAACCATGCCTGTAAGTTTCACTCCTTGTCTGAAGAAGTGGACTTGATTCACGAAAGCTAACAATAAAAATATAGCAGTTAGTCTTTAAAGTGCTACAGTGTTTTTTGTTTTGTTTTGTTTATTTTATTTTGTTTTCTGATATGCTTGAAAATTTTTAAAAAATTGATCGTTGTAAACTGAAAAAACAACAACACATTAAACATTTGTAAACTGGGACGGCATTTCCATAGGCTTTGTCATTGTAAACCACAGCAAACTTAAACCAAGGCGGTTGTAACCCAGGGTTTTATTTTAGTTAAAATATATTATAGTATTTTTAATACTACCTACATTTTTTTTAAAAGATAGAAACGCCTCCTAGACAAACATCTCCAGCCATACGTCAGAACTGTTAATTTACCCTTTTTGCTACATAGACCTTCCTTATTCTCCAAGCAAATGTTTGAAACCGCACTCCCAACTTTACCACTTATTCACAACCAGATTCATTGAAGGCTGTGAGTTGCACTCATTTTTTCCATAAATAAATGCCCGCAAGGGCTTGACCATCTACTGGTTTGGGTAAATACAGAGCCCACCCACCCTCTAGAAGGAAAGAAAGGAAGAAAGAAAGAAGGAAAGAAGGAAGGAAGGAAGGAAGAATACAACCTTGAAATTCAGAGAAGAGAAAGATCACAAAGAGGAAATCTCTTCAAAGGTGAGGTAGAAACTTGAGGAATTTTCTTCATTTTTATAAGAATTTTCCAGAGTGCACAAATCCAATCATACGTAAGATTGGATCTGGAAGTCATGTGAAAATTAATGGAGTTTTTCAACTGGCAGAAGTAGGTGTTACTTAAAATTTACAGTTTTTTTAAGCAGCCAGAGACAACAAATGTGAAATTGACCAATTCATTCATTCATTTAGATTTGTATGGGTGGCTAAGATGATGATGATGATTATTATTATATAATATATAATAATATATATTATATCTATTATTATAGATAGATTTATTGTACTGTACTTGCACTTTTCCTGTTGAAGACGACAGTGGCTTAGTGGTTATGATGCCAAACTTGATGACTGGAAGGTTGGCAGTTCGGCAGTTCAATACCCGAATACTGCACCTGTCCCAGCACCTGCCAATCTAGCAGTTCGAAAGTAAGAAATTGCAAGTAGATAAACAGGGACCACTTCGGTGTGAAGGTAACAGCGTTACATTTACTTCGGTGTCTAGCCATGCCTGCCACATGTCCGTCGAAATGTCTGCAGATTCAGACAATGCTGGCTCTTTGGCTATTAAACAAACAAATAGAGATGAGCACCGAACCCTAGAGTTGAATACGACTGGCTTTTGAGCAAGGGCGACCTTTACCTTACTTTTCCTGTAAGCTGTCCAAGAGTGGCTCATGCACTGGGGTATAAATATGGCAAATACCGGTATATAAATGAATAAAATGCAGATTCTTCACTGGGTTTGAATCCTTGTCTACTCAACTATGTTGACAGCTCTTTTCTTGAAACATTCTCAGCTTCAGCTCATACACAGTGGTATCTTGGTTTAGGAATTTAATCCATTCTCTGGGATGTTTCATGTTGCAAAATAATAATAATCATAAACCAGTTTCCCATAGGAATGCATTTCGCGGTTTCCCATAAGAATGCATTGAAACCCAAAATCCGTAAACCTAAGGGAAACCGTGTTTTGGTTTACGGATTTTAGTTTTCAATGCAGCCCTTTGGGAATATTTTGTTTCAACTCAAGCTCATGAATATGCAAAAGACAGAAGTCAGGGATGACTCGAGGCTAGCGGTCAAGGAGGATGGGAACTGGACTCCGATAACATTGGGAGGTCCAAAGTCCCCTAAGTCTCCTCTAACTGCTAGACTACAGGGTCTCTATAGAAGATGTGATGATGGGGGGGGGGAATCTGTGGGCTTCCAGATGTTGGACTATGAACCCCATCAGCCCCTGTCAGGGCCAAACATTAACTAGCCCAGTGTTCCCCCACCTTTGGTTCTTGGGCTTCAGTTCCCAGGAGCGGTCAATTCCCCAAAGCACGGATCAGGCAATGTGCTGACTTAGGCTTCTGGGAATTGAAGTCGGGGCCCCCCATTGGGTAACATTGATCTAGCCCCATTATCCACCAGTGTCCACCTCTTATGGTGAAAACGTGACAAAACAGGATTTCATTGATACAAAAGAAAGTTTTTTAAACCAATAAGATCCATGTTACTCCATTTAAAAAAAAATCAGTAATTCTTATGTTAGTTTAAACAAGGGTGGGGCAGAATTCTCCAGCACTAAAAGCTAACAAAGTAGTCTTACCTTTTTGCCCTCTTACCTGCTTGGAGGAAGTTTTAAAACCTTTTAATCTTGATGGGATGCAGAGAAATGCCCCAAGGTAATCCTGTTAAGTAATCTTGCATAGGGCCAGGCCTTGTGATAGAGTCAGCTTCACTTTGAACTCTTGCACACAAACAGGATGAGCCAAAAAGCCTTGGATGATCCTAGCTAGAAGGCATGGAAACCAGCCTCCTCTTACCCTTAGCAACGGCTGAGCAAAGCTGACTCACGCCTTTGATTTCCATCCTATCTGGCCTCGTCATTTCCTGTAACTCTCTCTTTCAACACGAGGACTCCGGCTAACATGTAAATGTGTTTTTTTTAAACGTCCATTTCTGCATTTTCCTTGTAGGGCTGACCTCTAAGGATGCCCAAAGCCACAGTGAAGCTCATAATAACGGGAGATGACTTTGGCTACTGCCCGCGAAGAAATCAAGGCATTGTGGATTGTTTCCTGGCCGGTGCCATCTCGAATGTTTCTCTTCTGGTCAACGGAAGCGCTGTGATCAATGCGGTGCAGTTGGCAAAGAGGTGAGAAGATCATCCCTTTGAGTCTTTTTCCTAATGTGTCAGAAAGCCAGCCAAAGCATGGATATCGGGGAGGCCTCGGGAATAAGAAAGGGCGTAGTTGGATAAGACGCTGAGCTTGATGACCGGAAGGCCGGCAGGTCAGCAGTTCGAGACCCGGGTACTGCCGGACAGAATTTGCTCCTGTCGTTTTGTCCCAGCTCCTGCCGACCTAGCAGTTAGAATGCCAGAAATTGCAAGCCGATAAATAGGTGGGAAAAGTAACAGCCTTCTATGCGCTCTGGCATCTATTCATGCCAGCCATATGACCATGGAAACATCTGCAGACGGCGCTGGCTCTTGGGCTGTAAACGGAGATGAGCACTGAACCCTAGAGTCGGATACAACTGGCTTTTGAGCAAGGGCGACCTTTACCTTTATTAGACGTTGCTGGCGGGATTGAGGGTCCCCCCACTTCTTTTATGGCAGGACTCTTCCAGGTTTGAGATCTTAAACACCTAACCGTGTCACATTTCGTTGAGCGCACACAGTTCTTGCTAGCTTGTCAACACAGGAGAGACCAACCCCTGATGGGTAAAAAGCATTGTTGAAAAAATGCTAGATCTGGGTCAGCCCCTTTTCACTGACGGCTATGATAAATATAGAACTCGATAGCCAAGACGGTAATCCTGTTAATCGCCTCTGCTGACTAAAAGGATTGCCCTTATGTAGGCGTTCCTGGAGAAATTCAAATGTTACATAAATTCTCCCTGGCACTGGTCAATTCATGGAGGCCTTTCTCTACCAGACTCCATAAGACAGCCTTTTCCAAGCAGATGCTTTCCAGTTGTGTTGGCTGGCGAGCCCTATTGCTACCCATCACTAGGGTGATACCGAAGGGCTAATGGGATTTATGCTTCAACCAATTTGGAAGGCTAGATTAGAATTGTGTGCTACGTTGAAACTAATATTCTGGCCGAGGAGTCGATGAGTTTCCACCATGGACAATCCATGGTTGACAACTGTTTTGCACTATCCATTGACTTCTTCTTTCATGTCCTGACCAAACCCTGGACTACCCAAATGAAGCCACTTTCTTGGTTTTCTCGTTGGCCAAATTTAAGTCCTCACCGGTGCAAGTTTCTGGCGGTAATTGGCAGACCAGTAAGATGAGCTGGATTCTGTATCGCCACATTTACACATTGTGTTGTTGTCTGCCAGCAGCCCACACTTGAGCATATTGGTCTTGCATTTAGGGACTCCAACCCTCAGCCTATTTAGGGTCCTCCAAGTGATGAAGGACAAGTTAGGGAACACAGAAAGAGCCTCCTTGAAGATTGTGAATACAATCAGGTGTACCCTAGGCGGCCACCTTGCCGGCTAATCTTTCTAACACCAGATTGGACTGAATGATCTGAAGACTCAACCTGTTGACTAAGGACAAGGCTAGCTCAAGATTCAAGGTACCAGTTAGTACCCTTTTCTGGCCACGACTTCTCAGTCACCGGGGGTGTCTTCCATTCCAGGGCATTGTGGTGTTGTCACGTGCTGTCAACTCAGGTCTGCCCCATGTTGCTCCTGTGAACAAGTCACCTCCAAAACATCCTGCCCTCAACAGCCATCCTTGACTCTTGCAAACTCAAGAACATGGCTTATTTCATGGAGCTAATCCATCTCGTGTTTGGTCATCCTCCTGCCCTTCAACTTTTTCTACAATTATTATATTGTCTAGCAAGCAGGCTAAGTCTGGCCAAGTTATCCTGCTATGGTAATGAAATAGACCCTACTGCCACTTGTCAGGCAGCAGTTAACTAACCCAACAAATTTGAGGACTAACGGCCTTGGGTGGCGAAGTCCACAGGGAAGGATGAAGGTCCTCAAGTGGATTAAATCCCACTTGAATCCCTCTTGATGGAGGGCAGCAGCTTCATCCATCCTGGCCTGGGGCTGAGGAGGACTTTGTGTGCTAAATGGGCTCAGGACCAAGCAGTGACTCGTGGAAATGGATCAGTGGTACTATGGGTGTCATGCTGTGATGTGGAAGGCAAATGGAAGGCCACTGCCTTACATTCTCAGGACAGTCTTCACGGCTGATTACCATGAAGATCGCCAATACTCAGATTCGGAAGAAGACAAAGACGGCGAAGATGGATTATTTATTTTTTTATTTTTATGATTTATATTGCCACCCAACTCCGAAGACTCTGGACGGCTCACAGAGAATAAAACCAATCACATTTTAAAGGTGTTGTTGTGGTTGTTACTTTTCTGTGCTATGAAATGTGACGATATGTAGAGAACTTCCATTTTTGGGTGCGGTGGTCCTGAAAATTCCTAGCCAGGATGTTTCTTGGCCATGTTAATTGGGGATAGCTTTGCTCCCCACAAAGGCCATGCTTCATGGAAGGTCTGTTCGTCAGCCAAAGCTGGGTGTTAACTGCTGTTTAAAAATATCTATTCTGTAGGTATAACATCCCCATTGGACTTCATGCCAATCTTTCTGAGGGATCTCCTGTTTGCCCATCACTGAAGGCCAAGTCTTCATTACTTAACAGCAAAGGCTTCTTTCACGGGAAGATGGGCATCCGGACAGCGTTAGCCGACGGCCTCCTTGACGTATCCGAGGTGAGAGATGTTGAGGATTGCGTTTGGGAGACCGATGAGAACGTCAGAAACACAGTCACTGTCCTGGGTAGGAAAATGGGCCTTAATGTACAATGGCTGCAGGACTGTTTCTGTGAGAGAAACCTCTGCACAGAAATAATTCTCGCAAATGTAGAAAAGTGCCCGGCAGAAAATATCTTGCCATCTTTTCACAAGCTGTCCTGCTTGAACTAAATAGGTGGGGTTTAAGTGCATTTTTTTTAAAAGGACATCTTCAATTACCAGAAGCCCAAGTTAGGAGCAGGGCTTCTGGGAGATCAAGTCCAAGAACATATGGAGAGCCAAATTTGCACACCACTCGGCTAGATGGAGGGATAATCTTGACATAGGCCTTGCTTGGGTCATTTTCTATGCTTTTTTAGTCTAAATGCCTTGACGGTTGCAAGGTTATTCAATCATCATAGCCATCATCCTAAAGGCTACCTTCATGGGAATGTCTCTTCAGAAAAATAGGAAAATCTATGTATGTCTCGAAAAAGATAATTCTTCACGGCTTCCCTTCCTTCGGTGTTTTGTACTCTTAGGCGAAGCAAGAATTAACAGCACAAGTGGAGTTGTTCCAGAAACTTACGGGCCACCTACCTCATCATATGGACGGACACCAACATGTTCATGTTCTGCCAGGTAGGACAGCTTCAGTAAAGATTTTATTTTTGCACGGGAATCTTAAAAGATGAAAGAGAAGGAATTTCTACCCGGCAGTGTGGTGATAAACCTGCCCTTAAGGAGAATCAAAAAAAATAAATGCAAACAGCTGGTTCAATTTGTATTGACAAGCGATGGGGGTCTTTTGTAAAGTGAATGGTTCTTAGTTGCCCATTTGAGACCAGATCACCCTCAAACACTTGGCACAGCATCTAGTAAGGGGTCCGAGCAGGCAGGAAATTTGAATCAAAATGTTTATTATTTATTTATTTATTCATACTTGTTTATCGCCCTCCTCCCCGAAGGGACCCAGGGCAATTCACAACATATCAATAACAACAATTTAAAACCAATTAAAAGATTAAAAAATTGAAAGAAGCTTAAAAAATAAATAAAACTAGGTGTTACAGCTAAGAGGCACTGGGGTCAAATCATCCAGCAAGCTGGGGATATTGATCCATCCATCCCCCAGACCTGACCTGCCAGCCAGGTTTTCACTCCTTTCCTAAAGGACAGCAGGTCCATCTGCAGGCGTAAATCTATTGGAAAGAGGTTCCATAGGGCTGGGGCGGACACAGAGATGGCCCTCCTTCTAGTGCCAGGGAGGTGTGCCTCTCTGGCCGATGGCACAACCAGAGAGCCTCTCCGGTTCGCTCTGGTGGGACGGACAGATGTCCTTGGAACAATGCGGTCTCTGAAGTTTGTTTTCAGTCCCCTTTCTTGCTAGGTTTTCTTACTTATCCACTGCTTGAATCTTAGCCGTTTCATGAATGTTATGTTAACATCCTACTAATAATGGTACTTTTTTGTTGTTGTTCAGTCGCACAGTCGATTCCGACCCTTTGCGATGACCCCATGGACCACTGTCCGCCAGGCACTTCTGTCCTCCACCATCCTCCTCAACTCGCTCAGCTTTGTGCCCATTGTGTCTACAATACCATCTAGCCATCTCATTTTTGGCCTCCCCCTTCTTCTTTTGCCCTCCACCCCCACCAGCATCAAGGTCTTCTCAAGCGAATCCTCTCTTCTCATTTGATGTCCAAAGTACTTTAGCTTCATCTTTACTATTTGTCCTTCTAAGGAGCAGTCAGGGTTGATTTCTTCTAAGATTGACCTATTTGCTCTCCTCGCTGTCCAGGGGACTCTCAAAACTCTCCTCCAGCACCACATCTCAAAGGCATCTATTCTTCAATGCTCAGCTTTCCTAATGGTCCAGCTTTCACAACCATACATTGCCACAGGGAATACCATTGCTTTGAGTAGACAAATTTTTGTTTGCAAGGTGATGTCTCTACTTTTCACTATGTTCCCCAGGTTTCTCATCCCTTGCCTCCCAAGCATCAGTCGCCTTTTTATTTCATGGCTGCAATCACCATCTGCAGTGAGCTTAGATCCTAAGAAAGTAAAATCTGTCACTGCTTCTACTTCCTCCCCATCTATTTTCCAGGGACTGAGAGGGCCTGTGGCCATGATCTTGGTTTTCTTGATATTGAGTCTCAAGCCAGCTTTTGCACTTTCTTTCAACCTAATCAGGAGCTTTTTAAAGTCCTCCTCACTTTCTCAACTAGATCTCAACATTTTCAGAAGAGAACATTATCTGGCTGTTAGTAACATGGGTGGTGAAAGGAGAGCAAGGACTTTAGAGTCGGGGACTCTGATTTCCCTTTGCCATGCTCAAAGGCAAGAAAGGATTAATGTACACAACCCGTGTCCCAGGCAGCTGCTTAGAATCCGGTTGCCTTTGGATGACGATGTTGCCTAAAAGATTTCTGTTTCATTTTCCTGGACTTTCCAAGCTCAGAAAGCAGCTGCTTCAGCGACAACTGCAGCCGAGAGGTCTGTCTTTTGTCTTCTCTTCCCCACCTGGGCCTGGGGGACAAAAGGCTCGGAGAAGTTACACATCCTGGACTTTAAGATCAGCTGTTCAAAGCAAAACAAAGGCTGCCCTTGCTCCAAAGCCAGTCATATCCGATCCTAGGGTTCAGTGCTCATCTCTGTTTAAAGCCAAAGGGTCAGCGCCATCTGCAGACGTTTTCCGTGGCCATGACTAGACGCTGAAACACATGGAACACTGTTACCTTGTGGGCAGACAACAAAGCGAAGAAAGTTGGCTTCATTTTGGCAGTCCGGGGTTTGATCGGGACACGAAAGAAGACCTTTCCCTCCAAAGTGGTCCCTATTTATCTACTTCCAATTTCTTGCTTTCGAACGGCTCGGTTGGCCGGAGCCGGGACAGACGCCAGGCGCTCACTCTGTTGTGCAGCACTGAAAATCTGATGCCCTAGAGCAGTGATGGTGAACGTTTTAGAGACTGAGTGTGCAAATAGAGGGGTGGAGGGAACTCTGTGTTGGGGGTGGAGGAACAGATATGTTTTGCAACAGGATGAGGTAGATTTTAGGCTTCCCTTTTCTCTGCTTATACCAGGGGTGTGTTTTACTTCCGTTTCCGGGAGTGACGAGGGTGGCACAGGCCGAATGAATTGGCATCGGGAGCTGGATCCAGCCTGTGCGCCGTAGTTTGGGCACCCCTGGGATACGCTATGTTTCCTCTTTAGTATTTGCCATCTGAGATAGTGTTTGCCATCTACCTAACAGCAGAGCCGGACAAGTTTGTAGTTCACTACAGTTGGATTTCTTTAGTAACTGGTTTCATATTTTCTCCCCTCTTTCCCAGAAATCAGACATGTATTTGCACAGGTGCTGGAGAACTACGGGATCACATTTACACGAATTCCCATAGAACCGGATCTTCCCCGCTGTGCCTGGATAGACCCACCTTTGATGGCTTTCTATCAGGGTGTGGAGACAGACTCACTTAATACAGTGGATGCGTTTAGGAAGCACAACATAAGGTGAGCAGTCAAACTTTGGGAGTAATCATAGACTCACTGAGATGGAAAGCCAGTCGTATCGGACTGCAGGGTTCAGTGCTCATCTCCGTTTATAGCCAGAGCCAGCGCTGTCTGTGAATGCAGACGTTTCCGTGGACATGCGACAAGCATGACAAGACACCTAAATGCATGGAATACTATTACCTTCCCCTCCAAAGTGGTCCCTATTTATCTACAGTACTTGCAATGCCTTGCTTTCTAGCCACTAGGTTGGCAGGAGCTGGGACAGAGACGGGAGCTCACTCCGTCATTTAGAACTCGGGTCTCAAACTGCTGACCTGCCACCCTTCTAGTTACTGAGCCACCGCGGCCCCTTTTTATTTTGTATGTCTGTTGTTATAAAATTATATAAAGAAAAAGGAAAGTCATGATGGTGGCAAAAGTAAAACAAGATTTCTGTCAGCAGTATGCAGAACATTTAAGTCAGGGGTGCCCAAACCACGGTCCACAGGGTGGATCTGGCCTGTGATGCCATTTAATGTGCCCCTCCAAGGGCATTTGAGAAACAAAATGGCCACCCTTTGAAGCTTTTGGGACACAATGGGCAGGGCAAAATGGCCGCCCGGCTCTCAAAACTTTCTAAGAGGGTGACCTGGCCCCTGGCTTGAAAAGGTTGGGAACCGCTGGTTTAAGACATATCTTTCTCTCATTACAGGTGGCCAGATAGATACATAGGACTGAGCACCATGGGGAAAAACATGTCCATCTCCAACATCCTCGGCGCCATTGATAATGCAACCGCAGCTTACCTGTCAACGGAGGACGATTCCGGCGCTCTTCCTGGTTCATCTGTGAGCCCAGATCAAGAAACCAGAGTGGTAACCATTGAACTGATGACCCACCCAGGATATCCAAGCGTCCCACCGGTTGGGGGCTGCGGGGAGGGTCCGGATGATTTCTCACAGTCCTGGGAACGCCTTCACGAACTCGAGACGTTAAAGAACGTGACGCTGCAAAACCATTACAGAGCACGGAACATTGAACTGTGTGCATTTAAAGACCTCTGACTGTGGCCGGTAGTGGCAGGGGTCGCCAACCTTTTTAAGTTGGGGGGCCGGCCACGCTCCCTCAGACAGTTGAGGCGGCCGGAGTGTTGGTCCCCCTGCCATTTACGACCGCTGTAAACGATTTCGCGGCCATTTGCAGCGGCGGTGGCTGGAGCGAAGGCGCAGGCCGGTTGATTTGGTGCCATGGGCCGGATCTGGCCTGCGGGCTGTAGGTTGCCTGCCCTTGCTGTAGCGTGTCCTCCAAAGGCAGGACTGGGCTAAGCACGACGTCAAGTTCGTTGTAGAGCTGTGATGTGAAATGGATAAAAATTCATTGTTGTTGTTCTGGGAATTTGCCGACGGTGAACAGAAACTCCCGTTCTGTGGCTTTGCCCACGTCACAAGAGAAAGGAGACGTGGCTGGCGTCTTGAAGGCCTGAAGAGTAGAAGATGCTCGCCCCAGTCAAGGAGTTGTGAGACGCTGTCTGTATTCCTGTGGACCAATTATTGTGAGTTTGCTTCTGATGTCAATATGAGCATGGAAAATTTTGTAGTTGTTCAGTTGCACAGTTGAGTCCGACCCTTTGTGACCCCATGGACCACAGTGCGCCAGGGTCCTCTGCCATCTGCCACCCTCCATAGTCCACCCAGATCTACGCCCACCGAGTCAACGATGCCATCCAGCCATCTGGTCCTCTGCCGCCCCCTTCTCCTTTTGCCTTCCATCTTGCCCACCATCAAGGCCTTCTCCAGTGAGTCCTCTCTTCTCATTTGGTGGCCAAAGTCCTTGAGCTTCAGTACCTGTCCTTCCAAGGAGCAGTCAGGGTTGATTCCCTTCAGGATGGACTGGTTTGATCTCCCTGCAGTCCAGGGGACTCTCAGTCTCCTCCCGCACCACAGCTCAAAGGCATCTAAAGTTCTGCGCTCAGCCTTCCTTAGGGTCCAACTCTCACAACCATACGTTAAAACAACAACCACCCAGGATATAATTGTATATAATGGAGTCTCTATGGAATGATTTTGGCCCATTAGATTGGAGATCTTAATTTGGGAACATATAGGCAGGTCTGTAAAATCAGCAGTAAAAGAAATAAGTAATTTCCACCAAGGTAACCAAAGTCCATGCCAGGAAAACCTGAATCCTGCCACCTGTACAGCAGATGGAAACGTACAGGTGTGCCCTTATCTGGAGTCATCCGTTGTTCCACCTGAAAAGGCGAGGTTGCGAGAACAGCTTGTCAGGTCGACGGAAATCCTACTGGGCTCCCAGTGACCCCTAAAGTGGGGAAACCTGGCACCTACAACAGAGTATTGGCACTTTGTAAAAACAAATTGGATTTTAGCCTAAGTGATGGCCAACCATGGCGCTCCGGGTGTTCTTGGACTTCAGTTGCCAGAAGCTCAAGACAACACCTGTTCAGGGCTTCTGGGAATTGAAGCTCAAGTGCCAAGGTTGGCCATGTTGAACCATTTGGAAGGCCTTTAATTTTAGGGGTGTTCACAATATTGTGGGGTCCCCCCAGCTGGTTGGAAACGCTCTTTGCGAAGAGAAGGAACAGGATGGAAACAGCCGAATTTATGAATTGGTGTGATAACAGAGTAAGTTGTGTCTGCCTTGGCGGCGTCTACATGAGCCAGAAATCTAGGTCTCAACGCTAGTTACAAGTAACTAGGTCTCAAGGCTAGTTATAAGTAACTAGTTATTGGTAAGTAATTACTTCCAGTCTCCAGCTGTTACCAGTTCATCTCACCCCACTGACCAGTGGGTCAAGGAAGAAGCTTTAAACGTTACACCCTCAAAGTCTTTCCTGTATGGCCAGTGGGGTGGATGAATTGGTAACAGCTGGAGACTGGAAGTAATTACTTACCAATAACTAGTTACTTGTAACTAGTTCCTTTTCAATGTAGAATGCTACATGGCTGGAACTTGCTTGGGGAACAATCTCCGTCCTGAAATTGGTGCAACGGTACCTTTTAAATTAAAATTTTGTTACATTCATAATGTACCAAGTGCTGGACTTGCACTGTTTTATGATGTGTTGTACATGTTAGAAGCAACACGGCGAGTGGGAGGGGAAAGGTCTGTGGCTTCACAGACCAGAAGTCTGTACTACTCAGCGCCAACACATCTGCATTTTTAGCTACTAGGCAACTAACGAACACTGTTAACAAACCTTTTTTGGAACACGAACCTTAATGGCTGCATTTAGCAACGCGAAGCAGTCACTTCTATACCGCCCCCCCCCATGCGCTTCGTGCACATTCTGGGGGGTTCACAAGTTAATTAGCATTTTGCCCCCTATGTGCTGCGTGCTTACTTTACCGATCTCGGAAGGATGGCAGGATCGAACTCACAGCCTTTTGGTTGCAGCACAGCAGTTTAACCCCTGAAAGTTTGGACCATCAGGCATTTTGAAGGTAATTTTTTAAAATTACCCGAGCATTAGAAAACAGACCTTTTAAAAGATTTTTGTTCACACTCCCTCCAAGTTCTGAGCTAATCAGATTTTACTTATCTGCAGATATTTCCATGCTCATGTGTCAGGCATGACACCAGAGTGCATGGAATGCCGTTACCTTTCCTGATGAAATGGTACCTATTTATCTACTCGCAATTTCTTGCTTTCAAACTGTTAGGTTGGCAGGAGCTAAGACGGAGTTAGGAACTCGCTCCGTCATGCCGAACTCCAGTCTCGACCTGCTGACCTTCCAGCCATCATGCTCAGTGTCTTAACTACTAAGCCACCGCACTGCCTCTAGAGACATTACTAAAGGTAAAGGTCGCCTTTGCTCGAAAGTGGGTCGTATCTAACTCTAGAGTTCAGTGCTCATCTGTTTATAGCCAAAGAGCCAGCGCTGTCTACATCTGCATACGCTTCCATGGACATGTGGCAGGCATGCCTCAACACTGGAGTGCAGAGAACACTGTTACCTTCCCACCAAAGTGGTACCTATTTATCCACTTACAATTCCTTGCTTTCCAACTGCTAGGTCGGCAGGAGCTGGGACAGAGTCTGGGGCTCACTGCATCACGGAGTATCCAGGAATCAAACTCTGACCTTCCAGTCAGCGATTTCAGCGTCTTAACCACTTGAGCCAATGCAATAGCTCAAGTGCCACCTCATTAATTAGCAACATTTTGCTGCCAAGACTTATGGGATTCTGACTTACGACAACTCTTTCCAGGCAAAGAATACCAGAAGTTTCACCATTCCCTCCCTGTTCCTGCTTACCTGTAACTACACGGACTGATCCCAGACAGTTGGGAATCAAACATCTGATTCTGCATCGATATACATAAGCTACTAAGCTATCCAGCCAGCTGTAAGTCCCTTTACACCAGGGCAAAGTCATCACTAGGCAATTTCCTAACATGCATGGAAAGTTCAATCTACAGTAGAATTTCTATAAAACAGAATGGGAACTATACTGGATGGTGGTGAAATAGATGGTAAAATGCTATTGTCTTACTTGCTATTGCACGGAGTTTACACATGGAAGGTATCACGCTCAAGTTTCCATCAAACTTTTTGTTCCACAAACCTTTTCCACCTTTCTATTTCTGTCTCTCTGCTTGGGCTCTTACAATAGGTCCCACAGTTCAAGTCTGCTATTGTAAGGATGGATACTGAAGTTATTTCAGTCTTTTACAAAAAGTGAATTCAAACCCAAGAGACAAATGAAAACAAAGGAAGAAAAATCCTCTCTTATTCTCACTTGCGGCTTTTCTACTCATCAGTTACAGAGCTGAGCGTTGCTCAAGTTCGTCTTCCTCCGGCAACCCCTTTCCAGGGTTTCTCTAATAAAAAGCTTGGCCGTAGCGCCAGGTACGTTTCATGCAGGTTTCCAGGGTCAATCCTCTTGTAGCTCCCTGTTGCCTACGAAAGGCAACAGAGAAAATGCCTAAGTCAGGGATTCTCAACCTGCGGCCCATGGGCCAGATGTGGCCTATGGCACCATTTCATGTGGCCCCCAGTCTCCACGCCAGGGAGTGCCATGTGGTGGAGGGCAAAATGGCCGTCCGGCCCCCGAAGCTGTCTGAGGGAGGGTGACCCGGCCCCTGGCTTAAAAAGGTTGAGAACTCCTGGCCTAAGTCAGCTCCCCAAAGCATTGATCAGCAATGACTTAGGCTCCTGGGAATTGAAGTCCCCTGTGGGGCGTGGGCCCCACATTGGGAACTACTAGGTTAAGTGCAGTTGCTTGTGATGGTGTCCTTGCATTTTCAAGGAAAGAAAAACTATTTTGCTATGGATTTTGCCAGGGGCCGGGTCACACTCCCTCAGACAGCTTCAGGGGCCCGACGGCCATTTTGCCCTTCCTCCACTACACATGGCACTTCCTGGTGTGGTGGAGGCACTGCAGGTTGAGAATCCTTGATCTAGCCCAGTGGTCAGCAAACTTGGTTCTCCAGCTGTTCTTGGACTTCAGTTCCCAGAAGCCTTGATCAGCAGGAGTGCTGACTTGGGCTTCTGGGAATTGAAGTCCAAGAACACCTGGAGAGCCAAGTTTGAGGACCCCTGATCTAGCCTGATGGAAGACTTGAACACTAGCCGCCTTTTGTGGATCTGTGCTTGAGTCTCATCAGATATTGCCTACCTGGGGAGATGGGGTTTTATTTTATTTCTGTTGGGTCAACATGGCGTCCTTCTTTGCTGGAAACGGCTACAGTAACTGTCTTCTAAAGCCATTATCTGCACTCCCTTCTCAATAAACCATAAAATGGATTTTGACGTTTGCTGGGGAAAGAGCTAGCTTGCAAACGACTCCAGCGTCCTGTTTGCTTGGAGAAGTTTCAATCATCAAAATGCAAGTAAGCCATGTGACAAAGCATTTCAGAGCATTTTTTTTTATTGAGGGCAGCAGAATGAAATTGCAAGAAAGCCTATAGCAATACAAGAAAGGAGAGTGGAGACGTGGAGACCTCGAAACGACAAGATTCGAATCCAGCCTTTCGGAAACCAAACAGAACCACGAGAGGGGGAGAAAAGAGGTGTCAGTGCCTGAGTAGACAACGCTTCACGATATTACTCTGCATTCATGCATACCTCAGTTGTGCTGAACTACAGGGACGGTTTGTGTTTGATGCTTCCCCACCACCAGCTACCTTCTCTGCAAAATGAAATTTCCCCACTGTTCGTAGAAATGACCGTGTAGTTACTATCTGGAATCTAGGAACCGAAGCACGGCATGGTTTTTAAAACCAGTGATCGCCATGTACAAGTGGCAGAGCGGTACAAATCTCCACCGCCTGTTCGTGGTCCAAATCAAGAGGGGAAATCTCTGAAAAGCTTCTGTGTCAAGGCCTGAAACGAACCCACCTTTTTGGGCGGATTCATTCCACAGTTCCTTCTGAAATGTTCACTTTGGTTCAGTGCTTTGCATCTCTCCTGGGTGTTGATTAAAACTGACAATCTAGTTTGGTTTTACATTATTCCAAATTCTTCTTTTGTCTTTCGGAGGCCTCGATACTGCCACTGTTCATTACTGAAAAATCTCACCTCTTAAGAGACTGACAAAACAGGGGATCTTTTGCAGTTAAGTCGGAGACTTAACAGAAAAAAGAGGCACTAGAAGCTGAATCGTTCAATAGGAACAGGTGGAAGAAGTGCTGCAACTTTGGCTGGGGGAAGAGGGATGGGGCAAACTCTGGGCTGGGAAGGAAGTGCTCCCATTGGGCTGCTGGGCAGAGGGCCGCTGTGAACTCTGTGCTGGGGAGAGGGAGGAAGGGCTTCCATTGGGTTGCTGGACAGAGGAGAGGGGTGAACTCTAGGCTGGGAAGGGAGGAAGCGCTCCCATTGGGCTGCTGGGCAGAGGGACAGGGTGAACTCTGTGCTGGGGTGACGGCATGCATGCCAACAGAGGGCTGGGAGTGCCACGTCTGGCACACGTGCCATAGGTCCGCCACCATTGACGTATGAGCAAGCTTTTTCGAATTCTTCATGAAGGTAGGCTAGGGAATTCCAGTGCTTCCACACTTATGTGGAACTAGAAGTAATCCTAATAAAGGTACTGCCCAAATTTTGATCTGGGGCGTTGTTTTATTTTTATGGATCCACAAAGGTATCTTGTTTTTTTTGTTTCCGCTACACAAACACATCCAGCAGTCCACAGAATTGCACAGAATAGTCCAAATACGTAAACCAGTTCTGCAAAGAAGAAACGGCCCAACTTTCTGTTATACACCATGTGACTTTTAGATTCTAGGCAAGACAGATTACATCCTTCCCACTCCACATCATTTCTAAGTGAAAAAAGAAGCATCAAACACAAGCACAGACAGGTGTGAATTCTGATCAGCAGTTTCCCCGAATTACCCGAATTCTTGGTTCCCATTTCAGAGCGAGAACCAGTTCACAAACAAGCAGTTAAGACCTGAGAGGTTTACAGTTGAAAGGATATATAGATATTTTATCACACTAGCAAAGTAACAAGAGTGACAGATAAGTGAATCCAGAGCAGTGTATGGAGCACGGGTCTTACCACATCAACAGATGCAACCGACAGGTATATAAAACAAACATGGTTCATTGCAGTGAGATGCAGGATTTTACATACACTTCAGTTTGACAGATAAAATTTGGCATTTTTTGTTTATTTTGAATTTGCATGAGCGTGAATGAAACAAAGTCGGTACCAACTTTCTGCAAATCAAGACACACAAAAAAAAAATTGTGGAAATTTTGGTAATAAGACAGTGCTGGTCGCCAAGCTTGAACACACACAGTTAGGAAATGCAAGTGTCCATTTAAGTAAAGGTAGTTTGGGTTTTTTTTCTCTTTTTACTGTAATTGACTACCAAAGAAGTTGTCTAAGAACACTTAAAACAGAAATGCTTTATACCCCAACTTAAAAAGAAACAACTTTTTAAAAACCTTTTCAACAGAGGTACTTGGCTGTCAATCTTTTACGGCTTTAAATCAAAAGCTGGAGAAGGGAAGGAGAGAGAGAGAGATAGATATATATACACAAAAGATTAAAACCTGCAAGGTTGTTCTGCTGCTTTCCCTGACATACATTAGTCCTGAAATGTGGCAAATGGTGGTTCTTTTTTCTGAACTCAACAGTCACCCAAATTGATGCGGAGGCAAAATACAAATGATATGTACTTCTTGTTTTCTAAAAATTTCACAGGGTCAAAGATTAACTTGAACCGGACGTTTTAAACGAGGGGGAGCTGGGAGCCGTGTTCCACTATGTGGCTAGAGTGTTTCTTATGGTATCCTAAAATGTAAAAAATATTAATAATAAATGTACAGAGTGCCCAGTTCTAAATCAGAGGAATACCCCACTTGTACTTGACTGAGAATGCCTTGAAACGAGAGAATTCTTATCAGCTCATCTAATTCTAGGACACTCTTATTTCATACAAGTATTTCAGGAACAACAGTAGCAATTGCATTCAGCTATGGGCCACTTATTGCTTAATGGAAATTTCTAGGGCAAAAATCAAGACGATTCGTTACCTAAAAAAGATAAGTTTGTTATTCAACAAGAGCGGTAATATGACAGATGGATGTGTTTAAATGACTAGAAATTTCCAAGATTAATAGTTCATAAAGCATTCCTTTTCCCATCACAAGATGACTTGGGGAGGGGCAGCGGCATTTATTTCCCCCTGGGGTAATTCTTGGTCCCTAATTTGACATTCTCTCGAACCAGTTTGCAATGCTATTCTGAATAATTACTTATTTTAGGTATCCTGCACAGATTCTACCTTTAAAAAAAAATCACATCCCATAATTCCTTTGCTACCAAACAACGTAAGTAATATTGTAATTCACTCAAAGCACACAAAGGCTGGAGTTCCCCATTTAATAAACATTATCATAGTAACATCAGCCAGATGTACACAAATTAAGGGCTCAGTTGTGATTATTTATGGAGTACATGTGGTGGATTTATTATGTCACAAACTGAAGGTAAGAGAAACTAGAGAGTAAGTCCCACAAAGAGCAGTGCAACATTTAAAGGCTGGTGTGTGTGTGTGTGTGTGTGTGTGTGAGAGAGAGAGAGGGATGATCAAATATTTGATTCCTTTTCTTTATTATTATTATTATTATTACTAATTTTTTTGCAGGGAGAAGTGGTGAGTTTTCTAAGACATCAGTGTTTATAATTGGGAGACAGGGAAGAATAAAAAAATACGGGAACGGAGGGAGATTTAGGGGGGAAATTAAGAAATAACAGCCACAACCTTTTGAACTTTTAAGGGCAGATTATAAGTCTAAGATATTTCTGATAAATTCTGACAAGGAAAAAAAAAGAAAACAGCATCTTTTAAAGTATATTGAAGCAGTGATTTTAAACAAAGAAAGCAGAACTAGAACATCTTAAATTTTTAATCCTTTCTTTACAGGTTACCTAAACCACTTTTGATTAAGAAACTGTAGAAAGTTAGTAACAGCCACAAGTTAACACCGAGGAAGGTGGCACTTGTCAATTTCCCATAGAGTCCTGCTTTGTGGTGTGTCTGAAATGCACTGCTCCAGATCTTCTCTCACACTTTGCTGACATCAATTTTTTTGTCAGATCGCTTTTATTTTTTAGTCCACTGGTCGCTTTTCACCATATTTCTTTGTAAACTCTTCAGCATTCTTACAGAATTTTTTACGGTCCTTTGAGTATTCTTCAGCTAGGTCGGCCCGAAGTGGGTGCTCGGGCTGCGGGTCGTTCACCAGTGCTATGAGGGACTGGATTACTGCCAAAAAAAAAAACCAAGACAGAAACAGAAAAACACAGAGAAGTCAGCATACAGGTGTGTGTGTGCATGCCTGCCCATGGCACATGCGTGCCTGAATTCTTCACAAGGTGTGCTCTGTTCCTTCACTGTAACACAGATGTGACCAAGCTCTTAAAGGTAGGCCAGTGGTGGCAAACCTATGTCATGCGTGCCAGAGGAGGCACTCATAGCCCTCTTGGAGGGCACAGGCACTGTCACCCCAGCACAGAGTTCACCCCGCCCCTCTGCCCAGCAGCCCAATGGGAGCGTGTTAGCTGGAAGGCTGGTAAGTCGGCAGTTCGAGACCCGGGTACTGCATGATGGACTGAGAGCCTGTCTGTCCCAGCTCTTGGGGACATGAAAGGAGCCGCATTTGGGCATCCCCAGAGTAAAGTTTCTCCCACAAAAATCCTTTCAACCCAGAATATTTTCTGACACAATATTATTATTATTATTATTATTATTATTATTATTATTATTATTATTATTATTATTATTATTATTATTATTATTATTATTATTATTATTATTATTATTATTATTATTATTATTATTATTGTGTAATCTTAGGCAAACCACACTTTCTCAGCTTTAGCTGTCTTCAAGGGCTAGGATGTAGGAGAAAAGAAGGCACATGCTGCCAAACTATTTTGAAAAAGAGTATAATAAAATTTTAACAGATGAATATATATGACAGCATCAAATGGGTCTTATTTTCAGACCTATCAGTGTCACTTGGAGAACAGTGTCTGTTCTTCTGCCTCCAACATTTGTTTCCAGGGGGAAAAGCAGAACTACACAAGTTCTACAGAAGGGAAATGTAGGGCTTTCTTGCTGAATCAAAGCTTCTTCACATCTGAGACAAACCATTCTCAACCCAAGTCTATGAGTCCTATGAGTATGTCATGCTGCCTACCAGACTCCACTCACACTGGATCCTATCTTTCTTCACTTTAGAAAGATATACAGCTGCCACTTCTGCAAAGCAAGCCAAGCCAGTGCATAATATTACATTCACTATTTGGTGGCTACCAGCCAGTATACTAAAGCAAACAGTAGCTTACTTCGAAGGCCACTGCTACAACCTGGCTGTTAGGGACTAGCAATCTCAATTTTAATCTAAACTATGGTTGAACAGCTGGGGAATGGGGGACACAGAAAGTGCCTCCTCAACGATCGTAGTTTTTTTTAACCACAATCAAGCATACCTTGGCAATGTCAACCTTGTGTTGCCAGCTAATCTTTCTCACACTAGCTGAGGCGAAAGGAAACTACAGAATGAACTCAGCAAAAGTTGCCTTCACTTGTGGCAGTTTCATGTCTGGCTTAGACACAGAAGAAGAACTAGGGCAGTGATGGCGTACCTTGGCATTCTAGGTGTTCTTGGACTTCCAATTCCCAGAAGCCAACTTCTCTGTGAATACTGCGTACAAACAGTAAACCCATTTGTGTGGATTCACAGAGACTTGGCCTTCTGGGAACTGAAGTCCAAGAACACCTGGAGTGCCAAGGTTCACCATCATGGAGCTAGGGAATGAACACTGGGACATGTACACATGGAATTAGCACTCCAAACTTTATTTGCTGTAAACCTATTTGGTCAGTTGCAAAAGCCATGCACGTACAGAAAGTAGTGCAAGCTATTTTTCCCCCTGCTGTCTAGCCACTGCATAATACACTATGCAACCAGGTATACAGCATACAGTCCTGAAAATAGCACTCAGCTTGTACAACTGCCCATTTATACTCCGAGACTGCCGCAGGATTCTAGCCACTTATTTTACACTCTGCCCTATTCCACAGGAAATTAAACTGTCTGGGAGAGAAGAAAGGGGCAAGTGAAATAACAAGGCAAACCTGTTACCCTTAAAAAAAGTAAACTCCATCATTAACACTCCTGTCATAACCAACCCGTCCAAAACAAGCCACCGAGGAGGAAAGCGCTTTCTTCTGTCAACCACTTGTGTAATGTTTATTTCTGAAAGATGCGCAATTGAGCAGGTTGAGCAGCTATTAATAGAATATAAATATACTTAACCTGCTGAAAAACAATTCCATACAGGATAAAAGTTCTAACATAAAAATGGGCAAAGTATGCCATGTGGGCCACATATGGCCACTTTTTGGAGATTCCACATAGCCTCAATTGCAGTAAAAATATTTCCAACAAAAAAAAAAAGGGTTGGTTTTTTCCCTGTTTCTGAAAGCCTCCAGGACTAGCTGTTTTTTGACTTTGTAATGTTTATCCTGGAAAGCTCTCCTGTCCTACAAAACCAAAAGTGGATTCTAGTAATTCCTTATTTTTTATTTTGCAAATTTCTAGTGAGAAGTAGCTCAAGGCAAATACTAAGGGCTAAAATCTTCACACACACACACTTTCCAAGATTGCCAAAGATCACTACCTGTGTTCTAATATACTAAGCCAGGGGTTCATAACCTACCGCCCATGGGCCGGACATGGCCCATGCAACCGCCACTCCCAGAAGTGGATGCGTTTACGACAGCCATAAATGCTCCCACTGCTGTCGTAATTCCATTTCCATTACAGATCAAAATGACATAGTATATATATGACCTTAAAAGTCAATTAGCCCTCTTAGAATCAGTTTTTGTTTTGTGAAACCATTAAAACAACCTTACCTTGATCAGTTTTGGTGGCTGGCTTCCAGTTTTCAGCACTAATTACTGGCAGACAAACCTGCCCCTTTTCATCAATGTTAGGGTGATAGATCTTTGTTTTAAATGTAATCTTAGGAGGCTTGAACGGGTACTCTGCCGGAAAGTTGATCTCGATTCTGAATGCACCCTTGTCATATGGAGGATTATCCTGCAATGAAAAAGCAAAGAGATTGAGAACAGTCCACCCATGGAATAGGTTGAATCCAAACAGATCACTATGTTAAAAACTTGCATACTTGGAATCTATACTGTTGCTTTTAGAGCAGGGAATCTCAACCTATGGCCTGTGGGCTGGACTCGGCCCGTGGCACCATTTCAGTTGGCCCGAAAGCAGAAGTGGACGCCTTTAAGACAGCCGTAAACACGCCCTGCGGCTGTAAAATGTGTTAACAACACGTTCACAATTGTTTTTAAAAGCCATCACAAATGTTAGGTTTATTCTGACACTTTGGACCGAATACTGCATTTTAAATATTGGAAACTGTATTGCATGGTCAAGAAACCTTTATAAGTAAGCATGGCAGGAACCATTACCAAACCCCCTAGGATCTAAGAACTACTTGCTAAATTTTTCATCCTCCTTTATTTAATTAATCTCAATTTGACAAGACAAACTGGAAAACCTAGAATATTATGTTCTCCTCTCAGGACCATTAACTTGCCTGTTTGTGGTTAAAATAATAATAATTTTGTGGTTTCTTCTCCTTCACAGAAGGAGACTCTGAAGGATTTACATCCCTATGAAAACTGCCACTAGTAATACAGTCTTTGTGTTTGCACTGTCAAAAGCTTAAAACTGTTTTATCTTACACAACTCCACTACCTAAAACACAGCTAGTCTACAAATATTTGACCAGGAATCCAGCTATGTCACTGTGTTAATATAGACATTGCAAGAAATACAAATATTTATATTCAGTTCTCCCATTAAACCAGGGGTGGACAAACTATGGCCCAATGGCCAAAATCCGGCCCACAGTGCCAAATCATCCAGTCCTTGCTGATACCGGAAGCTAAAGTAAAAACACACTTGCGCCCGCATTTAACACCACTGCACATGTGTATAATGCTGCCGTAAATGCACCCACGGCTGTTGTAAGCGCACTTATGACACCCACGGATACGTTTTACAGCAGGAGGAACCATGTGGCTGGCCCACCCTACAACGTTACTGTCTCGTGGTGTAAAAAGTTTGGCCACCCCTGCATTAAACCAACAAAGGGAATATGTCATATTACTACACTTATGTGGGAGATGTTAGGGAAAACATCCTGGTATAAAGAGATATTCAAGGGTGTTTCTCCTTATTTGCAGGTATTTGCAGTGTTACTGGCATTAACAATAGTTCTCACGTTTTTTTTTTTGTTATACAGGTTTCTACCGTATAGATTGACTGACTGATTTTTAAATAACTTAAAGATGCAAGTGCTACTTTTATATCCTTACACTGCTGACTCTTCTGCTTGACTTGCCTTATTTACCTAATACTTCAACTCCCAACACAGAATATCTTGGTATCTAACCATTCCATCTTCTTCTCATTCTTTGCATCATTAAATGCACCACTGCACCGTATTTTTCAAAGATTAACGTGACTATGCTTCTGGAAATATACAAACTAATTACATTAGACATACTTCACATCTTTTTTTTTCAACAACACTCTTTTTATTGTTCTTTGGGGCATCAGAAACATTTCCATTTGGTTTCAATTAATTAGGGAGGATATGACTATAGATTCCAGTTCTGCTTCAGGTTTAAAAAACAGCAGAAAAAAAATGACCATGCCCTGGGAGCTATTAAAACAAATGAAGCCACAGTAGCTAAAGTCACCATTGCCCCATAAAATGCAAGAACACAGAGATATAAGTTGAGCAGGGGAAACACACATGGCAGAAAACAGCAGGGAGATTTCTTGAAACAAGTTATGGTTAGAAATACATTCATATTCCATAGAGAATCACCACAGAGGGCAATAAAACTTCAAAATGTTATTTTTGAACTATAACTCTACGCCAGCACAATTATTTACTATAGGGCCTGGGGGATTCTGGTAGTTTTAGCCTAAAATAACATTTCTAAACTCTGTAAATAAACCTGCTTCTTGAAGTCTACCTATCAATGTCCATCTCAGCTGGTTGTTCAGATTTTGCACTTTCAATGACCAATATTTTATTTTATTTGTTTGTTATATTTATACCCCACCCATCTAGCATGTCTCACTCTGGGCAGTTTACAGACGTATTAGAAATATAAATACAGAAAAGACGTATTCAAGGCAGCCATAAAACAAGAAACGAAATCCTGACATAACAAGCTATTAAACCAAAAGACAAAGAGCAACACACCACATTGCAAAAAAGAAAAAGAAAAAAGGAAAGCTTTAAAAGACATGTATTTGGTTGCTCTCCATTCCTTTTTCATCGTGTTTACTAATTGAAAGGGTGGTTTCATTTTAAAATTATCTGTGCAGTTTTTAAACAAATTTTTATATTAAACATTAATTGCCTAACCCAATTTGCAAATGTCAGGCTATGGAAGGGTTCGCTTTAGGAAAATTCGCGAGGTACAGTTGACCTGGTATAAAATTATTAAAATGATAACAGGGCACTTTCACACTCACAGGAACAATAAGCCCTTGCCAAGTTAATAAGTTAGCTTCATCAACTTGGATATTACGGAAGTTCTTCATTCCACATTTGCGGATTTCTTCAAGCTCCTGCAAACCAAGCACAGCAGAAAGAGCATGTTAGCAAAAAGAACGGTTGCTATAGTTCAGGAAACATCACATGTTTTCCTTTCACCATGACCTAGTTTGGATAACAAGCCAGAAACAGGTGACGTTCCTCCTCAGTACCTCCCTTCCCATTCTCCCTCTTACATGAAGAGCTTGGTTTATTTTACTGATTTATTAACCAATCAATTATATTCAGGACTCCAGCTTACTATTTAGCAGATTCTGTGCACTAAAGCAGGCAGAGGGGAAGGAAGGAACCAGTGTTCAGTTTACGAAGTTTTGAAACTACTGTCTGAAACAAGACAATAAGCCAGTGGTGGCAAACTTATGGCATGTGAACTGTCACCCCAGCACAGAGTTCGGCCTGCCCCTCTGCCTAGCAGCCCAATGGGAGCGCTTCCTCTCCCCCCCAGCACAAAGTTCACCATGCCCCTTTGTTTGGGCATGCCGTCTCTAAAAAGTTCACCATCACTGCAATAAGCAAACCTGAATGAAACATACAGTAAAACCTCGGATAACGCTAAAACTTGGTTCCACAAGTCTTGGTGTTATCCGATTTTTAGTGTTATCCGATGCATGTTAAAATCCTATGGGACGGATCGGATAACGTTAAAGCTCCATAGAGATACATTGCAACCGCACAGGCTTTAGCGGTAGTTATCCAATGCATCCCATAGGACCTTAACATTATTCGATGCAATTCTCCTCCCCAGATTACTTAACGTTACGTGATTTTAGCGTTATCCGAGGTAAACGTTATCCGAGGTATTACTGTATGTGAGTGGTTAAACATACATTCTTATATTTTGATATATGTACTGTACTGTATTCCTTGAGTCAAGTAAAAACTAAACCGTATCTTGTGCAAATATTAATGTAAAACACTGGAATACATTTTGCTAACATTTCTCCTATATTAATTTATCATAAACTGAGAGATACACAGAGAGATTTTAAGTCCCACTGATTTCCTCTGGAAAGAGTGTAGCAGTTGCTTAATTTCTAGCTACTGCTTGAAGGACTGACACGTGAAAGCAGTTTACAAATGTGACTAATAAATAAATACACTCATTTTACTGTTAACTTCTACAACAGTTGTTAAGATAGGTTGGGTGTTGCTGCCATAATTAAATCAAGGCATTTTAGATGACTAAGCTATTATCCATTTAAAGATAAGGCTGTTTAAACCAGTCATTTAAATCAAGTTTCCAGTATATAAATCCATGTCCTTATTTCCTCAAACAGAGAATATATCACTGTCACCTAAAAAGCTATCTTAATATACAACTAATGCAGCATTCCTCAATTAGTAAATGTGAGAAATTACTTTAAGCTTTACCATAACATGGTTGCTCCTGCAAATGCCTACAGAGTCACCGGAGTCAAG
This sequence comes from Furcifer pardalis, assembly GCA_030440675.1. Lineage (NCBI taxonomy): Eukaryota > Metazoa > Chordata > Lepidosauria > Squamata > Chamaeleonidae > Furcifer > Furcifer pardalis. The sequence continues at coordinate 8,308,523 of CP126898.1, forward strand.
TGAGTTTATATATTTATTTTATTACATACATACCCCACCCTCATCCAAGGACTCAGGGCGGCTTACAATTTAAAACAGTTAAAACACATTGCCACAACAAGAATAAAAATTAAAAGTTAAAAAGATTAAACAATTGTCTAAGAAATGGAACACAAAGCAGACACTGAGTCTGATCCTCAAATGCTATACTGTATATTTGACGCTGTCCAGAAGGAAAAATGGAGATAACATTTCAGAAGAAAAATTCTTCTCCAAAAATAAGTACTAAGTCAGTATTCTCTACCAACCTCCCACACAAAGTTAGGCAGCAACAAATTCCAAATATATCAAAGCAACAAATTAAAGTGAAACACCCCCATTATCTCCCCCAAACACAAACACTCAGATATCATTCTTTTGAGGCTGATGGGAACTATCAAGATTTGAAAACTAAACACAATGCTGAAGGTAGACAGTCAATAGTTAGTTATCCTCAAGTTGGAACCAATTTATAGCAACCAAGGTTTTCAAGTTAAGCGAGACATAGAAGGAATAGTTTCACCTCTTCCACCCCACCAATGAGTGAGTTTTGGTGCCTATGTAAACCTATCCAAGGTCCTAAAATCTATCACTCAACTCATTTCACTACACTGCCAAATAGAGCATTTTTTAAAATCATGAAATGTATTACATTCTTCTCTTGACTCTTTAAAAATAACAATTTTTAAAGTTTAAAGCCATGTTTAGCTATTTTTAAGGTTAGCTACAATCAAACATGAGCATTCATTTAAAGTTTTTCATTTCATGAAAACAACTCTAGGTCATCCAGCACCAACATGCCACGAAAATTTGGACTTTCATTGATGATTTTCCTATTCTGGGTTGAAATTATTTTATGGTTGTGAGAGCTGGACCATAAGGAAAACTGAGTGCAGAAGAATAGATGCCTTTGAAATGTGGTGTTGGAGGAGAGTTTTGAGAGTCCCCTGGACGGCGAGAACAAATAGGTCGATCTTAGAAGAAATCAACCCTGACTGCTCCCTAGAAGGTCAGATAGTAAAGATGAAGCTAAAGTACTTGGGGCATCCAATGAGAAGAGAGGATTCACTTGAGAAAGCCTTGGTGCTTGGAAAGGTGGAGGGCAAAAGAAGAAGGGGGCGGCCGGAAATGGTATTGCTGACTAGATGATATTGCTGACGCAATGGGGATAGAGCTGGGCAGGTTGAGGAGGAGGGTGGAGGATAGGGATGCCTGGCAGGCAATGGCTCATGGGGTCACAAAGGGTTGGAATCGACTGTGCGACTAAACAACAACAACAAGTGATATATCATCCATTGCCAGCTTGCTGGGCCTGTCGCTTTGGCCAGATTGTTTCAGGGTGACCCAGGATGGCCTTCATGACTGCCACAGGAGTCTTGTATCTCCTTTGAACACCCAAAGGGGTAAAAGAGGAAGAAGAAGTGCTCATGGTTACATCACTTTTCAAGAAATATGTGAAATAGTACCAGGAAGCTTTTGTAAATAAATGAACATCTGGGTACACTGATCTCTGGGTGCATGAGGGGCAATAAACTGAGACTGAATCCTGCCAAAACAGAAATACTGTTTCCAATTCTGACACTAGAAGCTCAGGCTACCTTCTTTCACTTTTAACTAGAGTAATTGTGGACATTCATGGACAGAGACAGCCTAGGTTATGGACAGTAATCTGGCACTGGCAACTGTAAAACTGAACTACCCTGCTGATTTAGCAATCTCTGGACTCCATTAGAAGCTCATAATATATGTTACAGTATAGTCTGTTACACACAAGGGTTTCAAATAGCTTTCTCCTTTATATAGCAAGCCAACCAAACACAATGTACAGTATATGGCAAATAGTTATGATTTTACAAAATTATAACTGCAGTTTTATTTTTATATTTTTTTAAAATTCAATTTTTATCCACCTTGCCACTAAAGTTATGGCAGTGCCAAATTTTTCACAACTCTGGTCCAATGCTCACTCTTTGAACTAGTACATTACATCAGGCTCAACTTTTGTTAGTCACCTTGGAGAACATATTTCTAAACTGTTTTAGTCCCACCAACGTGAATGAAACTTGTGGCTTTCATTTTTTAAGAAGGTCAGTCTATGAACAAGACCAGAAATACCAACAGCATTTATCAGCTGTCAGCTGTTGCATGATGTGGCATTTTTACAGAAGGCTATTCAGCCCAGCCTTGTCTACAAGGACAACTACCCCATACCCAGGATTAATGTGCCACATATGCATTTCTCACAAAACAGTATTCCATAAGCTAAAAACAGGCATGACACAAAAAGGTGTAACAGATGAAATAATTCTATGCACAGATGATGGATGTGTCAAGAAAAATGCCACTGGTGTGAATTTGTTTAAGGTGGATCCCAGCTTGCCATGAAGTGACCCACACACTATGATTTTGGAGCCATCTCTTGCAGCACATTTTAAAGGAGACATGCAGGATTTGACACCGGGACTGCAATGGACTGCTGCAGCCCAAGGTGCGCCTTCACAGCCAGTCCATCTGGCATGGCCTCTTCCGTCTCCATGACCACTGGGAATTAGAATAGTGAAATGGTCCCTCCTCTGCTCATTTTGCCGTTGGGCCCAATAGGATGGTTTTCAGTGCCATTTCCTCCACTGAGAGGGACCATCAACCCCACCTAAAGGGGCTCATCTGCCCATAGCTGTTGGCCCCTTTAGGGAGTCAGGTTATTTACTGTTGCCCAACACTTGGCATTGAGTCTCTGGCTGTACGGTCTACTCCATTACCAGCCCGAAAAGTTTGGGCACCCCTGAGATAAACAATCTGTTCTAGGACTCCTCCAGACATTGTAAGGAGTACACACAGAAACATGGAAGAACAGACGAACAGTGGTGCTACTGTATGCTAACAGATCAAAACAGAAAACACTGTATCCAAATTAAAAAGAATATACGGCACCAACTATGCTGAAAAATATTCCCTAACCTTCACCATTATATGTCTTTGCCAAGAGAGATGGTACACTTGGCAGCCCTTATCTAATCTCTTCTGAGATATTTTCACATCAATAAAATGCAGAGAAAAAAAAGGGAGAGACTCATATGATGTCTGACAGATGCGTCCCTAGACCCCTCTCTCTTGCCAAGCAAATACAGATGTAGCCAAGAAGAATCTCGCTTCTGTTAACTGTCAAGACCTCTCCGGCAATACCTGCCTTCAGAACCCTTGAACAGGAAGATTTCAAAGAAGCCACTGGGCTAACTGTTTCAACAAAGTCTTGTATCTCCTTAAATACAAATACAGTGGAACCTCATAAAACAATTGCCACGTATAGCAACGAAATTGTATAAAAATAAGGTTTTTTTTTTTTTTGGGGGGGGGAATATGTCCCACATAACAATTTTCCCTATGGAAAAAATCGTACAACAAATTTTCAATGGGAAAAACCACATAGGGTTCACCCCGCCCTTCTGCCCTGCAGCCGAATGGGAGTGCTTCCTCCCTCCCCCCAGCACAGAGTTTGCCTCACCCCTCTGTGGTGCGGATAGAAGCCTGTTGAATTTGGGCACTCGGTGTCTAAAAGGTTTGCCATCACTGCCTTAAGGGTTTTTTTTACCACGAGTTTTCATGTCACAACTCATTTTATTACTGTTACACTACAATTGCTACTGACCTGGGAATTTTCCCTATTACCACTACGATCCAGCATGGGCAGCAGTTCTTATGGAGGGATCAGATGGAAAATATGTCACAAATAAGGAGATGGCAATGAGATGGGTGTGAAATTACAGCACAGTTGCTCTGTGTGCAATTTTTATGCAAGAGAAATCAACAGTAGCTCAGCATCTTGGATACCTTGGAGTTGTTATTCAGCGAGGAGTCTGAGCATTGGTAGATGTCTCCACGACAACATTTCGCACATGCAAGTGGACTTGAGAAATCAAGTCCATCTGCATGAGGTTTTTTAGCCATTGGACTATCATGTCACCCGCTGGCTAGGGGGACCATGACATGTGCCCTCTGCTTTCACCTTGGCCAAGGGATCCGACGGAGGATGCTTTGGTGAGTTTTAGTCCCAGCCTAACATCACTGACAAGAGATGGGCAACACTGCCTAGTTAGACTGCTCAGCATCTATGGGTGACAAAAAGGACAAAAACCTCAGCATCCAGCACCACTTCTTTTCTTTGCCACTGCTTGTTATCTTTCCCATGAAAACTTTTAAGTTCTATCATTCACATCAAACATATACATTGCCTGCCATTTCCTCTTCAAGAAACAAATCATGAATCTTCTCTCAACAATATGAGTAAGATTGTTAAGCTAACATGTTTAAAATAGCCCATTAAGATGTAAAATACAGTAATACCCCGGATAACGATTGTACCGTATAGCGCTAAAACCGCATAACGTTACAAGATTTTTGGAAAAATCTTGTATCGAATAACGCGATTTTTAGTGTTATCCGGAACAATCGTGTGGGGGGGAGGTGTTGGATTGGGTAGAACATCTACCCAATCCAACCCCCCCTCCAGGGCCTGCCCGCATGATGTTTGGAAAGGGTATGGGCCCCCGTACCCTTTCCAAACATCGTGCAAGCGCGCGCCTGACAAACGCGGCTTGGGGAGGATATGGAGAAAATCTCCATATCCTCCCCAAACTGCGTTTGGCGTGCACGCGCCAACGCGCCCAATGTTTTTTAGCATTGTTCGGTGTATACCCCGGACAACGCTAAAAACCGGATAACAACATGACTTGTGGAACCAAGTCATAACATTATCCGGGGTACTAGTGTACACTGGAGTTTCCCACTGTGTCCTTTTAAAATAAATAAATTTAAAAGTTGTTTCAGGCCATATGACACTGCCGCTGATTTAAGAAACAATACTGACAATCATTCCTTAACCCACAAAAATCCCTTTCATTTATCTTATTCAGGGCTGGGAGAACTAGGACCTTTCCATTTCCTCTTCTGAATATTGTGTCCACTTGAGGGCTAACACCAAGACAGTCAAAGTCAGATGTAGAGAATTCAGAAGAATTATTTTACTGTTACCGGTAACTCCACTGCCTCCCAGTGGCAATGTTTATGCACATGCATTCTGTGAGGTGTGCATATGTATGAACCTCACTTTGTAATAAATCTGCTCTCATACAAATTCAAAAACAGACCAGTAGCTAACATTATCGTACCTTGGATAACAGAAAGCTTTAAAATTCATTTCACACGGATCACATCTAAACTCCTCTCTTACACGTTCAAAAGCTAGTGCTGACATGATTCTGAACCAAGCCTCCATACCAGGGGTGCCCAAACTATGGCCCACGGCTGGATCCGGCCCTCGATGCCAATTCACCTGGCCCACAAAGCACTCATCGCTCCCAGAAGCAGAAGTAAAATGTGCAGCCCATGGGCCTTGACTGGCCCATGAACTGTGGGAGTGCCCCACAGCCTGAAAAGTTTGGGCACCCCTGCTCCATACTGTGATGAAATATGGAGGCCATGTGCTTTGGCTGTAATAGCCATGCAAGCAAGGGGATTTTTGTTAAAATGATAGGTGATAAAGTATGGTAAAGGTCACCCTTGCTCGAAAGGCAGTTGTATCCGACTCTAGTTTAGGTCCTCATCTTTGTGTATAGCCAAAGAGTAAGCGCTATCTGCATCTCCACACATTTCCGTGGACATGTGGCAGCCATGACTAGACACCAGTGTGCACAGAATGCCGTTTACCTTCACACTGAAGTGGTACCTATTTATCTACTAGTATTTTCTTGCTTTCAAACTGCTAGGTTGGCAGGAGCTGGAACAAATGATGGGAGCTCCCAGCTCTCTCCATCGTGCAGCACTCAAGTCTTGAACTACTGACCTTCCAGTGATAAAGTATATGGGGACAATTACTCAAGTCGGTTTGGAAATTTTAAACCAGAATGAGCAACTTATAGCAGTCCAAGTGTCGTTGGGCTCCTCCTCCTCCTAGGAGTCCTCACTTATGAGTCAACATCTAGAGGACTACAAAACACCAACCCATTTTAAAATCATAATGTTTTACCTATCCTAGTAGAAATTCAAATACAGTGGAACCTCGGTTAATGAATGGCTGCAGACTAATTTATGACAGCCATAATTGAGTCTGTGGCCGATTCCGGTGGTGGCAGCTGGAACAAGGGTCCAGGCCAGTTGATTTGGTGCCATGGGCTGGATCCAGCCCATGGGGCATAGGTTACCTACCCCTGCTCTAAGGGAACTACAGCCTTGAGTTTACAAGTGTTGAGAAAAGAAAGAACACTCTGGAAATTACTCATACATAGGGTTGCCATAAGTTGGAGGTGACTCGATGATACATAATAAAAAGAATATAGAGGTAATAGTAAACACCCCTGATTCAATGATCATGTGTGAACTGCAGTTACTTAACTCTGCAAGAAGCTGCAAGAATCTATTTACACAAACACATTCTCTCTTACAAACCTGAGTAATGAACAGAAGCATTTAAGCACGCATAAACAGAAAGCAGGGACTGCGGTGGCTTAGTGGTTAAGACACTGAACTTGATGACTCCGTTGTGCGCCACTCGGGTCTTGAACTGCAGACCTGCTGACCTTCCAGTAGTCAAGCTCAGTGTCCTAACCACTAAGCCACCATGGCCCCTCAGACAAAAGAATGCATATGCCGAGAAAGAAATCTCTCATAAAACAAGAGATTTGAAAAAAAAAAACACCAGACAATAGTGAAGCATCGGACACACTGGGCCAGAATGATGTATTAAGAAATCTTTTCTACACATTATTATAGATCTGTAGTTTCTGTAACTTAGCTTCCCATCCCCATCCCCTGAGTGGAATTCCTCCAGCAAAAATCCTTTCACTTCTGAAAGCACATTCGTGTGCTTCTGACACGATTTAAAAAATTCCTTTTATTAGCATCTATGTGAAATAAGTGTCAAAGACACCTCTGGCCCATTTGCTTCCCTAGATGGAGGGATGCCTTTTTATTATGCTCTTAACCATGTCAGGAGTTAGCAGCTTTCTGGTCACTGTGAGCTGTGCCTTGATGTCAGAGCTGTTCTCCAGCACCAGAGCAGAATTAAACAAATACTGCTGCTTCCTTGACTACAAAAGGGCACATCTTTCCCCATAGCACAAGGTGGCCAATACCCTCTCGGCCACAGCTGATATTCAGACTATGGGTCTCCCAATTTTTATGGCACACAGATCTTAGTTATGGCCACAGCTACGTCTAGGTGGCTATGACACCCTTAAACCTGGAGAGTGACAGATAAAAGGAAACTGCAGAGCGAGATCACAGGAAACATATAACAGATGCATGTGATTCTTAGCCAACTGCATATCACATAGCACTTAAAACAGCAATGCCTGAGTTTGCTCTGAGGAGGAAGGAAATGCAGATGCTCTAAACCAGGGTTCCCAAACTTTTTTTGACCATACCCCACCTAAGCATCTCTAAAATCCTCATGCCCCTCCCATGTGACATATAATTTTTATTATTCAAAAAGTAAACTCCTATTCACATGGGGGAAGCCTAAAAGGACAATCATTGTTAATAACTCATTCTCAAATTGTCCCCCTTAAAAATCAAAGTGCCCCCCCATGGGACCCACACTGTAACCACGAATCGAAGCAGACACATTAAAACTTCATTCTAAAAAGACCCTAGCAAGCAGTTTTACTGCCTATTACTACTCTTCTTATTCCTACCAGCTATGCTACCATTTCAGTAAATACCATAACTACTTTCCAAGAATGTGGCATTTTAATTTTTTTAGCCATAGGATGGGGTGGAAAAATCTATGCCCCTCTAGATGCTACTGGGCTATTAGCCATACTGACTGGAGCTGAAAGGAGCTGGAGTCCATTACAATCTGAACCCCAATAGATTTCCTGACATAGCATGAGGCTTTCTATTACAAAATCTGCTTAGGAACCTCTGCTTTATAATAAGGTTCGATGATAGAGAGAACTAAACCACTATTTTGAACTATCAAAAAGATGTGGTTTTACTTCAAAGTCTTTTAAATATAACATTTAAGATTCCCTTTCTAATAGACATTAAATATTTAGACTCAACACACTTTTTACTTTAGCAACTTTAAGACATCTGTGTTGTAAGTCAACTGGGTTGGTGTACATGACAAATCATGGCAAATAATTTGCTTCCTTTATGAGATGTCAGATTCTTATTTTAGATCCAAACCTAATATCAATCCAATGTTAAAAATTAATGAAGAATTAAGTCAAAATAAAGGAAGTAACTATTGATAACAGAGGCACACACCTGAGATACAAAACACAAGACTTAGAATTTAGTATTCTATTTAGTATCAAAATAATACAGCAAGACAAACATTAGTTACAGAACTAGTAAGAACATAAATCTGTTAATAGCAGAACACAAATAAAAAAAGTTAGGTTAAATGTGCACATATCTGTACCATAATTAACAGATACTAATCTGCTAATCACACCAAGCAAGACACAAGCTCTAGGGAGAAACCTTTCAGCTATTTATATGTCAAGAGTTTTAGATTTCACTTTCCTTTTCAATGAGAAGTAATGTTCTTTGCTGGCGGCTTCCTTATTGCAGCCCAGAGACATGCAGTTAAGTAAAACATCTTAGTTTGGTTAGAAATCGTTACTGTAGTTCAATTCAATTTATTTTATTTACAGCCCATGACCAATATAACATACTGCATATATAATTTACATAGCAAGCAGGTTGAGGGTTATGGCTTAGACAATAGGGTTTGAAAGTCTAATACACTGATACTGCAAACATGTGTGTTCACCACTTTAAGTCATGTTGGGGAAAATACACACAAAGCACATCCCAACTTTGTGTGCAAACTGGTCATTATCCTTAACCATTTTTTGCCCTTTAAACCAGGCATTCGCAACCTACGGCTCGCAGGCCAGCCCCTGACGCCAATTCATCTGGCCCGCACTGCTCCCGGAGGCAGAAGTAAAATGCACATGTGCAGAACGCTGCTGTAATGTTTTACTTCTGCTTCCAGAGAGCGGAACCACGTGACTCGCCCAATCAGCTGTCGGGGGAGGGGGGTCAGGCCCACGACCTGAAAACGTTGAGAACCCCTGCTTTAGTCTTACATGTAGAAAGGATTTATATATTTACTGTATTTATATTGCTGCCTCCCTCAACCGAAGCGACTCATGGCAGCTCACAGCTGACATCATAAATTCAAAATATAAAACATTCCCATCATACAAAAAGTTAAAAGAACATTTAAAAATTTGAAAACTATTAAAACCATTTAAAATACCCTCATAAAATTAAAACATGGACAGCCTTTATTTCAGCTACCAAAGGGGGGGGGGGGGCTGCCATGCCAGCAGCACCCCACACCTACTGTGCTAATCAGGTTTATGCCCTTTCTGAAGGTTGGCAACTCTGCCTGGAGATGCAACTCAGTCGACAGGAGGTTCCACAGAGCCGGAGCAGATACCGAGAAGGCCCTCCTTCTACTGCCAGAGAGGCTCTAGGGAGCCCCTCCGGTCTGCTCTGGTGGGATGGACTGATGACCTTGGGGTAACACGGTCTCTTAAGTATCCTGGTCCACTACCATGAAGGGCTTTAAAGGTCATTACCAGAACCTTGAATTGCACCCAGAGGAACATGCGGATCACCCAGAGCCAATGCAGCTCCAGCAGCAAGGGGTGAGGCATGGTCGTAAGGCCCACACCCCATCACCATGCAGGAAGTTGCATTTTGCACCAGTTGTAGCCTCTGAATGGTCATCAAAGGCAGCCCCATGATCATATTAGGTATATGATCAGTTTTAAACATGCAAATGCCTGGATATGGGGATTAAAGGGGGGGAACCAAACCTGTGCTTAAAGAACAATAATGACTAAAGTTCCCAATAATTAGTTCTGCTCTCTAGGATTACAAATTTATCACTCTGCAGTATCAACAGCATAACTGTCAAAGAGAATAGAAAGTGAAAGCCAAAGCCAGCAAGAGAGCCTATTTTCTGAAACAAGATTCTAACCTACACCTGCTAAGAAGGCTTATACAAATTTAAAGTCAGATACTGTACTGTACTTAAAAAAACTAAGTATACAAAAGGTCAGGAAACTAATATAGAAATGCTCTATTCTACTAGCCTCCAAAGTCAAACCAATTTCCAATCAAGACTAATATTATTTTAGAATTCAAGATTTCCTGAAGTTTGGAAAGGAAACCTCATTCATTACACTTTAACAAAACAACAAGCATAGATTTAGCACTAGCTCTGTCATCCAGTTATAAGGAACTTTTAGTTCATCATCTAATGTCATATAATTAATGATTATTTATACACATAAAAGACAATGTCACATTTTACTTTGTTCATGTGATATCCTTCTTATAAGTTATGGTAGGCATTTTAAAAGAACATTCCTTCCAGCATAAAAGAGGAAATTCCTCTTCTAGAGTGGCAATTATAATTTATGGTTGTTGCAGTCTCAACCTTTCAAAATATATTTCTTTAAAAAAGCTCCCTTCCCCATTAACCAAGGGGAATATCTTTTTAGTCAAATCAAAAATCAATCAAACTACTGTAAAAGCCACCTACTAATTAAAGGGATATACCTCAGGAAACAGAAGCTGAACTTCATAAAGTTCCTTACAAGGAACAACTCTCAATCCTGAGCAAAGTTCATAGTACATAAACTGCTTCTTGCTAGTTGTAGTAACAGGATCTTCCTATTTCCACAATATCTCATCCTAGAGACTATACAGTAAAAGAGTATGATCAGGTTATTCTGCTATGGTAATAGAGTAACCAAACTGCCAGTGATTCAACACCAAGTTTCAGGTGGTGGTTAACTAACTTGGCAATCCTGAGGACAAATGACCTTGGATGGTGAAGTCCAAAGGGAAGGGTGATGGTCCCCAAGTGGATTAAATCCCACCTGAATCCATCTTGAGGGAGGAAAGCAGTTTCATCAATACTGGCCTGGTACTGAGGAGGACTTTGCGTGCCAAAAGGGCTCAGGACCAGATAGTGACTCTCGGAACTGGATCAGTGGTACAGGGGTCACGCTACGATGCAGAAGGCAAATGAAAGGCCACTGCGCTATATTCTCAGGACAGTCTTCCTGGCTGATCACCATGAGGATCGCCAATATTCGGATATGGCAGAAGAAGAGACTACACAAAGTGGGAACAACTCCAAAAAGGATAGGTTCGTTCTAAATTTTGCAAAAGAGGCAGGGAAAACAGTTCCACATACCATGGGGCACCCAAACTACAGCCTGTGGGCTGGATCCAGCCCCCAATACCAAATCAACATCGCCACTCCCGGAAGTAAAACATGCAGGTGCATTTTACTTCAGCATCCAGTGGGAGGAACCATATGACCGGCCCACTGGGCCACATGACCGGCTCACATTCCAAAAAGTTTGGGCATCCCTGACATACCATTTTCTATTCATGAGGGCACTTAAGGATCACAAATAACACAAAAAATGCCTAAAACTACAAAAAAGAAATTGCAAATGGCTAGATGTCCACTTGCAGTTTTGATAAATGGGTAAAATGGGAGGTATGTAGCCATTAGAAAATGAAATGCTGTGTCTGACATTTTCTCGGAACAGTAATTCAGCTTCTTTCAGGAAAAAAAGAGGTCAGAGGACATTTAGGGCTGCAAAACCAGCCTGAACTCTGCCTTTCTACATGACCTGCTTTAAATTGTGGTTGGCTGGAGCTATGACTAGCTAGACCTCAAAGTTTTCCAGTTTATCCCAACAGTTAAGGAAGTGGCAGGCAAGGGGGAGGTCAGAGACTAAAAATGAGTAAAGAGAGAGGACAAGGCTGGCTGGTATCAGAAGAAAGGAAAGAGGGTGGCAGAGGCTGCAGCACCAGAGGAAGCAGAGGCTGCAACCGGATTGGCCCTGGAATAGCAGCAGAATTAGCAGTCATGATGGTATTGTGAACAGAATCAACTTGAGGCAGAGGTGAAATTTCTGAGCCTGGTGGTGGCAGCGTCAGTCACTGTTACTCTGGTACTGGTTGCTCCCAGATGGTAGGAAAGGAGCAAGAGAAGGACAAGAAGTGAAAAAAGGCGAAAGCAAGATAATGTCCACAATAGCAAAAGAGATTGGATAGTTCCAATGGTGATGGTGGTGGCAGCTACTGGGCAGCAATGGTAACTGAAGGGGACAAAAGCGGAGGCAGCAATGGCAGAGACACTCAAGCTAACTTTTGTTAGTTCTGCACAGAAGGTAGCAAAGGTAAACCCCTAAACTTTCCTAAAAACAAAAACCCTATGATGAGGTCGCCAACCTTTTAAAGTCAGGGTCTGGGTCATGCTCCCTCACAGTTGAGGGGGCCAGACTAGTGGTCCCCCCCCTCCCGTAAACAGATCCACGGCTGTCATAAATGCATCCACAGTTGCTTCTAGTGGCAGCAAAGGTTGGAGTGAGGGCCGGATTATTTGGCACCCCAGGCCAAATTCAGCCCATGAGCCACAGATTGCTGACCCCTGCCCTATGATGCGACACTCTTTCTGAACAAGAGATAGTGCTGGAAGACAAGAATCCCAGGTCACAAAGCACTCACTCAACCAGGGAAGAACAAAGGACAAGTATGAATAGCTGTGCTATATAATGATGCTGAAGTTGAAAGGACATGTATTGAATGGCTAACATGTATTGAAAGAACAATCCAATTTTGCAGAACACACAAAACTGGAACAGGGAGCACGAGAAGTATAAATCAAGGCAACTGGAAACTATAAAGCAAGGGATGGAACATGTACACACATTACTTGCTATCGGGTAACTAAAGTGTTCTGCTCTGGAAATGACAGACTTGGAAGAAATGGAGTAGCATTAATGCTGAGGCAGTTAGTGGCTATAATGAAAATTGAGACCGAATAATCTCAATCAAACTCCATGGAAAACCTATTAACATAACCATCATTAAAGTCTATGCTCCAACTACCAATGCTGAAAAAGAGAAATTCAAAATGTTTATGCAATCATCCAAGAAGAAACTGATCACATATCAAAACAAAATGTGCTTGTAATAATAGGTAACTGGAACGCAGAAATACACAGGACAAAGCAGAACCAAATGTTGAAAAATTTGGCCAAGAGACAAAAATGAAGCAAAAGACTCAGAGTTCTGCAAGGCCAGCCGTGTTTATTGGAAATACATACTTCAAACAAGGGGACAGACAACCTTACCTATTGCCATCAGTAAATGGTCAATATAGAAATTAAAAATATTATGTAATTGGATGCAGTTGATTGAGAAGTTGTATTTTTTTCTGTCAAAAACAAGACCAGGACAGACTGTGGTAACTGTAAATATCAAACAGAGTAAAGCTGGAAAAAAATCATTAAAATAGCATAGTGTTAAACAACATTCCTGATGGTTTAAAGCCCACATAGGGAAGAGATTTTCATTACTAAATTCAGTTGACTGTTAATCAGAAGAAGTGTGGATTGAAAGTAGAGACATTATTAAAGAAGGGGGGGGGGAAGACAACTCCTGCAATTAAAAAAATGAGATAGATGATAGAGGAGACACAATTGTAAAGAAAAGGCAAGAAACAAAAGTGAAAGGTGACAGAAATAGAGTCAGACTCTTGAATATAGTTTCTCAGTGACTGTAAGGTAGACTCAGGCAATAAGCAGTGCAAAGAAACACAAAAGGAGAAAAAGATATCTTTTCTAGATGATCCAAGAAATCAAAGGGAAATTCAGCCCTAGATAAGAAATGCTAAATGACCAAAAGGGAAGCACTAAGGGAAGGTGGCTACAGTATGCTGAAGAACTATACAGAAGAGATATAAGGATGAAACGCTTTCTTGAAGAGGAATCTTATGATGAAGTTATTGAAAGTGAAGGACAAGCTGCTCTAAAATCACTGGGAAGAAAAACCTCACACAAAGTAGATGGAATACTGATAGAACTATTTCAAGCTACAGAGACTGAATCTGTTAAAATCCTAGCAAGACGATACCAACAAATGTGGAAAACAAGCAATGGGCCACAGACACTGAATATATATTGCAATCCCAAGAAAGGAGATGCCAAAGAGTATATCAACTATAGAACCATTGCATCAACTGCCTATGCAAGCAAAGTAATTTTCCAAATACAGTAATACCTCATATAACATTAGTATCGAATAACACTAAAATCGCATAACATCAAGGAATCTGGGGGGAAGAATTGCATCAGATAACATTAAGATCCTATGGGATGCTTCAGATAACAACCGCGAAAGCCTGTGTGGTTACAATGTATCTCTATGGATCCCATAGAGGATCAGATAACACTAAAAATCATATAACACGAAGACTTGTGGAACCAGGTTTTAGTGTTATATGAGGTTTTACTGTACCTGTATTGCAACAAAGGCTTCTACCTTATATGGAACGAAAAATGTCTGATGCTCAAGCTGATTTCTGAAAAAGAGGTGTTAAAGATCATATTGCAAATATCCACTGGATACTTCAGAAGATAAACCTGTGCTTTGTAGTCTACAGAAAATCCTTTGACTATGTTCATGAGAAACTAAGGACTGTTCTGAAAGAAGTAGATGTGCCTTAGCACTTAATTGTCTTGATGTACAACCTACATTATGGACAAGAAGCTGCCATTAGGACAGAATATGGAGAGACAGGATGTTTTCATACAGACAAATGTCAGACATGGATGCTTTTTATTCTTTTATCTGTTCAATCAATATGTAGAATATATCAAATGGAAAACCAAACTAGATTCAAACTAGAATCTTGGAAGAAACATCAGTAATTTAAGATATGCTGACGACACCGTTTTACTGGCAGTGACCTGAAATGACTTTTAATGAGAGTGAAAAAACTGCCAAAGCTGAACATCAAGAAGACAAAAAACATGACTACAGAAGAACTAAATAAATTTAATACTGACAATTAAGAAACTGGAATAGTTAAAGCATTTGTATACCTTAATTCAATCAGCAACCAAGTGGAGAATGCAGACAAGAAATCAGAAGATGACGGATTCAGAAAGGCAGCAATGAGAGAATTAGAAAAGATCATAAAATGTAAGGGTACATCACTAAAGACCAAAACCATCCACACTCTTGTACCACCATGTACTGGTGTGAAAACTGGACAGTAAAGAAAGCTGAAAGGAAAAAAATAATTTGTTTAAAATGTACTGGAGAACTTTACTGAGATCTTGAACTACCAGAAAGATGAACAAGTGGGTCTTAGGGCATATCAAGCCTGAACTATCTCTGGAGGCTGAGCTGTCGTACATTTGGCACATGATGAGATGGCAGGATTTTTCTGAAAAATACAATAACACTGTGAAAGGTGGAAAGCTGTAGGAAAGATGACCTAATGTGAGACGGATAGACTCCTTAAAGGAAACCACAACCATGAGTTTATTATAGCTGAACAGGACTGAAGACAGGATATTATGGAGATCTCTCATTCATAGGGTTGCTATGAGTCCAAGAAAACAAATAATGGTATGTAACAACAAGGTTTTAAGACGCCACAGAACTCCACCTTGTGAACCCAGTGGATCTTATTCTACCTTTCAATAAAAGGAATCCTTTCAATTCTCTGGATAGTTTCTTTTGGAGAAAGACTGTAAAATCTTTGGAGGCACCCTGGAAGGCTGAAGTACACCTGAGGTGACTTTTGAACCCACTTCTCTGCTTCCTCAGATGAATAATGCTAACATAATCGGGTGATGAATACTAGCAAATTGTTATACAGTAAAACCTCATATAACACTAAAACCTGGTTCCACAAGTCTTCGTGTTATATGATTTTTCATGTTATCTGATCCTCTATGGGATCCATAGAGATACATTGTAACCACACAGGCTTTCGCGGTTGTTATCTGAAGCATCCCATAGGATCTTAATGTTATCTGATGCAATTCTTCCCCCCAGATTCCTTGATGTTATGCGGTTTTCGTGTTATTCGATACTAATGTTATATGAGGTATTACTGTATCTTTCTTTCCTCCATCTTACGTATCAAAAACACCAAGTAAGCACAGGAGCCCCCTCAGCATACACAATAACCACTAACAATAATTTCGTGTCAGAAGTTATTCTGGGTTGAAAGGATTTTTGCTGGACTCTGCTCAGGGGACATCCAAATGAGGCTCCTTTCATGTCCCCGATATCTTTTCCCACGGAAGGGCGTCCCTATTGATCTCCTTGCAATGCCTTGCTTTCGATCTGCTAGGTTGGCAGGAGCTGGGACAGAGACAGGTGCTCAAGCTGCCATGCAACCCCCCAGCTCTGAAGCTGCCCAGTTGCCAGCCTTCCAGCTAACAGGGCGAGCTTCTTTACCACTGAGGCATACTACAACCACTGTTATGATGATGATCTAAAGATCTGAGCTGTCACAGAAAAAGACCAAACACCCCCCCCCCATCTTTTCATCACCCAGTCCCACAAGGGGGTAACTATCATACTCTTTTTGAGTTTAGGAAGCTGTTGCCCTCCCGCCACCCCATCATCCTCGCACCCTTGGTGAACTGAGGTGCCTTGCATCATCCTTCGCCAGGGTGGAGACGTCTCCCTCATGGCGGGACAGCCAACTTCCTTCTCCCTTGACACAACACCCTGGCTCCGACAGCCGACCCCGGGGGGGGGGGCGGCCTTTGCTTAGTCACGACGGGCTCTCCAGGACGCCCCCCCCCCGCAAGCCGAAAAGGCGACAAGTGACTCTTCGCCTTCCCTCTCTCAGCCGGGCCTTAGGTGTGTGTATATATGAGGCCTGCCCGTCAGCTTTATCCCCCCCCCCCAGGCGGCGTCCCGACAAGCCGGGCCCAGAAGGAGCGCCTGGGACGTTACCCCCCACCCCCTCCCGCCGCCTCGAGGCCGGGAATTCCCCCCTCAGGGCCCGGCACAACGGCCAAGAGGGCCGCCCCGAAAGCCAAGCGGAAGCGGCTTAAAGGCGGCCGGCGGGGGTGGTTTGGGGGGGGGGCAGGAAAGAAGAGACGGAAAAAACCCCGTTTCTGAGGAGAAAAACATCCCTCACAAGGCGAGAAAGGGCCCCCCTCGCCTCCCCACCCCGGAGCCCGCCCGGGCCGCCGCCCCAAACCCGCCTCTCCGGCCCGGCCTGGGCGGCCCCCGCCTGGATGTTACCTTCATCAGCCTCCTGCTGGCCGCCATCTTGGATCTGCTGCCGCTGCCCCACAATGCATCGCGGCTGCGGGACCAGGCAGGCGGCGGGCCTCGCCTCAGCGCTTCCTCAGGGCCCAGAGGCGCGCGCAGGCGCAGGCGCACTGGAGAGCGACCCGAAAGAGAGGGGGGGGGGGAGAGAGGAAATGACAGTTGGGCGCTCGCACGGAACGTTGTGTACCTCCTTCCCCCACCGAAGTGGTACCTGTTTATCTCCTTGCAATTCCTTGCTTTCAAACAGCGAGGACTCTAGTGCACTGGGTGGTACAAAATAATAAAGTTGTAATATTGTGGTTAAAGAGGAGAGTGGATATAAAGGTGAAATTATACAGTATAGTAAAATGTATAGAAAATAACTAAAGTAATGTCCGACTACATTATATTATATTGATATGTAATTTCCCCCCCTCTCTTCCTCCTCTTATCTTTTAACGCTGTAGGTTGTATGTGGGAACTACTTTTTTTTTGTATGTACAGTAATACCTCATATAACATTAGTATCGAATAACACTAAAATCGCATAACATTAAGGAATCTGGGGGGAAGAATTGCATCAGATAACATTAAGATCCTATGGGATGCTTCAGATAACAACCGCTAAAGCCTGTGTGGTTACAATGTATCTCTATGGATCCCATAGGATTTTAACATGCATCAGATAACACTAAAAATCATATAACACCAAGACTTGTGGAACCAGGTTTTAGTGTTATATGAGGTTTTACTGTAATTGTTTCTATTTGGATCTGTTTTTATCTGTTTTATTGTCTTAATGTTTTAAATTTTTTATGAATTATTACGAACTTTTAAGGTTTTTATATACTGTTGTGACCATTACCTATGACGGTAATGTATGTTGTAAGCCGCCCAGAGTCGGGTCTTCCCGATTGGGGCGGGATACTAAATGCGAACAATAAATAAATAAAATAAATAAATAAATTGTATGTTTTGTAGATTGTTTTGTTAGTTTGTTTTAATATTGTAAAAACTTTAATAAATAAATAAAACAAACTGCGAGGTTAGCAGGTGCTGGGACAAGAGACGGGAGCTCACTCTGTCGTGCAAGCATTCGGCGTCTCGGAACTGCTGACCTTCTTCCAGTCATCAAGTTGAGCATCTTCTTCACCACTAAGCCACTGCAGTCCCTGCCCCAAAAAGGCTACCCAGGAGGAGGCCAATCGTGGGAATAGAACTCCCTGCCGTACCTAAACCACTGAGCTATCTAGCCAGACCCAGAAATAATTAACAGAACACTGGCTTCAAAGAATAGTCCATAACTACAAAAGGAGCATGGGAAGAGGGAGACAGCTGAAAGAGCACCAAAAGGATTATATATCAACCAGGGATATTTAGCTCACTATGCATATGCCTTCTATGTTCCCCTTATATGCGTTTATATAATTTATAGATTTACTCCTTCTAGTTTAACTTCGCCATTGCCGGTCCCAAGCCCGGATGAGAAAGGAGGAGGTTTGGGCGGCAGGTTATTTTTATTTATTTATTTATTTATTAGTCAAATTTATATTCCACCCTCCTTGCACAAGCGAGTTAGCAACCTGTCTCTGTAAAAACTAAAATTGCTACAGAAACAGCAAGAAGAATCTCAAATAACTCTGATCAACTAGGTGGGAGATCAGTTTCAAGCTGTATAACCTGTATTATGACACCGGATCAAACTGGTAACGGATTCTGGTGCAAATTTCAGCCAAAAACATCCCAAAAATTGGGATATGGAATGAGCGGATGTTACGCCAGACTGGAAGGCTTGTGCAACTGCTACAGGTCTCTGATGGCTAGATGGAAAGAGAACTGATGAATTAACAACAATGGCAAGACCATCCTATATTCAGGCCTTGTGTTGGGAGAGCGAGGAACAAAGGCACTTATTGGATGGAAACCAATCAGTGATTAAATAATTACAAGCCCGTTTACCCATGGACATGTCAGCGCAACCATTGTACAAGCATATGCTCCAACAGATAGTGCAGATGACACCGTGAAGGATGAATTTTATGATCAGCTACTGGACACCTTTGATGAAAAAAATTCAGAAAATGAGCGCATGAAGATCCTGTGGGACTTTAAAATTCAAACAGATAGACATCGGACTCATGAGATATTTGGAAATTTTGGAGCTATTGGACTTTACAAAACAACAACAACAACCCAACTTTACTAGGAACCGCCTATATACTTAGACATTATCTTAACAGTTCTTAGATCCTGGCTTAGGTCTTGAACTGTTAATTTTATACCAGTCTTTGGCTGTGAATGTAATGGTAGCTTTTTATAATAATAATGTCCCATCAAATCTATTCTGACTTCTGATGTTCCCTGCAATTTCATGACGCAGCTGCTGCTTTGGCGTTAGCTGTTCAGTACAGTACTGTACTGTATATCAAATCTGAGAATTGCGTGGGACTTAATGAATGTAGTGCCCTCTGCTGGGTGCATTTGTATTAAGAGAGTTAAACATGCAACTGGAAAAATAAACTGAATTTCTTACTTCCATAAACAAACAAAGTCAGCTGTGTGATCCATACACAGGTATCAAATGGCCTGCTGCTTCACATTCATTTTTAAGAACAGAGCCCGGCAAACAGACCATCATGCCACTACCATCTGGACTTTCATTGATAATTTCCCTGCTTTACCCACAAGAAACCGATGCATGCCTGAAGAAGTGATCTTGAATCATGAAAGCTTGCAATGATTTTTTTGTTTAGTGATTAAAAAATGTTATCTCCTTCTGCATTTGAATTTCTTAGAACCAGGATGTTTGGAGAGTGAAGGTAAGAGATTTCAAGGTGACGTTGGATCAGTATGTATGTGTATAGTATAAACAAAGCAGATTAGCCATGAGATCCAAATTCAAATTACAAAAAAATGTAAAAAATGCAGGAGGAAGGCAATACCTTTATTGGATCACTAAAAATTAAAACAGAGCAAGCTTTTGAGATCCAAAATCTCTTCTTCAGGCATGGCAGGAGACATCATGCCACGCCTGAAGAAGAGATTTTGGATCTTGAAACCTTGCATCATTTTAATTTTTAGTGATCCAATAAAGGTATTGCCTTCCTCCTGCATTGTTTGCATTTTTGTGTATAGTATGTGATAGTTGCCCTAACAGTATTAATTTATGGACTGTAAACCTATGAAAATGAATAATTAAAATACAGTTTTAAATACTTATTGATGTTTCATAGGTAGTTTTGTTTGTGTATCCTATTTAATCTTACTTTCTTTAAAAGTATCATCTGATATTTTATTGCTTTAACTCAGTGTGATGTAACAGATAGACTCTTGATAGCAGGAGTGCTGACTTGGGCTTTTGGGAATTGAAGTCCAAGAACACCTAGAGTTCCAAGGTTCACCATCACTGGCCTAGCTGGATAGCTCAGTTGTTTTAAGTATCTGGCTGCAATTCCAGAGGTTGGGTGTTCAGGTCCCCACGTTGCCTCCTAGGAAAAGAGCCATTTGCAAAAGATGCAGCTTCAATGCTGTTAGAAAGCATGTTAGTCATGATCAACTGGTTCCATTCAGTGGCTTTAATTGGAGGAGGCTAAATGTTCCAATTTAAGAATTCCTAATAGTATTAGGCAGTTTTGTGTCTCCCCGCCCCCTTTTTGTTGTTGTAAATGAAAGGAGGTCCACACGTTTTTTAGTACTGCCAACCTAGCAGTTCGAAAGCAAGAAATTGCAAGTAGATAAATAGGGACCATTTCAGTGGGAAGGTAACAGCATTCCATGCGCTCCAGTGTCTAGTCATGCTTGCCACATGACCATGGAAACGTCTGCAGAAGCAGACAGCTCTGGCTCTTCGGTTTAGAAACAGAGATGAGCACTGACCCCTAGAGTCAGATATGACTGGCTTTCGAGCAAGGGAAACCTTTACCTTTACCTTAGTGTGCACAACTACAGCACATATGAGTAAACCATTTCCTTCAGACCTCCCCGGGCTTCACACTATAACCTCCATCATTCCCACCCAAAGGTGTCCAGTAATATTGGCCAGAATAGATGGACTACAGTTCAGCCAGATTTCCCCAGCTGTATAGTTACAGTGGGCTTTTAGCGGGTTACCCAGACCCAGAAAAGGGAACAATATTGCTGAGTTCTGTGCTTGTCCATACTGATGCTATTAACATTGTATGGTCTTCATAAAATGAGATTTAATTCCCTTTTGACTGGAAGCCAGCAGGTCAGCAGTACTGCACGACGGAATGAGCTCCCGTCTTTCTCCCAGCTCCTGCCAACCTAGCAGCTCGAAAGCAAGAAATTGCAAGTAGATAAATAGGTACCATTTTTGTGGGAAGGTAAACGCCATTCCGTGCACTCTAGTCATGCCTGCCACATGTCCATGGAAACGTCTGCAGACGCAGACAGCGCTGGCTCTTTGGCTATGAAACAGAGATGAGCACTGAACCTTGGAGTTGGATCCGACTGGCTTTCGAGCAAGGGTGACTTGTACCTTTACTTTACCGCTAGATGGCAGAAGAGCCCAAAGATTCACACAACTTCATTCTCCCAACGAGATCAGAGTTCCAGCTTGGAGAAGTTGAGCTTCCAATTAAGTTTCATTCTAGACTTTCCCCCTAACACTGATCTATTTGGTTCTGGATTAATACCTGTGACATTGCAATGATAGTAGTGACAGTCACGTGTCGGATGCTGCCTGGCTCCCTGCGGATCCAGGATCTAGACATATGCCGACATAGTGGAACTATCCCAAATCATATAGTACAACACCCAATGCGTTCATTCACAAGAGTTAATCATTAGGTTGCAATAACTGAGTGCTTACCATCTCTTACATCACAAGTAAAAGTATGTTCCTAGTTTTTAAACTTGATTTGTAGAGCAAAATTTGCTTTTGCCTCCCAAGAACAGCCACAACGTTGAAATGCATCCTTAATTTTCAGGGTGAAATTCAGGATTTGATTCCATGGACATAAGTTGCATGACTTTGGAGAAATCTCCTCTCTCTTACTGCACTGTTCACTTTTAGCAGGAGTCCCAGCCTTCTGAATAGCAGAAGGAAGATTCCATGGGGAAAAGGAGACAAGAAAGTCTCCTTTGACTGGTCCAGTTTCCCACACAGATCAGGATCCAGTGAGCTGTTAGTGAATGTTTCCCTTGCTCAAAAGCCAGTCGTATCCGACTCAAGGGTTCAGTGTTCATCTCTGTTTCAAAGCCGAAGAGCCAGCGCTTTCTGCTTCTGCAGACGTTTCCATGGTCATGTGGCAGGCATGACTAGACACCAGAGTGCACGGAACACTGTTTAAATTCCCACCGAAATGGTACCTATTTATCTACTTGCAATTTCTTGCTTTCGAACTGCTAGGTTGGCACGACCTGGGACAAAGATGGGAACTCATTCCGTCGTGCAGCACTCGGAAATCGAACTGCTGACCTTCCGCCTCTCAGTCAGCATCTTAATTAGAGGGATAATAATAATAATAATTTCATGCCAAAAATTATTCTGGGTTGAAAGGATTTTTGCAAAAGAAACTCCGCTCAGGGAACGCCCAAATGAGGTTCCTTTCATGTCCACAACAGCTGGGACAGAGACAGGGACTCAATCTGTCATGCAGTACCCGGGTCTCGAACTGCCGACTTGACAGCCTTCCAGCTAACAAGGTGAGTTTCTTAACCACTGAGCCACCACAGTCCCAATTAGGGGGACCAGGGAACAAATCAGTTCAGTTGGTGTAAAATTGATACGTTGGAGCAATTAGTAAGCTCTTCTGGCCATTGTCAAAGAGTGTGTATGTGTTAAAACTGCTGTACAGCAATCAAATGGTTGTGAGTTCGATCCTGACCGGGGATTAAGGTTTGAATCAGCCTTCCATCCTTCCAAGGTCGGTGAAATGAGAACCCAGCATGTCCGGGGGGCGGCGGCGGCGGCGGCGGCAAAATGCTAATTAATTTGTGAACCACCCAGAGAGTGCACTAAGCGGTATATAAGTGAGATTGCTTTGCTAATAATACTAAGCCGACAAAAGATGGAATAATAATGGATCTTCTTAACTGGTTATGTTTTAATTTATTTGTAAAAATTCTGGAATTGAGCAGTGAACTAATATGGACATTATTTATACCAGTCCCAGCACTTCAGACCCTTCTCGTGCTCTGACGGAGAGAGCATAAAGAAGTGGGACTATATTATCTAGCCACAGACCACATGTCTAGCATGCTTATCCCTGTGCCGATTCTAGAGTGTCCAAATATAGAAACAGAACAGAAGGGAAATAGTCACAACAAATCCTTTTGTTTATAGATACCAGATCTTGAAATTTTACTTTTTACTGAACGAACAGATTCCAGAATCCCTGGGCCGCTCATCGCCTGCATTTACTTTGAAGTGGGAATGATCATTTTGTTGAGATTAAGTGGTTAAAATAGGACCAAGCGGAAATAACTAGGCGGATGTTTGGAAGTTTTACTATTTTTAAAGCAATTGTGTATAAAAATGGGATCGCGCAAGCATCATTTCAGAAGAATTACCCCCAACCGGTTTTTCTGGCAAAGGAAGAATTCAATCTCCTAAAAGACATATGTCTACCCAAAAGAGGGACTGCAGTGGCTTAGTGGTTAAGACGCTGAACTTGACAACTGGAAGGTTGGCAGCTCAGCTGTTCGAGACCTGAGTCCTGCATGACAGAGTGAGCTGCCCCTGCTCCTGCCAACTTAGGAGTTCGAAAGCAAGAAATTGCAGGTAGATAAATAGGTACCACTTTGATGGGAAGGAAAATAACATTTGGCTATAAACGGAGATGAGCACTGAACCCTAGAGTCAGATGCTACTGGCTTTCAAGCAAGGGTGGCCTTTACCTTTATTATATTGCTGCTTTCCAATGACACCTGGAGTGCCAAGGTTCGCCATCAATGTGCTAGAGCATTGGTCTTTTAATTTTACTGACAGACTTTTTGGAACACTGGGAATTCCAGACGCTCCATTTGAATTTATGCATGCATGCACAGGTAGATACGGAGACACACTCATCTCCAGATAAATGATTTCTGCATCCGCCTCACATATATATATTTAATGGCACATACCTCCATACGGCTCACAGTAGCCTTTTGAACTTATTCTTACGCTCACAAGTGTGGGAAAACCCCTTTTGGGAATGAAATGACACAGTTGATATTTATCACTGAAAGGTTCATTGCAACATTTTGTCTGGCATTTATTAATTCTCTCCCCCCCCTTTCTTTTCAACCTGCGCTCACACACAAAGACACACCACTGTTTGAATTGCTGATCATCAAACATATTCATGCCCCAAGCCAAATGAGCCACTTGTCTGGCTCGGTGCCAGGATCAGTCCGGGTGTGAAATTTCTTGGCATTTCGCATTCGTTTAAGGAAAACCCTTCTTTGCTCAGACGGAAAAAAAAAATCCCTTTGCCACCCAGGGAAACGATCCGCTCTGGAGTGGCGGTGGAGGTTTGTGGAGGCTATAATTACTACATGGGCCCCACCGCCTCAGGGAGAATGCAAGGTTTCATTCACATCCTGGCCCATTTTTCTAACAACTGGAGTACGCTTCCTCTTTATTCCACTGTGCATTGTCTTCCCAGGTATTGTTAGGGGTGGATGTTGGGGTGCAGATCCGTTTACATCCAATGAGCCAGCTGTGTCTGTGGACATGTTGCAGGCATGGCGAGACACCGGAGTGCACGGAACGCTGTTTACCTTCCTACAGTGGTGGGATGTCAAAATTTTTACTACCCCACCGTGATGTCATCACAGTGTGGGCAGAGCTAACATCATGATGTCATGACATCATGGGCAGAGCCAACGTCATGATGTCATGATGTGGGCAGGGCCAAAGAAAATAAATAAATAAATAAATAAATAAATAAATAAATAAATAAATAAATAAATAAATAAATAATAATAATAATAATAATAATAATAATAATAATAATAATAATAATAATAATAATAATAATAATAATAAGCGCGCACGCACACACACCCCTCAACCCACCCACCCACAACACAAACCCATAAAATAAATAAATAAATAAATAAATAATACATTAAAATACACCCACCCACCCCAAACACAAATGAACCAGAGCTTTTAAACCAGAGCTTAAAGCTTATTCTGGCTAATCTTTCTCACACTAGGTCAGATGGAAGGAACTACAGAATGAACTCACCACAAGATGGCTTCATTTTGGCACTTTTCAACTTTTCAACAGTTAAAGAAGTTAGATACTAAGTCTTTGCCCAACCAGTTCCCTAGGATAATATGCCTTAATGTAAATGTAAAACAGCTGTACCTCCTTAAGGGTTCTCCAATTGGAATAGCAATTAGAACAGCACAGGTGTAGCTTATTGATGAGGTAACTCCAAGACTTTGCTTAAAAACCCCAAGCCAGGCCGCCAGGCCTTTTTAGGAACTGTGGTAGTACGTCAATATAGGTAAAAGTATTAAATACACATTAAAATACACACAGACACACCACATCCAAAGGTGAGTCACTTACCCTGGGGAGCAGGCTATAGGGAGCTTCAGGCTAGCAGCTTCTCTTCCTCCTCCCCGCTTGTGAGGATAGCAAGAGGCCATGCATACGTGCCAAGCACTGTAGGCATGCATGCACACCAAGTGCTTGGCGCGTATGCTCAGTGGGGGAACCAGTGAAAAGGTAAGCCCTGAAGGTGATTCCCCCCAAAAGCTGCTACCGGTTCTTCAGGACACTGGGAAAAGTTACTGCCGGTTCTGGTGAACTGGTGCGAACCTGTTACATCCCATCACTGCCTTCCTACCAAAGTGGTCCCTATTTATCTACTTGCAACTTCTTGCTTTTGAACTGCTAGGCTGGCAGGTGCTAAAATGCTCTAAATTTTTATCTCTTTTTAACAGCAAAAGACAATAAAATGCTATCATAAGGTAGTCCCTGCAGGAGGGAGTGTCCTGCCTTTAACTAAATTATGAGGCCAAAACAAATTATAAGGAAGAGGCAAAAGCCCTTCAGCATGATACTTCTATGCCTTCGCTTGATTTAATTGCATGTCTGGTAGTGTTTCCCCATAAAACCATCAATTTGAAGTAAGGCTGTTTTAAAAAAAAGGCATAATTTCCACTGTGTTAGTTGCTTAAAAGTCAGGCTGTGATTTTATGGTAATGATCCTAATGACAGTGGAAAGCCCACCCAAGTGCCGCGATGCTAAGGTGTAAGATCCGAATGCCAACAGTTTCTGATTTTTCTATCCTGTTTTCTTACTCTTTCCTTAAAGAAAGAAATAAAAAAATCATATTCCTCCCTCAGTTAATTCTAAAAAGCAACAGTTGGTCAGTCCAGATCCCAGATTTCCAGATATCCCTCTACCGGCATGGCTAGGCTGGCAAAAAGATTTCTGGGGCCGAGGGCCAGTGGTGGCTTAGTGGTTAAGACGCTAGGCTTGGTGAGTGAAAGGTTGGCAGGTCAGCTTTTCAAGACCCTGGTGCTGCATGATGGGAGTGAGCTCCCGTCTGATTCATCTCCGGGCCTAACTACCAGTTCCAAAGCAAAAAATTGCAAGTTGATAAACAGGTACCACTCGGGCATTAAAGATAGTGGTGATTTGTGCACTTCTGCCTGGCACATGACTGTGGAAACGTCTACAGATGCAGACAGCACTGGTTCTTTGGCTGCAAATGGAGATGAGCACCACTCCCTAGAGTCAGATATGACTGGATTTTGAGCAAGAGAGACTTTTACCTTTAGCCTCCCAAAAGTAACTTTTCCAGGCACTAGATGAGACCATTATTCCCTTAAGTCCAGTCTCTTGCTCCTCAAAATAAGCCCCTCTATTTTTCCAGCAGTCAGCTACCCTTCCCTGTTATTCTCGTGTTCCTCACATGTACTGTAGACCAGTGATGGCAAACCTTTTAGAGACCGAGTGCCCAAACTGCAACCCAAAACCCACTTATTTATTGCAAAGTGCCAACACAGCAAGAGGGAAGGGAGGAAACTCTCCCACTGGGCTGCTGGGCAGAGGGGCGGAGCAAACTCTGTGCTGGGGGGAGGGAGGAAGTGCTTCCATTGGGCTGCTGGACAGAAGGGTGGGGGGAAACTCTGTGCTGGGGCAACCGCATGGGTGCCCCACAGAGAGGGCTCTGAGTGCCACCTCTTGCACGCGTGCCATAGGTTCGCCACCACTGCTGTAGACTGATCAAGAATCTGGGAGTTCCATTGTGAGCCATTCTAAGTGGTAGCACAACAATCCTTGAGTCATCAATGGGGTTTCACAACTTGTGCATATCATCCAGTCAAATCGCCCAGAAGATGTTCATTTGCCTAGGATTAAAACGACACCTCCTTGGGTCTCTGTGCCAATGACTAATGCGTTTAGCAACTGTTTTAATGGTGACACTATGGATTAGACAGCTACAATCTACAAAGCATCAGGGGAAACATCTCGCCTGAGATTCTACTTAATTACTGGCAGACTCTGTCATTTAGCAACCAGAGTTGGCCCCCGAAGCTTTAACCAACACAACTAATTTGATTTCATTTCAGATTGCTTCTAGAGGTGGTCTTTTAACAGTCCGACATGCGGTAACTTGTCTTGGCAGTGGGACCGTGTAAGTGTCCAAGGTGTCATGAGGTCAAATCCAAGTTTTAGAGACCCTGCTAGTTTTCAAGATAGAAATTTGAGGCGTGATATTTTTTAAATCAGTGCCAACCTTTTAGACTTTAACTACCCTGCAGTATTATTTTAACTTTCTTCTGAGCTCATTTTAATGTTTTTTTAAAAATAATGTTTTTACTCAGTTTTGATGGTTTTACAGTGGGGGTGAGATATATGATTTAATGATTATCAATTAAATAGGGTTTTAGTTGTTTCTGTTCTTTGTAAGCCACCTTAAGCACAATCTTCTAGTAGAAAAGTGGGGTATAAATGCAATAAACAATAGGGCCGATGGGAGTTTTTAGAGGAGCATCTGTAGAGTTTGGTCATAACAGGTCACATGGTTGTGAGAGCTAGTATGGTGTAATAAGGTCAGGTGATCTCTGAGGCAGGAAAGAACCTTTCTAATTGTAAGTAGAGGCAAACAATGCAAAACAACTTCCTTTAGGTCAGGTTGTTCTTTTTCTCTGGTTACTGCACGGTGGGGTTGCACTAGAATACTCGACAATAGTTGCTATTAATGGGCTACTTCTTTGGGTAATTGTCAACTATCAGTCTCGTGCCGGGTTGGTAAACTCCTTATTTGGGTAATGAGAGTGTAATGAAGCTCCATTTCATAAGTAATTTGATGAGCAGAAACAGTTATTGGTGTAGCAAATAAGTTTATCATTTGTTTTCAAAGGTATTTTAAAAATCCATTTTAGAAGTATTTTGACAAGGATTATTCCAGTTTTACATCATTTTCTTCAATACTCTAAGGCTTTTTAAAATAAATAAATAAATAAATAGCCAGCAATGCAATAGCTAATGCAGTAAATTAACTTTTAAATCATTGGAATGAATAGTGACAACAAACGAATCTTTAAATACTAGCAAATAATCAAAATAAATTACTTTTTAAAAGGAACTTTCTGAGCACTAGTAGGGTTGCCTCTATGCTAGAGACAAATCTGAGCCCTGAAAAAATTACATTTTAACAAGGTACATCATCCTCCAAGGAAAAAATTGGGGCACATTTAGAAAAAAAAATCCCACAGAAAATGTGGATTAGACCGTAATGTCTTGGTACAGCTAGGAACATCTATTTCTCTTCTTCTTTTTTCAATTATAAAAGGGTATGAAAACCTGCCTTACAAATTATTTTCCAGGTCTCTTATAGCCCAAAAATAAATGACAGCGAGAGGGAGGGGGCTTAACTCCTGGAGTTGCTTTTCACAGCATCTTTAGACTTGCCACAGATTCCCCTGGCCCTGTCAAACCGGTTCTAACCACAGTCAGATTACAACCCTCACAATTTGATTATGATGTAAGTGGGGGATTATTATGGATTTAAGTTATTGTAATATCGCTTTTACGATTCCTAGTGTGCTATTATGCTGATGGGACCAGAATTGTTGGCAGAATGGAAGTCGCTGGGGGAAAATTGTACTAATATTCTCTATTTCCTTGAGAAAAATGTCCTTGTGCTGCAATTTGAGGAGAGTTTTATTACCCACAGGACCTTAAGTAAGCATCCGTCCTTTGCCTCCTTTCTTTTCTCCTCAAGAGTATTTTTACACCTCGCACTGCCTTTAAATTACTAGTTCTTTTCCATTTGTCACCCACTGGTTAGATCACTCAAATTCAATTTTTTAAAATTAAATTATACTATACATTAAATCACACCCTGGCCAGGTTATCTTGCCATGGTAATAGAGTAGAACATACTGCCAGTGACTCAATGCCGGGTGTCAGGTGGCGGTCAAATAACCTGCCAACCCCGAGGACTAACAGCCTTGGGTGCTGAAGTCCTCAGGGAAGGGTGATGGTCCCCAAGTGGATTGAATCCATCTTGATGGAGGGCAGCAGCTTCATCAGTCCTGTCCTGGGGCTGAGGAGGACCTTGTGTGCCAAAAGGGCTCAGGACCAGAAAGTGACTGGCGGAACTGGATCAGTGGAATGGCAAGAAGAGAAGGGGTGTCAGAGGATGAGATGGCTAGACAGCATTGTTGACGCAGTGGGCATAGATTTGGGCAGACTCTGGAGGGTGGCAGATGACAGAGGAGACTGGCATGCTGTGGTCGCAAGTAGATAAACAGGTACCGCTTGGGTGGGAAAGGTATCAACGTTCCATATGTTCCAATATCTAGTCATGCCTGCCACACAACCACAGAAGCATCTGCAAACACACAGAGAGCTGGCTCTTTGGCTGTAAATGGAGATGAACACCGCCCCCTAGAGTGGCACATGATTGGCATTCAAGACAGGGAGACCTTTAATTGTGGCTAGTTTAACGCAGTCCCTGTCATATCAATCTGGTGCCTGAACACATGGGATTCATTCGGTACTTAGCTAGCACCTTGCCAATTAGCAGCAATCGACTGTGACCGCCTTCTCTTGAATTCATATTAAAATCCATTACAAGTTTTACCCCCACAAGGTAAGTCAGACTGAGGCAAAGAGAGAGAATACTATACGCTCATTCTACGAGTTGCCCCAGCTCTTCGATCTCCTAAATCCCATTGCAGCACACTGACCATCCACACTGCCTGAGAAATATCTAGTAGTTTATCGTGGAAGCAGTGAATCCCCTCTGGGTTTTGGCAGAAGTTTGCAAGAGCTAGCCATGGTGCTGAAACCAGCCAACCTCCCAACAGGTTAGTATTGTTGTGATCCAGTCCTCGTCGGACTCTGAGGATGATTTGGATCAGGAGGCACTCCCTATGCCTAGCCCAGGTCTGCCTGAACTTGAGAATGTCCTGACCCAGGGATCTCAGCCTGCTTCTGGCTCAAGTCTGTTGCCCCTCTGCAGATCAGGGGTCTGACTCTGACAGTGATCATCCCTCAGTCAGGGCAAAATGCAGAAAGCAGCTACAACTGAGACACAGGCAAGCTAGAACTAAGTACCAGAGAAGGCTCCCAGCTGATAGCGATTAGCTGGGAGGCTTATAAGCAAGCTTGTTGCAGTCTTCCAGTGTCGATACAATTCTTCAGTGCTAAAACTGACACCTTGCTTGACTTCGGATAACCTGCCTAGACCCTGCCCTGCCCGCTGTGACCCTGCCTTCTCTGACGCTCCAGGACATCCTTTGGACTAGACACTTGCTTGAACTACCACTAACCAGACCTCAGCTTGCTCTTCGGACTTTGCTATCTGGACTCTCCTTTAATAGACTCTCGGTGTAGCACTGCTGTGCGGCGGCCATGCCTACAGGGGTGGGTCAGCATAAGCATTAGGATTTACTGCCCCATGACCTTTGAATCTCCAGCCTTGCGCTTATGTACCTCAGCAACAGGTTTTGCTGGGCCTCTTGACAGATGGAGGTAATACATATTTATATATGTCCTTCACCTGCCGATTGATTTCTCTTTTCTCACAGTAACCAGGACACCTGTCCCAGTCCCCTCGGAGACATTACGAAACGTGAGCTGTCAAATCCTGTCTACCAAAATCTAGAAACAAAGACAAATGAGTTTTCCCCTCCCTCCTTCTCAACTTTTTTTTCTTAAAAAAAAAAAAACACTTTCTCTCTTTTTTGTGTTGTTTCAGGTGGGGAGGAGAGTGGCATTTCCACATGGCTGAATGATAAGAGTTTCAGGTTTGCTTGAGATTCCTTTGTTGTACACTTTTCATTGTGGGGATGGGGGGGGTCATTGGTTGGTTTCTGGAGGTCATACTGGAACCAGTATCAGTGTCAGACACAGAAATCCAGTCCGATGGGCGCTGTGGCACTTGGGTAGCTATTTCTGCTGTGCCATTTTGTATTTTCAGTTCCTGGTTGCTGGTGGAACGCCCTTGTTTTGGTTTTTCAAAAGTGGCCCTCTGGTGAAGTACATCGAGAACGCACAAAAGCCTCTACCTTTGTCAATGGTGTGTCTCTTAAGCCTGTAAATAATATAAGCACTTTTCTGTTTTATTGAGAACCAGTAGGCTTGATTATTCACACTGCGAGGAATCGATCAGTCCTGCCTCAACTATATGGGATGAATTCCACATATCCATATGAAGCACAGTACAGTAATACCTCATGTAACATTAGTATCGAATAACA
This sequence comes from Furcifer pardalis, assembly GCA_030440675.1. Lineage (NCBI taxonomy): Eukaryota > Metazoa > Chordata > Lepidosauria > Squamata > Chamaeleonidae > Furcifer > Furcifer pardalis. Next base: position 8,340,346 of record CP126898.1, read on the forward strand.
CTAAAATCGCATAACATTAAGGAATCTGGGGGGAAGAATTGCATCGGATAACATTAAGATCCAATGGGATGCTTCAGATAACAACCGCTAAAGCCTGTGTGGTTACAATGTATCTCTATGGATCCCATAGGATTTTAACATGCATCAGATAACACTAAAAATCATATAACACCAAGACTTGTGGAACCAGGTTTTAGTGTTATATGAGGTTTTACTGTATATTGAAAGGATTTTTGCTGGAGAAACTCCACTCAGGGGACGCCCAAATGAGGCTCCTTTCATGTCCCCAAGAGCTGGGACAGAGACGGGCGCTCAATCCGTCATGCAGTACCCGGGTCTCAAACTGCTCACTTGCCAGCCTTCCAGCTAACAAGGCGATCTTCTTAACCACTGAGCCACTGCAGCCCCTGCTCAATTAAAAAATGTAATAATTTCTTCTAACTTTTAATGGTTTCCAAATGGATGCTTTCTTTCTTTTTTCTTTTAAAAGACCAACCAAACCATTTCCTCTGCTGGGCTTCAGGGGTGATTGCTTTAGAACAGGGGTTGCCCAAACCTTTCTGGCTGTGGGCCCGTCATGTGGTTCAGCGGGCCGGTCACATGGTTTCTCCCCCTAGAAGCAAAATGTGCCTTGCAATCTGTTTTGCAACATGAGGAGATAGATTTTAACCTGCCATTTCCTCTGCTTAAACCAGATGTCCAAATTATGGCCCATGGGCCAGATCCCGGCCCCCAATGCCAATTCACCCAGCTTATGCTGCCTTCTTCGCTCCCATAAGTGGAAGTAAAATGCGCCCTTACAGGGGCATCTTACTTCCCCTTACAGGAGCAACGAAGGTCACGTGGGCTGGATAAATTGGTGTTGGGGGCCGGATCTGGCCCGTGAGTCATATTTTGTGCACTCCAGCTTTAGACGGAGCCTGTTCTGTTTGCATCCTGTCTAGAGACCTCCTGAAACATTCCTTGTTACCCCGATGTGGCAAATGGCTGGTGTCTTTTCTGGGTGACTCAGTCTTCATTCCTCCTCCGGTGTTTTTAATCCGCTGTAGGTCAAGAGTTTAACAAAGTGACGGTGGCCATGAGCCAACTCACCATTTCTGCTGGGTTTTTCCGCTCTCCAGCCAACATCTGGAAGACATTAGTGATCTTTTTTTTTTTTTAAACGAACGTGTAAGACTTCTGCCAAGGCAGCAATCCATTTTTCTTTTCTTTCTTGGCATCCTGATGTTGGGTCTTTTGAAAGATTTGTGTGTGTGTGTGTGTGTTTCTGGAACTGCCAAACGCTGCTTTCATGTTTTGTAATAAAACCAGCGCAAAACACAGCCAGGCTGCCTGAATAATGCAGTCTCCGTAACCCCTGGAAAAGAGCCGTGGAGAGGCACTCCGAGCCTCAAAGGGTGATGCCTGTATCAGCATTCATGTCTCATTTCATTTAGTCTTCTTTCTCACCTGGAGCCCTGGTATAAATCAGGGACCTCTCTTTGCATATAGATAGCCTTCTCTAGCTCAGAAAATTGCAAGCTCAGGTTGTTGTCCGCGTCTCTTTTTGACTGCCTTTGTCTCCCCCGCCCTAGATGGCAAAGCCGAGACACCTGAAACTTGAGATGGATACTAATTGGGGCCTGGGAGTAATTATAGAAGAAGTCCATCTTATCAGACATTCAGAGAACCACTGAGTTGGAAGGGGCTTTCTAAGCCAGGGGTTCTCAATCTTTTCAAGCCAGGGGCCGGGTCACGCTCACTCAGTCAGCTTCGAGGGCTGGACGGCCATTTTGCCCTGCCTCAAGATAGGGGGTGGTCATTTTGTCCCAACAGCTTCAAAGGGGTGGCCATTTTGTTTCTGGAATGCCCTTGGAGGGAGGCACATGAAATGGCCCCATGAGCCAGATCCAGCTCACAGGCCATAGGTTGAGAACCCCTGTTTTCGGCCCTCGAGTCCAACCGCCTGCTCAACGCAGGAATCCGGATCAAAGCAGACGTGACAGATGGTTGTCCGATTCTCTCTTGAAGGCCTCCGGTGTTGAAGCGCTCACCACCTCTTGAGGCATTCTGTTCTTTAAATTGATTTGTTAATTTTACTTAATCTTCTCCTTTTTTACTTCCTCTTTTACCCTTTTGGGTGTTGAGGGAAATTTTATGGTAATAGAGTAGACCCGCGATGGTGAACCTTGGCACTCCAGGTGTTCTTGGACTTCAATTACCAGAAGCCCAAGTCAGCACTCCTGCTGATCAGGGCTTCTGGGAACTGAAGTTCAAGAACATCTGGGGTGCCAAGATTTGGTGTCACTGGAGTAGACCATACTGCCAGTGACTCAACGTTGAGTGTCAGGCAGCTGTTAACCAACCTGACAACCCTGAGGACTAATGGCCTTGGGTGGCGAAATCCACAGGGAAGGGTGACAGTCCCCAAATGGATTAAATCCCATTTGGATCCATCTTGATGGAGGGCAGCAGTTTCATCAATCCTGGCCTGAGGCTGATGAGGACTTTGTGCGCCAAAAGGTCTCAGGACCAGAAAGTGACTTGCGGAACTGAATCAGTCGTACAGATGTCATGCTGCGATGTGGAAGGCAAACAGAAGACCACTGTATTATATTCTCAGGACAATCTTCATGGCTGATCACCATGAGGATCGCCAACATTTGAATTCAGATACGACAGAAGAAGAAAATCTGTATTCTGTAGCCTGCAGTACAATCTTCAGTCACTAGGTGGTAGTCTTCTCTAAACTTCCATAGAGACAAAGTTGAATTTATGGGAATTTTGAAGTGGCTTCAAACAATCTGTGTTATTAGGGGAAACCAGTGTGTGTCCTAGTTCAGAATAAACAGAGTCAGTTAGAATTGGGCAGCTATATAAATTGGACAAAATAAATAAATAAATAAATATGTGATCAAACAGTACCATTTTAGCATGATTTATGTTGAGATTAATGGGACTGCAGTGACTAAGACGCTGACTGGAAGGCAGCAGGTCAGCAATTCAATACCCAAGTACTGCAGGATGGAATGAGCTCCCATCTCTGTCCCAGCTCCTGCCAACCTAGCAGTTCGAAAGCAAGGAACTGCAAGTAGATAAATAGAGACCACTTTGGTGGGAAGGTAAACAGCGTTCCATGCACTCTGGTGTCTTAGTCATGCCTCTGCCATATGACCATGGAAACGTCTGCAGAAGCAGACAGTGCTGGCTGTTCGGCTATGAAGCAGAGATGAGCACTGAACCCCAGAGTCGGATACAACTGACTTTTTAGTAAACGTGACCTTTACCTTTACAATGTTGAGATTAGTTGCTGGAAGATGAATACAGTACAGCCTTAATTTACAAGCCTCATTGCTAAACCATATCTCTCTTAAGGAATTTTATTGGGGGGGGGGAGGGAATGATGGTTTACTCATAAAGAACACAAATACCAGCTATTTTGACATTGAGATCCATTCATTTCTTGGGCCTTTGATTGGAGTCTCGTTTAACCAATCTGATAGCTAAGATTTCTGTCCAGTTTTCCTCCACTTGACTTGACCCTCACTTCCTCTCTTCGCACTTGGCTCCGTCTCCAAAATTCCCATCCGATTACCGTTCAACTTCCTTTGACTCCACCTGGTCCTGATCAGAGAAGATGGCGAAACGATCAATAATGTGACTCATGCTGTTTGCTCCGGAGGGTCTGGGATACAGCAGGGGCTACGTTGCTGCTTCGCACAAAGGCAGATGTAAGACACATTTGTCTTGTGTTTCTGGCACACGCAAGAGTGTGAAATAGTTGAGACTCAAATTGTTGGCTTCCCTACCATTTGTTTAGAGGGCAGGGGGGTGGGGGGTGGGGGGTGAAGGGGTGGGGTGTTTAGAAATTGTGATAAATGCTACACCTGGGGCCAATTAAGAAAAGTAAAATAGATGGAATGAGAATATCGTGAGAGCCAGAAGAATATCTGGTGTTTATGTGTCATAAAAACTCTGCCTTCACATCAAGGAGTGCAATGGTGTACAGCTCAACGCTTCGTCTTTTCCACAGCTTGTGCTTCACTTTTGCACTCCTTTCGTTCAATTCAGACTAACATATATTTTCTTCCTTTTTACCAAACCCTGAACAATAATCCTCAATCCCGATTGAGCTAGAGCAGGAGTTCCCAACCTTGTCAAGCCAGGGACCTGCGGCTATCTTTCTGTTTAGCACGAAAGGCTTATTTATATTTTTAGGAGTGTAATTTCATTTAGTAGCCCTGCAGCTGTTTAATGGTTAAGACACTGAAAGCCAGCCGTATCTGACTCTAGGGTTCAGTGCTCATCTAACAGCACTGCGGCGGCTTAGTGGTGAAGATGCTGAGCTTGGAGACAGGAAGGTCGGGGTTTGATGCCTGAATGCTGCACAACAGATCTTGGGGATGTGAAAGGAGCCTCATTCGGGCGCCCCCTGAGTGGAGTTTCTCCAGCAAAAATCCTTTCAACCCGGAATAATTTCTGACATGAAATTTCTTTCTCTCTTTCATTTAATCGCTGCCCCCCCCCACACACACAACTTGTCTTTCTTTGGAGTGAAATTAACTCTGGATGCGCTCAAACGAACATAAGCCGCAGGCGTTCCTTTAAGAAGAAAAAGGATGTGGAAAGGAAGTATCGAAATCTACCTTTCCCTCACTCTCTCTCTCTTTGGTCAAAATTTACGACCTGAGCTCAGCTCAGCACAAACCCCTTTTGCCACCCAAGGGGTTAATAAGTTTGAGAAGGGTGGAGGAACATTTCAAAGCACCCCCCTTCACCCACCCACCCACGCCCCTTCCCACCCTTTCGGCCCCCCAGTTCAGCTTAGCAGGGGTGGGAACCACCGGTGTATGTTTCCCACCCTGCCCTGCCAAGCACATTGGGTAGCGATGGGGTGCATCTCGCCAAGGTGTATGTCTGGGAAGGGCTGAGTGAACAGGTGTGAGGCCTGGAGCAGAAAGAGGGGGGGGGCCTGGGTTTTGGGCAGGGGGGGGAGCCTCACTGCCAAACACTTGCTTGCTCTCTCACGCACACACAAGAGGCACATACACACACACACACACACACACACACACACACACACACACACACACACACGGGGCCCTTGCCCTGTTTGAGACTGACAGAGAACAGGAATTTCAAAGGTCACCTGTGATTAACTCTTCCGTAGCCCTATTTAAACATCTCTTTGCCAACTGCTGACTGAAGAGCGTAGAGGCAAAAAAAGTGCAATTTTTTAAAAAACAACTATTATCCTCTTTCCTCAAGCAAAGCCTTTTCCGACCTGGTCTCCAGGCAGCCTGAGCATCCAAAACCTAAGGAATGCTCTACAACAGGAGTTCTTAACCTTTTAAAGCTGGGAGCCGGGTCACACTCCCTCAGACAGCTTCGGGGGCCAGACGGTCATTTTATGTTTATGTTTATTCAATTTGTATTTGTATTTTGCCTTTCTTCCACCCCATGTCACTTCCTGGTGTGGTGGAGGCAGTGAGGGGACGATGACATGAAATGGTGCCGCAGTCCACATCCGGCCCATAGGCCGCAGGTTGAGAATCCCTGCTCTACAATGCCATGTTGTTACTCACAAGGATTTGTGTGTGTGTGTGTGTGTGTGTGTGTGTGTGTGTGTGTGTGTGTGTGTGTGTGTACAGTATATATATTTGGGGAAAGGGTCATGTTGGCTTAGTGGTTAAGAGGCTGACTTGATGACTGGGAGGTCAGTAGGTCAGCGGTTTGAGACCCGATGGAGTGAGTGCCTGTCGCCTGTTCCAGCTCCTGCAATTTGAATGGAAGAAATTGCAAGCAGGTAAGGAGGTACCACTTCAGTGGGAAAGGTAAGTTAAGGCAAACAGTATCACTCCTCCCTGCCCACCTATCCCAAAAGAAACGCCACCTGAATGACTAACACGGCATCTTGTTTTTTAATTGCTCAAAACATTAATATGAATACCATTAAGCCAGCAGCTAAAAAGCAGCAGTTTTGGGCTATTAATGGGGTCTCCCCCCTCCCCAACCCAAGGATCCCAAAGGCTTCCCCAGGGCAAAAGGGGGCCCTAGAGAGGTTCAAAACCTGAATCAGCTGTAGAGGAAAAAGGCATCAGAAGCTTCCCAGTGATTTAAATTAAACTTCCCTGCTCACCAGATGATGACGATGATGTCATCCAGTTTAAGCAGAGTATGTTACGCCCACTGGATTCTGGCCCAAGCATTTGACACAGGTCTTTAGGAGTTGAACATCAAGGCTAGAGCACTGGGCCAGGATCCTGTCCAATCTTTCCATGCGTGGGGCTCCAAACTGCAGATGTTGCCCATCCAGTAGATCATCCAATCCCTGAAGAAGGAGGAGGAGGAGAAGAAGAAGAAGAAGAAGAAGAAGAGTTGGAACTCTGCAGATGCACAGATACCAAACTGGATATTAGACTTGATAGGAAAAATGAAAGGGCTAAAACCTTGTTTGTCCATGGTGTAAGGATAACAAAGCCCATTATCCCACTACCATAGGACTCCTTCCACCTGACAGAGACCTGCACCCATCCAGGAAGCCAACACAAGCCCTTTTGATTGCTTCACAGCACCTGTGGTTCTGCTCCTTCTTCTTCTTGTTCTGCCGCATCCAGTTCCAAATATTGTTGATCATGTTGAATCCATCATGATGGAGGGTAGCAACTTCATCAATACTGGCCTGAGTCTGAGGAGGACTTTGCGTGCCAAAAGCGATCAGGACCAGAAAGTGACTTGCAGAGTTGAATCAGTGGTATGGGTGTCACGCTGTGATGCGGAAGATTATATTCCCAGATTCTGCTTCAGGCTAGAGAAATCTATGATAGGTTTCAATCACTGGCTGTTATGCTTACAAACCAGCCAGATCAGGTAGGACAATGATGGTGAACCTTGGTACTCTAGGTGTTCTTCAACTTCAATTCCCAGAAGCCCTGTGATCAGCAAGAGTGCTGACTTGGGCTTCTGGGAATCGAAGCCCAAGAACACGTGGAGTGCCAAGGTTCACCGTCACCGAGGTAGGACACACAGTGTAAATTAGCCAAATGTAGCATGGTCAATAAAGAAATAAAGGAAATTGAAATCTCTCTCCCCCCCCCCCCCCCGCTTGTGCTCTATAAATACAATGTTTTGCAAAGTCTGCAATACCGGACCAAGCAGGTAAACCATTTGACCTGGTAGATGGGAATGTCCCGCGATGCCAACATCTTCCTCGTGAGATGGAGATCTGACTTTGAAACTTGGCGCAGCCACTGAATTCAACGGAGAGTGCTCGTTTTCTTCTGCAGAAGAGCTCGTTGCCATTCCAGCCTCCTTCCTTGGATAATTGCATTTGCTTTGAGGTTTTGCCAGGGCACCCCATTAGCAGGGCGTAGCAAATGGGCTCCTTAAATATTTACAGTCCTCTTTTTTTTCTGTCTCCCTTTTGTGCCATGTGTATTCCTCCGTCTTCTTTTAATTAACATCAGTCCTGCCCTGACACATCATCTTGGCTGCTTCGCCGCCTCTGCCGTGCCAGATTTTCACATTCCTCAAATACACAGCCCGCCAGCGGTGCAAATCCCGCTCCGAGGCAAGAGACACCGCAGAAACTGGGCAGTTCTCCCAGAAGCCGGAGAGATTTCCAGGAAACTCTTGTGAAAGAGGCAAGCTCTGCTTTCTCTCTCCCCTCTTGAGCCCTGAGAACTGCCTGGGATGCAGGATGTCCAGTGGCATTTAGTAAATAAATAAATAAATAAAAACCCATTGTATCCTGTGAGATTTTGGAAGCTGCTCCTAAAGACTCCATGTGGCAGATGTATTCGTTAAAAGGAAACCCAAAGCCAAACTCGTTGGGACATTACATGCGCAATCGGATTTCATGTGCTGGTTTTTATGAGAAAAGGCAAAATAGCATTAGCAGGGAGTGAGGGATTTTTTAAAAATAGTGTCAGAAGCACACTATTTGTTTAAAGGGTTTTTGCTGGAGGAACTCCACTAAGGGGATGCCCGAATGACATGCCTTTAATGTCCCCAAGATCTTTTCCCACCGAAGTGGTCCCCTATTTATCTACTTGCAATTTCTTGCTTTAGAACTGCTAGGTTGGCAGGAGCTGGGACAAGGACGGGAGCTCACTCCGTCATGCAGTAACTTGGGGCTTGAACTGCTGACTTGCTGACCTCCAGCTAACAAGAAGAGCTTCTTAACCTCTGAACCACCGCAGTCAGAGAGCAGTTATGATGGGGTGGGGAACTTAATACTTTCATCTCTTGCTGTGGTCCTCTTCCCATTCTGGGTTTTGCTGTTGTTCAGTCGCACAGTCGAGTCCGACCCTTTACACACCACAACACAGCATGCTCCTCTGTTATCTGCCACCCTCCAGAGTCTGCCCAATATATCAACAATGCTGTCTAACCACCTCATCCTCAGCTGCCCCCTTCTCCTTTTGCCTTCAGTCTTTCCTAGCATCAGGGTCTTCTCCAGTTAGTCCTCTCTTCTCATTTGGTGGCCAAAGTCCTTGAGCTTCAGCTCCAGTATTTGTCCTTCCAAGGAACAGTCAGAGTTGATTTCCTTCAGGACAGACTGGTTTGATCTCCTTGCAGTCCAGGGGACTCTCAAGAGTCTTCTCAAGCCCCACCGTTCAAAGGTCCAGCCAGAGCTTCCAAAATAGCCTCTCTTTTTTGGCCACGGATGGGATTCTGGGTGCTGAAGTTTGTAAAAGAAGCATTACCAAGGACTGAAAAGCAGAATGAGGGGTTTTATTGTCGTTCAAAAGGCAGAACTGGGCAGACCTTGACCAGCCAAATTTGAAAGGGTCACCCTATGGTAGTATCTAGAGGACAATGTTTTACTTGCAACTGTTCTTCTTCTTTCATGTCTCAATCAAACCCTGGATGGCCAAAACGAAGCCACTTTCTTGGTTTTGCCGTTGGGCAAACTTAAATCCTTATCCGGTGCATGTTTCTGGCAGTCATCAGCGGACCAGTAAATGAGCCGGATTCTGTATCTCTCCACATTTGCAGTGTGTCCGCCAGCAGTCCCCACTTGAGCGTGTTGGTCTTGCATTCAGGGACTCCGACCCTCAGCCCATTCAGGGCCCTCCAAGTGATGTAGGGGAGGTCGAGTTCCTCAGCTATTCCTGGAACTGTGAATGTTTATTGGATGGGACATTTGCTTTAAAGAGAGAGGTATATAGTATCTCTTGAATGCCATGTCACCAGTTTAGCAGAAGCCTTCCGCACAGAAAGAAGCCACTGGTTGCACCCTGGGCTTACAAACGGATTGCTCTAGAAACATCAAAGACATATTACAAGAACACCAAATAACATGCTACAAGTGCCAGAATAAGAACCTTGCATCTCCTTTAACACCTGATGGTGAAGAAGGAAGAGGAGGAGGAGAAGGAGGTGATGCTCATCTCCATTTACAGTGAAAGAGCAGCACTGTCTGTATCTGCAGATGTTTCTGTGTAAGATCAGAAGAACAATCCTGGCAGGACCTTCAACCAAATAATATACTTGTGCCACAGCATAGGCTAAGAATAACTGTAATACTAGTGACCTATATACTAATTTTACTCCTCCTTAACATTGAGCAGAAATGCTCCTTTTCAAAGCACCCTCATTTTAACTCTTGCCTCTTGATATATTTTAGTACCCGCCATTTTAACTTCTGTTCCCTTTGCTGTTCTATGCTGGTCTTGGACTGTAATAAAGATTTGATTTGATTTTTCTGTGATCATTTGGCAGGCATGACTAGACACTCGAATACACGGAATGCTGTTACCTTTTCCTCTGATGTCTTCGTTGTCAATGGCTGCAACTCATGTCTGAGAATGAGTTTTTTCCTGAAGCAGGAAAAATGTCATTGGTGTGGATTTGTTTAAGGTGGATCCCAGCTTGCCATGAAGTGACCCACACACTATGGTCACAGAGCCATCTCCTGCGGCAAATATGAAATGAGACACGCAGGATTTAACACTGGGACTGCAATGGACTGCTGCAGCCTTAAGGTTATGGACAAGGTGCACCTTCACAGCCAGTCCATCTGGCACTGTCTCTTCCGCCTCCATGACAATTGGGAATCAGAGTTCCTTCTCCGTTCCTTTTCCCGTCCAATGTGATGGTTTCCAGTGGCATTTCCTCCACTGAGGGAGACCATCACCCCACCAAAAGGGACTCATCCGCCCATAGCCATTGACCCCTTTAGGGAGTCAGGTTAGTTAATCACCACCTAACATTTGGTGTTGAATCACTGGCTGCATGATCTACTCCATTACAGTACCTATTTATCCACTTGTAATTCCTTGCTTTTGATTTGCTCAGTTGGCCGAAGCTGGGGCAGAGATGGGAGCTCACTCCGTCGTGAAGCATTAAGGTCTCAAACTGCTGATGTGCTGGTCCTCAAGCTCAGAGCCTTAACCGCTAAGACCAGCCCAAAATTGCCAGTTAGCCTGAGGTCAAGAGGTGGGGACTCTAACTCAAAATGCCGCTGAAATCTATCGGAGACACTGTCATGGGTCCTTTGCCCCTTGTTTGAAGGCAGAGAAATCCCACCAAGAACCCAAACGTCAAACAGACTTTTCTCCAGTCTCCGGGTCGAGACAGGAGTAGGATTCTCCCCTCCCTCGCAGAAAAACATCTTTCCACTTCTTGCTTTGCTGCCAGATGTTTGCACTTTGTCAGCAGGTTCCAATTGTAATAGAAGCGTTCTCCGGATCGGCTGTCTGGCTCTCTCTTCTCCTTAGAGTTTTGCCTCATAGGCTTTCTGATCATCGCTGCAGGGGAAGGCAGGATGATAAATATTTCCACATTGCCATTAGCCAGGTAGCAAGAAGTAGTTTCGGGTTCATTTTTTTAGGAGATAAGCACATTTCGGAGCAAGTTTCCCAAACGAGGAAACAGATGACGAGGCAAGGGCTGGATGGGAAATGTGAACCCTTTCAGAAGCTGAGTTAGGATCTTGAGCGCCGAGAAGGCGTTGATCACCAGCCACTGCTTATGGTGCCCATATGAGAAGGAACATCTGGCCTGTGGTCAAGGTGACCCAGAGTTTTCCCCATCTGCCCCACAGCTTCTCTACTGGCCTTGTCCACTATGAGCCATAGGCTGCGTGTTGAGGGCCCCAACATCAGCCCTGCTAATCTACTGCCCTTTAATTTGTTTTAATTTTTAAAGAAAAATTAGGTAAAGGTAATGTTCACCCTTGCTCAAAAGTCAGTCCTATCTGAGTGCAATTTCATGGAGCAGCACTGCGGTGGCTTAGTGGTTAAGACACTGAAAGCTAGTCATATCTGACTCTAGGGTTCAGTGCTCATCTTACAGCACTGCGGTCGCTTAGTGGTTAAGACACTGAAAGCTAGTCATATCTGACTCTTGGGTTCAGTGCTCATCTTACAGCACTGCGGTGGCTTAGTGGTTAAGACACTGAAAGCTAGTCATATCTGAAAGCTAGTCATTTCCATTGACATGTGGCAGGCATGACTAGAGTACACGGAACCCTGTTTACCTTCCCACCAAAGTGGTCCCTATTTATCTACTTGCAATTTCTTGCTTTTGAACTGCTACGATGGCAGGAGCTGGGACAGAGATAGAAGCTCACTCCGTCATGCAGGACTCAGGGCTCGGACTTTCTGGTCATCAGGTTGAACATCTTAGCCACTAAGCCACTGCTTTAGAAAAATGAGCAGGACTTAATAGCAGGGCTTCATAGTGCCTGGCCAAAGGAGACACAGACAAAATTTATCCAAGAAGAAATCCAGTCTGGTCAATGTAGAACTTAAGGCATTCCTAAAAAACTTGACATGGTAGTTCGATTAGGTAAAGGTAAAGGTAAATTTAGACTACATTTCTCATCATTACTCACCAGCAGGGATACATCTGAAAGGCAGGAGGCAAATGGGAGTTTGTGTTAATGGCTGGAAAGTCTCAAACCCCTTATTTGAGGCTGATTTTAGGCCAAAGAAATAGCAATATTTTAAAGACAAGATAATTAGCATTTTATCTCCAACATGCTGGGTACTCATTTTACTGACCTTGGAAGGATGGAAGGCTGAGTCAACCTTGGGTCTGGTCAGGATCAAACTCAGATCATGAGCAGAGTTTTGCTTGCAGTACAGCAGTTTAACCACTGGGGTCTTACTTTAACTATGGGCGCTGACTCTTGTGTCTTTACTGAAGTAGCTGGGCAGCTCATGGCTCTCCAGTGTTGCTGATCTGCCTCTATGCCAGTGTTCAGCAGTGATATAAGTTCAACTCTAGCGAATCAAGTGGGCCATAAATGGCCTGTCCCTGTTTTAGGAGACAGTGAGGAAGACAGGCAGAAATTCCAGCAGGTGGATAAAATATGAAGCTGGCGACAGCTTTGTTTGGCAGATAGATAATTTCCCAGTACTGCAGTTGTTCCGTTTTCAGTTATGCTGTGAGTCCAGTCCAGGTTTTATTCTGCTTTTACGGGAGCTGTCCAGGGTCCTGAAAACTATCTCCCAAATAGCTTCAGTACCTTGGATAACTCATACAAAGGGAGAAAAATGCAAAGTGGATTGTCATAACCCCTGGAATTGGAGTCATCAGCCATCAGGGCATTAGTGGGAAGAAACGGAGGGGGCATTTTAATGACCCCTTCATAGTTACCACGCCCAGTGGATACTGGGCAGTCTATTAAGGACCTGGGTTTGAATCCCTGCTGGGCCAAGGAAATGCATATGGAGGTATGGAACTGGTAAAGGTCTCCCTTGCTCAAAAGCCAGTCATATCTGACTCTAGGGGCTGGTACTCATCTCCATTTACAGCCAAAGAGCCAGCGTTGTCTGTGTCTACAGATGTTTCCATGGTCGTGTGGCAGGCCTGACTATTCATTGGAGTGTATGGATCGCTGTTGCCTTTCCCTCCAAAGCAGTACCTACTTATCTACCTACAATTTCTTGCTTTTGATCTGCTAGGTTGGCAGGAGCTGGGACAGATGACAGGATCTCACTCCATCATGCAGCACTTGGGACTCTGACTTCTGACTTGCCGAACTTCCAGGGATCAAACTCAGAGTTTAAACCAGGGACACCCAAACTTTTCAGGCCATAGGCCAGTCTCGTGGTTGAGTGGGGCCCTGTCACGTGGTTGATCCCACCGGAAGTGGAAATAAAACGTGCCCATTCATGCGCATAACGCTGCCGTAAGTGCAATTTTGGCTGTCGTAAACATGTTTACAACAGATGCAGGTCATTTACAGCAGCATTTCGCACGTGGATATTTTACTTCCACTTTTGAGAGCAGTGAGGGTGGTGTGGGCTGGATGGAAGGGTGCCATGGGCTGGATCCGGCCCAGCCCATGGACCATACTTTGAGCACCCCGTTCTATACCACTAGGCTACCATGGCAGTTGAAACTGGTGTGTGTGTGTGTGTGTGTGTGGGGTTGTTGTTGTTTTAAAATTGATACCTGGGTCTATCCTGAGAGTTTTCTGTCGAAAGCATTCAATTAGGATTCAGAAGCACAATCAAGCAATAGGAAAGTTGACTCCTTTTAATTTTTGCTGAAAGTTTTCTCAAAGAGAAGGCTCTGTTTTGCGTCTCTCTTACAGAGAAGACAAGCAGGCTTGCTCGGATGTGAATCCCAAGTAAATTGTGTACTCCCCTGGTGCTAAGCAGCAAAAGGAGTGTGTGATTGTGTGTGAAACACCCTGAAGGACTAAAAAGATGTGCTGAGTCCTTAAGCAATATCAGGCTTGAGAAGTCTTTTCACCTCTTAAGTGGAGAAGGCAACGATTACACACAACTTCTTTTATATTTATATATATATACAGACTCATCATAATTTGGGGCCCTAAATTGTACCTTATTTATTGCTGGCTGTGCCAGCAAGTATCATCCAATGCACATCGTATATTCTCAAGTATAAGCCAACCCGAATATAAGCCAAGGTACATAATTTTGACCTGAAAACCCAAGAAAATAGATTGACCCGAGAATAAGGCGAGGGTAGGAAATGCAGCAGCTGTTAGTAAGTTTCTATAATCAAAATACATGAAAACGTGGTAAAATTAATTAAATTGTTGGCACATCTCAATCTGGCTCGGTTCTGGGACTCTTGCTGTCATTGACATGGTAGTGGACCCGGATACTTAAGAGACCGCATCATCCCAAGGACATCTGTCCGTCCCACCAGAGCGGACCGGAGAGGCTCTCTGGTTGTGCCATTGGCCAGAGAGGCGCACCTCTCTGGCACTAGAAGGAGGGCCTTCTCTGTGTCCGCTCCGGCCCTATGGAACCTCCTCCCAATAGAACTACGCCTGCAGACGGAGCTGCTGTCCTTCAGGAAAGGATTGGAAACCTGGCTGGCAGGTCAGATCTGGGGAATGGATGGATCAATTTCCCCAGCCGGCTGGATGGTTTGACACCCACTGCCTCCTAGCTACAATGCCTAGTTTTTAATGCTAAGTTTTTAAGCTTCTTTTAAAACTTTAAATTTTTGAACTGGTTTTAAATTGTTGTCAATATGCCGTTGTGTTGGGAATCGCCCTGGGTCCCTTCGGGGAGGAGGGCGATAAACAAATTTAAACAAACAAACAAATTGACCCGAGTATAAGCCAAGCCATCTTTTGGGGGCTAAAATACTCGGCTTATACTTGAGTATATATGGTAACACTAGGTATTGCAAGATACATGAGAAGGAGGAGGAGGAGGAGGAGGAGGAAGAAGAAGAAGAAGAAGGAAGAGGAGGAGGAGGAGGAGGAGGAGGAGGAGGAGGAGGAGGAGGAGGAGAAGAAGAAGAAGAAGAAGAAGAAGAAGAAGAAGAAGAAGAAGAAGAAGAAGAAGAAGAAGAAGAAGAAGAAGAAGAAGAAGAAGAAGAAGAAAAGGGGTTGATAAGCTCAGTTTAGGGCCAAGCCAGGCAGGAGAGGGACCTGGGAGGGCGCTATGATCACAGCTGGTTTTTCAATTTCCTTCCCATGCACAGGGCTATGACCAAAAGAGAAGGATTAGAAAAACATGCCGGTTTTGCTCCGTTGGCGATGAGACGCTGTTGAGAGATGGTTCCAAGGGGCAACCAGCAGGGAGAAAGGAAGTTTGCAAGCCAGCTCCCCTCCAGCAGCCTAAGAGGGGGTGGGGTGGGGCGGGTTGTTCGCAAGCTTTCCTGCTCCCCATCCGAGCCCTGACCGCTGGCTCACCTGCCTCTTTCCAGCCGCAGCCAATGCTTGGCACCCACGCCAAGACTGTAAAGTTATTCCACAGCTACTTCCTCGTGGCATCGCTTGCCCCCCAAGCCACCCCATCACCCCCCCCCCCGCCCCATCATCCCCAACATCCTGGATGAGGTTTTTTCTCATAAAAGCAAGGCCCAAGAGGAACAAAAGGGGTGGGGGTGGGGGCAAGCGGGAAGGGAGGGAGAAATGAGATTAAAATACATAAATAAATAAAAGATGCTTGTTTCCTGAGCAGAGATGGAAAACAGCTGCACGGAGGAGAAAAGTGGGTTTTCGGAGGGGAGGGAGAATGGCTTTGCCAGGCCCCAAAAAAACTGTGGAAAATACAGATCGAGTTTGCATTGTGTAATGCTGCTTTGTGGAAGGCAGTCAAATAAACAATTAAACGAAACCCAGAGCCCCTTTTGACGACCGCAGACAAAAGTTTCCCATTTGTGAACAGAAGATGTGAAACTAGGAGGGGGGGCATCGTACCTGGGGGGGGGGGAAAATCCAGTCTAGCCTCACAGATGACCCCATCCACACCATCACTGTCCTTCCTATAAATTAAGTCATGTCAAAAGACTGCCGTCTCAGCATATATTGTTTAGAAACGAATCCAAGCCTTTTAGCATGTTCGCCCCCCCCTTCGACAGGGGTTTTCTATACCTTCCTGGGCACATCTGGAAGGATGTAGGAGGCTCAGATAAAATGGCTGCCGTTCAGAGACAAAGAACCGGGCTCAGTAACCGTGCAATTTTGTATGGAGTACATTGTTGTTCAATCACATAGTCGAGTCCGACCCTTTGTGACCCCCTCCCCTCATGGACCACTGCATGCCAGGTACCCCTATGCTCCATGATCCTCCGCAACCCACTCAACTTTACTCCCATTGCATCAACAATGATATCTAACCATCTCATCCTCTGCCGTCCTCTTCTCCTTTTGCCGTCAATCTTTCCCAGCCTCAAGGCCTTCTCGAGTGAGTCCTCTCTTCTTATGTGGTGGCCAAAATACTTTAGCTTCCTCTTCAATATTTGTCCTTCCAAGGAGCAGTTGATTTCCATCAGGTTCGACTTATCTGATCTCTTTGCTCCACATGTGCAAAACAAGTTGGCGCCGCTGTTAATGAAGCCATGTGTATAGTGAGAGGAGGCCTCAAACCTACACCAGTTGAGAAAATATGGACCCTGAATAGGCTGAGGGCTGGTGTCCCTTAATGCAACACCAGAGCTCAAGTGGGGCTGCTGGCAGAGAACGGCATGCGCCGTGTGAATGTGGAGGGATACAGAATCCGTCTCATTTACTAGTCTGCCAGTTACTGCCAGAAACACGAACTGATCAGGACTTGGGTTTGGCCAACGACAAAGCCAAGAAAGTGGCTTCATTTTGGCAATCCGGGGACAGTAAATAAGAAGATTGAAGGAAAAGCAGCAATGGAGGAAGTGGTGCCAGTTTCTGACAAAGCAGAGCAAGGGTTTCCAAACTAAGGCCCACAGGCTGGATCCGGCCCATGGCACCATTTCCTATGCCCCCTTCCCGCCCCTCCGAGGGCATTCAAGAAACAAAATGGCCATCGCCTTTGAAACTTCTGGGACAAAATGGCCACCCCCATCATGCAAGCAAGGCAAAATGGCCGTCCGGCCCTTGAAGCTGACTGAGAGAGCATGAACTGGCCCCCAGCTAGAAAAGGTTGAGAACCCCTGGGCTAGAGGAATATAACACAAGTGGAAGCACAAGTACACACACCACCTGGGCAACTACACACCTCCACCCTTCCTCTCGCAATACCTCGCACACCAAATTATGCATGCACACCAGACCAACCCACCCCGCAGAGGGAAAAAATGCACAGCACACTAAAATTAGACAAAGAAAACTAGCTTGTCTAGCTAACTCACAACATTCCACAACAACACTCCCGATCCTCTCCCCCTAATGCTCTGTCCCCTGAGCTGTCCGTGGTGCTTCCTTGCAGTCTTAAATGTACAGGTTGGGGGGGGGGGGACAGAGTTCCTACTTCAACATGTGGCCCTGTGTCGCCTCTTCTTGCCCTTCTCTTTCCATAGGTATCTTTCAGACCCTTCCTGTGAAAATACAGGTGATGCTTAGAAGATCATCTGTGAGCTTCTCGCCACATTTCATGTTTCTTTGGGTTCATCTTCAGGAGCGCAAAAGATTAGACACCTTTGAACCGTGGTGCTGGAGGAGACTCTTGAGAGCCCCCTGGACTGTAAGGGAGCTCAAATCGATCCATCCTCAAGGAATTCGACCCTTACTGTATCTCGGGAGGACAAATACTAAAGCTCAAATACTTTGGCCACCAAATGAGAAGAGAGGACTCACTGGAGAAGGCCCTGATGCTGGGAAAGATCAAAGACAAAAGGAGAAGGAGGTGGCAGAGGACGGGATGGCTAGATGACATCGTTGAGTGAACAACAACATGGGCATGTGGCAGGTATGACTAGATGCCAGAGCGCATGGAATGCTGTTTACCTTCCCACCAAAGTGGTACCTATTTATCGACTTGCAATTTCTTCCTCTCAAACTGCTAAGTTGGTAGGAGCTGGGACAGAGACGGGAGTTCACTTCACCGGGCAGCATGCAGGTCTCAAACTGCTGGCCTGAGACGCCGACTGAGCGGTCCTCTCTTTAGGGGACACCTTCCAACAGAGTAGAAATGTTTGAGGTGTTTGCCACGTTAGTCTGCGCGAGCCGATCGGAGAGATTTCATAGCATCTCACTCTTATGTCGGACTTGATCCACGAAAGCTAACATTAAAATATAGGAGTGAGTTAGTCATGAAGGCAGGCGTTCTCAGCCTTTACAAGCCGGGGGCCAGATCACGCTCTCTCAGCGTTGAGAGATGGATGGCCATTTTGCCCTGCTGACACGACGGAGGTGGCCATTTTGTCCCAACAGCTTCAAAAGGTGTGGCCATTTTGTTTCTTGAATGCCCTTGGAGGGGGTGGGGCCCCACATAAAATGGTTCTGTGGGCCATATCTGGCCCACAGGCCTTAAGTTGGGAACCCTTGCTTTAAGGTAGTCTCAATTTTTGTTTTGTCTTTTGAAATCTTGTTTACCCTCCGATATTCTTCCAATAAAGGATTGTCTAGCTAATTCAAAGAAGGCACATGTCCACCCGCCTTGATTTCCATGATACTGGTGCCACCTCTGGACATGTGCAGAGATCCTAGAACCTATGTCTGGAGTCATTTCTGGGCCTCTTCCTGGCAAGGGTGCATTCTTACCCTCTGGAAGAACCTATCCCTTCTGAGTTGGCCATTGGACCCACTCCTGGACAGGAAGGAGTCTAACTCTTCATTTCTTAGGAATGGGGTGGTTTGAGAAATATTCCCCACCCAGCTCTGGCTGTTCCTCATCTCTGCCCCTCTGACAGATGTTTAGCTCTGGCACCGACTGCTGGCTACATCCTGACCTGCGTTGAGCCAAATTCCACATTATCTCCACGGCTGGACAGGCTGCGTGCAAGCCGAGCGCCGTCTCATCCCAGGCGTGTGTTTGCTCTTCCTTGATGCCAAACGCTGCAGTGGCGTGTCGATAAGACCTCATCTGGGGTCTCAAATCTCACCCCCCCCCCCAAAGAGGAACCGGTTCCAAAGCATCTGAAACTGTTGCGACACCATGAACCCAAAAACGTGATTTCATGTTGATGCTGGAAGCAGGCGAGCCAAAAGGGAATGGGTGGGTGCCCAGGGAACGGACGGAAGAGAGCTGTAAAAACCAGGGCCATAAAAGATGGGGGAGACGAAGAGACAGGAAATTGCCCCAGCAAGAAAGGAGAACTACCAGCTGGGAGACCAGAGTCTTGTGGAGGCCAAGGGAAGGGGGGGGGGGAGAGAAGAGATTTGGATATTAGTCTTTAAGGTGCCACAATTGTATTTTAATTTGTGTCCTTTTGAACTCTCTGATAGGCAGCTACCGGGTTTTTTTAATTCTTTTATTCGTATCAGAGCATTGCACACTATAGAGCAGGGGTGGCAGCACTATGACATGCATGTCAGATGTGGCACTCCCAGCCCTCTCTGTTGGCACGTGTCTCCATTGCTCGAAAGCAGCCACATCCAACTCTAGGGTTTGGTGCTCATCTCCATTTACACCCAAAGAGCCAACGCTGCAGATGTTTCCGTGGACATGTGGCAGGCAGGAGTAGACACAGAACATTATTTACTTTCCCATCGAAGTGGTACTTACAGTATATACTTGAGTATAAGCCTAGGGTTTTTTAGCCCCAAAAATGAGACCCAAAAAGGGGGTTCGGCTTATACTCGGGTCAACAACCACGAGGGTCCCAAGACCGCACCAGATTGAGATGTGCCAACAATTTAATTAAATTTACCATATTTTCATGTATTTTGATTACTGAAACTCACTAGCAGCTGCTGCATTTCCTACCCTCGGCTTATACTCAGGTCAATCTATTTTCCTGGGTTTTCAGGTCAAAATTAGGTACATACCTCGGCTTATGTTCAGGTCAGCTTATATTCGAGTACAGTAATACCTCGGATAACGCTAAGACTTGGTTCCACAAGTCTTGGTGTTATCCGATTTTTAGTGTTATCCAATCCATGTTAAAATCCTATGGGATGGATCGGATAACGTTAAAGCTCCATAGAGATACATTGTAACCGCACAGGCTTTAGCGGTTGTTATCCGATCCATCCCATAGGACCTTAACGTTATTCGACCCAATTCTCCTCCCCAGATTACTTAACGTCATGCGATTTGAGCGTTATCCGAGGTAACATATTCATTCATATTAACACATGAGGGTACGTGGAAGGGAATCCACTGATCTTGCGTTCACAGCATTAACAAAAACTGGAACTTGTCAGCCATTATGATCCTCTTGGAACATCTGCCTGCACCCTGTGCAAGCCTTTTTGGTGCATTTGGGCAGGGTGCACATAATGTTCACATCATTACTCTTTTATGTGCTGATGCACCAATGGGATGCTGGGTCATTCATATTTGCTGCGAGGCTTGCTAATTGCTCTCACGCACTTTGCTTTTGATGGTGGGCCGTCCTTATTCTGAACCCACTTGTCATCGAGGGTTTCCACATGGGTCACGACCCACCAGACAGAGTAAAAGACCAACCTGGTCTATATTTCCTACTTATTTCTATCTTTGAAAGAAGAAACTCACCTTTGGGGAAGGAGAATCAAGACATAAACAGATGGGAAGCCACAAAGCAATGATGTAACCAGCGAGGGGGGGGGGGTCACAACCAGATTCAGCTCGAGGGCCTAAGCAGGTATTCCTATCAATGACGCCTACGTTAAAGAGATTTCTGTTCCCCTGGATAGCTTGCCATGGGGGGGGGGGGATCTACCTCAAAGAACAGCTGCAGAGTAATAAAGGATAACCTCATTACAACCTGCATGGGATTTGGAGGATTTCGTCCGCTTGAGCAAGAAAAGGGGGATACATGTGTATACATGTACACAGCCACGGATGGGACTTAACTGCCTCAATACAGCAGCTGCATTTGCTCTGCTTTCTAAAACACCCCCTTCTCCGACCCATTTCCCCCGCCTGGCCGAAGCTCTTCATCTGTTTTTCCTCTCTGCTTGTCCTTTCTCTTTAACCTTGTTGGGTGGAAATGCATCTCCAAGGACAGATAAAAGTTGGTTTTCTAACCTAGTTTTGCTGACTTTGCAACCTGGCTGAAGAGGAAGAAAGGGGGAGGGAGGGGGAGAAATACAGACTCAGTTCAAAGATGCATGCTTTAAAACAGGGTGTCCCCAACCTTTTGGGTTTTTGGACTTCAATTCCCAGAAGCCTAAGTCAGTAAATTGGCTGATCAGTGCTTTGGGGACTTGACTTACCGTATATACTTGAGCATAAGCTGCCTCGAGAATAAACCGAGGTACCTAATTTTGACCTGAAAACCCAGGAAAATAGATTGACCTGAGTATAAGCTGAGGGTGGGAAAGGCAGCAGCTGTTAGTGAGTTTCAATAATCCAAATACATGAAAATCTGGTGAAATTAATTAAACCGTTGGCACATCTCAATCCGGCATGGTCTTGGGACCCTTGCGGTCACTGACCCGAGTATAAGCCAAGTCCTGTTTTTGGGGCTCAAAAACCCGGCTTATACTTGAGTATATATGGTAGGCTTCTGGGAACTGAAGTCCAAAACCCAAAGCCTGGGGACCATTGCTTTAAAATCGGAGTTCTCAACCTTTTTAAGCTGGGGGACGGGTCATGCTCCCTCAGACAGCTTCGGGGGCTGGATGGCCAGTTTGCCCTTCCTCCACCCCACGACACTTCCTGGTGTGGCGGAGGCGGTGAGGGGCCACATGAAATGGTGCCGTGGGCCGCATCCGGCCCACAGGTTGAGAACCCCTGCTTTTAAAAGAGTCTTGTGGGTGCTCGAATGGAGGCGAAGAATTAATGTGGAGAGGGAAATGGACGTCCCGCAGAGCGAGGGCAGCATGACAGCATGGCAGGGGATTGTGAGATGCAGCTGGACTGGAAGAAAATAATAATAATAATTGGAGGGAGAATTACATTTGGCCTGCATTACAACACAGGAAACCATCTCTAAACACTTTGGTTTGGTTCTCATGCCCATTTAGGGAATGAAAATGCAGGATAGGACAGGAACCCTTCCAGTTTGGAAACAACAAACGAATCCAGTGAGACCCTTTGCCTGGAAAAACATGATGGAGCAAAAGAGAGAGAAGACAAAGGGTGGCTGGCGGTTGTTAAAGGCCAAGCACTTTGAGTTCAAGGAAGCCTTTAGGATCGTTGGCCTTTGCCTTGCAAACGAGGCCATCAATTCACCCTCCCAGTTACCTCAGCAGGGAATTCTCTGCACTCCCGGCCCTGTCCGAATATGGAAACCGTGACAGCAGCTAGGAAACAGCTGGACGTTGGCATCCAATGGACATTTGGCCAGCGTGGTTTTTGTCTTGGGGTGAGGGATGAGTCAAAGTAAGATTTGCATCAGCTCAGCTTTGCTTTCTTCTTCCTGGAATATATTTAAGTAAAGGTTTCCCTTGCTCAAAAGCCAGTCGTATCTGACTCTAGCGTTCAGTGCTCATCGGTTTCAAAACCGAAGAGCCAGCGCTGTCTGCTTCTGCAGATGTTTCTGTGGTCTTGTGGCAGGCATGGCTAGTGCATGGGACACTGTTTACCTGCCCACCAAAGTGGTCCCTATTTATCTACTTGCAATGTCTTGCTTTCGAATGGCTAGGTTGGCTGGAGCTGGGACGAGGATGGGAGCTCATTCCATCCTGCTGTACTCGGGGATTGAACTGTTGATCTCCTGCCTTCCAGTCAGCATCTTAGCCACTGCAGTCCTTGAAATATATTTATACTTAAAATACTTATAAGGCTTCAGCCCCTGGGAGAGGATTCAGAGTGCCTCCTCAAAGATTGTGGTATCATGTGTGTGTGTGTGTATCTATATCTATCTAGATATCTATATAGACACACACACACAGAGTGTGTGTGTGTGTGTGTGTGTGTGTGTGTGTGTATGTATATATATATATGCTCGGGAGTCTCAGTCATGCTTGCCACGTGTCCATGGAAACGCCTGCAGACGCAGACAGCGCTGGCTCTTTGGCTGTAAATGGAGATGAGCACTGAACCCTAGAGTCAGATACGACTGGCTTTCGAGCAAGGGCAACCTTTTCACAGCTGTCAGAACATGCCCAACCAACCAGACCTTTAAACAGTTATTTTTCTTGGCCTATGTGGCCTAAGGGACTTGTGGAGTCTACAATGTATGTGTTCTATGTTTTTCCACCAATACTTACCTTAGTTTCGTCTACTGTTCCATCCTCACCTCCAACGTGGTGCCCATGAGCCATGCCAGGAAATGCAAGTTGTTGCTCCAGTCCATGCAGGAAAGTTGGACATTTCCCCCAGGACCCACAGGCAGATAAGCCCTCCCACCCCCACAGCCAGTGTGCCCATGCTCCATTGCAGTGAAGACCAGATATGCTTGGATGGACACAGAGCACTTATGAATGGGTGATGGAATGGAAATGGCCATTCTGATCTTAAATAGCAATAAGGAACACTGGGAACAATAAGCAACAATAGGGAACAATAAGCAACATTGGGTGTCATGTCCTGTTCATACACAACTTTCCTTCTAGAGTAGGGTTTTCCAACCTTGGACCACCAGATGTTCTTGGGCTTCAATTCCCAGAAGCCTTGATCAGCAAGTGTACTGACTTGGGCTTCTGGGAATTGAAGTCCAAGAACATCTGGAGGCCCAAGGTTGAGAAACCATGTTCTCTACGGTAACTTGTGGACCGCCCAAAGAGTGCACTAAGTCCTATGGGGTGGTACATAATTGCGAATGTTTTGTTTTCTAGAACAGGATCCCAAAGGCTGACAACTGGCTTGTGAGAAGCACGTCAGAACATCATCAGAAGGTCCTTCTCCCCACCTCACCTTCCAGCGCAGAATGATAAGAGAGAGAAAATGCACGCACAAGTCTAGTTGTCAATCAACCTTTTAATGAAAAGTTCATAAAATAACAGTTTCTCATCACTGTACATTAAGACTGCAAATTACTGAATGCTGAGATCATATTATAATTTCTGTATTTTTTTTAAATCTCCCCCCGCCCCCCGCCCCCCAATATGACACTTGAGTTGCAGAACGCAGTACCCTGCAACTCTTGACCTGAATTCAAGCTCTTGAAGGAAATGAACAGAACACTGAAACGGGAATGTCAGACGTGATGACGGAAACATCTGTGGCTTTGGGTACAACCGAGAGTTAAGGCTCAAAAAAAGAAAGAAAGAAAAAGAAACGAGGTGGTGAAGGAAAAGCAATGTTGCTTTCCCACTTAGACCTTTAAAATATATATACATTTTTGTACTAATAATCCAAACGAGGCCCTAGTTGTCCCCTCCCTGAGTAGGGGAAGAGACTGTGTTATCCTAATCAAAACTTAAGTTCATGAAATCACTGCCACGGCCTTGTGATTTTTGGAATTACTTGAATTAAACACAAACACCTACAACCTATTTATTTATTTATGTTTTGATTATGCGGTAAAAGTAAAGGCAGAACTCATGTACTATATGGCTGACTCTTCTAAATCCATTTCCCCCTAAATCTAGGTCCGTGATGGCAAACCTTGGCACTCCAGCTGTTCTTGGAGTTCAATTCCCAGAAGCCCAAGTCCCTGTGACTCCACACAAATGGGTTTGCTGGCATTCCAGCTGTTCTTAGGTTTGAATTCCCAAAAGCCCAAGTCCCTGTGAATCCACACAAATGGGTTTACTAGCATTCCAGCCATTCTTGGACTTCAATTTCCAGAAGCCTAAGTCCCGGTGAATCCACGCGAATGGGTTTACTGCGTGTACGTGCAGCAGACCCATTCGTGTGGATTCACAGCGACTTGGGCTTCTGGGAATTGAAGTCCAAGAAGAGCTGGAATGCCAAGATTCGCCACCACTGATCTAAGTGACATCTAATTATCCTGCATGAGCTGTGAAGAACAAAGTGGTTAATATATCCATTCAACGTGTTTGACCAAGGCAACAGGATGGGGTTGAAAAAAAAGAATAGTGACGTCTCTTACAATAAAGTGTTCCTATCTTCTACATCCTTTTCAAGAGCTGTGAAAGACAGGTTAGAACAAAAAGAAGAAGAGGTATTGCAACTTCCATTGGAGGTATGAGTGAGGTAGAAAAGGGGTGATTCAACCCCCATAACACATGAAGCTACATGCTCAGAGAACCGAAGGTCGCCACTGTGCAGAAAAGATTGTTCTGGACTTTAGTAGTGTCTTCTATTGCAGAAGAAATTCTTTTATTTTTGGGGGGAAATGATCTGTAAAGCCTGACTCAACCCTAACAAGGTTCAACCAAAACCTGGGCCTCAAAAGACAGCTGTCGGGAACTGACCACCGTGCAACTCAAGTGGACAAGCAACACACAAGAAGTTAGATCAAAGACAAAGAGCAATAATATAAAATAGCAAAGTGACGTCGAAGGATTGTTCCACCCTGCTTATAAATCAGCTCTCAACCTTTTAAAGCCAGGGGCCAGGTCACGCTTTTTCAGACAGCTCTGGGGGCTGGACTGCCATTTTGCCCGTCCTCCACCACATGGCACTTCCTGGTGTGGTGGAGGCGCCCCCCTGCATAAAATGGTGCTATGGGCCACATCTGGCCTGCTGGCCACAGGTTGAGAATCCCCATTATAAACCCATACATTATACGTTACTAAGGAAAAAGCCACTGTTGTAAATAATTTTTCATTTTCCCAGAGGCCGAGATAAATGTACATTTCAAGTATATATGGTGACCTCTTTCTGGATGGGTGCAACTGGACAGACAGACAGATGGGACACAGTTTGCCTGTATAAACATTCACTAGTAAGGGCTTAAGTTCCAGATGTTTATAATGTTATTGCCTTAAATGTTGTGCCTAAGAACAAAAATGATGTTATGCGCAAGCAGGAGCGCATTATGTTTTGCTGACAGCCCTCTTTTTGTGAAAAAGGACAGAGGAGGCATCTCAATTAAAGGAGAAGAAAATGATGCCAAATGCTTTCCCAGATATCTACTTCTCCCCCTGGCAAAGCAAACAAGAGGCCTGGAACCCAGCATAGAAAGAATAGTGGGTGGCCAATTCAGAGCATGAACAGTCAGGAAACGAGGAGGTTTTGCTTATTGCTTCTTCGATCCTGAACACCCATCAAGACCAGATACCATGCCTACGGCTGGTGCCAATTAACCTTTTAGAAGTCCCTTCTTGCTTATAAAAACGAGGACCACCCTGGCTGCTCCACATCTGGGCACCTGGCTATTCCACATCTGGGCATGCAATGTTTGTGCAATCACCGCCACTGGTAAGGGGCTGTGGGTTCTACACTCTAAACATCTGGAGAACTGCAGATGGCCACCTTCTCTCCTTAGGATTCAAACATGTTAGCCCTGTTCAGAACAGACCCACCGAATCCATCACCGTTGACTTCCAATGTCCCACAGACCCAAAGGGTTTCTCTAGTTGGCGCTAAAAACTGGATGTAGCCCTTAAAGCAGGGGTGGCTAAACTTATCGGGCTGTGGGACAGTCACGTGGTTCAGCGGGCCAGTCACATTGTTCCTCCCACCAGAAGCAAAACATGCCCATGTAAAACGCTGCCATAAATATGTTTATGACAACCATGGGTGCATTTATGGCAGCATTTTGCGAAAGTGCGGACATGTTTACTTCCACTTTCTTGAGCGGCAAGGGTCAGATTTGGTGTTGTGGGCCGGATCCGTTCCACGGGCCGTAGTTTGGCCACCCCTGCCTTAAAGCGGCTAAGCTTCAGGCTTCACACCAATGACGGGAAAGCTCTGGCTGTTAAGCCTGGCCTCCAGCTGCCCTTCTTCCAACTTTGCATTAGTTTGGGTCTGCTCAAAAAGGCAAGATTCCACTTAAACCCATGCCACAGGCCAGGCATTTTACTTGGTCCCCAGCTGCAAATGCTGTAATCCAGGGGTGCCCAAACTTTTCAGGCCACAGGCTGGTCATGTAGTTCAGAGGGTTGGTCACTATGCCTCAGGGGCTGGATCCAGCCCTCGATGCCAATTCATCTGGCTCACGAAGCCCTCGTCGCTCCCGGAAGTGGAAGTAAAACACGACTGTACTAAGCCCTCATCGCTCCTGGAAGCGGAAGTATAACATGACCATACGGGAGCATTTTACTTCTGCTTCTGGGAGCGACGAGGGCTTCGCAGGCCAGATGAATTGGCATCAGGGGTTGGATCCAGCCCCCAGGCCATAGTTTGGGCACCCCTGCTGTAACCCAACTATGACAGAGGCAGGGGAGGATTCAGTTAAGGCTCATCAACAGCCGCCCAATAGCGCAGAACATTTATTTAGCTGCAACGTTTTATGGCTTTGATTGGGTTTAATGCCACCTTGATGCTATAAACTGCCCCGATGACAGCAACACCTGAGCGTACGGTTGGAGGGAGGAGCACTACAGACCCAGGTTGGTCACAACCGCAACACACAATCCTTTTTCTTTTCCTATCGCTAATCTCTCCTGAGCCCCTTTGCAAAATATCTAACCGTTATTGCTTCCACTGTAAACACGGAGCAGAAGAGGAAAGGACTGGAACGGGCTGGAAGGCTTTAAGACGCTCCCTCCCATTCAAGCGCCCGCAAAGATCAAGCTAGACAATCCGTTCTCTCCTCTCGCCATCATCTTAAAAAACTGGAACGAAAAATAAATTCTCCAGCAGATTGCAGATTTTGCCTTCCCTCCCCACAAAAAACAGACCACCATCCGGCGTTTCCCTCTCAACATCTGACATTCCTGCGTTTCAAACAGAAGTGACATGGTCAAAAATAAAAATACTGCTAACCCAAACTGACAGCAACACTCAATTCAGTGCTTTTCCACACTTGCTGACATACGTGCACATATTTCACCTGTGCACACGCGCACAACACAAACAAACGTATGACAGGAAAAGAAGAAGGAAATCATATACGAGTGACACCGTAATTGGAAACGTTTAAATACAGCAAAACAAAAAAATGTCTTCTATTTTAAAAAGCTACAAAAGTCCATTCTTTGTATTGTCTTCACAGGTTATGGTTTATGGCTATGCTGAGAGTCTCTGAGTTTTTTTTAAAGTTTTAAAACTTTTTTAAACACTTTATTTTTTTTTCTGACATCCTGTAGCAAAGACCCTGCAGCCACACCTTTCATCATTTGCAAAATGCTCAGTTTTTCTTTTTCTTTCTTCTCCTCCTCGCAAAAAACTGTGCATACAGAATCTTGAGAAATAAATACATTCATTACTGCACATACATATTGATACAAAAAAACAACACTGTCAAATAGTGTTTGCACCATTTTTGTTTAGATAATTCAAGACCAGGCAAAATTAATAGGTTTATTTTCCATCAGCCTCTCCCCAAATTTTTCCTCGTTCCCAACATTTTCATTTGTTTTTTTTAATGAGGTGGCTTTGGCATTTAAATAATAAAAAAGAAGGTAAAATAGAACCCAAAGAAAACAAGAATCGTCACAATGTGGGAGTCCTATATAATTTTGGAGGGTAGATGCTTTAGAATCATAAATCATTCCTTTACTTTTAATTCAACAATGCAAAATCAAGCATGCCTTTTCTTAAAAAAACATATTTTCCCTTTGAGAGAAAAAAAATCTTGCAAAGATTGCTTTTACACACATTGGCTATGAACACAGAAGCCAAACAACCTAGGTCAGTCTTGCCCAGTGATGGCGAACCTTGTCACTCCGGGCATTCTTGGACTTCAATTCCCAGAAGCCCAAGTCTCTGTGAATCCACACGAATCGGTTTAGCACAACACATTATGTGACTTAATGCGCTTACTGCAGTAAACCCATTCATGTCGATTCACAGGGATTTGGGCTTCTGGGAATTGAAGTCCAAGAACACCTGGAGTGCCAAGGCTTGCCATCACTGGGCTAGCCAAACCAGTGGAGTGGAAGGGACCTTGTAGCAAAAGAAAAAAACAGGTTGCTGAAACAATTAAGCTGTTTATGTCACATAACGTTGTGTATAAAGACCTTTTGAGAAGACCGCATGTGGCAGAGGTCACATTGCAAACGGGGTCAGCTTGGACTTCCGGGTTCAAAAGCTTGCATGTAAAAGCCCTCCGCTCCAAAATAAAAGCTTCTTCGGAGTGTATTTATCAACATGTCGTAGGAAAGTGGGATATAGCGCTATAAATCATCTAAGCAATTTAGCGTACAAACCGGTGCCCTCAAGCTCTTGTTGACCACCCAAGCCTGGTCTTGATTAGATTGGCAAGCCCTTTTCATATTTGCAGAAGGCCAGTCAAAAAGGCTTTTCCTAAGGCCAAGACCTATGACTGACTGCTGGTCAGAAGCTCTTTGGTGCGTTCTACAAACTTTGTGCAGCTCCTGAGAAACTCAGGGCTGGGTTAAAAGCCTGGGGGTGACTGGACCTGGCGATTCTCCCCATTAGTAGGGGATAGAAAGAAGCACCACAGTAACTGTTCTTTTACCCCCACACTGCAATAGATTCTGCCCCACTTTTGCCCCTGACACCTGGAGGACATCACCAAGTAGACATCTCACCCTACAGTAGGGAGTTGTAGCTTTCATGTCCTAAAGAATCCCGAGATTTGGGGTCTTCACTGCGATTTCTGAGATGGGGGCCACTGTTGTAAATCCCAAACTACAGGTCCCAGAATTCCATAGGAAGGAGGCAAGGGAGTTAAAGTGGAACCCATCTGCTACAGCTGTGTAGTGCAGATACACCTGCAGTCTACTTGCTTCACTTTCCTTCTCCTCATGTCCCTCTAAGACAGCGATGGTAAACCTTGGCATGCCAGGTGTTCTTTGACTTCAATTCCCAGAAGCCCAAGTTAGCAATCCTGCCAATTAGAGCTTCTGGGAATTGAAGTTCAAGAACAGCTGGATTGCCAAGGTTCGCCATCACTGACATAGTAGATCCTCAAACTCGGCTCTCCTGGTATTCTTGGACTTCCAATTCCCAGAAGCTCTAATTGGCAGGATTGCTAACTTGGGCTTCTGGGAACTGAAGTCCAAGAACACCTGGCATGCCAAGGTTGGCCATCACTGCTCTAAGACCTTTCGATGTGGCGCCATATTTAATTCATGATTAAGGGGAAACCACTTCTTTCCATACAACGGCCACAGAAGCCGATCCTGACGCAATTCCCCTGGGTCCAGTTGTTTCACTTGGTCTATCCCTATAATTTCTAAAGGGAAACAACTGCTTTACCCCATTCATGGGGCACCAATGACTGAACCCTACGAGAATAAACGGGGGGATGAACAACTTGCCACCTCCATAATAGGACTACAGCTCCCTCCGTGTTTGACCACCAGTCTCACTGGCTGGGGCTCACCGGAGTTCAGAGTCTAAAGGGCCAACAGATTGCCAACACCCACTGATGATACTAGATGAGCCATTGAAAAATGCAGGAATACAGATTTTCCTATATTTTTGGCATTTTTAAAAAATTAGCCCTTAACCACCGCCCATCCCCCACAACTGCTTGAATAAGATTTTTGACTGCTAAACCAATGGAAAAAGCAACAATTAATTTTGACTGGCCCCTATGATCTGTTGAGGTCTGTAACTGTAAAAGTTTATGTAAACAATGAGATAAATATATTAATTTTTTTCTGAGCCAAGTGAGGTTTCATACTCATTCAAATGTGCTTTGGTTTAAAAAATAGGTTTTTTTTTGTGAATTTGGGTATGAGCTATTTTTCTATACAACTTTTTCTACTTATTTATTACCCTCTCCTGTTACTCCAAAAACATTCTGGATCTAAACTGACTAAAACATACAGTTAAGCTGCCAGGCCTCTGTAATTGTACATTTGAAAAAAAGAAAAAGGATTTTTTCCCCTCAGGAGGCTCTTTCTGTATCTCAAAACAAAAAACGACCAAACAACCAAAACAAAACAAAATGCAGATCCCTCCCCCATCCCGACCCTAGAACTCTTAAAATCTTAAATATGAAACTAGTGTTTTGCTTTCTCATTAAAATACAGGAAATGCTTGATACATTACTATGTCGTACAAATGTAGTTTGAGTGTCCAGATACTCTAAACGAGCTCTGAAAAGTCCCTGAAGTTTTGAGTATTATTCAATTTCTCACTATTATTGTCAAAATTTTGCAAAAAGAAGTCATTAGTTCAACATACGGAACACAACTCTACACAACTACATTTGTGAAAACAAAGGAGGGAAGGAGACAAATTTTTTTTCCTCATGTTTGTACAATACTTCCGCTGTACACAGACTTTTTGTCATATTGTATTAAGTGCTGAGGGGAGCAATAAAAATAAAGAGGGATCACTTTTGATGAAGATTTTTTAAAATCCAAAGAAAAACCCCAATGAATCTTGAAACTTCCAAGATCCCCAAAACTTCAAACCATTAACAAAACAAAAATTCAAACTGGCCCTAATGCCTCTGCGCACTCCTCACCACAAACAAACTACTGGGAGTTCAACACAATTCTGAGGGGATCGAGGTATAGTATTGTACAAGCTACGCTCCGGGGCTGCTCTTTGGATGGCTAACGACGGATGTTGGCCAAGCGGCAACTTACTATGATGGCAATACACAATGACACAACAGAGCCAGGAGCACCTGCACTTCACACCCCACCAGGAAGTAAGTGGATCAATGCTACCAACGTCCTGCTGTCTATACGTGTGATTGTAAATCCCTTTCGCAGCTAAGCTACCGCTTGGAATTCACCCATCATCTTGGCTCAACAGAAGGCTAGTCACCAACGCTTCGGCTTGGTCACATTAACGCTGACTCTGGCTAACACCAGTTTGGAAAGAGATGGGAAGGTCTATCAGTGTTGGGTTGCCTTCCTTCACAGGACTAAAGCATGGAATGAACATGGTTGCATTCCCGTTCCGAGGGCAATGGAAAACAATGGCGTGGTGGTGGGGGTGGAAGAAGAGTTGGGGGTTCTGCTTTTAGGTAGGGGTGGCGAGGTAGGAATACAAGCAGAATACATCTTGACTCCGGCTACCAGATCGGTGGCTCAGGACTCAGTTCTGGAAGTATATCAAGAGTAAGGGAAGGTCTGGATATTTCTGAGTGGACTGATTCAGGCCAAACTGGTAATGCACATTATTGAGAAACTCAATTATGGCCCTGAGGCTCTTAGGAAAAGCTGGTTGTCAGATGGAAGGGTCCCATCTCTGTGGCATTACTCAGAGGGGCTGGGATTCGACTGTTCGTATTTTGGCAAAGAGTGTACTGAACTGATGGAGGGTTTTGCTGTGGTAACTTTGAGGTTAAAATGGGGGGAGATGTTTCCAGATTAGCACTCGGGCGGTAGCCCACTAAATCTAGCGGTGGCCCCAAACAAACAACCGTAAAGATAACACTCAGAGGACTATATATGGATACCATCATAACCCTTTGACTAGAAGGGTTTGGAGTCCATTTCTAGCTTCATTCACTGGGGAAGGAGATGGCTTGAAGGGTGTGTGTGTGTGTGGCTTGAAGTGTGTGTGTGTGTGTGTGTGTGTGTGTGTGTGTGTGTGTGTGTGTGTGTGTGTGTGTGTGTGTGTGTGTGTGTGTGTGTGTTGTCCTTTCCATGGAAATAAATGGGGATATCACATACATTGTGCACAGAGGTCTAGGAAATGATTCTCCCCCCCCCCCTTTCCCTTCCCTTCATCGTGTTTGACCAATGCAGGTGGTAAAACCAATATTCTTTGGGAAATAGTGTACTATTTTTATGGCAAAATGGGAAAGATGTTTCCAAATTAGTACTCTGGTGGTGGCCCCCCAAATTTAGGTGAAAATGAAGCTGTTGCACTAGCACTGGGGTTCCCAACCTTTTCAAGCCGGGGGCCGGGTCATGCTCTCTCAGTCATCTTCGAGGGGCGGACAGCCATTTTGTCCAGCACGCATGAAGGGAGTGGCCATTTTGTCCCAACGGCTTCAAAGGGTGGCCATTTTGTTTTTCGAACGCCCTTGGAGGGGACGGGTGGGACACATGAAATGGCACCAGGGGCCTTAGGTTGGGAACCCCTACACTAGAACAACAGAGATTTATGGATTAACAATAGTCCTTCCCAATGGAAAGAGAGGTAATGCCTCACAAATTGAGGAGAGCAGATCCTCTGTAACATAACTGGGTTCAATTTGGTTAAGTTAAATGTGTATTGCCAGAAGATTTAACTATTCCTCAACTATTCATTCAAAATGATCGCTGAAATTGTCTTTTTCTTTTTTTTTTACAGACAAGCTCTTTCTTAACAGGGAGGGGGAAAACAGTTTATGAGGGTAGTGGAAATGAAAGCTTATCTTTGTTTTATTTCAACATGCTCACTTTTCTTTCTTTCTCTCTCTTATCTTTTATTTATTTATTTTTTGGTCTAAACTTAAAGACAAAAAAAAAGGTTTTTTGTTTTTTTCCTTTTTTAAGAAAAAAAGAGACATAGGGCTTTGGTGAACCCTACCAATAATAATAATAATAATATTAATCATAACAACAACAACAATAATAATAATATAAAGAACAATGGTTTTGAGCAAGAAAGTTATAGAGGAAACATAAAATGTAAACCTTACTCAATTTAGATAGGGTCACTGTAAGCCAGGGGTGGCCAATCTTGGAGTTCCAGCTGTTCTTGGACTTCAATTCCCAGAAGCCCTGATCAGCACATATGCTGACTTGCGCTTCTGGGAATTGAAGTCCAAGAACAGCTGGAGGGCCAAGGTTGGCCACCCCTGTTCTAAGGGGACTGAAAATTTTACCACCCTTGGGGAGTAGGGGGCGGATAGGGGGGGAAAGCCATCACTTTCCACAAAAGGTCACGCCAACAAAGTCGAGGGGCCATAAAATAGCAGGCGATACCCGGTCCTTTCCTCCTAAACCTATAGCAGCTGTTGGCTGTGATGTCTTCTACAGATGTTGTGAGAATTACCTTTCTCCCTCTCCCCTTTTACCAACTTTCACGTGCATGCGTTAAGATTACCTTAATAGCAACTAAGACGACAACGATAATTAGAAAAGAAGAAAACCACATGCCCGGCCCACCCCCCCAAAAGGGTAGGTTTCCAATCACTTTGGTTGCACTTCCCTCACAATCTTATTGCACTCTGGATCCTACGTGAAAGTATCGCCTGCTACCTCATTCCTCTCTTATCCTGTCGGACGGTCATGCGCTACACCCCAGATAGGTTGGGGGAAAGCAACGGATTAAGAGACATCTCTCCCCCTCCCCAAATAGCATCCAGGTCCAATAAATAAGGCCGGGAAGAGCCCAAAAGCTCTTTTAAAAAAAAAAGTTTCCTCACAGACTGAAAAAGCAGTAATTTGGTGAAAGCCAACAGGCCGCTCTAGCGCTATTCACGGGAGGCCCTTCGGCTTCATATCTAACTATTGTCTTTGGCCAAGTTTTGCTCCTATCCTTATTTTAGCCGACTTCTTGATGGAAGGATGAGGTGGTGAAAAAAAATCCCTTAACTTTTAATTTAATTTCTACTTTTTACATTTACTTACAACTGGGAGTAGTGGGGGAAAGGGGAAAACACCACACCTACTATTTCACTAACCATCTTATTGTTCTTGTGATTTCAAGAGGTAGCAAAGGGAACGGGCTTTTCCGTACAAACCCGTTCATTAGTGAGGAGAGGGGGGAAGCTAAACACCCATACAAACACACTCTCTCACACGCACACACACACGCGCGCGCACACAATAAAAAATTAAAGAAAAAAAGTACCTAAAGGAAATTGTAGCAATTCCAGCCTACATCAAACCCACTCCCTGCCCCGCTTTCAGAGTTACCTCACCCCATCCAGTTCCAACATTTACATACACGTTAACAATGGTTTTTTCTTTTCCTTTTCCTCTTAACAACACAAGTACCTCTAAGCAAGGAATATCCATACGAAACTGGGAGGAAAAACAAAACAAAACAGAAATACCCCTGCTCACTTGAAAGAAATTTCCTGGGGGAGGGGAGAGGGGGCACCCAACCCCCCCAACCGCCCCCGTTCAGTCATGGATAAGGCTAAAAAGAGGTTTAAATGGAAATGAGGTCAGAAGAGAAGAGAGAAATGTTGGTTTTTGCCAAGACTAAATGGGATGAAGTTTATCCCAACGAAGAACATGTTGGAATGGATTAAAAAAAAAACCACATACACAACTCTAGAGTTGGAACCTTATAACAGGGGTGCCTAAACTATGGCCTGTGGGCCAGATCTGCCCCCCAGACCGTAGTGACGGCGCCCCCGAACCACATGACCGACCCACGGCCCAAAATGTTTGGGCACCCCTGCCTTATAACTTTCTCCTAGCTTTCTGCAGAAGGATCAATCATGTCTCAATAAATGTAAATACATGACTCCTACTCTTAGCACTGCTCTAAGGAGGAGTTATGTATAGGCCATCAAAAGCAATGGATATAATTTTAAAAAAGGAATATTTTCTTGGCAGGGGGGGAAAGTAACAGAAATAGGCCTCTTTTGACAAGAAACATCTTCACTTGATGTTCATTAAAAAGGCAGCTAGCAAAGCGAATTGGTACAACCAGAGGCAACGAAAGACTGGCTCACGCTAGCCGCTGAATGGCAAAACGCTGCATGTATTTGGGTGTAAAAAAATAATAATCATATTTGGGATTGAGCTTTTGTCGTTATGATTCCAAAGTGCTACGAAAGGAAACTGAAGGAGGAGAAGGGGCCGGGCCATATCTTCTCAGCTACAAAAGATGGCCATAGCTCTTTGAGGTATGCTCCCCATTCTCTCTTTTCTACATTCTTCTCTCTTCTCACCCTCTCCTTCTGCTCTTGAGCCCCGAGGGAAGGCTACAAGCCGTCCTACAACTTGATGCTGTGGTAAGATTTCTTGTCCCAACTACACCTCACACGCCAGCGGAGGAAAAACACACGAAAAAGGAGTGACCATGGAGAAAACAGAGACAGGAAAGAAGAAAGAGAAGGAAGAACACTTTGTTTGGTTCAAAGCCTCCCCCATGACTGAAGAGGGAATGGAAAGGCCCTTCTTTGTTTTGTCTTGTTTTATTTTGTTTTAAAGCAGCAAGTCTAGGGAAAGGTTATGTTTATGGCGGGTGGGCTCTGAGCTTGTCTGCAGAGTCTTTGGCTTATGACGGAGAGGTATGCATTCGTAGGTGGCTGATGAGGTTGCGTTGCTGGGTGAACTTCCCGCCACACAGCTGACATTCGTAGGGCTTTTCCCCTGAGTGGACGCGCATGTGTTCTGTCAGCCGGTACTGCCGGGTAAAGCGCATGCCGCACTCCTCGCAAGCAAAGGGCTTGAGGCCCAAGTGGCTGCGCATGTGCCGCGTCATGGTCCCCCGCTGCGTGAACATCTTCCCGCAGATGTTGCAAGGGAACGGTCGCGTCAGCCAGTGACTCTTCTCGTGTTGCCGGAGGGTGGCTGGGTCTTTGTAGCTCTTCTCGCACACCGGGCACTTGAAAGGCCGGGGCTCCGCGTTATAGATCTGGTTGGGGTTGGACAGATCCTCCGCCTCTTCCTCCTTGTCGTCGTATGCCCCTTCTTCCTTGATATAGAGGTCTTCCTCCGTGTGTTTCTCCACGTGGGCGTTCAGTTGCTCCGAGCTGGGGAAGCCCTTTCCGCAGGGGATGCAGACGTACAGGTTGTCCCCGAAGGCCACGGCCTCATAGCCTTCCTGCCGGTAGACGTAGTTGGCGCTGGTGTGGCCACCGCTCTCGCTCTCACTCTGCCCGCTGTCCTCGCTGTTCTCCTTGCCGTTCTCCACATCCTCCTTGCACGCGAACGGCAAATCCGGCCCGTAGGCAGCCGTGGCCAGGCTCCGCTCCGCCGACTTGGACAAGGGCCCCATCAGGATGCCGTTGGGCAGCCCCTCGCCCTCCTCGCCGCTGCCCTTGCCGGCAGCCACGCCACTTTCCTTCCGGTCGAAGGGGCAGTCCTTCTTGACCCACTCCTTCTTGCGCGACGAGTGCCGCAGGCTTTTCCGTTGGCTACCTTCCGGGAGAGACTGGCGGTCCTCGCTCAAGTCCATTTCCATGGGTTCACAGTTGTCGGGGGGAGCACCGGCGGTGGACTCGTCAAAGGGTGAGGCACTGTTGGCTGCAGGGGCCGAAGCGGGTCGCGGGGAGCCACGCTGGCTTTCGCTGTGCTGCGTGTCGTCCTGGGCGGCGGCGGCCAAAGGAAGCGAGGGGCTCTTTTTGGACAGGTCAAGCCCGATGTCTTGGTCCCCACTACTCCCGTTGGCGCTGCTGTTACTCCCATCTCCGCCGTTCTTGCCGACCCCCCTGCTGAAGGCAAGTGAATTCTCTTGGTTGGAACTGCTGATGAAGACCTCATCGTCTGAGATCTTTCCCTTTGGCATCTCCTTGGAATGGGAGCCCTTCATCCCCTCGGTTGACCCTGAATAACGCGTGATGACCGAAGCCGTGGCAAGTCTCTGGCTACGAGGGGGTCTCCCAACACTGGGGGCCCCGCCCGCCCTGCCAGTGAAAGACCGCCCATTGCGTTTCAGCTTCTTTCTACAGAGGGTGGCTAGTTCAGGTAGTTGGAGGTAGCTTGCCGCGGTGAGAAGAGCATTGAAGTTCTGTTCACCAGGCTGGTCAGTCATTAAGAGCTTGCCAGTATAAATAAAGTCCAAGATTTGCCGGAACACAGTTGGGTTGACCATGTCGGTATCTAAGTTGATCAGGTTGTCGTGCAAGACGAGGGATTTGAAATACATGCTGCTGGCTGCCAGGATATTCTTGTGGGCACGGAAGAGCGCATTTTCTACGACAATGATCACATCACAGAGGAAACCTTTGGCTCGTTGCTGGTTTAGCTGCAGCAGCAATTGTTTGGCATGATTTGGCAGTTCCATCTCCACCTCTTTCTTCCTTTCCTTATTCACCTTATCACCTGGAAGAAAAAAAAGAAAAGGCAGAAAATCAGTGAGGCCATTTTCCTTCTGCTCTGATGTCTGATTACATAGATTCATATACAGTAAAACACCGGATAATGATTGGATCGGATAACACTAAAATCGCATAACGTTAAGTAATCTGGGGAGGAGAATTGGATCGAATAACGTTAAGGTCCTATGGGATGGATCGGATAACAACCGCTAAAGCCTGTGTGGTTACAATGTATCTCTATTGAACTTTAACGTTATCCGACCCATCCCATAGGATTTTAACATGGATCGGGTAACACTAAAAATCGAATAACACCAAGACTCGTGGAACCAAGTTTTAGCATTATCCGGTGTTTTACTGTATTCCCAACCTTTTTAAGCCGGGTGCCGGGTCATGCTCTCTTGGCCAGCTTTGAGGGCTGGATGGCCATTTTGCCCTGCATGCACAATGGGGGTGGCTGTTTTATCCCAACAGCCTCAAAGAGGATGGCCATTTTGTTTCTCAAATGCCCTTGGAGGGGTGGGGTGGGGGCACATGAAATGGCGCCGTGGGCAGGATCTGGCCTCTAGGTTGGGAACCCCTGAATTTTATGATCCTATTCTAATAATCAACAGTCTGGCCAGGTTATATTGCTATGGGAATAGAGTAGACCATACTGACAGCAATGCACAGTCGATTCCAACCCTTTGCGACCCCATGAACAACTGTGCACCAGGCACCCCTATCCACAGCATAATAATAATAATAATAATAATAATAATAATAATAATAATAATAATAATAATAATAATAATAATAATAATAATAATAATAATAATAATAATAATAATAATAATAATAATAATAATAGGTGTTAGCACAAGTTTGCCAACGTGGAACAGGTTAATCTTAAAGCAAGGAATGAAGACTAAATAGAGTCAGACTTCTGCCATCCAAGAAAAGAGCCTCTTTGAAGATTATATTTTAGAACCACAAACAGGCGTACTCTGGTAACAGCAACCTTGTGCTTCCAGCTAACCTTTCTCATACTAGGTCAGGCAAAGGAACTGCAGAATGAGCTCACCAAAAGGTGGCTTCATTTTGGCAATTTTACATCTGACCTAGACACAGGAGAAGAAGGAACTTCAAGATGAGAAAGTTTGAAGGTCCTGGCTCTAAAAAAAGGGGAGGGGGTTCCCCAATCTAAGGCCTGTGGGCTGTATCTGGCTCATGGCACCACTTCATGTGGCTCCCCACCCCTCCAAGGGGATTTGAGAAACAAAATGGCCACCCCTTTGAAGCTGTTGGGACAAAATGGCTATCTGGCACTCAAGAGAGCGTGACCCAGCCCCTGGCTTGAAAAGATTGGGAACTCCTGTTCTAAAGCATAAAGTTGAACCGCTGTATCAGGGCGCAGAACGGAGATGCATTGTGGAGATGACGTTAAAGAAGTCTGGTTTTGCTCAGTGCCTGGATACGAGGCAATGTGAAACCTCCAGGCTAAGCCCATTTGTTTGTCCTGGAGTCGGTCCACAGAACTCAAGAGATCTGCACTAACAGGCAGATTTAGTCTCCTATATGCTATATCCTAAAACGGAAGAGAGCCAGATGCTTTGTTTCAATGCTGCTTAAACTACAGCTAACTGGCTGAGGATTTTGGACACCTGGATTCAAATCCCTCCTTGGCTATGAAACTTGACTGGATGACTTTGGGCCACTGCCTTCTCTCATCCTGAGCTAAATCAGGGATGAAATAAGCCAAGTAAACTGACCAAAGCTCCCTAGAGGAAGACTGTAGGTCAGGGGTACCCAACCTACAGCCCGTAGGCCAGATCCAGCCACCGATGCCAATCCATCCAGCCCGTGCCGCCCTCGTCACTCCTGGAAATGGAAGTAAAACGCGCCTGTTTTCCTTCCACTTCCAGGAGTGACGAGGGTGGTGTGGGCTGGATGAATTGGCATTGGGGGCTAGATCTGGCCCACAGAACATAGTTTGGGCACCCCTGGTTTAAGCAGAGAAAGTGGGAGCTGAAAATCTATCTTGTCTTGTTGCAAAACAGATTGCAAGGGACGTTTTACTTCCGCTTCCGGTGAGAGGAACGACATGACTGGCCTGCTGAATCACATGACCGGCCCATGGCCCAAAAAGTTTGGGCACCCCTGCTGTATGTGAATGAGAAGCAGCAAACAATGAACTTGCTTAGCAGAGAGGAAGTCTACCACACCTGGCAAAATACACATCTTTGTTTCAAATGAATAAAAGTGCAGATGATCAATTAAAAGCACACACATTTTTCAGATGGAAAGAATTTCTTTATGTGTCTGTGTTAAATGTGTGTGTGTTACGGCCCCTGCATTATCTCTTTGGTCACTGCTTATGACTTGTGTGTACAAGACTCAAGAGTTTGTCCATCAGCGTCTGTCTTTTCATCTTTTATTACCAGGAAGGAACTCAATGGACAAGGGACAACATTAAAGGAAGAAATAGCTGAGGAACTCAACCTCCCCTACGTCACTTGAAGGACCTTGAATAGGCTGAGGGTTGGAGTCCCTAAATGCAAGACCAACACGCTCAAGTAGGGTCTGCTGTGACAGACAACAACACGCTGTGTGGTTGTGGAGAGAGAAAGGACCCAGCTCATTTTCTGGTCTGCCAATTACTGCCAGGAAACTGAGGACTTGGTATTGGCCAACAACACAGACAAGAAAAGTGGCTTCATTTTGGCAGTCCGGGGTTTGAACTTGGGACACGAACGAAGCAGCAGTCACCTGTCTCTTCCCCTGAACATTTTTTTCTGGCTCTGAAGGGCCACACTCGACATGAATCCAGTCTCTTGAGTAGGATATGACTAGACCTTATCTCCCCAGAGACGGAATTCCTTTTATACACTGCCTGCCATTTAGTCTTGTTGACAGTGCGCTAAACCAAAGCAAGGTAATTTCCAGTGTGTAGAACTGAAAACACTGTGTGATGAGATGAACAGACCTCCTTTACCTCTTAAGGAGGTTCTGCTTCTAACTGCAAAACTGGGCTTATATATCGTTCGACCATAAGGCTCCAACAGGTATCATCCACTAAAATGTACAAATTGACACGCCGTATATACTTGAGTATCAGCTGAGATTTTTAGCCCCAAAAATGAGCCTGACAAAGGGGACATGGCTTATGCTCAGGTCAATGACCATGAGAGTTCCAAGACCACCCTGGATTGAGACATTTCAACAATTTAATTAATTTTACCTTATTTTATGTATTTTGATTATTGAAGCCCACTAGCAGCTGTTGCATTTCCCACCCTTGGCTTATACTCGGGTCAATCTATTTTCCTGGGTTTTCAGGTCAAAATTAGGTACCTTGGCTTATATTTGGGTCAGCTTATACTCAAGTATATACGGTAGTTCCAATCCTGGCATTTTAGTGCCCCAGATTACAATTGTTTTATGGTTCAAGACTGGCATGTTTCTCAGTTAAATCCCCTGACTGCAGGCGGGTTGGTCTCAGGACACGATATGAAGACATACCCCTTATTCAAGGCAAAAAAAAATTGAAAATGCATAATAAATGCATTTTCCTTTAACTCAAATTAAATCCTGTCAAATGGTTATTCTCACTGGCGTTTCTCCTTCCTGGCTATAAACTTTGGAAACAAAACTTGTAATCTGTCATCTGAAACTTTATCAAAATGTTGATCATTTATACACTTGCTATTTATACAAAGGAACGGGATTTACATCGAAGCATTCCCGGGTATATCCTTTTGGATGTCTCAGGAAGGAGGTGCAAAAGGGCCCCACCACGTCAAACCAGATGCAAGGGTTTTATCAGGCAGGAT
Organism: Furcifer pardalis; assembly: GCA_030440675.1. Taxonomy (NCBI): domain Eukaryota; kingdom Metazoa; phylum Chordata; class Lepidosauria; order Squamata; family Chamaeleonidae; genus Furcifer; species Furcifer pardalis. Next base: position 8,381,697 of record CP126898.1, read on the forward strand.
GAGAGCTGCGTGAAAAGGCATTTGAGTAAAACAAGAAACAAACCAGCCTTAGGTGGGCTTGGCAAGACTTGCCAGTGTGTGTGCGACTTCACAAAGCAGACTTACGGGGGTGGAGTGGCTTTGCTCAAGATAAAAATCGAGCATGTGAAGCGAGACGCTTCAATCATGAGTAGATTAAATTTAATTTTTTTTTAAACAATCTCCTTACAATATTAAAATCTCTTCTTTCCAAGTTTGGACCAAATCAACACCAGTCTCTAGTATCACTGCAACGTTTGAACGCATTAGTACACATGAGGTCATTCTCAAACCTGGGACCTCTAATGTTGAAATTTCATTCCCGCTCTCCTCAGGTACTGGCTATAACTGATGGACCGATTCCTCCAGATGTTGATGTTGTTTGCACGTACGGCACTCCAGGTGTTCTTGGACTTCAATTCCCAGAAGCCCAAATCTCTGTGAATCCTCACGAATGGGTCTACTGCATGTACGGCACTCCAGTTGTTCTTGGACTTCAATTCCCAGAAGCCCAAATCTCTGTGAATCCACATGAATGGGTTTACTGCACATACAACACTCCAGATGTTCTTGGACTTCAATTCCCAGAAGCCAAGTCTCTGTGAATCCACATGAATGGGTTTACTGTGCGTACGGCACTTCAGGTGTTCTTGGACTTCAATTCCCAGAAGCCCAAGTCTCTGTGAATCCACACGAACGGATTCATGTAAAAAAAAAATCCTTACAAAACTAAAATCTCTTCTTTCCAAGATAGGAAAATGGCAACCATAGCAACACCAGTCTCTAGAATTATTGCAATGTTTGAACACTTTAGTACTCATAAGGTCATTCTCAAAACTGAGACCACATGTACGCGCAGTAAACCGATTTGTGTGGATTCACAGAACTTGGGCTTCTAGGAATTGAAGACCAACAACACCTGGAGTGCCAAGGTTCACCATGACTAGGCTATGCCATCCAGGACTGATGGAAGCTAACATCCACTAACACCCAAAATCCCTTTCAGAGTCTGCTCTTATGGGGCTGTTCTTATGTCTTACAAGACCACAGCGCTCTCCAGACGTAGTCTGTGCTTCCCCATGGCTCTGATCAGCAGCAAAGGTGAAGCAATTAACAGAGCAGACAGGCAAGCAATCAGAAGTATCAGCGGACCTGTGCTGACATTGCTACAGGAGAGAGGGGTATGCTTCTGCAGACGCAGCCAAAATGATGGCCCCGCAAGGCAGCATCACGAAATGCTTGTATATTAAATGCAGTTGAGAAAAGGTGGGCTTAGAGTGAAGCCAGGGATACGACAAGGGCACTTTTGGTTGTGTCTGCATTTTTAATACCGTTGCGCCAGCCAAGAGGGTGTTATTGGATTTACCGATTTAATTGTCTACCCATGTCATGCTTCTCTAACATGGATCTCAAAGCTGTTGGACAGTAAGTTCCATCAGAATGAACAAGGGGCTGCGGTGACTTAGAGGTTAAGAAGTTCGCCTTGTTAGCTGGAAGGCTGGCAAGCCGGCAGTTTGGGACCACCACCCTGTCTCCCTCTTTTGCTCACAGGTCTAGCGATGTTTATACCCCAAATCTGTGGGTCTCTTTTGGAAATTCTCAGGCAAGTGGGAGGTCATTCAGACATGTCACCTCCACACTGGGCCGGCCGGCCAAGTTGTGGCTGACGTCCGCCCTCCCTTCTTTGACACAACACCCGGGCCATACGACACTGCATTACGGATTGAGTGCCCATCTCTGTCCTGTTAAAGGAGCCTCATTTGGGCATCTCCTGAGCGGAGTTTCTTCCGCAAAAATCCTTTCAGCCCAGAATAATTTCTGACACACTTATAAGACACTCAACTTGAAGACTGGGAAGTCGGAGTTCAAGACCCGAGCACTGCATGACGGAGTGAGCTCCCATCTCTGTCCCAGCCCCTGCCAACCTAGCAGTTTGAAAGCAAGAAATTGCATGTAGATAAAATAGGTACCGCTTCAGTGAGAAGGTAAACAGCATTCCGTGCATTCTGGCATCTAGTCATGCCTGCCACATGTCCACAGAAATGTCTGCAGACACAGACAGCGCTGGCTCTTTGGCTATAAACAGAGATGAACACTGAACCCTAGAGTTGGATACGACTACCTTTCAAGCAAGGACAACCTAGTGACCTGCCTTTGATTCCCAAACAAAATGGCTATCTTAAAATCCTCTGCTGCTTTTAAAAATATAGACTTTCCAAATTTTATACAGAATGCTGCACACAATGTTACAATTTCAGGTTGCTTAGCTAGGAGGGCGGCAATTCAGGTGGAATCCCAGCTACATAGATGCCAAAGTCCTACTCATGAGTAATAGGATTCTTTAAATTTGGACATGGACGAGTCTCTCCCACCATTTTTATGTGAGATCCTTTTAAATGGAGAGGCATATGTTGGGGACATATGAACACATGTGGTAGAGTTGTAAAGTGGTTAAGTTTTTTTTTGAAAGGGGGGAAATAGAAGGAGAAATGTCAGAAATTTTAAAGTTGAACCTAAGACTGGGGTCAAGTGCTGCCTTGTTAACAGAAATAGATAATATGAATTTGGGTATGAACAAAAAATATTTATTGGCTATGATGTTGACTGTGGCAAGACAGTGTACTGCAAGGAATTGGAAAAGTGATTCTGTAACAAGGTTGGAAGAATGGTATAAAGAAAAGTGGTAAATTGCTTTAAATGATAAACTTACATGGGAAATAAGAAAAGAAGGGTATAATTGTGGAAAATAAGTTTTGGGAGATATGGAGACCCTTTATAAAGCATATGTTGGTTGAATTTAAAGGTGTTAAATCAGTGGTGGGTTGTTAAAATATTTCCTACCAGACCATGACGACATCGATGTCGTGGGCATAGCTGACATCCTGATGCCATGACGTTGTGGGTGGAGCAAAAGATATATTAAAAAATTAAAAAATGTATGTACATACGTCAAACCTCCATTTGACGCATGCAGTTCTTTTTTAGTGTGCATGTGTCAAACCACTATTTGATGCATGCACACTAAAAAAATAGAACAGTGCATGCGTCAAACGGAGGTTTGACACATGCGCAGTTCCGGGCAGGAATTTTGGCTGCCCAGAAAAACATTTTTGGAGGGGGCCAGAGAGGCGACCGAACCAGTCACCCGGGGTTTTACCACCTCCCCCCGGCGACCCATCCTGATGGGGTGCTACCGGTTCGGGCAAACCGGTCCGAACCGGTAACATCCCATCACTGTGTTAAACCAGTACCAGATTATATGGGTTTTTGGAAACAATAGAGAAATTGTGACAAAACTGCAGGTACCAGGACTTTGTCTATAACACAGGGGGTTGTTAATTGTTTTGAAGCTATGTGGAGAAATTGTAACGGGGAACTATATTAATAATTTTGTATCTTATTTTCATGTATATTTTTATTCATTTGTTTTTATTGTTTTATTTCATATTGTATTGTGTTGATTGTATTGTATTATTAGAAGGTTTTTTTGGTATGTTTGTTTTAAAAATTAATTTTAAAAAAAGATTGAATCCAGGACCTCTTGCCTCTGTTTGCCAGTCAAGGAAATGCACTCTGAAAGCAGAACTGATAACATGGAAACCAATCAGACTTTTGGGAACATCAGTTTTTAAAAAATGCTTTAAATCCAAGACAGCAAAATCACAACACACCAGAACTACAATAACTCTAAACCTCAGTCAACCCAACCAAAGACCACCACAACTGTAAAGTGTATAGGTCTTAGGCAGGATCAAAGCTGTTCGTCTGAAGGATGGAGAAAGCCACAAGAATTGCAAGCAGAAACGAACCAGTCCCAGGCTGCTTTCCTGGAAGAGAACGGGTGGGTGCTCCCCTGTCCCCAGAAAATAAAAAGTGCTTTCAATGAGCAGGATAGACAACCTAGCAACGCTGCATAGATGGAGCCTTGGAATTTAGCTCGGGGCGAGTGAAATCTGACAGTGACATCCTTTCTAAGAAGGGGGAGGTGGCAAAATCCAGCAGCTGGCTGGTGTGTGACTTTGCTGACTGCAGGCGGAAAGAGGAAGGAGCTTGCAAATTCTCTGCCAGTTGGGCTGGCTCGAGTATCTCCGAGTCCTCCACCACAGAGAAGGAAAGACCCCCACAGCGCTCGTGACAATGCAGAAGGCATGATGCAGACCCAACCAGAAGGTACTTGGAAGAAAAGGAACGGCCACGAAACTGAATACATTTTTGGTTGTAAGTGGCATATTCTCGTATCCACCAATGGCTGCAAACCCTCCAACTTGTGGACAGTTATCCTGCCATGGTAACAGAGTAGACCAGTGGTAGAGAACCTGTGGCACGGGTGTCGGAGGTGGCACTCAGAGCCCTCTCTGTGTGGATCCATGTGGTTGCCCCAGCACAGAGTTTGCCCTGCCCCTCTGCCCAGCAGCCCAATGGGAGCACTTCCTTCCTCCCCCAGCACAGAGCTTGCCCCGCCCCTCTTCCCAGCAGCCCAATGGGAGCACTTCCTCCCTCCCCCAGCACAGTCTGCCCCACCCCTCTGTCCAGCAGCTCAATGGGAGAGTTTCCTCCGTCCCCTGTTACCGTGTTGGCAGTTTGCGATAAATAAGTGGGTTGGGGTTGCAGTTTGGGCACTTGGTCTCTAAAAGCTCCACCATCATTGGAGTAGACCCTAGTGCCAGTGTCTCAATGCTGTGCATCAGGCGGCAGTTAACGCCTTGGGTGCCAAAGTCCACAGGGAAGGGTGATAGACCCTAAGTGGTATTAAATCCCACTTGAATCCATCTTGATGGAGGGCAGCAGCTTCATCCATCCTGGCCTGGGGCTGAGGAGGAGGACTTTGCATGCCAAAAGGGCTCAGGACCAGAAAGTGACTCGTGGAACTGGATGGTACAGGTGTCATGCTGTGATGTGGAAGGCAGTATAGTCTTCACGGTTGATTGCCATGACGACTGCCGAAATTCAGATTCGGATATGGCAGAGGAAGGAGAAGGACCATAAAATAAAATTCCCTACCCATGCTCTCCAACCGAATAAGCCAAGACAGAGCACTGCTGAGTAACGGAACGGGGAATGGCGAAGCTAAAACAAGATTCCCAAAACAACAGTGGGGGGAGGATAATTTTTGCTCAGTGGAAGGAAGCACACAGAACAGAAAAACACACAAAGCCACAAGAAGCAGAGCAAAATCAATTGGTGCATGAGTTGCATAAAAGCCGGGAGGGAAGGGAGGCAGAAGGTGGGGGTTCCCTGAGCATTAAGACCACAGGTAAGTTCGCCCCACTTCATTGCCGCTTACCATGCCAGGTACATGGGGCTATAGGCACCTCCATCCACTGCTGCCCGACGGGCCATGGATATCCCATGATGTTCCATTGAACTCACAACAGGCCATCAAGAGAACGGGGCTTGTACAGATGCTGAATGAAGAGCCAGGAGGAATCACTGTTAAATGCAATTAAGAAATTGCAATCAAAATTGAAACATCAATTAAAAAAGAAAACAAAGAGAAAGAAAAGAGAAAGAAAAGAGGGAGAGAGAAAAGGAGATTTTTAAAAAAATCTTACTAAGATACGAGCCAAATACTCCTATAAAATGAGGAAACGTGATCAAACTTTAGGAAAGTAGAAAGACTTTCTGCTCTCATAATACAGTAAAACCTCGCCTAAAGAGTGCCTAGCTTTGAGACTAACTCGCTTAAAGAGCAGAATTTTCTCTGAATGGTCGCCTCACGTAACAACTAAAACCAACCAAAAACTTGGTTGACAACTAAATCGGGGTTTGCAATCCCCTCCAGTAGAAGTCACAATGGGTCACATACAATGGTGTTTCGCTTAAAGAGCAAACTCGCTTAAAGAGCAGTCCCGTGGAACGCATTATGCTCTTTAAGCGAGGTACCACTGTATTACTAGGAAAGCTACCTCAGTATATTACTAAGAAAGCTACCAGGCATGCAAATAAAAAAAAATTCCTCAAATATATATATATATATAGAGAGAGAGAGAGCTTTCCCTATGCTGAAGAAAACATTTACAGATGTTGTCCAAAGCCCCAGATTAATTTGTTTTGCAGCCTCATTTCTTCCACGGCACCCAATTTATCCCAACTCGCAATGTACAAGAGATAACCTCCCCTTTAAAAAAACCCACCCTTTGAAAATATTTCAATTATAAACAAACACACACAGACAAATATGGGGTGGGGTGGGGTAACAAACAGGAAGGCCACTTTAAACTTAGCCTCTTTTCTCATAGGATTTAATTTTTTAAATATCTGTAGGGGTTTTTTTTTTAAAGCAGCAGAACATTAATCACATAAACCACAGCCTGGAATTTGAGGAAATGAAGTCTAAACAAAGCAGGCTCAGCTTTTCTTGGCAATATTCAACCGAATGTCGAAACCAAGTTGCCGTTTGCTATTAATCCCAAGGATACAATTTGTGCCTCGTTAGTCCCATCTCGTACTGGCAATGGCAAGGGAATTTAGAAGTGTTGGTCCAAAACAACCGGAAGCCCGAGACTTTTCAACAGGACCTGTTTGGTCTAGTTTTAGGTTAGTCTATTCCAGGGGTGCTCAAACTTTTCAGGCCGGGGACCGATCACGTGGTTCAGGGAGCCGGTCACTATGGCCTGGGGACCAGGTCTGGCCCCCTATGCCAATTCATCTGGCCCATGAAGTCCTCATCGCTCCTGGAAGCAGAAGTAAAATGCCCCCGTACGGCCACGGGGCTCCTTAGTTATATCCCGTCTCTGTCCCATCTCCTGCCAACCTAGCAGTTCGAAAGCAAGAAATTGCAAGTAGATAAATAGGGACCACTTCGGTGGGAAGGTAATAGCGTTCCTTGCGCTCCGGTGTTTAGTCATGCCTGCCACATGACCATGAAAACGTCTGCAGAAGGAGACAGTGCTGGCTCTTCGGCTTAGAAACAGAGATGAGCACTGACCCCTAGAGTCGGATACGACTGGCTTTCAAGCAAGGGAAACCTTTATTCGATTTTAGCATTATACGATGCAGTTGTTATCTGAGGTATTACTGTACTTCCGTTTCCAGGAGTGACGAGGGCTTCGCAGGGCAGATGAATTGGCGTTGGGGCCCAGATTGAGCCCCCGGGCCATAGTTTAGGCATCCCTGGTCTATTCACTAATATGCAGAGACTCCCCCGCCCCTTTAATGATAGAGGATTAATCATGTAAACGTCTACCTGGGAATTTGAGGTAATAAAGCCCAAGGCAAGAAAAGATTTATCTTTTGACATTTAAGTTCTCCTCTACAGCTGGAGAAGGGTCTCTGTAGTGCAGGGGTGCCCAAACTTTTCAGGGCCCACGGTCACTATGGTCCCCGCGCCAGATCTGGACCCAGATGCCAATTTATCCAGCCCATTAAGCCCTCATTGTTCCCGGAAGCGTATGGGCGCATTTTACTTCTGCTTCCGGGAGCAACGAGGGCTTTGTAGGCCGGATGAATTGGGGTCAGGGGCCAGATCCAGCCCGCAGGCCATAGTTTGGGCACCCCTGCTGTAGTGGGTTAGTCTCAATACAAATAAGTCAAAACAATCTTGCATTCATATAAAAAGAAAGGGGTCCAAAAGGCAAAGTATATAGGGAGAGAAGAGAAAGACCAAGGAAGAAAATTATGATTACGGAGGAGGAAAACTACTGATGAACATTTAAATAGAGAAACTGCTTCTCAACTACCGTACAAAAGAAGTTCCATATTATTAACTTTGTTTTAACATACATATGTGTGTGTGTGTGTGTGTGCGCGCGCGCGTGCGCTATCCTATAGAGCAGTGGTTCCCAATATGGGAACCGCCGAGTGGGGTGGGCTTGGGCCGCAGTGGGGGACCACCAGTGTTGCCACTCAGCAGTCTGAGGGAGCATGAACTGGCCCCCGGCTTTAAAAGTTTGGGGACCCCTGGTATAAATAGCACGTAGTCTGGCCAAGCCATCCTTCTATGGTAATAGAGTAGGCCATACTGCCAGGAACTCAATGCCGAGTTTCAGGTGGCGGTTAACGAACCTGACAACCCTGAAGACTAACGGCTTGGATGCTGAAGTCCACAGGTACTCCAAAGTAATAGCAAGGGACTTGCATGGGTCAGCTAAAGCTTACACGAGGAACAATATTCCTGTCCATTTCTCGTTTATGCCTCTCCCTTCCCTCCTTCGAAGGGATCATTAATTCAATGAAGATACTGAGGAAAGGCTTCAGTGAGCATCTATAAAGGAGAAGGCGGCGCATCAGTCTGTGGAAACTGTACTGTGCAAACACAAGACAAGATCTCCAGACTCGGTTGACTCGTTCGACTCATAAAACTCGTAGAGTCAACAGATGGCCGTGTTTTTTTAATATAATGCAACAATCACTACTTGCCAGAAGCAAACATTGGAAACGTGATCTCACTAGGGCATAGTTTAGCAGAAGTCAGTGCTTAATGAAGTTCTCGTGGCAGAACTAGGGAGCATATCTTGAAATCTGAAAAATGGCCTGCATGTAGTAACAAGCGCTTGTCAGCTACCTGACTCCTAACATTTTGGGGGTACATGATGAGAAAGGGTGAGAGAGGAAATTCCCAGCGGAAAGCTAGAAAACCAAAACTTGGCATGGTTCATTTTGCCACTAAGTCATATCATGGTCTGCTTTTAGCACGGAGGTTAACACAGGAGTTGTGATGGCTCAAGTGGTTAGGACTGGAAAGTCAGAGTTTGATTCCCGAGTACTGCACGACAGAGTGAGCTCCCATCTCTGTCCCAGCTCCTGCCAACTTAGCAGTTCGAAAACAAGAAATTATAATCAGATAAATAGGTACCACGTCTGTTTATAGCCAAAGAGTCAGCGCTGTCTGCAGACATTTCCGTAGACATATGGCAGGCATGCCTCAACACCGGAGTGCACAAAACACTGTTTACCTTCCCACCCAAGTGGTCCCTGTTTATCTATTTGCAATTTCTTGCTTTCGAACTGCTAGGTTGGCAGGAGCTGGGACAGAGACGGGAGCTCATTCCATCGAGCAGTACACGGGTATCAAACCCCGACCTTCCAGTCAAGCTCAGCATCTTAACCGCTTGAGGGTATGTAAGAGCGGAACCAAATTAGAAGATGGAGGAAGGAGCTCAGTGGACAAGGAACAGCATTAAAGGAAGATATAACTAAGGAAGTCAACTTCCCCTATGTCACTTTGAGGACCCTGAATAGGCTGAGGGTCGGAGTCTCTAAACATAAGACCAACATCTTCAAGTGGGGGCGGCTGGCAAACAACAACACAGTATGTGAATGTGGAGACATACAGTATCCGGCTCATTTAATGGTCTGCCGAATATTGCTAGAATCATTCACCGTTAAGGTTGGCCAACAACAAAGCCAAGAAAGTGGCTTCGGACACAAAAGGAAAGAACTCCTTAAGTGACCTTGGGCTAGAAGTCTCTCCCTGCCTAGCTTGTGTCACAGCACTATGACAATAAAACAAAGAACAAGAACCCTATGCGCCACTTGAACATATTTCTAAAAGAAACTATAACAATATGACACAAGTTGTAATTCAACAAGACCTGGAGAGTCGTAATTTTCCTGGCACAAAAGAGGGGTTACAGAGATGTTTGGCAACTGCTACGGACATTTATGGAAAACACAAAATCCTCCCACCAAACAACAACAAAAAACCAGCTGCGCAGCTGGGCTGGAGGAAGGTCAACAGACTTCCATGAACTTCCTGTTTTCACAAAAGTTTGACCCTATCAAGCCTGCACGGACCCTGATAAGGAAGGAAGACCACATGGATGAACATGCAGGGAGGTGTGGGCAGCGGGGAGCTGAGAGTGGACCCACACACGCACACACCAGATGAGCCCCCCTCCCCTTCCCTCGTGCGGCCGAGTGCCATGATTCAGATTGGCAAGAAGAGCAGGAGCAGTTCAACTCCCTTCCTTAATGGAAACGTGAGCTTGCCAGTAAACACATTTCTGGTTTGGTGAGCCATGAGAGATTCAAGACATTTCTCGGTAATGCAACGTTTAGGGCAAAGATTTCAGATAAGGGGAAAAGAAGGCAGTCCGTTGACATTTTACGAAGAGTCGCAGAAGACAATGAAAAAACAAGACAACGGATTTTAAGAAGAGATTAGAACACAGAATTCATAGCATTCAGGAACCATTGGAGGCTTCTGGTTAGGTTTCTTAAAACCATAACTCCAAAACCTTCCGCCCCAACGTTGGGCAGGGAATACCGAGCAGAATAGTTTAAAATGACTTTTCCAAGTCACTACTCAACAATGTTATGTTCTTATCCATACTCATCTACCACAAAGATTATTATTATTATTATTTATTGAATTTATTACCCCGCCCCACTCGGGAGAACCCGACTCTGTCCTTATTTTGATATATTACTAATACTCCAGTTTCTTCCAGAAAGTTAGAAAGACTTGTTCCCAATTTGGGGGCAAATCTCATTCATTCATTCATTTGTTCCATTGTATTTGAAGGTGAGGAAATATCCTGTAATCATTTTGCGCCCAATGTTTACTCTTGTTCTTCTTTCAAAAGGAACTTGGGATGGTATTCCTGTTTCTCCCTTTCCTTATGTTTTATCCTTACAACAATCCTGTGGGGTAGACTGAGAAGAAAGGGAACGACTGGCACCGTATATACTCGAATATAAGCCAACCCAAAATATAAGCCGAGGTACCTAATTTTGGCCTGAAAACCCAGGAAAATAGATTGACCAGAATATAAACTGAGGGTAGGAAATGAAGCAGCTGCTACTGAGTTTCAATAATCAAAATACATGAAAATATGGTAAAATTAATTAAATTGTTGGCACATCTCAATCCAACGCGATCTTGGGACTCTTGTGGTTGTTGACCAGAGTATAAGCAGAGTCCCCTTTTTGGGGCCCATTCTTGGGGCTAAAAATCCCAGCTTATACTCGAGTATATATGATACTTGGTTCTTCACCACAAAGGTTCATAGTCAAGTGAAGAATTTGCTAATCTGTCTATAAGCATAGCTCTACTCATTGTCAATGTTCACATCTCACTTTCCAGTCCAAGAAGGTCCCTCTCTAAAATAACATACAATTAATGATATATATATATGTGTGTAATGCTGCGCATCAACGATTTTGCTACTGGGAATAACACATGTGATTTACATGATAACGAGTGTGCTGAATTCAATCTGAACTCACAATTTGCCTATCATATACAAATTTTAAGGCATGCTATAGCTCTTCAAATGCTCAGGAATTGGGTAATGTGTTTTTACATGGGAACATTATAACAGTTGCAGCTACCACTATGCCTGCTGCCACTTCAGCTGAATCACGTCCCCTGATGGCATGTATGTTCTAGCAGCGGCTGGGCATTTCTGGGTAAGTCAGTGAGCTGATGTCAGAAAAAGATATATAAGGCGAGATGGACCAAGGGAACATCTCTAGTGCAAAACCATTTTATTGAATGGTACAGCTAGGCCATAGTGAGTCTGTTTTGACGAAAGATGAGTAGGTGCAGCTGTGTTAATAAACCGGACAATTTTTGCTACATTTGTGGCAAATATACCCCATGTGATCAACGCAAGAATCTAACCAAGAGGGTGAGATTTGCTAACTTAAGATCCTGACATCCTAGGCAGAATCAGACCAGATTTGGATTCAAGCACACTTGATTTAGTATAGGGCACATGGATTAGACCAAGTAGCTGACAATATTTATTTTTTTGTGATGCAGCATAATTAGTTGGCTAAAATCAGTTTTAAGTGGGATGGAAAGCCCAACCTGTTATAAAAACCCATTACCTCTACTGAAAAGATAACAGAGGGGGTATTTTGAAATGCATGTGTCTTAAAAACAAACTCATAGATTAGTTTAGTAGAGGGGGAAAAAAGAGGGAAAAGGAGCTAAAGCAAGAGAAGAAATACATACATTTCTGCTATCCCAAATGTTTATTTATGTATATTCACTGTTTCCATTCTGGTACACTGGCTGAACAAATGGCCACTCAATTAATTAATTAAATAATTAATTAATAAGATATGTGTCCCACCTCCCCCAGCGTGTAAGATTTAGTTTAGCAAATACATAAGATCCCGCCCCCAAGTTGTAATTGCACTGGGGGATAAATATACTGAAAAAATTTACACCCCGCAACCCCAATGCGTACTTAAAAACTAAATAATTATAGTCAAATCTCACATAAAGAGCGCCTCGCTTAAAGAGCAGAATTTTCTCTGAATGGTCACTTCGCTTAACAAATAAAACCAACCCAAAACTCGCTTAATAAATAAATCGGGGTTCGCAATCCCCCCCACAATTGGTCACTTACAATGGTGTTTCGCTTAAAGAGCAAACTCGCTTAAAGAGCAATCCTGTGGAACGCATTATGCTCTTTAAGCGAGGTACAACTGTATATACATATCCTTCCTATGATTAGCATTTCTTATTCAGAGACACTGGAGCTAAAGTGTGGATTTGCATACTTGTTTTCCCCCCTTGAATATATCTATTTTTTGCTCCAACAGTGTAACGGCAAAATCTGATACCCAGAAGCATAAAATCACAACCTTATTCTAATACTGACACCCATAAGGAGACAGATGGATACACTTTTCCTGCCGTTTACGTTCAAAGACAGTATGTAATCAAGTCAAAGCAGTCCATCATGAAACACAGACATCTGAAAACTAACAAAACATAACAGCAATAACAGCTTACAATTAAGTTTATGGGGCATGACTGTAATCTTATGCACAGTTACCCTTAGAGAAAGCTTATTTGAAATCAGATGTGCTTACTTCTCTCTGCTGAGATTCAACAATCTTGCAAAGAAAGCTTTTCATTTCAACTCTGAGTGTGGCATAGCATTAAGAAAGGAAGGAAGGAAAAGGAAAGAAAAGGAAAGAAAGAGGAAAGAAAAAAGAAAGGAAAAGGAAATAAAGAGGAAAGGAAAAGGAAAGGAAAAGGAAAGAAAGAGGAAAGAAAAACAGAAAAGGAAAGAAAGGAAAAGAAAGGAAAAAGAAAGAGGAAAGAAAAAAGAAAGGAAAAGGAAAGAAAGAGGAAAGAAAGAAAGAGGAAAGAAAAAGGAAAGAAAGGAAAAAAGAAAGGAAGGAAGGAAAAGGAAAGAAAGAAAAAGGAAAGAAAGGAAGGAAGGAAGGAAGGAAGGAAAAGGAAATAAAGAGGAAAGAAAGGAAAAGGAAAGAAATGGAGGGAGGGAGAGAAGGAAAGAAAGAAAGAAAGAATTCAGTTTCTGCTTCTTTATTTTTCTCATTTTTACTTTCTTTATTGCAAGAGTTCTCAATCTTTTTAAGCCAGGGGCTGGGTCACGCTCCCTCAGCCAGCTTCGGGGGCCGGACTGCCATTTTGCTCTCCCTCCGCTACATGGCAATTCCTGGTGTGGTGGAGGTGGTGGGCTCCCCACATGAAATGGTGTTGTGGGCCGCATCCAGCCCACAGGCTGCAGGTTGAGAATCCCTGCTTTACTGGGGCCAAACAATACCAAAACATGAAACCGACTTTATCACTCCATTCACCAAAGAGAGGCAGTCAATTTATTGACACAGCAAATGCTACGTGGACTCCTACTCTGGAAAGTCCCAGAACTGTGGTCTCCCATTTTCCCTACACATCACACGGCAACACAAGGGTGTGTATTTGTGAAGGGGGGGGGGGGTTAGGCAGAAGGTCTACGATGAGTTTTATTCCACAAAGGTTTGTATTTAAGGGACACGTTTATACCATAATTATACTGCATGTGGCCTTGCTCTTGCATTTCTGGTGTCCAATCTGTAACTGTTCCTTGAATGTTCGAGATGGTGGGGCATAAGGGTTAATACAATGACTCAGCTGGCAGGAAATGGGGGGCCCTCTGCCACAAGTGGCTGACCACCGTAGGTCTGTCACCATCCCTCAGCCTTAGGACTCTTGTGAGGATAAACAGGGGAGGGACTGTGGATGCTGTTTGGGGGAGGAAAGGCAGAAAATAAGTAGAAATAACTACATAAAACTGAGTCCATTCAGGCTTTCTTCTCTCTATATACAGTAAAACCTTGAATAACGTTAAAACCTGGTTCCACAAGTCTTGGTGTTATCCGATTTTTAGTGTTATCCGATGCATGTTAAAATCCTATGGGATCCATAGAGATACATTGTAACCACACAGGCTTTAGCGGTTGTTATCCGATGCATCCCATAGGATCTTAATGTTATCCGATGCAATTCTCCCCCCCCCCGAATTCCTTAATGTTATGCGATTTTAGTGTTATTCGATACTAATGTTATCTGAGGTATTACTGTACAATCATTGCCCTTTGAGAGACAACACAAGTTACACGGTTGTGGGTTGAAGGCAACTGACAACTATTCCTAAAGTAGATTCCACTTGAATGAATGGGAAACTTGTTCAAAGGCGCGTCTTGAATTTGGTTTGCAAACATTTTTTAAAAAAAATCAGATTAAGGTCACGTGGCATTTGTTTCGGCTTGTGCGTCCTTAGTGAAATCTTGCCTGAATGGGTTTCTTTTAACATTGCAGTTGCCCCCTGATTTCCCTCCTTCCCATCCTGCCCCACAGTGTTCGTTCGTTCGTTCGTTCGTTCGTTCGTTCGTTCGTTCGTTCGTTCGTTCGTTCGTTCGTTCGTTCGTTCGTTCGTTCGTTCCTTCCTTCCTTCCTTCCTTCCTTCCTTCCTTCCTTCCTTCCTTCCTTCCTTCCTTCCTTCCTTCCTTCCTTCCTTCCTTCCTTCCTTCCTTCCTTCCTTCCTTCCTTCCTTCCTTCCTTCCTTCCTTCCTTCCTTCCTTCCTTCCTTCCTTCCTTCCTTCCTTCCTTCCTTCCTTCCTTCCTTCCTTCCTTCCTTCCTTCCTTCCTTCCTTCCTTCCTTCCTTCCTTCCTTCCTTCCTTCCTTCCTTCCTTCCTTCCTTCCTTCCTTCCTTCCTTCCTTCCTTCCTTCCACCACTGCCAGTCAGCTGTCAGGCATCTAACCTTTATTTCAGGAGTCCTCAACTTTTAAGCTGGGGGCCAGGCCACACTCCCTCAGACAGCTTCGGGGGCCAGACGGCCATTTTGCCCTTCCTCCACCACACAAGGCCCTTCCGGGTATGGTGGAAGACCAAATGAAATGGTGCTGTGGGCCGCATCCAGACCACAGGTTGAGAATCCCTCCTTTATTTGGTAGAGAGTGGGGACTCTATCAATGTGCAGTCACCACCTCTAACTATACCCCTGGTGGTGGGGGGTGGGGGGGTTTGTAGCTCTGGCACAACCTTCGTTGCTGCTGCTCTGTACCTGTCAGCTGTTCCCAATTCCTGTTTTTTTAAAAAATTATATTTAACTGCTACAATGCATGAAAGCAAATGAACCTCCGAATTGTTGTAGTGTTGTAACTATAACGATCAGGAAGGGGGGGGACTCTTTTCAGGCTGCAGGAAATCCTGCAAATTTAACAAGGAAACCTATATGCGCCAACACACGTGCACGCAGAAGAATACAGTAGAATCAGAAATCGGTGCAAGCTAAACCATCCCTCTTGAGCGGTTTAACATAACCTGCATTTCAGCAGCATGCCCCTCCGCTGTGAGCTGTGTAATCCTTGGCCTTCCTGGAAGACTGGAAGGTCGGGAGTTCGATTCCCAAGTATTGCATGACTTGCTGAGCTCCCGCCTCTGTCCCAGCTCCTGCCAACCTAGCGGTTCGAAAGCAAGACATTGCAAGTAGATAAATAGGGCAGCATACAGAAGCAGACAACTGAATTTTTTTTTAAACTGGTTTGATATGATGTGGCTTTGAGCCTTCATCTATTAATATAGCATGCTTTTAAAAACAAATACCTTGGCATCTACATAGTTACTTAAAACGAGAGCAAAAACAGGTTTTGAGATAGTTAAGAGATTTTGGCAAAGGGGTCTTTCTTTCTTTCTCTCTCTCTCTCTCCTATTTCTTTGGTGGCATTCACAATGAGGAGACTGAGCTTAACAAGCAAGCCAAACCAGTTCAGCCTCTAGACTCGGAGCAAGGCTTATGAATGGCATTTGGTTTCTAGGATGGTATATGGGACTCGAGTTTTTAGGGTTTTCCAGTCCCCTGATCCTGAAGTAAACATCAGGTTAAGCTTCCTCTATCAAGCTGATTAGTTTTACAAACGGAGGCTTAGAAACAAAAAAGCCAGGAATCACAAAGCCTGAATAAGTAACCCTGGTTAATGGGTTGTTGAACAAATAGAAACTACAACTGGCCAAGGGTGGATAGAGATTAACTATGGTTTTAAAATGGCCAATATATAAGAAGGTTAAGTGGGAATGTGTTGGATAAAAGCCACCTGAAGGGAAGCAGTGCTAATTTCCTGCTTCCTGGCATACTTTGTTGTTTAGTCACACAGTTGATTCCGACCCTTTGGGACCCTATAGACCATTGCCCTCCAGGCACTTCTGTCCTCCACCATCCTCCTCAACCCACCCAGCTCTGTGCCTATTGGGTCTACAATACCATCTAGCCATCTCATTTTTGTCCTCCCCCTTTTTCTTTTGCCCTCCATCTTTCCCAGCATCAAGGCCTTCTCAAGCGAATCCTCTCTTCTCATTTGATGTCCAAAGTACTTTAGCTTCATCTTTACTATTTGACCTTCTAAGGAGCAGTCAGGGTTGATTTCTTCTAAGATTGACCTATTTGTTCTCCTTGCTGTCCAGGGGACTCTCAAAACTCTCCTCCAACACCACATTTCAAAGGCATCTCTTCTTCTGCGCTCAGCTTTCCTAATGGTCCAGCTCTCACAACCCTACATTGCCACCGGGAATACCATTGCTTTGACTATACGAATTTTTGTTTGCAATGTGATTTCTCTGCTTTACACTATGTTCCCTAGGTTTCTCATGGCTTCCCTCCCAAGAATCAGTCACCTTTTTATTTCATGGTCACAATCTCCATCTGCAGTGATCTTGGATCCTAAGAAAGTAAAATCTGTCACTGCTTCTACTTCTTCCCCATCTATTTTCCTGGGACTGATAGGGCCTGTTGCCATGATCTTGGTTTTCTTGATGTTGAGTCTCAAGTCAGCTTTTGCACTCTCTTCTTTCAACCTAAGCAGGAGCTTCTTTAGGTCTTACTACTTACTCACTAACCAAGTCTCAGTTGTGATCCTGGGCATACAATGGGCATATATAAGAAGAGCAATGACACTTATAGCCCACCCGTTAGCGCTATGTCCACTCTCTGGGTGGTTCTCAAGGTAATCAGTATTTTTGCTCCTAATATGCTGGTTTCTTGTTTTACTGACCTAGGAAGGATGGAAAACTGAGCCAACCTGGAGCCTTGTCAGGATCAAACTTGGATTGTGAGCAGAGTTTGGGCTGCAGTACAGCAATTCAAAGGGACTGCAGCGGCTCAAGTGGTTAGGACACTGAACTTGCTGACTGGAAGGTTAAAGTTCGATTCTCGGGTACTGCGTGACTGAGTGAGCTCCTGTTGTCTGTCCCAGTTATATTTTACTGTATGATATTCTATTCTATTGCATTGTTACATTTTATTGTTATATTATTATTGTACTGTATTGCTGATGGGTTGAGATTTCTGTGAGCCATCCTGAGTCACGTATGTCGAGTGGGTGGCATACAAATCCAATCCAATCCAATCCAATCCTGCCAACCTAGTAGTTGGCAGGGCAGCAGTTCGAGACTCAAGTATTGCACAAAGGAGTGAGGTCCCGTCTCTGTCCCAGCTCCTGCCAACCTACCTAGCAGCCCAAAAGCAAGAAATTGCAAGTAGATAAATAAGGACCACTTCGGCAGGAAGGTAAACAGTATTACGCCTGCCACACGTCCACAGAAACGTCTGCAAACGCAGACAGCAGCTGGCTCTTTGGTTATAAATGGAGATGAGCACCACCTTCTTGAGTCGGACATGACTGGCTTTTGAACAAAGGAGACCTTTCCCTTTAAGAACCATAGGGCTGTAGGTCAGTGATGGTGAACCTTGGCACCCCAGCTGTTCTTGGACTTCAATTCCCATAAGCCCAATCCCCTGTGAATCAACACAAATGTGTTTACTGTGTGTACGTGCAGGAAACCCATTCTTGTGGATTCGCATGGACTTGGGCTTCTGGGAATTGAAGCCCAAGAACAGCTGGGGTGCAAAGGTTCACCATCACGGGTGTAGGCTGTGCATCCCCCCCCCCCCAGTCTGTTTGATAGGCCTCTGGGCTGTCGTTTCACCAGAAACATTTATAATACAGAAAACAGCTGCACCTCCAAGAATGATGATCACCCTTTAAAACAAGATACAGACGCTCTCCTCCCCTCTTGTTTCTGCAGAATGATGCTGGTGTATTCTTTTTATTATTATTTGTGGCAGTTGTGATCAGCAAGCATTTCACCATAACACACACCATTTTGAGGACCACTCTAGCTTCATTGAATCTCTTCATTTCCCTTGTTAAGGCATGAATAAAATGAGAATTTGCAGCTCCTGGGCCTCAAGATGTGCACCCTGTACAGTGTGTTGGGGGTGGTGTGGTGGCATTGCTATAAAATGCTTCCCTTTTCACATCACACACACACACACCAGTTCCTCCTATGGAGTTTGTCTATCAGACCAAACATTTGCTTCCCTTACGGCGATCCAGGGGGGGGTGGGCGACAGGCAGGCAGTGGGCGAGAACGCAACGGTGGACATTCTTGCACAGTCGAAGAGCACAAATGTTCCTTGCTTCAAACATTCCCTAAGGTCATAGGCCAAAGGGGTGCTGTGAGCTTTTGAACATAGTTTCCCTTTTGAGGGCAGTTACCAGATACCCCAGTGGTGTGGGCTACAGCTGGTGGGACTCGGGTCCTAACATAATCCTTAGAATGATGTCTACAGGATACAAATGCTGCCTCCTGGTATATTTAAAGGGACACACCTGTTTGGCCAGAGCTATTCGATGCCTTAGGAAGGGAGGGGTTTGACAGGGGCAAATGGGAAGGGGCTTGTTCCATTTTTACCAGTACGTCTTTGGTCTTCTTCTTCTGGTCCTTCTTCGATGCTTCTCGTTGGGCCGAGCAAGAGTAATAAAGCCCCACAAATCTCCTCCCTTTTTGCAAACTGAAATTTTTAAGTAGGGAAGTCTTTTTCTTTAGACGCCTTTTGTTTGTCGAGACCTAGGCAAAGCGTGTATCAAATGTGGCCTGGGCCGCATACGCTGGTCAAAATGAGGACCATCCGTTTCCGCATCTTGTTTCACAAAGATTTCATAAAGTAAAACGTGAGAGGCTTCCGTGCACCAGCTATATTCAGAAATACAGATGTGCTAAAATGCCTGGCTGATAAACTGTGGGAAGAAAAGTACGGTATGGGTTTTTTCCACTGGGGTGACCTATATAAGGGACGGCCTTCTTTCTGAAGGTGATTTATCTACACAGGTTATAAGCCTGGCATTCTTTTTAAAAAAGCATTTTCTTCCTTGTTGTCACAGTAAAAGGTGTTGTTTCCCCTCAAACAGTCCGACATTTGTCGTTATTGTTTATAATGGTGGCCAGAATCTCATTGCTGATTTATGAGATGGTGGTTGTGTTCCAAGAAGCCCTCATAGCACAGTGGTACAACTGCTGTAAAGGTCACCCTTGCTCGAAAGCCAGTCATATCTGACTCTAGGATTCAGTGCTCATCTCTGTTCATGGCCAAAGAGCCAGCACTGTCTGCATGTGCAGACGTGTCAATGAACATGTGGCAGGCATGCCTCAACACAGAAAACTGTTTACTTTCCTGCTGAAGTGGTACCTATTTATCTACTTGCAATTTCTTGCTTTCGAATTGCTAGGTAGGTTGGCAGGAGCTGGGACAGAGATGGGAGCTCACTCCATCATGCAGTACTCGGGAATTGAACCTTCCAGTCGCCATGTTCAGCGTCTTAACCACTAAGCCACCGGACTCCCATGGCAGGGATGACTAGTGCCTAAGTGCATAGAACAATGTTCCCTTTCCTGCTGATGCAGTACCTATTTATCTACTTGCAATTTCTTGCTTTCAAACGGCTAGGTTGGTAGGAGTGGGACAGACGGCAGGAGCTCGCTCCGTCACACAGCGCTCGGGTCTCGAACTGCTGACCTGTTGACCTTCCTGTAGTCAAGCTCGGTGTCTTAACTACTAAGCCACTGAGGCAATTACCCCTAAAACCAGACTTCCCTAACATAGAAGCAATCTTAGATAGACACCTTTGAACTGTGGTGCTGGAGAAGACTTCTGAGAGTCCCCTGGACTGCAAGGAAATCAGATCAGTCCATCCTAAAGGAAATCAACCCTGACTGCTCATTGAAGGGATAGTGAAGATGAAGCTCAAGAACACTGGCCTCCAAATGAGAAGAGAGGACTCACTGGAGAAGGCCCTGATGCTGGGAAAGATTGAAGGCAAAAGGGGAAGGGGGCGGCAGAGGATGAGGTGGCTAGATGGCATCGTTGACTCAGTGGGCTTAGATATGAGCAAACTACGGCAGGATGGCAGGTGACAGAGGACCCTGATGTGCAGTGGTCCATGGGGTTGCAAAGGGTCAGACTCAACTGTGCAACTGAACAACAACATACTATAAATACCAGACTTGCACCCAGGTAAGAGCTGTTCTACCACTGACAGAGCGGCCAGTTTCACCCCACTGAAAGCATCGCACCCCAAATCAATATGAAACCAAAATGCACGCTGAATTTTCAGAGACTTAATTCACCATAATCAAACTTAAGCATGAGTAATACCAGCACTCTTCCAAAAAGCTAAACTGGCTGGTTTGTTTATGCAGATTTTCTCACATTATTCTATGAGATACAGTTTTCCCGAGGGCTACAAACTTTCCTCTTGCTAAAGCAGGGACGGGGAAATGGAATTCTTATTTCCTTCATCAGCCCATCCAATGGTGGAGGAACACGGGGAGCCGAAATCCAATAACATCTGCAGGACTATACTTTACCCAACCCTGCCCTAAAGCCTTAAAATTTCAGAGTATAATTTGGCAGGTAATCATAGCAGTTAAATTGACGTGCAATAAACTGCCACTTATTTAATAGCAAGGCTGTATATTTGAAATAATTTTGCACACCTGCCCGATCTGAACACTTCTTTAAAAAAGAACAAGAAGAAAGAAATTCTGCCGGTGGAATTCCAAGCATAAGCTAGGCAAGAACCCTTTATCCTTCCACCGTATATTCTCAAGTGATTTGCTTTTTAGTTTTAATTTTTAAAAAAGAAAACAAGCAGGAGCCTTCCAAAAGCCAGGTGGTTTATTTCTCTCTATACCCATCGTTCCCAATGTGGGGCCCATGCCCCACAGGGGGACATCAAATCGCAGAAGCCTAAGTCAGTAGATTGGCTGATCAGTGCTTTGGGAAATTGATTTAGGCTTCTGGGAACTGAAGTGCCAAAACTAAAGGTTGGGGAACACTGGTCTAAACTCTTAAATTGCAAAATCCCAGGACCAATGGATTCTTTTGGAAAGGTTTAAATCACACATACACCTCTGGCTAATGGCGGCAGTTGTGATCCCCACACACCGGTGGTGGAGACTTATAGGCGATATGAGCTCTTGCTCCAAAATACTGTTGAACCTCGGTTAACAAACGGCTCGGTTAACATAAAAATCGTGTAATAAAAGGAAATCCATAGAAAATAGCAGCTCAGTTTATGGAATCCCCCCCCGAACGGATTAATTGGTTTTCAATGCATTCCCATTGGGAGCCCCTGAGCTATCCATCCAGCTTCAACTCCAAAAACATCTCCAAAACAGTCTAGTTTGCATTACTGAACAACAAGGGATGAACATGTTAGGCTCAGTGAAGTAAAACCCAGTGGTAGGTTGGAGTTGCTTCCAAACTTTTCCTTCTTCTCTCTCTCTTTTTAAAGCATATCTGAGAGTAAATAAAACAGAACAGCAAATAAATACCCCCTTTCTGTCTTTCAGGCAGAGATGCCTTATTGTTCTCTCCTTTGCTTCTTTCCACAGTGGTTCAGGAAGAAAGACAGCTGTGTTGCAAGCAGTGCAAAGTGATTTTTCTCAGAGGCTGTGAGAAATCAGAAGAAACGTTCAGATCTGTATTTGTTTAGAAATTTAGGCTGAAGCCAATGAATTTGGCTGGGCTTGATTCCCAAGGGAGGCCCCTTTGCCCAGTCCTCTCACAAGCAAAGATTAGTCACACACGGTTGCTATCCATGAGATACCCTGTTTGGTGGAATGGACAGAGTTGATGGACTCAAAAGATTTGGGTTCAAATCCTGCTCGGAGATGGAAACTCAGATGGAGCTGTGGAGAAGGCAATTCCAATACTTCTCACTCAACCCCAAATCCCTATTTACAGTCAATATAAGTTGGTTCCAACAGCACAAAACATACCTTGCTAATGGGGCTTGCGGTGACTAGTCAGCAGTTCGAGACCCGCGTACTGCATGACGGATTGAGCGCCCGTCTCTATCCCACCTCTTGGGGACATGACAGGAGCCTCATTTGGGCGTTCCCTGAGTGGAGTTTCTTCTCCAAAAATCCTTTCAACCCAGAATTTCGGACACATGATGATGATGATGATGATGATGATGATGATGATGATGATGATGATGATGATGATGATGATGATGATGATGATGATGATGATGATGATGATGATGATCTTACAGAAGTTTGAAACTGAATGACTTCTTTCTGCCCTAACCCAACGTATATAGGGTTTTTACTACAGAGATGATGTGTATCCAAAAGAGGATAATGACAATGGCTAATTTCCACTTTCTACCAAAGTTCATGCTGTGAGACATTTGAGATATTCCATCTTCTAAGGCCCAGCCATATACATATATACTAGGTAAATGTAAAGGTTGCCTTTGGTCGAAAGCCAGTCATATCCAACTGTAGGGTTCAGTGCTCATCTCTGTTCATAGCCAAAGAGCCAGCACTGTCTGCCTCTGCAGACGTTTCCGTGGACATGCGGAAGGCATGCCTAGACAACAGAGCGCACAGGATGCTGTTGACCTTCCCACCAAAGTAGTACCTATATATCTACTTGCAATTTCTTGCTTTCAAACTGCTAGGTTGGCAAAAGCTGGGACAATGGGAACTCACTCCATCATACAGCACTCGAGTCTTGAACTGTTGACCTGCCGACCTTCCAGTCATCAAGTTCAGTGTCTTAACCACATGAGCCACTGCAGTCCCTTTTACATATATACTAGAACAACACCCTATAATATGGTGTTTTTACATTGCATTTACCAAAGCCCTCTCCATCTGCCGAGGCTCTCAGTATATTAACAGAAACCCTGCAAGAGGGTTACAAAAATGAGGTAAACTTTGAATTTTAAGCCCTCCATGAAGATAAGGTCAAAACCAAAGGGCCCTCCTAGGTCCCCTCAATAAGCCCCATGTATTTACCTCAATCACCAACAAATCCTTCACATGGAGGGATATATATCTCAACTGTGGGAAGGATATTGGTAATTTTATTCACTTTGCCCCAAACCATCTACTAATTCAGTCCTCAAGAATTTCAGAAGCTGCCTTGCAGGGCATCATCTAACCCAGGAGTTCACAGTTTTTTCAAGCCGGGGGCCGGGTCACACTCTCTCAGTCAGCGCTGAGGGCCGGATGTTCATTTTGCACTACCTGCATAATGGGGGTGGCCATTTTGTCCCATCACTTCAAAGGGGCAGCCATTTTGTTTCTTGAATGCCCTTGGAGGGGGGCACATGAAATGGCACCATGGGCCAGATCTGGCCCACAGGCCTTAGGTGATCGAACCTTTAACTTGCTCCAACCAACCTACTCTTCTAACCAGTCGTTGCTATTAAGGTTTATAGACAAGACTTTTTCCTACTCCAGGTGATACTAAGTACTGGACCTCAACGTCTTCGTGGTCTTCATATGGTCTACCACAGAGCCAACACTCCAAAGCGGATTGGGGCCATGTGGCGATTGAAGCCCCTCAACCTTCTCACCGCTAGCTCGAAACCAACTAATCAAACCTGTCAGCTTTCATGTTAAGCTCCAGGAGAAGAGAAACAGTCCAAAAAAACAAGGAGAAGCCAAACACATCCATCTCAGGAATAATGTGTAGGAACTTCTCTGGAACTTGGCTGACCTCTTTACAAGGCTTTATGGATGCAAGGAAATATTACCCAGAGAAGTGGGAAGAGGGGAAGGAAGAGAGGGACGGAGGATTTTTCCATTCCGTGTAAGCAATCACAATCAAGATTGGGGTGGGGTTTGGGGGAGGGGGGTTCGGGGTGGAGAAAACTGCCCCATCTTGCATTTCCTTTCTTTCGCCAAAAGGGTCAGGAGGAGGTTATGGGAAAATATGAAACATGTGTCTCTTGGATAGAAAGATGTAACACATGCGCGCTGCAGGAAATGTACAGGAAGGAGCCCAAAAGGACAGGCCTGCACTCGCCAAAACATTCCCATGGAAACCAACACTAAATAACATTGCAGTTATGGATTTCACATCTGGCTCTTCACCTGAATTGCTGGGACCCCCCCTCCGCATCAACTCCAAAGCACTCTTTCAATTCCCTTTACAGAAAACCCTTTTCCTGCAAAAATGGTTCTTTCCCTCCCCGTGTGCTGAAAAGGTCATACAAAAAAAGTTTTGACCACAGATTAACAGTGACAAGAGACAATACCCAGGACAGGATACAAACATCGTTTTGGATATGGTTAGCTCATACCAGTCATTAGTGAGGCTCCACTGATGGAGGGGGTATCACCGTAAGCGCCGTGAATATACCTGATCTCATCCGGTTTCAGAAACTAAGCAGGATTTGAGCCAAGTTAGTAATAACATCGGAAGCCGCCAGGGAAAGCCGATCTTGGCTCTCCAAGTTGGGTTAGGAGGGACTCCTTCTTGAAACTCTGGGTAGTTACTGTCAGGCAGGGTTTATAGTTAGACGGCCAGATGCGTCAAGGGTCTAACGCAGTTTAAAACAACTTTGTAGAGTTCTGAGTGGCTGCATGTCTAGTTGGGATGAAAAACTGGATTACTCCATCGGACTTGGCCTCCCTCTCCGCCTCCAAAGAAACAACACTGTAAGCAGAATTCCTTTATTCGTATAGGAATATATGAGTTCAAAATTAAGTCATATGTCAAGAGTAAGAAAAGAGCAGTCAAAATATAAATATATATTCCACTCCGCTAACAACCAAGAGTGCTTACGTGAACTTTTAACCAGCTACAGAAACGCTATCCAAGTTGCTGCCAGGCCAACATCTGCAGTTCCAGAGTTGGCGTTTCAGCTCCAGCCCCAAAACTATTCAGCACATGGTATTAACTAATAAGAGGGTTTGAAAGGGAAGGGAAGGGGGTGTTAAAGAGTAAAGCAGCTACCCAGAGTTTCATCAAGGTTTCACTTCTAGCAAAATGTGTGGGTGTGGGTGGAAAAGGACTTCTCCAAACCAGGAATAGGTGGTACACCCCAATATCACGAAACATGGTGCTATTTTGAAACAGAAACACTCCCTCCTTCTCTGTGCAGCCATGTCCGAATCTCTCAAGGCACATTTGTGTCCCGTCAAAGGGTGAAGAATCATGGTCACTTGGCTCCCAGTTCAGTAGAATTCAGTTCCTGGCTGCTACTAACAACTAGATTTGTAGGTCCCAATGTCTAGGCCCATGATGGCGAACCTAGGCACCCCAGCTGTCCTTGGACTTCAATTCTCAGAAGCCCAAGTCCCTGTGAATCCACACGAATGGGTTTAGTTCATGTGGATCCACACTTGGGCTTCCAGGACTTGAGGTCCAAGGACAGCTGGCGTGTCAAGGTTCGCCATCACAGGTCTAGACTCAAACCACTTCATGTGTATGTTGCACAAATAGGCAGAAATCACAGCTTGCGACAGGAACTTCTATTACACAAGCTTCCCAGGACAGTGAAAACAGACTAGGTGGCTGGTGAGGACCCAGCTAGAGGGACCTGATCGCATTGCATCAGATGGATCAACAGTCTTATATAAGGTAGCTTCCTGTGCCTGCATCGAAAGTACACATTTACAGCAGCATCAAACCATTTTCACTGGCCACAGAAGGGACTTCAGCCTCAATAGGCCATTTGGGAAAGAGCAATAAGCAGATTCCTGGTTTCCGGCATTTGTTGAATGGGGGGAGGGATACCAAATGGGCTGCTGGTTTTTCACATTCATTTTTAAGAAGAGAACCTACCAAACAGACCGTCATGCCATGAACATTTAGGACTTTCATTAATAATTTCCCTGTCTTAGACACAAGAAACCAACGCGTGCCTGAAGAAGTGAGTTCCAATGAGGAAAACTCGCAGTGAATTTATTTTAATTTTTTTTTGTTCCATTAAAGCAGAGATTCCCAACCTTTTCAAGCCAGGGGCCGGGTCACATTCTCTCAGCCAGCTTCGTGGGCCAGATGGCCATTTTGCCCTGCCTACACAATGGGGGTGGCCATTTTGTCCCAAAGCCACTTTGTTTCTCAAATGCCTATGAAATGGTGCCGTGGGCCAAATCCGGCCCAAAGGCCTTAGGTTGGGAACCCCTGCAATAAAGGTATCACCTTCCTCCTTCTCCTGCCATTTTCACTATCGTTGCTTTCTCCTAAGGAAACCCTAGGATTTGAAAGTCCCAGGACCCCTATAAGATGGAGCTGTCATTGTTAAAGGGGTATCAAACTGCTATAGCCACATAGCACACTAATAACATTTTGTGTGTGCAAAAGCCAACAGCCATTTATAACTCTCCACCATACGGAAACCTGGTCTGATACAGGATGGGAGTTTTAGTTCAAAGATCCACAGTTTCCAATCCGCGCATGCTCATTTCTTCCAAAACTCACAGGTATAAAAACCACAATTCCTTTCCTCTAGCAGTCTAGCTGATTTCTCTGGAAATTGTCCAGTTTCGTAATCCATAGGATAAAATACTCTACCTACTCTTGGGGGTGGGTGGAGAGAAAGACATATATTCTCTCCACCAAACTTTTAACTGCTTTGCTTGTAAAGACACAGAACTTGGTCGGAATGCATTTCAACATGAAAGTTCAACCATAACTGTGGGCTACACTACATACAAGCACCTTCCAGTTCAGGAATGTGTTAGAAGCTATATGCAATTTTAAGCGACACTTAAACACACACAAACTTTTCTTACCTCAGCTACCAACAGGGGGAATTCGCCCTGGAGCAACATGCAACTCTACCTATAGGATAAAGAGAGAGAGAGAGGAGTTAATTTCTATTTGGTTTTATTTGTGATTAAAGTGCATTCTTTTCTCTTTCTTCACCTTTTTCCGAAAGGAAGCTGGAGAATATTTATTTATTTATTTATTTATCATCATACTTCTATGCCACCCTCCTCATGAATGACTCAGGGTTGCTGACAACAAATAAAACATACCAATTATACAATCCCATAATATAAACCTACCCATCACAAAAGATAATAAAAAGTTAAAATTTAAAACCAGTAAACATTAAAAAGCAAAAATTAAAATACAGCTAAAAGCACAAGTAGAGACATCACATTGCAAACAAAGATTTGTATAGTCAAAGCAATGGTATTCCTGGTAGCAATGTATGGTTGTGAGAGCTGGACCGTAAGGAAAGCTGAGCGCAGAAGAATAGATGCCTTTGAGATGTGGTGCTGGAGGAGAGTTTTGAGAGTCCCCTGGAGAGCGAGAAGAACAAATAGGTCAATCTTAGAAGAAATTAACCCTGACTGCTCCTTAGAAGGTCAAATAGTAAAGATGAAGCTAAAGTACTTTGGACATCAAATGAGAAGAGAGGATTCGCTTGAGAAAGCCTTGATGCTGGGAAGGGTGGAGGGCAAAAGAAAAAGGGGGCGGCCAAAAATGAGATGGCTAGACGGTATTGTAGACACAATGGGCACAGTGAGCGAGTTGAGGAGGATGGTGGAGGACAAGAGTGCCTGGCAGACAGTGGTCTATGGGGTCGCAGAGGGTCGGAATCGACTGTGTGACTGAACAACAACAACAAAAACACAGCTATATGTTGTATCTGACTCTAGGATTCGGTGCTTATTTCTGTTTACAGCCAAAGAGCCAGCGCTGTCTGCGTTTGCAGACGCTTCCATGGTCATGGGGTAGGCATGACTGACACCAGAGTGCATGGAACGTGGTTTCTTGCTTTCGAACTGCTCACTCTATTGGGTCTCAAACTGTTGACCTGTCAATCTTCCAGTCATCAGGTTCACCCTCTTAACCACTAAGCCACCACAGTTCTTTGAAGAAGATGTGCCTGTCTTTTATGTCAGGCTAAAATTCTCATTATCCTGTCTTGTTAGCCACATGGAAGGGCTAAGAATAATACAGTAAAACCCCATATAATGAAGGGCTCTAATAGCGGAAAAACTGTACAGCAAAATAAAATTGAAGAAAAAATGTTGCCTCGTATAGCAAAGGTTTTTTGGAATGGTTTTCCCCGTTTTCAATGCATTCCTATGGGGAAATTGCACTTCGCATAATAAATTTTCGTTTTCAATGCATCCCTATGGGAAATCACATTTAATTCATTCCTATGGGAAACTCATACAACGAAAATTTCACTGTACGGAAAACCTCGTGGAATGGGTTAATTTTGTTATACGAGGTTTTACTGTAATAATAATTTCGCGTCAGAAATTATTCTGTGTTGAAAGGATTTTCATGGAAGAAACTCCGCTCAGGGAATGCCCAAATGAGCCTCCGCAAGAGCTGGGACACAGATGGGTGCTCAATCCATCATGCAGTACCCGGGTCTCGAACTGCCGACTTGCCAGCCTTCCAGATAACAAGGCGAGCTTCTTAACCACCGAGCCACTGCAGCCCCATGGGCTAACAATGAACAGAATCCATTATCTGAAGGCTGCGGGTTTCCTGTGCCTTGTTCAAAAGCGTAAAGGACACAATGAATGCAAGATCTTAGAAGAAACAGCTCCATTTCGTTGGTTTCCACACAACCGTTCCACGGCGATGGTTATGAAGTGTGTGTGAGAATTTACAAGTGATACCAACTGGATTAGAAACCCATCCCTTACCCATCAATTTTCTCAATAGTAAGTGGAACACAACCCCAGATAAGCAAAACTCGCTCCTTCCGCACTTTCCACTTAGTTGGCCAACATTTTTTGGGTAGGATGGGCAAGAGAAAGGAGACCCAAATTTGACGTGTCTTTCCCTTTCCAAAGACAGCTCTAGCATAACAGGTTTGCACGCAACACACTCTAGCTGGGTAAATATAATATACAAATATATATATTAAAAGATACACTGGGTCAGCTGGAAATGTAGCTGCCCCCGCATGCTTCCAGACCCAGCCCAACATGAATTAAGACCGAAAGATTTCTTTAAAATCCTTGACAAAGACATGGATTATTTGCAAAGCAAGCATGTTAACAACAAGAGTTTCGATAAACCATTCTCAGCCGCCCTAGATGGAATCATGTCCCCTCTTCCCAAAACAAAGATTCAGGGACTGATTTTTCAGCCAGTATAGTAATAGACCAAGTGAAATGGCCAGATGTTTAAAAAAATTAACCAAGTTAACTGTTGCTAAACTGACTACTATCAGAGATTTGCCGCTGTAAAAAGACAAACTGATTGGATTTTATTACTGGTTGTAAAATAACCCATTGATTTACATACCCATCTCTTCAACCAACCAACCTTGCCTAGCTACTCGGGGCTTCTATATCAAATGTATAAATGTATACCATGAAAATCCACTCTTATGTCTGATGAAGTGGACTTCATTCACAAAAGCTAACATTAAAATGCAGTCAAACCTTGGGATAAGAATGGCTCAACTTAAGAAAAACTTGATACACATCCAGAAATCTCACCAAAATAATAATAATAATCAAGTTCGAGATAAAAAATTTTAATAGGATTTTTTTTTGAGATAAGAAATTCAATGCATTCCTATGGGAAATTGCATTCAATGCATTCCTATGAGAAATTCACTGAACTCTAGAGTCGGATACGCCTGGCTTTCAGGCAAGGATGATCTTTCCCTTCACCTATGGGAAATTCAAGATAATAATTTTTCGAGATACAACCCACCTCGAGGAATGAATTAAATCCGTGTGGGCCACAGCACCATGTCATGTGCCTCCCTCACCGCCTCCACTGCATCAGGAAGTGCCATGTGGTAGAGGAAGGGCAAAATGGCTGTCCAGCCCCCAAAGTTGCCTGAGGGAGCCTGACCCAGCCCCCGGCTTAAAAAGGTTGATAACTCCTGGTTTAGATCTTAATGACCCCTTGGAAAGAGCTGGGGCCCCCCAAAAAATTTAAGTGGTGTGTTTGTGTTTCTGACTTTTAGGGATGCTTCAGAGCCAGGACTGGTAGGCTTAGAGACCCAAAACATATCTGCAGTAGGGAATATGAATATACCCACTCTGCCAATCCCGTTTTCTCCATGATTAGCAGTAATCCACCCAATAGATAACAGATAAATACAGATTCTTCCAGACACAGTACATTATTACTAGCCTCTCATGCAGCGATGCTATTATCTGAGGATGGTTTGGTCTCAAATGGGTCATTAAGGGCTATCAAGTTTTGCAAAAGAACTGTTTCTCCGCTTTCAAAACGGACCGGCCCACCTGCCTGTGTTTTGGGCTCCCTGTAAACTGAGATGTGGGACTACAGTGGCTTAGTGATTAAGATGCTAAACTTGATGACTGGAAGGTTGGCAAGTCAGCAGTTTGAAACCTGAGTACTGGGCGATGGAGTGAGCTCCCGTCTCTGTCCCAGATTCTGCCAGCCTAGCAGTTGGTAAAAATATTTGGTGCTGTAAACTCCAGGCTCTGAATAGCCAGAAGGAAGTATTCTGTGAAAGACAACATGTATTAGCATCTAAAACTCTTCTTCCATGCTCTTCCAACCAATAGTAAACACTCATGTTAGTTAGTAAGGGCTTGTATGTTCTTCAACTTCCAAGCCAGGAGCCGCTTCCTCGGGAGGAGAACCGGCTATCACACAACTGGTGACTTTAAAAAAATGAAACCACTGAAGAATTAGGACAGGGGTGGTTGAAGAAAGGGAAAAAGGAGTCACAGCTACTCTAAGGGAGTAAGGATGAAAAGGAGAAGAAACAAAGGGATTTAAAGATAACAGATTGTTTATTTTTCCTTTATTCGATTGTTTTTGCTTGTTGGAGGGTTCAATTTGAACTTATTGTCTAGTATCTCCATAACCGGACTCAACATTTTACTTCCTAATTGTAGCTCCTTACATTGTTTTTGTGCCATTCCTAAACACAGTTCAGATACTTGATTCTGAAATAAACATAACAAGCCTTTCTTTCTTGAAGAGAAGGTGATGCTCAGCCTGAACAATGTTTTTTGGAATAGAAATGGGGTCTCTTCATCCTACCCTCACCAATCTATACCACAGAGGATATTTTACAGGGGCTGCTGAATTGTAGCAACAACTCTCTGGGCAAAGGGAACCATCATGGGGATGCCAGCAAAAGCAAATTTTTATCTTCAGAGCCAGAAAAAAGATGGAGGGTGAAAGTGGAAGGGAAAGGGAGGAGGGAGAAAAAGAGAATACAGTAAAATCCCAGTTTACAAATGCCTCGGTTAACGTTTGCCATGGTTTATGATGGCAAATCCTATGGAAATGCTGTCCCAGTTTTCGAATTTTCAATGTATTTTTTTTCCAGTTTACGATGATCAATTCAGGACTGTTTTTTAATTTTTCAATGCATCCCCATGGATACTTCAGTTTATGATTTTTTTTTGGGGGGGGGGGTTACGATGAAGGTGGTCGGAATGGACCAACATCGTAAAATGGAGTTTTACTGTACTGTAGATGAGAAAGCAGTGGACAAAAAGGGAAAGAAAATAAAAGAAAACAAAAGAGAAAGAGGTGAGAAGAGCGTAAAGACAGGAGACAAAAAGGGAAGGAAGGAGGGAAGGAAGGAAGGAAGCCTGGATAGATGGATGGATGGATGGAAGGGAGGGAGGGAGGGAGGAAGAAGGAAGGAAGCATGGATAGATGGAAGGAAGGAAGGAAAGAAGGAAGGAAGAAAAAGAAAGGAAGAAATAAAGAAAAGGAAGGAAGGGCAACAAAGGGTGTGGGAGAAACAAAAAGAGAGAGAATAAGAACAGATTTGTGAAAACGGGGACTCAAGACCTGGTGCGCACAAGGCAACAGCAGTTCTGTAAGTCACACCATCCTATTTCTTGGCTTACAACCAGCAGCTGGGACGCATTCTATGGATGTGAGCCAAAACGTTAAGTTATTATAGCTCAAATACCATCTGAATCTCCCCCCCCCCCAACACACTCACATACACTCCCCGCTCAAGCGAAGCTGGCTTGTGGCTCTCACTTGCTGTATATCAATGGAATATCCAACCACATTTTCCGCCTTCTGAATAATAAAAGCCTGCTAGTTTAAGGCTCCCAAATGCTCTATTGTTGAAATTATTTCCTAACGCTGGGCTGCTGGTCTAGATCTAAAGGCTCTAGTTGGCATTCAGAGAGCATTATTCAACATATTATTATTATTATTATTATTATTATTATTATTATTATTATTATTATTATTATTATTATTATTATTATTATTATTATTATTATTATTATTATTAGAAGAAGAAGAAGAAGAAGAAGAAGAAGAAAATGGGAGAAAACCACAAAATATCATGATTTGCAAATTGAATTTGAGCGTCTGTGGAGGAAGAAATCTGCTGTTGTACTCACAGTGATCGTAGCCCTTGGAGCAATACCTAAAGGACTCCCTCGATATTTGGAAATTTTGGACTTATCGGACATGAACATCCTAACTCTCCAAAAAGCAACTCTACTAGGAACTGCATATATACTCAGACGTTACTTAGCAGTTCTTAGGTCCTTGGTTGGGGCTTGAACTGTTAATTTTATTCCAGTCTTCGAGTGTGAATTAAATGGTTGAAGTGTTAACAACGACAACACCTTGCTAATCTTACAGCAGTTTGAAATTGAAGGTTAATAATAGCAGCAGCTATACCAGAAGATGCATGAATTGGAGAAAAACAACTGGAGAAAATCACAAAAGATTGTGATTTGCAAAATGAAGTTCGGCATCTATGGAGGAAGAAATCTACTGCTGTACCCATTGTGATCAGAACCCTTGTTGCAATACTTAACGGGCTCCCTAGATATTTGTAATTTTTGGTTTTACTGGACATGAACATCCTAACTCGGGGGGGGGGGGAGAGAGAGAACTCTACTTGGAACTGCATATATACTTAGTCGTTACCTTAACAGTTCTTAGGTCCTTGGTTAGGGCTTGAGCTGTTAATTTTATACCAGTCCTCAATTGTCAATCAAATGGCAGATTTATATAATGATAATGGTGGTGCTGGTATACAGGAAGAGGGGGGATACCTAGAACGAGTCTAAGAAAAGTGTTTTAAATACTTAAGACGACAACAGCGGGTGTATATAGGCTTTGCTCTCCCCTTAAGGCCGCTGCCACACTCACACATATTTTCCTCCGGGAAGCAGGAGCAGCTGGCATGGCCTGCCCTTGCTTTCCTCATCAGGGGGTGAGAAAGAGAAGCTTTGAGAGACCCCAGACCAACCTAACAAAAGCGGACCACACAGAATGGAGGCCGCCACAAAGAGACCCCGGAGGATCAGGCTGCCGTTATAAAGGCAACCGCGGATTCAAAACCAAGCATCCAGGCAAAACCATCGTAACACACACCAAGCGCAAGGCTCGTGGGAAAACCTTTCCAGGTAGAGATGTGTGGCAAACACATAGTTAAAATGAAATGACACCCCCCCTCCCTCCTGGTGTGTGTGTGTGTAAAACCCTTGCCTCCAAAATCCGGACGGTTAAGACGCTGACTGGGAGACAGAAGGTCAGCAGCTAGGTTGGGAGGAGCTGGGACCGAAAATGGGAGCTCACTCCATCCGGCAGCACTCGGATCTCAAACTGCTGACCTTTCAGTGTCTTAATCACTAAGCCACCACACAATTTCACTAGTTTACAAAGAAGGTTAATATCCAAGGTTTCTATGCTGTCCGCAGGAATTCATGGGCTTGAATTCCCAGCTGTCTGCAGGTAGTCCTCCGACCAGACTTCTGGATATTTTAGCCACTTTAGACCTGCATCAAGGTCTCACCAATTGTGCAAAACTCATCATCTTTTCTCCTTTTAGAAACAAAGTGCACATGCAGAATAAGCACAGAAGAACTGGCTAATTGTTCAAGAAATGCTCACTAAACAAGGATTATATTATATTATATTATATTATATTATATTATATTATATTATATTATATTATATTATATTATATTATATTATATTATATTATATTATATTATAGGAGGATATAACTGAGAAACTCAACCTCCCCAATGTCACTTGGAGGACCCTGAATAGGCCAGTGATGGCGAACCTTTTAGAGACCGAGTGCACAAACTCAACATGCTCTGTGCTGGGGGAAGGGAGGAAGCGCTCCCATTGGACTGCTGGGCAGAGGGGCAGGGCAAACTCTGTGCTGGGGGAAAGGAGGAAGTGCTCCCATTGGACTACTGGGCAGAGGGGTGGGGCAAACTCT
The DNA here is from genome assembly GCA_030440675.1 of Furcifer pardalis. Classification (NCBI taxonomy): domain Eukaryota; kingdom Metazoa; phylum Chordata; class Lepidosauria; order Squamata; family Chamaeleonidae; genus Furcifer; species Furcifer pardalis. Next base: position 8,416,190 of record CP126898.1, read on the forward strand.
GTGCTGGGAGAAAGGAGGAAGTGCTCCCATTGGACTGCTGGGCAGAGGGGCATGGTGAACTATGTGCTGTGGTGACAGCACATATGCCCATAGAGAGGGCTCTGAGTGCCTCCTCTGGCATGCGTGCCATAGGTTCGCCACCACTGGAATAGGCTGAGGGTTCGAAATGCCGAAATCATGGGTGGCCAACCTTTGGTGTTTTGACTTCAATTCCCAGAAGCCTAAGTCAGCACATTGGCTGATCAGTGATTTGGGGAAGCTGACTTAGGCTTCTGGGAATTGAAGTCGAACCTCGAAACGTTGTCCACTCCTGGCCGAAAGGTAAGACCAACAGGCTCGAGCAGGGGCTGCTGGCAGAAAACAACACGTGGTGTGAATGTGGAGAGATACACATTTGTTGATCTGTGGGTTACTGCCAGAAACATGTACCAATGAGGATTTAACTTTGGCCAACGACAAAGCCAAGAAGGCAGCTTCGATTTGGCAGTTCAAAGTCTGACCTGGAGGCGAAAGAAGCAGCAGCAGATAAAAAGACATGGTTCCAGCAATGGTGAGACAAAAGATAATCTACTCCCTGAGACTTCAGAGTGATAAAAACAGGATGTATGATGTTTGAAAGGTTGTTAAGGTTTCTGGAAATGCTTCAAATGCTACCCAGTACTCCACCCCATACCCACAGATCCCTAAACAGTGACCGATTGTCTGTTGACAAATCTCCCTAAGGCCTTGTCTATAAGTATTTATGCATGCATACACATACACACACACACCAAGTCTCTACTTAAAAATCAAAGGAGAGCGATTTTCCATTGGTGACATTTACACACTGGTGTACCTTAATGACTGAGAGACACTGCCATCCACCCAGTAATTACCACCAAGGAAACTGAGCCCCGTAGAAGCAGCAGAACTGGCAAAACTTGCTCTGAGTAGTAACAAAGGCTTTCTTCTTCACCACTGCCACCTCCCTGAGAGAAGGCACTGGATTTCAGTATAGAAATAGAAAATTAAAGAAAAGAGTGAGAGAGCCGCTGATCGCTGGGTAACTGCCGAGACCAACAGTGAAAAGAGAATGCCTGGAACTGCCTTAAAAACCAACACAATCACATATAAATAAAGGGATGAAGCCAGATGTGAGATAAAGATGGGAGGTAAAGGTCGCCCATGCTCAAAAGCCAGTCGTATCCAACTCTAGAGTTCAGTGCAATAAACGCATTCGTGTGGATTCACAGAGACTTGGGCTTCTGGGAATTGAGGTCCAAGAACACCTGGAATGCCAAGGTTCACTATGATGGGAGTAGACCGCACTGCCAGAGACTCAACGCTGATTCTCCGGTGGCGGTTAACTAACCTGACCACCCTGAAGACTAATGGCCTTGGGTGCCGAAGTCCACAGGGAAGGGTGATGGTCCCCAAGTGAATTAAATGCCATCTGAATCGCTTTTGATGGGAGGGCAGCAGCTTCATCCATCCTGGCCTGGGGCTGAGGAGGACTTTGCGTGCCCAAAGGGGCTCAGGACCAGAAAGTGACTCACGGAACTGGATCAGTAGTGCGGGTGTCACACTGCGATGCAGAAGGCAAACAGAAGGCCCTTGCATTACCATATATACTCAAGTATAAGCTGAATATAAGTCGAGGTACCTAATTTTGACCTGAAACCCCAGGAAAATAGATTGACCCGAGTATAAGCTGAGGATGGTATGGGGGTCACGCTGCGATGCAGAAGGCAAATGAAAGCCCATGGCATTATATTCTCAGGACTGTCTTCATGACTGATTGCCATGGGGATCGCCAATATTTGGAATTTGATAGAGCAAAAGAAGTTGCCTCCCAACTCTGGTTGAGTAGAACAGGGATTCTCAACCCTGCGGCCCACTGCACCATTTCATGTGCCCCCCCCCACTGCCTCCACTACACCAGGAAGTGCCCTGTGGTAGAGGAAGGGGAAAATGGCCATCCTGCCCCTGAAACTGTCAGAGGGAATGTGACCCGGCCTACGGCTGAAAAAAGATTGAGAACCCCTGGAGTAGACAATAATTTGGCTATTTCGGGAGGGACGGAAGGAGGGATTCCACACAAAAGCAACCCAGAACTCATCCAGGTGGTAAACCCCAGAAAGGCGGGTGCAAAGACACATACTTTCCTGATTGCATAGCTGTCTCTGCTACCCATCTAATCTTCTTAGAAAACTGGTTTTTGAAGGATACAGCTCAGACATACCAGCCATGGTTGGGGGGGGGGGACAGGGCTGCAGCTGCGAGAGAGATAAACGAGAACCAATTTCTCAAGGGTTGCAAAACCTCATCTCTTTTTCCTCCTCGTCCTCCCCCCTAACCCTTTTCCAACTCCACAACTTCTAGGAGGGGGGCTAAGACGGAGTCAGTCCTATGGGCACGGCAAGGAGTGGAAAGCGTTTCCCCCCCCATTGCAAAACCCCACACGCCCTGAAACGGGTACTGCAGACGGGCAAAAAGATTAGAAACTATTCAAAAGCACAGGAGAGCATTAAAAAACTCAAGAGCTTCGCCTGATTTACACACACACACACCCCTGCCCTGCCATTAAGAAACTTGGCTGTACACCAGGCGTTCTCAACCTTTTAAAGCCGGGGGCCGGGTCACGCTCCCTCAGACAGCTTCAGGGGCCAGATGGCCATTTTGCCCTTCCTCCACCCCATGGCACTTGCGGGTGTGGTGGAGGTGGTGGGCGGTCCCACATGAAATGGCACCACAGGCCGCATCTGGCCCACAGGCTGAGAATCCCTACTGTACACATTCCCTTTGTGGCTGATGGAGGGACCATGACCTTTTAAAAAGGGGATTCATTGAATCTGTGTCTTGCCCCCCCCCCAAAAAAAGTCAGCCAACCACAACATGATAACATTTAAATGAACACAATTAGAAGAAGAGACACGCATGAAACAAAAATCAGCTCCTGCTATAATAATAATTTCATGTCATAAATTATTCTGGGTTGAAAGGATTTTTGCGAGGGAAACTCCGCTCAGGGGACACCCGAATGAGGCTCCTTTCATGTCCCCAAGAGTGGGGACAGAGACGGGCACTCAATCCGTCATGCAGCACCCAGGTCTCGAACTGCCAACCTCTCGGCCTTCTAGCTAACAGGGTGAGCTTCTTTAACCACTGCTTTGCTAATTGCCAAATGATGGCTGGAATTAAAAAATATATTTCTCAAAGGCTATTTCGACATGCAAATGATTTTTTTTTACCACTAGGCCTGTTGCCTTTCAGACATTAGTCAACCAACTAAGATTATGTGATTAAACACATGCGCACGCTCGCGCCAGCACTATGGGGCAGCAAAGGCAGCAACTCGGCTAAAGTGTTTTGGCTAAAGTGGCCCCCAAGAGAACAAAAAACAGCCCTATTCTGCTCCTTTCCGCTAAAGGCTTCCACTTCCTCAAAAGTATCCAATTATGTGCTGTTTCAATTGATTACAGACAAACCGTGCCGCAGATTTCAAATTCAAAATAGCCCAACCCAAGATTCAAACGAATTTGTTTTGTTGTACATATTTTTCATGGACCATCTTTATCATAGTTGGAAGGGGCCAACCCCCTGATCAATAATATTTTCATGCCAGAAATTCTTCTGGGTTGAAAGGGTTTTTGCTGGAGAAACTCCACTCAGGGGATGCCTGACTGTGGCTCCTTTCATGCCCCCAAGAGCTGGGACAGAGATGCACGCTCAAACTTTCATGCAGTACCCGAGTCTCGAACTGCCAACTTGCCGGCCTTCCAGCTGATCAATGCAGGAATCCAAATCAAAGCAGATGTGACAGACGGTTGTCCAATTTTCTCCTGAATGCTTCCAGTGTTGAAGCATTCAATGCCTCCTCTGGAGGCAGTTGGTTCCACTGTCGTTCTTCTCGAACAGTTAAAAAGCCTTTCCTGATGTTCTACCTCTATCTGGCTTCTTGTAGTTTCAGCCCATTATTACGCATCTTGCACTCTGGGACGATGGAGAACAGATCCTTCCTTTCCTCTTTGTGATTAACCAAGTCAAGTAGTTTCCCATTCAACTGTGCACCTTGCCCAAGGCTATATAGACTTGGGAGAAGAGCCAAACTCTTCTCCCGTGTTCTTCAACAACGAAAGATGTTATTTCCACGTCCCTCCCTGTTGGATAGACACTGACTAAAAAGGCAGCAAAATGAATCAAAGTCCAAAACATTTTGAACACAACAATAGTTCTTCGGTTTTATGATAACATTTTAAAACTGCTGTTCTTCCAAGGAGCTCAATGTAACACAGAAATTTATACCTATACAACCCATTTCAGCTACACAGCAACCTTTAAAGCAGGGGTTCGCAACCTTTTCAAGCTGGGGGCCGGGTCTCATTCTCTCAGCCAGCTTTGAGGGCCAGGCAGCCATTTTGCCCTGCCTGCAAGATGGGGTGGCCATTTTGTCCCAACAGCTTCAAAGGGGGTAGCCATTTTGTTTCTCAAATGCCCCTTGGAGGTATAAGGGGCTGCATGAAATGGTGCTGGGGGCCAGATCTGGCCCACAGGCCTTAGATTGGGAACCCCTGCTTTAAAGGTTCAAAAAGAGAGAACATAGTCCGCCAAAATTCATTGAGTGAGTTTCACTTCTGATTGGTGGATTTAAATTTAAAATGTTTTTATGGTGATTGTGAGCCGCCCGGAGTCGCTTCGGTGAGGGGGCAGCAACAGAAATCCAATTAGATAGATAGATAGATAGATAGATAGATAGATAGATAGATAGATAGATAGATAGATAGATAGATAGATAGATAGATAGATAGATAGATAGATAGATAGATAGATAGATAGATAGATAGATAGATAGATAGATATAAACACTAGTTTTCTCAGTCCTGTGTTCACTCTCTTACCCTGCTATAACACTGGCTTGCATCTACGTCTCCTGTACCAAATACATGCTATAGTTCAGGGGTAACCAAACTTTTTGGGCCATGGGCCAGTCACAGCTTCAGCCCAGGGGCTGGATCCAGCCCCCGACACCAATTCATCCGGCCCACAAAGCTTTTGTCACTCCCTAGAGGGGAAGTAAAACATACTAGTATGGGCAGATTTTTCTTCCACTCCGGGGTGTGACGAGGACTTTGCTGGTCGGATGAATTTGTGTCAGGGGCTGGATCTGGTCCACGGACCATAGTTTGGGCACCCCTGCTATAGTTGAACACAACTTAGCCTTTTTCAGTTCTCCCTCATACCTGCACTGTATTCCTCACATCTTTTGAACTGTGAATTCATTTCCAAATCCTGTCATCCAGGCGATCTTTCCAAACCTGGAGCATATATATCTGTACAGACCTCAGCATGGTCCGTTCCCCTGATTTTATCTGCCACGTCTTAGGAGCCCCCCCCCCTAAATGGATCAAAAACATTGCAACACTTTTGTACCTTAACCCAAACTGAATTTGTGAGTGAGTACTTCAATTCCCAGAAGCCTAATTCAATTCCCCAAAGCACTGATCAGCCAATGGACTGACTTAGGCTTCTGGGAATTGAAGTCCCCCTGTGGGCCCTGGGCCCCACATTGGGAAACACTGGTCTAGATAAATCTCCAAGCCTTCCAGATTAAGCATTTTCTCCCAGGTGACACCTTACATCAGTCAGACACAATTCCCAGTCCAGGAAAATTACGGGATTTGTAGTCCAAAAAATCAAATTAAATCCCATTTTTAGTCGACCATAACAAATTACATTCTAACATTATACATTTTAAAACCTAACCCATTCCAAGCTCTGGTTCAGATTATGTGGAAAAAAGCAGGCGGTGATGATGAAAGCAGCACAAAAGCCTGTATTCACATGTCACTTTCAGCACATGCCTCCAATACCTGCACCACCAGGCAAGCCGCTGCCCAGCCAGCCAGTACAGTCCAGCCGGCCTCGCGTGTACAAGTTCCACATTGCGATGCATTCAAAGAGGCTGTTGCAACAGTGAAAGGGGGCATTTGCCTGGCTGGTTGTTTTCATGCTGAAGGTCAGATGCAAACAAGGCTGTCTTGCACCTTTAGGCTGCCAGATAACCATCTCCAGGCAGAAACTAAAAGGCCTCCTTTAGAAGCAACCACTGGAAGAGAAGGGAAAATAGGAAAAATACTGGCACCGCCAAACCAAAGGAAAAGAAACATCTACAGGCAACGCTGATTCTTTGGCTGTAAACCAGGGGTGCCCAAAAAACAGCCTGGAGACCAGATCCGGCCCCAGATGCCAATTCATCCAGCTTGCGCTGCCCTCGTCACTCCCGGAAGCATTTTACTTCCGCTTCCGGGAGCGACGAGGGCGGTGCGGGCTGGATGAATCGGCATCAGGGGCTGGATCCAGCCTGTGGGGCCATAGTTTGGGCACCCCTGGTTTAAGCAGAGAAAATGACAGTCTAAAATCTATGTCATCCTGTTGCAAAACAGATTGCAAGGCGCGTTTTACTTTCGCTTCCGGAGGGAGGAACCATGCGACCAGTCCGAAAAGTTTGGTCACCCCTGCTGTAAACAGAGATGAGCCCCCTAAGAGTCGGAAATTAGCAGCTAGCCTGGCCAATGGTCAATGATCATGAGCTGCCAATTCAAACCATCGGGAAGGCCAACAGATGCTTTGACCGAATCCGTCTGTTCTTCTATCACCATACTATGGCCTCATTCTCCTGTGTATACAGTCAAACCTCGCATAAAGAATGTCTCGCTTAAAGAGCAGCTCGCTTAAAGAGCAGAATTTTCTCTGATTGTTTGCTTCGCTTAACAAATAAAACCAGCCAAAAACTCGCTTAACAAATAAATGGGGGTTTGCAATCCCCCCCACAATTGGTCACTTACAATGGTGTTTCGCTTAAAGAGCAAACTCGCTTAAAGAGCAATCTTGTGGGACGCATTATGCTCTTTAAGCGAGGTACAACTGTATTCCTGCTCGGCTTTGTGAAGAAGAATGCCAGTGGCATTATTAAAATCAGTAAAAATGGAAACGCATTAGGCTCAGGGCAACCATCAACGGCACATTTCCCACCCAAACGGGGGGGAAAGAGGCAGCCGCCATCCCGCTGCTGAGAGCACACTGTTGAGCAATTGTGACAAAACGCCAGCACATAAACGGAGATGATTATGTGCAACAAAAGCCCTGCTATCGAGAGAGGAGGCGCTCCCACAGAAAGCTCAACAAAGAGGCAACCCAGCATGAAATCCGTTTCTCCGATGTTGCACGGAAGGATCAAGCCTCGTCTTGACAACCGTCTGCTACGACAGATCTAATATCCGGAGCACCACTCACTTTTGAAACTGGAAGTTCATAGCAAATGAAAGTACTGGGTGTGGCTATCGAGGATCGCTGTCCAATTTGAAAATGTCACTCAAATAAATCTTCATAGATTTTCCCCCAAAATGGGGAAACAACGGCACTTAAAAAGCCATCAGTCTGGTTTTGCAAAAGACGTCACAATATGGGTTCCATCAGGAAGGAATGAGGACCAAACCTGGAATGGAAGTGGTTTGTCATGGATTATTATAGCGGACATTATATTCACAGAGGCTTGACGTCGACAGCAATTTCCTTCTAAAGTAACTACACGGAAAGTGAGTTCTTTTTTAAAAATCGAAAACAATTATCATTGCCCTCTAAAGTATTCATCTAAAAGAACAATAAGCCAACCGATTTAATTAGTTAAATGAAAAAGTCCTGACCCCCAGTGTTATGCCTCTGATACTTAGAAAAAAAGATATGTATTTTAAAAGGTACAAAAACTACATGCATATTGATTTATCTTATTGTAAACCACAGGCACTGTAGTGGCTCAAGTGGTTAAGACACTGAACTCACTGACTAGAAGGTCAGCAGTTCGATTCCTGAGTACTGCAGGACAGAATGAGCTCCCGTCTGTCCCAGCTCCTGTCAACCTAGCAGAAAGAAATTGCAAGTGGATAAATAGGGACCACTTCGGTAGGAAGGTAAACACCGTTCCATGCATTCAGGTGTTGAGACATGCCTGCCACATGTCCATGGAAATGTCTACAGATGCAGACAGTGCTGGCTCTTTGGCTATAAACAGAGATGAGCACTGAATCCTAGAGTCAGATACAACAGGCTTTCGAAAAAGGGTGACCTTTACCCTTTACCTAAGCTACAGCACCTTTCCTAGACTTAAACGTTTCTGAGGTTTGCAAAAGCTCTGTAAAATTCCACTTTCACCGGCTTGTTGTAGAAGCAGTGGACTTGATCCACGAAAGCTAACAATAAAAATATAGCAGTTAGTCTTTACAGTGTTTTTATTTTGTTTTGTTTATTTTGTTTTGTTTTGTTTTCTGATATGCCTGAACCACAGACTAACACGGCTACTATTCCAAAAAATTCCATCAAAGAAAATCACACTTGTCTGAAATTTAGGTAGCCATATCAGCGCAACTCCTCCACCTCGAGGATTTTCTGATTACAAAAGACTCCATGCTTTCTACTCCAGGTCCTCAATCTCCCCCTTTCCCCCTGTGTTTAGCTACAATCTTCAAAGCAGCTGATTTCTCCAAGATTAGCACACTCAGTCTGTGCTGCATCTAGAGGAGGTTGGTTTGGTCTTAAGGACTGGACTGCAGCGGCTCAAGTAGTTAAGATGCTGAAATTGCTGGCTGGAAGGTTGGAGTTCGATTCCCAGGTATCGCATGACATAGGGAGCTCCCGACTCTGTCCCAGCTCCTGCCAACCTGGCAGTTCGAAAGCAAGACATTGCAAGTAGATAAAGAGGGACCACTTCGGTGGGAAGGTAAACAGCATTCCGTGCACTCCATTGTTGAGGCATGCCTACCACATATCCACGGAAACATCTGCAGACACAGACAGTGCTGGCTCTTTGGTATAAACAGAGATGAGCACTGAACCCTAGGCTCAGATATGACTGGCTTTTGAGCAAGAGCGATCTTTAACTTATGAAGGAAAGCTAGCCTTGCAATATATCTGCTCTTCATTTGTTGGCATTCTTTTAGACAATCTTTATTGGGGGGAGAGGGGCAGTCATGATGTACCAAATTTAATTGATTTTTAAGTAATTTTGAACCTCAAGGTTTTAATTTATGAATTTTCTGTAAGCCGCCTAGAGTCAGGTTCGCCTGATTGGGGCGGGATAATAAATCTAAATAAATAAATAAATTCCAAAGTTACCAGAACTCCAAAGTTACCTCTTTGCAAAGAAACTACAGGAAAAGTGATTAAAATCAGAAAACAAATAAAATTAGCAGAATGTTAAAAGTTACCTACATAAAAATGAAGCAGAAGCAAAACTTCCCAGATCAAAAATGCCAACTCAGAAATCTTCACTACCCGAAGGAGCACAATAATAATCTGTGCAAGTATAAGAGAGTTAACAATAACTAAAAGTGACTGGTACATTTCCCTACCATTACAAAAATTGTATTTTACCTAAGACCAGTTAAATTACTTAGGGATCTGAGACATAGAATTCACTAAGACAGGTTTTTCTCTTTCCTGGTAGCAAAATTAGACAAGACAGCAGTTCACCCCCTACCAATTAAATAAATAAATAAAACGTATCACCTATTCTTCCTGATTTATGAGAATTCATTGTTTTTCTGCCACCTCTCTTTTTCCATTGTCCGTATCCATTTTAAAAATCCCATCGGTAATTTATAAAATAAAGATAAACAAACACAAAACTTAGTGTAGGGGAGGGGACGATAATCGGTTTAAATTAAAAATCATGACCAATAGTTCTTCTTACCACAAAAAGTGTATTCATAAAAATACATATTTGTTTTAAGAAAATGAAAAAACAAACAAATTGAATATGGGCACAAATAAATTGCACAGTCTTTGGGGGCGGGCGGGGGCAGAGATGCCCTCTTTCCCAGTCTGGAAACCAATAGTCTAAGAGCTTTGAATAGTAAAGGTAAAGGTCACCCTTGCTTGAAAGGCAGTCGTATCCAGCTCTAGGTCTCAGTGCTCATCTCTGTTTATACAAAAGAGGCAGCACTGTCTGTGTTTGCAGATGTTGGACATATGGCAGGCATGGCTAGATGCCAAAGCGCACAGCACAGAACTCTTGTTTACCTTCCCGTCAATGTAATACCCACCACATATACTCGATTATAAGCCGACTCGATTATAAGCCGAGGTACCTAATTTTGATCTGAGAAACTGGGAAAATAGATTGACTTGAATATAAACCGAGGGTGGCAAATGCAGCAGCTGCTCAGTGAGTTTCGATAATCAAAATATGGTACATGAAAATAAAATGCAGCAGAAAGGAGTTTTCTCCATGCCGACTGAGATCCGACGACGACAGGACGGGAGAAGTGGGTGGTGAAAGCCACACTCAGTGACCCGAGTATAAGCCGAGTCCACTTTTTTGACCTCATTTTTAGGACTGAAAAACTAAGCTTATACTCTATATACAATATTTATCTACTTGCAATTTCTTGCTTTCAAACTGCTAGGTTGGCAGGAGCTGGGACAGAGACGGGAGCTCACTCAATCATGTGGTACTCGGGTCGCAAACTACTCACCTGCCGACCTTCCAGTCATCAAGTCCAGCATTTCAATTTAATTTTAATTTAATAGATTTATATACCGCCCTATCCAATGGACTCTGGACAGTGTACACCAGTTAAAACCAATATAAAACAATTTTTTTAAAACCCTTAAAAACATAGCAGTGGCTCAAGTCACTAAGACACTGACTGAGAGGCTCAAGGTCAGCAGTTCGATTCCCGAGTACTGCAGGATGGAATGAGCTCCCGTCTCTGTCCCAGCTCCTGCCAACCTAGCAGTTCGAAAGCAAGAAATTGCAAGTAGATGAATAGGGACCACTTCGGTGCGCTCCGGTGTCTAGTCATGCCTGCCACATGACCATGGAAACGTCTGCAGAACCAGACAACGCTGGCTCCTCGGCTTAGAAACAGAGATGAGCACTGACCCCTAGAGTCGGATACGACTGGCTTTCGAGCAAGGGAAACCTTTACCTTTACCTATTATCCCCCTGCTGTGCCATTTACTATCTAAAAACAAATATAAAATCTACAAAACCTTAACATTAGAAAATTAATTACAGGAGGGGGGGGAGCCCCAAAGCTACCACAGTATCAGGAAATAAAAGTGGGGTATTTGTGAATCTCCTCAGAAACTGGCTGTCCATAAGTTCACTGGACATTTTTGTGAACTGATGGCATAAAGGCTTTGAAAAACCAAACCCACCAAAAAAAACCGGCACAATATCTGGAAGGAATGCAAAACCTAAACAGAGGTGCCTCAAAACAGTTTGCATCTCGCCCAAAGAGACAGAGGCCAAGCCCTTGAACCTTAATCTAGGATGACAAAATATGGGCTTGCCTGAAGGCAGATTTTAGAGCTCGGTGTGGGGAAGAATACACAGAAAGAGCCTCCTCTAAAACTGTGGTATTTTTGAACCACAACCGAGCGTACCCTGGTAACGGCAACCTTGTGTTGCTGGCTAATCTTTCTCACACTAGCCCAGGTGAAAGGAACCGCAGAATGAACTCACCCAAAGGTGACTTCATTTCGGCAGTTTCATGTCTAGCCTAGACACAGGAAAAGAACTGGAGAACGCTAAACCACCACACCGCGCTACCTCTCTCTTCCTTATCTGAGAAAAGCACTGCCGGTGTGCAAGTACGGTAAAACCTCGCATAAAGAGTGCCTCACTTAGAGACTAACTCACTTAAAGAGCAGAATTTTCTCTGAACAGTCGCCTCACTTAACTAAAACCAATCAAAAACTCACATAACTAAATCGGGGTTTGCAATCTCCCCCCCCCCCCACTTTGCCAGAAGTCACAATGGGTCACTTACAATGGTATTTCACTTAAAGAGCAAACTCGTTTCAAGAGCAATCCCTTGGAACGCATGATGCTCTTTAAGCGAGGTACCACTGTATTAAAATCTTCCGATCTTACCTAAGCAGCTTGAAACGTCCATCCACAGATCTGAAACCTTGAAACCTGGAGAAATGTCCAGGTCTAAAACACCAGCCCTGGAGGTCCGGCACAAATCTTTCAAGAGGACCAGGCTAAGGTGTGAGAGAGGGGAATCGCAAGAAAAGGACAGAGAGGGAAACCTGGCCTCCTCAGCAAAGAGATGACCAAGAAAACAGCAAGACAGCAATTTGCAGATTCCACCCAGGGCCAATGCCCCTTATCAATGCCCCTTATCTTAGCCCAGCCCCATTCCGAGAATTCATCTCTTGCCTGGCCACTGACCGGCTGATGCCACAGGGCGCTCCCCAAAGGTCGCATGCAGAGGGCAAGGTTATAAATACCAGCAAAATGACTAACGGTGGGGCATGACTGGGCAAGGCAGCCGACTATTTATCCGGCTCCATCTCTCTCTCCCCCCCCCCCATGATATTTCCTGTTGTGTTGGCTATCCCCCCCCCCCGCACTGTCACCTTTAAGGCCATGGGTGTGCCTGTTCCTCGGCTTTATTATTAATTGGGAGGTTTTGTTTATGGCATTTCTGAATTGTCTGCGCTCCCAAAGCAATGCACAACGAAATCAATAAAAAAACATTCTTTAATGCCGATTTTAAACTATTAATAAAAGTCATTTTTAAAGAAAACATTCCTTAAGAACGTAAGAAGGGCAGTAAGAAAAAATAGCTGGGGCCATTCAGAAGATAAGACGCTTTATTGATCAGATGAGGTTGTATGCAAAGGAGACAAGGTTTATTGAGTAAATTTCATATCTCATTTTACTATGATTGTATCATTCTACTTTTAATCTGTTTTTATTATCTCTCTTTTTCTAATCACATTTTATCTAACATGTTTTATCACCTTTTAACCTAATATGAAATCAGAAAAATAGATAAATAAATATGAAATCAGAAAAATAAATAAATATGGTCAGATGACTAATCAATTAATAAAGGATATTGGATACAGTTTCAAACTGGCCAACTTTAAAACTGGTTTTGAAGATCAAAGGCAATATAAAACAATACAATGTTTTAGACTGGGGGTTCCCAAACATTTCAGGTCATGTTCTTTCAGTCAGCTTTGAGGGCTGGGCAGCCATTCTGCCCTGCCTGCAAATGGGGGTGGCCGTTTTGTCCCAACAGCTTCAAAAGCCCTTGGAGGGGTGGGGCCGCCACATAAAATGGATCCAGATCCAGTCCACGGACCTTAAGTTTGGAACCTGTTTTGGACCTTCATCCACACAGATGGGATTTTTTGAGTCTTATTTTATTGCAGAATTCACACAGAACAAAGGATGACAAAACAGGCATTTTAGTAAGCTGGCATTTGAAGAGTTTCAATCATTACCACCACCACCACCACCACCACCACCACCACCATCATTCAGTTTCAGCTCCTTGCTATCCACAATTTTATTCTGCAAGTACTGTATAAGAAGAACTGCTGGAACAAAAGGCATCATACAGTATCAAATCTATTGACTTTATCCACCTTGAGCCAATGTAATGTAAGACTGTCTTCAAAGACAGTCATTGTGCTAAGAAACCAGTTACATATTGTGCTGCCAGTAGCTTGGCTCACTGGAAAGAGAGGTGGGACACTGGAAATCTCGGTGGTTTCAGATAAATACAAGACCTGGGGCAACTTTGGTGGGAAGGTAAACAGCATTCCGTGCCCTCTGGGGTCTAGTCATGCCTGCCACATGACCACAGAAACGTCTGCAGAAGCAGGCAGCGCTGGCTCTTTGGCTTTGAAACAGAGATGAGCACTGAACCCTAGAGTCAGATACGACTGGCTTTTGAGCAAGGGAAACCTTTAACTTTTACTCACCCAACTATCCCAGGAACATTTTGGGTGTTTCAGAGCTGCAGTAAAGAAATAAATTTGGCGTCAGAAATTACTCTGGGTTGAAAGGATTTTTTTTTCTGGAGAAACTCCACTCAGTGGATGCCCAAATGAGGCTCCTTTCATGTCCCCTAGATCTGAAGTGCAGCACTCAGGTATCGAACCCTGACCGTCCAGTCTCCAAGCTCAACATCTTGACCACTAAGCCACTGCAGTGCAAGACAGGAAGGGTGGAAAATACTGACGTCCTTGCCAAGATAAGAGATTACACTGCCCAGAAGGGAGATTGAGGGGTAAAGTAAAATCACACTTTTTGATCAGAGAGCTCACAACTGGGTTTGGGTAACGGCCCACCTCATTTGTTTGTGACTCAGGGCAGGTTTCGCAGCCTTCCTGGTTTTTAGTTTTCACAACAACAGCGGCAAGGAGGGAGGACCAGGATCAAAGTATTTTTCGGGGCCGGTTGTGAAATATGGGTGTTTAAAAGCAAACAAGTCCATAACTGCCAACTCTTCCCCTTATCTGTCTCTCAATGGCCTTCCTTTGCTTTGCAAAAGGAGGCAATCTTGGGGGGGGGGGGAGGGGGGCAAGAAAGATGACCAATTTTTGCCTTCCTTCTCTTCCGCAAGACTCAGCATTTCGGGAGAGCCTTAGGTAACGTTCAGATGAAATAAATTCATTTTTGAAAACTGCTTTGCCATTTGGCTTGAGATATATTCCCTCCCACCCCCCACTGGCACATTTTACAGCCAGTGAAAGAAAGAGAGACGACTTCTCAACCTATGCAAAAATAAAAGAATCACAGAATATTCTTCTGCGTTTCAAACGAGACATCGTTCCCTCTCCATTAAACTAAGCCAAGTTACAAATGGAACCTAGCAATTTGTAAAAGAATATATCTATTAAAATTGTATCCGATTCCGAATATTAGCTGTCAGCCACAAAGACTTTCCTGATGACAATATACTGTATATTCTCGAATATAAGCCTAGTTTTTCATCCCCAAAAATGAGCCCCCAAAAGGCTTATACTCGGGTCAATGACCACAAAGGTCCCAAGACTGCGTCGGATTGAGACGTGCCAACAATTTAATTAGTTTTACCATATTTTCATGTATTTTGATTATTGAAACTCACTAGCAGCAGCTGCATTTCCCATCCTCGGCTTATACTTGGGTCAATCTATTTTCCTGGGGTTTCAGGTCAAAATTAGGTACCTCGACTTATATTCAGCTTATACTTGAGTATATATGGTAATACAAGGGCCTTCTGTTTGCCTTCTGCATCGTAGTGTGACACCCACACTACTGATCCAGTTCTGTGAGTCACTTTCTGGTCCTGAGCCCTTTTGGCATGCAAAGTCCTGCTCAGCCCCAGGCCAGGATGGATGAAGCTGCTGCCCTCCATCAAGATGGATTCAAGTGGGATTTAATCCACTTGGGGACCATCACCCTTCGGCACCAGTGGACTTCGGCACCCATATCATGTGCCATCCAGCTGGTTCTGGTGACCCTAATTTTTTACTTAAGCCAGATGTTAAATCAGTCATTTACCTCTGTGGCCACCATCCTGGTGATCTTACATGACTGAGCGGGGATTTAAACCCCAATGTCCTGAGATATAATCTGACGCTCTATTGACTATACGCCATTGGCTTTCAGTGGCCAAAGCAGCTCATTTTAAAAGGGGATCAGGGAAATTCTTTGGACGAGAACTCTGCTAGTTATGGCAAGTAGAAAGGATGGCTGGATATTACCCTCCAGTGCCAGAACAAGTCCGGTTCTTAATATTGGTTTGCTGAAAACACAAACGGGAAAGTCCAGCTGGACTTGTGTTCCAGGGGCAGCATTGCCAGTGGCATGTTTTTGGTCTCTGTGCAAAACAAACCTTCGGACTTAAAGCTACTAAACTGATCAGAGAACCACCGACAAGCACAGCCATTTAGAGCAGGGGTTTCCAAACTATGGCCCATGGGCCAGACCCAGCCCACGGCACATGTGGCTTGAGTCATCGTCATCACAGCCACCAGAAGCGGACATGTTTTACGCAGGGTTTACAGTGGGGGGGGGGGAACCACCAGTCCAGCCCACTCAGCTGTCTGAGGAGGCGTGGTCCGGCCCATGGTTTTAAAATGTTGAGAACCCCTGATTTAGAGAGTTACAACCATGGGTCCCCATGTCTCTGGCAGTATGGTCTACTCTATTACCATAGCAGGTATTCACCTATTGTCTTATGACTTCAAGACAATGTCTATAACTTTTTCCTGTAACTTTTTAGGGGCTTGCTTGAGAACTAGAACCTTGATCAACTATTAGTCCAAAGATTTGGCCACTGCACATAGACTGTCAGGAAGGCTGTCCTTGTTTCTCTATGCAAACAAACAAAAAGTCATACTTTTAAGTCAGCTTGACGACAATTTCAGGCTCCCTCAGTGGACCAGAAATGCTCGAAGAGGCAAACCTTTCCAGAAAATTATGGGTTAACACAGAATGCCAGGAATGGAGATTAAAACTAGAGGTGCCATGCTAAAAATACACTTGCAACAGCCACAAAGTACAAAGATATAAAGATTCTGTCCACGCAGCAGTTTCCCCTCGTCCCTTGGTCACAGGTATGTCCTGGAAGCAATAGAGTAGAACATTTGAAAAGGTTCTTTGTCAGGCACCAGGCAGATATAACTCAAAAAGCCCAGATCTCCCAAATTTCAGAAAGAAAAGAAGGGCGGGGGAGGCATAAACTGGTTGTTAATGGTTAGATGCTGAGTTAGTATTTCTGCTGGATGTCTCTGCTGTCTCGCCCTTGTTTTTTAATTAATAAGGCTAAGATATATGCTGAAACGCCTCACCAGCTGTTGTTATGGTCCAAAAATGTCAGGATTTTTAAACTTAATTCCACCCAACGAGACGTACAAACGCATTCCTGTCCATCAGCCCTGGGGTGGGGAATATAAAATGGAACAGGCTACCTCTCCTGGGCTTTGCAGATGGCGAACCTTTTAGAGACTCAGTGCCCAAACAGAGGGGCAGGGCGAACTCTGTGCTGGGGGGGAGGGAGGAAGCGCTCCCATTGGGCCTCTGGGCAGAGGGGCAGAACCAACTCTGTGCTGGGGGAGGAAGTGCTTCCATGGGGTTGCTGGGAAGAGGGGCAGGGCAAACTCTGTGCTGGGGTGACAGCGTACATGCCCACAGAGAGGGCCCTGAGTGTCCCCTCTGGCACGCATGCCATAGGTTCGCCACCAGCGCACATGGGCTTGGACCCCATTGAAAAAGGTCAACACCTGGCCAAGACATCATCTCTGCATAAGCAGCTCAATTTCAGTGGACCCAATGCTTGTGGCTGCGCTGAAGATAACAACTACATCAGAAAGTTACCGCTGAAAATGGGGTTAGGGACACAGTGACTTCTGAAACCAGAGGGGAAAAATAAGTAGCTTTCCTTATTTGGATAGTATCTTCATATGAGCAGCTAAGATACAATGAGATTTTCCTACTACGAGTCAGCAAAAACCAGCTAATCCGAGACTGGCTCCATAGGGAAGTAATCAGCAAACTACGGCCCGGTGGCCGGATGCGGCCTCTGACGCCAATCCATCCAGTCCACAAAGCCCTCATTGCTCCTGGAAGTGGAAGTAAAATGCACCCAGATGTGGCATCAGGGGCCGCATACGGCCACCAGGCCATAGTGACCAGCTCCCTGAACCACGTGACTGGCCCGCGCCCTGAAAACTTTGGGTACCCCTGAGCTAAGCAACAGAATATTATTGTCTGAATAATTAGTAACATTTTAAAAGCAAGTCATTATAAACTGCCAGAATTATATAAATTATATCTGTTGGCGTCAGTTGATCAGTGTAAATCTCAGCCACAAATTGTTGGAAGTTAAGAAGTCAGTGTAGGCATTTTCTAGCTCACACAAGTTACATGGCTTAGGCTAAGACAGCAAATGGCAAAACTGACTTTCTTGACTTTCTTAACTTGCAGCAATGCACCGTTGAAATTTAGAATAATGACTTGCACTGGATTAAGTTTCAAACTGGTTTTGTTACTTTGTGACTTCTAAAAATATTTTTAATTCCCCAAAAATAGACAAAACTAGCAACATGTAACTTACTTGTTTCAAAGTAACACGCTAATGCTTATTTGTTACCCTAAAACCCTACTGAACAGACTTCATATTATTTCACAAAAGGATTGCTAATATGTAGCTCCATCCAGTCCTGTTGCTGGAATTCACTGAATTACCTTCAGACTGCTACATTCACTCAACCAGTCTATCTTCCAAGGTTGTTAGAAGGATAAAATGGGGGGAAGATGCAACACTTATGCTAGTTTGAGCTCACCAGTGGAAACAAATGTGACTAAAATACACAGTAAAATACAAAGTCCAAATTAGAACTATTTAATCTTAATTGTATGGAACTTGTAACAGGTTTAGCCAACGGTGCAGCAGAGCCGAGACTCACAGAGTCAAACCCCTATGGTTTTTTGAGCATCAGGAACTATGCTCTCATCTGCCACTCCCTCTCCAACCTTAGCTAAAATCGTCTCTGCAATTGGAAGATGTTTATTTTTCCAGGATCAGTCTACTTTCGAAGGCTATTGTATTTCAGGGCTTGGTCTCCAGTAAGCAACCATTAGCTTTGCAATGTTTCTGCCAACCTAGCAGTTTTGAAAGCAAGAAATTGCAAGTAGATAAATGGGGACCACTTCGGTGGGAAGGTTAACAGCGTTCTGTGCACTCTGGTGTCTAGTCATGCCTGCCACATGACCACGGAAACGTCTGCAGAGGCAGACAGTGCTGTCTCTTCTGCTTTGAAACAGAGATGAGCACTGAACCCTAGAGTTGGATACAACCGGTTTGGAGGGGGGGGACCGAACAAACCACACCTTCCTGCTGACTGACTCACCTAGGGAGATCCATTGGCGTGCTGTTGGCATACTGTCCTGTGATTGGGAGGGGGTAACTATGGGGGACTCTTCCAAGAAGCACCCATGTTTTTAATCTTATCTGTGAGGTCACAAGATCCCAAAAGGAAGGAGCAGATAACACAAAGATAGTGGCAGAAAATAAATCCCTGAGGATGGGTCCCTCTAAGACAGGGGTTCTCAACCTACAGCCCACAGGCCGGACTCGGCCTACAGCACCATTTCATGTGGCCCATGCCACTGGAAGTGGATGCATTTATGACAGCCATGGACGTGTTTATGGCAACGTTTATGGCAGGGCAAACCACCGGTCTGGCCCACTCAGCTGTCTGAGGTGGCATGGTCCGGCCCCCGGCTTTAAAAGGCTGAGAACCCCTACTCTAAGAACAAAACACACGTCCAGCAATCTCGCTGCCTAAACCACCCTTTCAGCTCTTCAACAGACTCCAAACTTGCAGATCTCCTAGTTATAAAGAGGAGCACATAAGTTCCCCCAGGTGCTATCAATATCGCCAAGCCTTAAGTGACAACAGCAAATATTTTATTCCCTCTCTTTCATGTGGCTACGGCGAGTGGGCAGCAATATAAATTTGAACTAATGAACAATAAATAAATAAATGTCCTGAGAATCCCCAGCGGGTCAGATTTTGCACCCCACAGCAGATTTGTCTGCTGGTGCAGAATCATCAAAATACGCCGAGGCACCGTCAGGAAGGCCACACAGAAAGAGTGGCTGTCTCAGCTAGCTAGAAGCTTAGAATGGAAAAGTTACATTTTTTTTAAAATTAAAAAAAATCTTCTGGTACCCTCCAGATGGTCTAGGTCAAGGGCTAGCAAACTTGGCTCTCCAGATGTTCTTGAACTTCAATTCCGTGAAGCCCTGATCAGCAGCAGTGCTGACTTGGGTTTCTGGGAATTGAAGTCCAAGAACATCTGGAGAGCCAAGTTTGCTAACCCCTGATCTAGATTATGGTTGCCCTTGCTCGAAAGCCAGTCGTATCCGACTCTAGGGTTCAGTGCTCATCTCTGTGGATAGCCGAAAAGCCAGTGCTGTCGGCATCTGCAGACGTTTCCATGGACATGTCTAAACACGGGAGTGCATGGAAAGCTGCTTACCTTCTCACTTCTACTAGTCATCTACTTGCAATTCCTTGCTTTCGAACTGCTAGGTTGGCAGGAGCTGGGATAGTAACAGGAGCTCAGTCCGTCTTGCAGTACCCAGGAATCGAACTCTGACCTTCCAGTCAATGAGTTCAGTTTACAACTCCACACACGCCGTAGCTATGCAGAGTGCCAAGCTCAGATTATGCCATCCTATCTGTGCCTATTCCATGAAAAAAGGTAAAGCTAGAACTTGGAGCTAAATCATAACTGAATGGAGCCCAAATGGCCAAATTTGAAGAATAAACAGCAGATTTTTAAAAGCCCAATTTCTAAAACTGCTCATCACAGCAAACTTCCCTCCTTTCTCTCTCTCTAAAATGGTATATTATAGTTAAATCATGAGTGGGCAAGTACATGATTACAAATATTCATTGTATTACTTTTCACTTTCGAAGTACACTGGCCGGAAGCCTGTTTACTTGTGATTGAGGAAATAATACAAATGTTCCACCCCTCTGCGCAGCTTCTTTTCCACAACTGGTTTCAAAATGAGGTGTGCAATCCGTCACATGATGGTCAACTCTCTAGGACAGGGGTTCCCAAAGTGGGGCCCATGCCCCGCAGGGGGACTTTAATTCCCACAAGCCTAGGTCAGTACATTAGCTGATCCGTGCTTTGGGGAATTGACTCAGGCTTCTGGGAATGGAAGTCCAAAAACCAAAGTTTGGGAAACACATTGCCCTGGTCTTTGTGTTCTACTTGCTGGTTTCTCTTAACATTTCTTCCAGAAGTGGCATCAACAGACAATTTAAAAAATAATATGAACTAATATTAACGATGAAGCTAAAGTACTCAGGACATCAAATGAGAAGGGGGGATCCACTTGAGAAAGCCTTGATGCTGGGAAAGGTGGAGGGCAAAAGAAGAAGGGGGCAGCCAAAAATGAGATGGCCCGATGGTATTGTAGACAAAATGGTCACATAGCTGGGTAGGTTGAAGAGGAGGGTGGAGGACGGGGTGCCTGGCAGAAAGTGGTCCATGGGGTTGCAAAGGGTTGGAATTGACTGTGCAATTGAACAAGAAAATTAACTGATTAATACATTACATGAGGAGTTCTCACTGTCTCATTCGGTCTCACATATGCCAGAAAGTTCCCCTGCTTGACTCTTACAGATTCAAGAAAAATGGAACACAAGGTACAAAGAAACCAGAACGAACAAAGAAAGGAAAAAAACAAGGAATTGAACAGCCAGGAAAAAGTGTTTTCCTGCCCAAGAGACATGGGTGGGAACATTATCCATTCAGAGAAAATTCTGCTCTTTAAGAGAGTTAGTCTCTAAGTGAGGTGCTCTTTATGCAAGGTTTTACTGTACTGACTTTTAGGGCTCTGGGAATTTAACTCCCCCTGTGGGGGACGTGTACCACCAGTTGGAAACCACTGGCATAGAAGAAACTCAAGGTATCTAAGTTACAACAGAAAAGTAGCTCAGACGCTATTGTCTAACTTGTAACCTAACACTGTTCCTTGCATTTGACCCAAAACACACCTTCAGTTCCAGACAAAGTTCTGCCAGTTTGCGGATTCCGTTGGAAAAGCCTGCCACTATCTCCTGTCAGATCTTGTGGGTTTTCCCCCTTTTCTCTGAAACAGGATCCCAGATAAAAGTTGACAGGGCACCAGATTTTTTTGTTTGGAAACTCAGCCCTTGTTTATCTCAACTGATAAAGCCCTGTAATCTTGGGTGCTGCTCCTTCAGCAAAATGGCTACACACCCGTCCTTACTGTCTTCCCGAGAATGGCTGGCTTTTACTAGGCATGTTACAAAATGCGCGACAACAACATCTACAGTCCAAAACCAGCTGGGCGAATGGGCTTTGTTGTCCAATACATCTGAAAAATGCCCAGTTGGAGAAGGCTGAAAGCAACCTGGTCTCCATTTTCTCCTCCTAGGAATAGAAGATGAGTCATCGGGAAAAGTGCTGGGGGGAGGGAGGAAGGACTCCCATTGGGCTGTTGGTGAGAGAGACACACAGAGACACACAGAGAGAGAGATGGTGGAAATGATAGATAGATAGATAGATAGATAGATAGATAGATAGATAGATAGATAGATAGATAGATAGATAGATAGATAGATAGATAGATAGATAGATAGATAGATAGATAGATAGATAGACAGATAGATAGATAGACAGACAGACAGACAGACAGACAGACAGACAGACAGTGGAAATGATAAATACATACATACATACATACATACATACATACATACATACATACTCCCGTAGTTTCCAACATTGGGCAATTTGATTTTTAACAGGGGCAATTTGAGAATGAATTATTAACAGTGAATGGCATTTAAACTTCCTCCATGTGGGACTGCGGTGGCTCAAATGGTTAAGACACTGAACTCGATGACTAGAAGGGCAGTCATTTGAGACCCGAGTTCTGCACAATGGAGTGAGCTCCCACCTCTATCCCAGCTCCTGCCAATGTAGCAATCCAAAAGCAATCAATCGCAAGTAGATAAATAGGGACCACTTCGGTGGGAAGGTAAATGGCATTCCGTGCCTGCCACATGTCTATGAAAATGTCTGCAGATGCAGACAGCGCTAGCTCTTTGGCTATAAACAGAGATGAGCACTGAACCCTAGAGTCAGATACGACTGGCTTTCGAATAAGGGCGACCTTTACCTTTTGGATGATAAGAATTATATGTCACAGGGTGGGGAATCAGGGTTTTAGAGATGGCCAAAAAAAGTTTGAGAACCACTGGTCTGCAGTTTCATGAGCTTTGCTGACTTCAGAATGTGGATCGCTATTACTACAGAAAACCTCATGGATCTATCTCCCAAATAACCTCAGAACAGAAAAATTCTATCTTAGCAGTGCCTAAACATTTCATTGTACTTCAAACGTCCAAAACCTTGGAACACATAGGCTGAAATTGCATCTTAAACATCTATTTTTATTAAAGAAGAGGGAGGACGTTGGAAGGTGCGAGAGAAAGGTCTGGAGCCGGCACTCACTTTCAAAGTTGGAGCCTTCTCACGCTAGGCCAGGCGAAAGGAACTACAGAACGAACACAGCAAAAGGTGGATTCATTTTTGGCAGTTTCATGTCTAGTCTAGACATGGAAGAAGCAGTAGTTTGTGGACAGCGTAATTTTCCCCAGGACTCAACATTCCCTCCTATGCAAATCTTACTTTTTGCTTATTTATCTCGAACTCTACAACTCCATCACTGAAGATTTACAAAAGTCTAGCAAAAAAAAAAAAGCCTTCTGCAGATCTCTGTATTTATGCTGATTTATCTAGTAGGCCTCCGCAGGAAAAAAGAAAGGGTAAAAGAAGTGAAGAATGACTTAGGAACACAGACCGTCCTTAGAGCAAGTCAAACCATCAGTCCATCTAATCCAGTATTGTTCACAATCTCTGGCAATAGCTCCCCAGGGTTTCGAGTGGAGGGTCTTTCCTACTTGAGGATGAACTGGAGAGAACCTCTCTCTGTAAAGCACGTGTTTCAGTAGTAGCTACAGACCTACCACTGGAGAATGAAAATAAAACTCCCGTCAAAGAGTAGATGAAAAATGTCCAAGAATTCAAGTCTCACATCTCCAGTTCAAAGTATTAGACCAGGAGTTCTCAACCCTTTAAAGCTGGGGGCTGAGTCACACTCCTTCAGATAGCTTTGGGGGCCAGATGGCCATTTTCCCCTTCCTTCACCACATGGCACTTCCTGGTGTGGTGGAGATGGTGGGGCCCCCATATGAAATGGTGCCGTTGGCTGCATCCAGTCCACAGGCTGAGAATCCCTGTGTTAGACAAAATGACTGATAGGACACCTGCTTAACACATTTATTTATTTACTGTGATTTGTAGGCAACCAATTAACAATGCCCTATACTAGTGATGGCAAACCTTTTAGAGACTGAGTGCCCAAACAGAGGAGCGGAGTGAACTCTGTGCTGGGGGGAGGGAGGAAGAGCTCCCATTGGGCTGCTGGGCAGAGGGGTGGAGCAAACTCTGTGCTGGAAAGGAAGTGCTCCCATTGGAGTGCTAGGCAGAGGGGTGGAGCAAACTCTGTGCTGGGGGAGGGAGGAAGCACTCCCATTGGGCTGCTAGGCAAAGGGGGGCAAACTCTGTGCTGGGGTGATGGTGTGCATGTCAACAGAGAGGGCTTTGAGTGCCCCCTCTGGCACACATGCCACAGGTTCGCCACTGCTGTATACATAGTTAAGAACATAATATTGAAAACCATGAGTATTCCCATTGTTGAGGGGGAGAGGAAAATAAAACAGGGGGAAACTACAATAAAATGAAAACCAAATAAATAAAATTAATAAGTACCACTGTGTAACAACAAAATAAGTAAACACGAGAAAAGCACAGAGAAAACTCCAGCACAAAATAAAAATCAAATAAATGAAAATCATTATTTTTGTTGGTTTCTTGCAAGAAGGGCAACTTTGTTCGCAGCAGTGGAATTTGTCTTCTTGGCTTCTGCAGCATCATCCCATTTCATACATGCACAGCACCCTGACATAAAGGTTTGTCCTCTCACTGAGCTAAACCCACCCCAAACAGACACACCGATTTACCAACCAGGGTAACACCTGCAGATAAATCCCACTGGAAACTGGATTTAACCTTTCATCTTTCTGTTTGTTTGCTTTCCTTTTGTCTCAAAAACCAACAAAAATGGGCTGACTGAAAAGAAAAGGTACTGCAGAATGTGAACAGCAGTCAAAAACACACACGGGAGCTATTCGGTTACAAGGTAAAATTCACCAAAGGGTTTCCAATGGGTGCAGAGAAGACTGTGTGAATGCCAGCCAAGATTTTTGAGCAAGTGCATTTTCCCTCCCAAAGCAGAAGCAGACAACTTTCCTGTGTACCTCCAAAGGTCTACTGCAGTGATGGCAAACCTTTTAGAGACCGAGTGCCCAAACTGCAGCACAAAACCCACTTATTTATCACAAAGTGCCAACACAGAAGCAGGGGAGGAAGGAAATGCTCCCATTGGGCTGCTGGGTAGAGGTGAACTCTGTGCTGGGGGAGGGAGGAAGTGCTCCCATTGGGCTGCTGGGCAGAGGGGTGGGGTGAACTGTGTGCTGGGGGAGGGAGGAAGCACTCTCATTGGGCTGCTGGGCAGAGGGGTGGGGTGAACTCCGTGCTCGGGGAGGGAGGGCTCCCATTGGGCTGCTGGGCAGAAGGGTGGGGTGAACTCTGTGCTGGGGCGACTGCATGGTTGCCCACAGAGAGGGCTCCGAGTGCCACCTCTGGCACACGTGCCATAGGTTCGCCATCACTACAGGATCAAAGCACTACATGATCCTGTATCCTTTTCTTAAGAACAGCCCAGCTTTACAGGATCAAAAGCCCGTTTGGATTTTGGATCAAAAAAAGCCCATCCCAATAGCAAAACCTCTACTCATTCTTGTTCCTCTGCCTAAGCTTGGATTTTGCATTTAATCATCATAACTAAAGATCTTTGTCCAAAACACCACCATAAACCCACTTAGCCCTCTTCTGAAAGCCAGTGGCTGGACAACTCCTACTTTGTACCTCCCAGATGGTCACACTAGCGAGGACGGAGCTGAGATTTAGTTCAAGTCACCTGGATGACATCAGGCTGAGGAAGAGTTCAAGTCACAGAAAGCCATGGTTTACATTAAACAAGGTTTGCTGTTTGAGCCACAAACTGCATGACAGCTAGTCACATTAGTCCTGGTTTAGATATCCACTTCTCGTTTGTTTCTACTGCCACCTCCTGCTGCAGGATATGCAACTAGGGAAAGACACCGAGAACAAGCCATGATTGCATTTTCAAACATCACAACAGGTCATGGTTTGAACAAACTAGAGTTTGGAAGCCATCAGTAAACCATAAAATCAAATTATCCAGGCAAGCTGGTGAACCAGCCGTGGCTTGTTAGAACAGATGGAACTAATAGCACTATAAACTAGTTTTGATCAAACAACACATTGCTTGCTACAGAGCCTAGAAAATTTAAATTTTGTTAAAATCATAGCTCCAACTACAACAAGGACCAACTTTATAATTAAACAAATGGAGATAACTTATTCCTGGTTACTTTGCAATCACAATGTAACTTGGTTATGCATTAATAATTGTGAAAGTGAATTACAAGCAACTCATTCTTGATCATTGGCTATTTCCAATCTCTTGTGACCTGCAAACACAATCATTATTTACACACAGGAAATAAGACAAATTATTTTCAGTTCCAGGGCATGAGGAAGCCATACCAAAAGGTCTCATAATCTTTCCATCCTCATACAAAAAAAATCATGTTTAAAAGATCTCATGACCATCCTCTTCCTTATACTGTATATTCTTGAGTATAAGCCGAGGTGCTTAATTTTGACCTGAAAACCCAGGAAAACAGATTGACCCGAGTATAAGCCGAGGGTGGGAAATGCAGCAAATGCTAGTGTGTTTCAATAATCAAAATACATGAAAATATGGTAAAATTAATTAAATTGGTAGCATGTATCAATCCAAGGCGCTCTTCAGATCCTCATGGTCACTGACCAGAGTATAAGCCATTTCCCCTTTTGGGGGCTCATTTTTGGGACTAAAAAACTAGGCTTATACTCGAGTATATAATTATTCTGTAACCATTCTACAACCTGACATCTTACATGAAACTCTTGTCTTCAGGTCAAATAGTGACGTTCACGTTTCAACTCAAACCAGGCAAGAAGTTCGTATCACAGAACTGGAATGGGCGAATGAATCTTATTTCTAGACTGCATAACAGTAACCAAACAGGGATACAGCCCACTAAAAAATAATTCTACACCCACATTAAAGTGCAAGCCCAAATACTTTTCTCTCTCCCTCAACTAGAAGTGCTACAGCTCTCCAGCTGTTACTGGACTCCACTCCATTTCAGTCTTCAGTCTAATCAAGGGTTCTTCTTCTTTCATGTCCCAATCAAACCCTGGACTGCCAAAATGAAGCCACTTTCTTGGCTTTGTTGTTGGTCAAAATTAAGTCCTTAGCTCTGTAAGACTGGAGATTCCCCCACAACGCTGTATTTTCATAGAATCGTAGAATAACTTGAGTGTAAAGGGGTCTTTTAGGACCCTCGAATCCAACCCCCTCCACAATGCAGGACTCCAAATCAAAGCAGATATGACAGAAGGTGCCAATCTGATCATTTCTTATCAGCATTTGCAAAATAACCCCACCCTTCTTACTTGCCCAATAGATTCCTAGGTAAAAGTCAGCCATGCTTGAAAGCCAGTCGTAACCAACTCTAGGGTTCAGTGCTCATCTCTGTTTACAGCTAAAGAGCCAGTGCTGTCTGTGTCTGCAGATGTTTCTGTGGACATGTGGCAGGCATGCCTCAACACTGGAGTGCACGGAACCAGTGGTGGGCATCAGCCGGTTTGCACTAGTTCGCCGGAACTGGTAGCAGGAATTCTGGCTGGCCTTGGTCATCCAAGTTTTGAAATAAAGTACTGTAGTCCTAATTTGGGTGCAATGCAGGGTGTCCCCCTGGCTACGGCCACCATACCACGCCCACAATGTGGTAGTAATATTTTTTTTGAGACCACCACTGCACGGAATGCTGCTTACCTTCCCACCAAAGTGGTCCCTATTTATCTACTTGCAATTTATTGCTTTCAAAATGCAAGATTGGCAGGAGCTGGGACAGAAACAGGAGCTCACTCTGTCATGCAGTATTTGAGTATCCAACTCCGACCTTCCAGTCTTCAAGTTCAGA
This sequence comes from Furcifer pardalis, assembly GCA_030440675.1. Lineage (NCBI taxonomy): Eukaryota > Metazoa > Chordata > Lepidosauria > Squamata > Chamaeleonidae > Furcifer > Furcifer pardalis. The sequence continues at coordinate 8,443,760 of CP126898.1, forward strand.
GCCTTAAACCATTTGAGCCACCGCAGTCCTCGATAGATTCCTACCAATGTACAAAAGCCCGATGCAAAGTAGCAACTTTAAAGCATTCTTGCTGAACTTTATTTAACAGTTTGTGGGAAATGAGACAACTGAAAATTATACTGAAAAATCAATGTGAGATGTAGATGTTTGAATCAGTCACTCTGCTTGCGGGAGAGACAGGGGCAAGAACAGAGTTGAACTGTCCCTTATCACATGCCCTTTCTCCATCTGTTCAAGCAACCAAGCCAAGTAGCTCTTGATTCTCTATTAAACCAAGTTTTCAAATGCATGTGACCCAGTGTCACGCTTCCAGGATGAGGGTGGGGTAGTGACGGTCAAAGCAAGAGGGGGAAATAAAATATACAAAGAAGTGTCTATCTCAGGCCAAGTCATGACCATGCTATTGATCAAAACAATTTGGGGAAAGGGGGGGGGGATTCTGCAGGGCGACTCTTAGAGAAGCGATGGTTGGTTGGTTTTAAAACAATAATACCCTCCCCTTCAGCAAAAAAGAAAAAGCATTTTGATAGCGAAAAGTATACTTCCTCACCAAGATACAATCAGTGTAAATTGTGTGTATGTGTGTGTGCGTGAGTAGGAGATATCACACTTCTGCTGACCACAGAATTTGAACCTCTGGTCTAACCTACTTACTAAGGATGTTAAAAGCTGCAAGCTATCGGTTTCCACAGAAGTGAGAAAAATTCTAAGCCAAACTTTGCAGTTACTCAATCAGGTTTACAGCCTGTTTTTCAGGATTAATTTAATTTAATTAATAGATTTATATACTGTCCTATCAAAGGACTCTGGGCGATGTACACAAGTTAAAACCAATATAAAACAATTTAAAAACCCCTTAAAAACTTAGCAATATCCCCCCCCCCCCGGCTGTGCCATTTAACAGGAAGAATACAGATTAGTTAAAACACATATCCAAATCTAAAGAATTGGGAAAATAATGCAAACAAGAAAACTTGGTAAAATTCCTCCAGGATTATGATCTACTGTGGAGTCACATGGAGAGCTAAAAATCACAGCAGAAGCATCAGCTCTAGTTTGACTGGATTTTCTTCTATTCTTGGCTTAAACATTATTGAAGGTAGTTAAGGCAAAGGCCACCCTTGCTCAAAAGCCAGTCGCATCCAACTCTACGGTTCAGTGCTCATTTCTGTTTCATGGCAGGCTTGACTAGACACCTTGGTCCAAATTCCCATACAGCTGTAAAAATCTCACTCCCGACCCTAGACTTTTATCATTCAATCTACACTATCTTATACAGTTTTAGTGAGGATGAAACAAGAGAAGGCAGCCCTAGAACAGTGATGGCAAACCTTGGCACTCCAGCTGTTCTTGAACTTCAATTCCCAGAAGCTCTGATCAGCAGGACTTCAAACTTGGGCTTCTGGGAATTGAAGTCCAAGAACACCAGGAGTGCCAAGGTTGGCCATCATGGCCCTAGAACCATGATGGTGAACCTTGGCACTCCAGGTGTTCTTGGACTTCAATTCCCAGAAGCCCAAGTCTCTGTGAATTCACATGAATGGGTTTACAGGGCAAATAATGTTGGAAAGGATCCTTGTTCTTACTCAGCGTTCATACTGTGCTGGAAAAATGAAAAACACTGCTCTGTGTCAAACTAATGGCAAGGAAATCCCAAAATATTTGTTACAGCCTATCTAAAGATCATGACGACACAGGATGCCTGGAGCTGGGGCTCAGCAGAGCATATTTTCCAAGGTCTCCTTTCTTCCTCACCATAGAAGAACTTCAGCTTTTCCTCAAGTTCAGCATCTTAAACCACTAAGCCACTGCATACTGTAATAATAATTCCATGTCAGAAATTATTGTGGTTCGAAAGGATTTATGCTGGAGAAACTCCACTCGAGGGGTGCCAGAGTGAGGCTCCTTCAATGTCCCCAAGATCATTTCCTACCTAAGTGGTCCCTATTTATCTACTGGCAATTTCTTGCTTCCAAACTGCTAGGTTGGCAGGAACTGGGACAGAGATGGAAGCTCACTCTGTCATGCAGTACCCAGGTCTTGAACTGCTGATTTGCCAGCCTTCCAGATAACAAGGCAAGCTTCTTAACCACTGAGCCACCGTCGCCCTGCCATCGCCCTGCATAATGCATATTATACTGTTACTAGTAAAATAATATAAGACAACCAAATATTTTAAAAGTCATTCTGTTATTACTCTTTCCAGTCAATTTGATTTATGTTTATTCTTCCAGAAGAACGGCATATCCATTTTTTTTAATTATGCAAAGATTATTTATCATCATCATCCATTCAGCTACTACGAGCCTGTATTCTGGTCGCAGTATACCGAATAATCCAACACTACAGCCATTCAGAACAATCCATGTTCAAATCGGCATACAATGTATGTTGTTTACTACCCCCTATGTACACAATTTTTCAAGGCCATTAAGCCTGAAGAGAGAAAAAATTGATTCCCCCTCCAGTGCATCTTAATTTCTCACTTAGCTTTAAGATGACCTGTAAGGTTTTAAGAGAAAGAGGCTAAATGAGATATAAGGTTACTGGGAGTTTATTGTAAAACAGTGTGTTCATCTTTAAATGAAATCAGATCAGCGTATAACAAGCTGAAATCAAATAGTAAAGCAAAGGTCACTCAAAAGCCAGTCGTATCCAACTCTAGGGTTCAGTGCTCATCTCTGTTTATAGCCAAAGACCCAGTGCTGTCTGTGTCTGCAGACGTTTCCATGGATATGTGGCAGGCATGACTAGATATGGAACGCTGTTGACTTTCACACTGAAGTGGTACCTATTTATCGGCTTGCAATTTCTCGCTTTCAAAGTGCTAGGAAGGCAGGAGCTGGGACAGAGGCAGGCACTCACTCCTTCGAGATTCCAGTCGTCAAGGTCAGTGTCTTAACCACTAAGTCAATGCAGTCTTAAAATCAAGTAGCAATCACCAAATATAAGGCAAAAAAAAAAAGTGATGAGTAATTTTAGGATGGGAAAATCAGTGGGTTTTTCGCAATGTGGTTGAATTTCAGCAACTAAAGTCCCAGCTAGCATAGCTTAATAGTATGGCAATCCTGGGATCTAGAGTCCCACCAATGTATAGAAGAAATAATTCCAAGCTCAATGGTAACAAGAAACAGACATGACTCTGGAACAGGAGTTATCAATCTTTTAAAGCCGGGGTCCGGGTCACGCTCCCTCAGACAGCTTCAGGGGCCGGACGGCCATTTTGCCCTTCTTCCACCACATGGCACTTCCAGGTGTGGTGGAGGTGGTCGGGGGCCACATGAAATGGTGCCATGGGCCGTATCTGGCGCACGGGCGGCAGGTTGAGGATTTATTTATTTATTTATCATTTTTCTATTAGTTCAAATTTATATTGTGGCCCACTCGCTGTGGCGACTCAGGGCGGCTGACAAACAATACATTACATTACAATATGTATCTCTGGAGGGATTCAGTGGTAAAACACAACGACTCCCTCAAGGCAAAACCAACAGAAGAAAACAAACAACTTCCTTCACCAGACAGAGACACATCTTTTAACTCAGCGTGTGAAAATGCCCAGTATTGCTGCCCTAAAGGAAGTACCCCAAAAGCATCACGTCTACACTATGTGTCTGATACTTTTTGGTATAGAGCTCAAAAGGATGCTAGAAAGACACACAAGCTTCCCCTAGGCCAGGAATTCTCAACTATTTCACGCCACGGGCCGGACAACTCACCCTCAGACAGCTGGGTGGGCCGGACACATGCCATAAACCACGGCAGGCAGATTTGCACATGCACTGGCATGTTTACTGTTGTTGTAAACGTGTCCACATTCACTTCCAAGGTCATCACCGCGGGCCAGTTGTTGAGAAATTCTAAATTCTAATGTCAATCACAGAAATTTGTTTAAGCCAATTTTTTAAAAAAATCCCTTCATGAAAATTTCAGCCTTATTTTCTTCCTCCTTCCTAGGAGGCACAAGACCCAATTTGGCAATGTAAAGGTCACCTTGGCTCAAAAGCCAGTCGTATCTGACTCTAGGGTTCGGTGCTCATCTCCGCTTACACCCAAAGAGCCAACTCTGTCTGCATTTGTAGACATTTCCGTGGACATGTGGCATGCATGACTAGACACCGGAGTGCATGGAATGTTGTTTACCTCCGCAATAAAGTGGTACCTATTTATCTACTTGCAATTTCTTGCTTTTGAACTGCTAGGTTGGCAGGAGGTGGGACAGAGATGGGAGCTCTGGGCCGTAACAGTTATGTAGTACTCGGGTCTCAAACTCCTGACCTGCCTACCTTCCACTTGTCACATTCAGTGTCTTAACCACTAAGCCACTGCAGTCCTTTCAAGTTTGGTAAACAATGTCCCAAAAGAACAATATTGAGTCGTTCTCATTAGAGACTTACTGAAAGGCAACCTGTGTATGATCAGCTCTCTTTCTTCTTTCACTCAAAGAGGTCCCAACCCCAACAATAATTTTATTATCAATTATTTTTTAACCATGACCAGCTTTCCCAATCAATCTATATTAGTCTGATTCATTTACTCATATTCCTTAATGCATAATTCACACGCATGCTTTTAGTGAAATTAAAATATTATTCATAATTTATAATTTGCTATTACTGATATTTCTGTCCTGAACTTCAGCCAAATTCCAGGTTTAAAATATAGAGTTCAATAAAAATTAGCAATCGCAAGAAACCTGGAAAGAGACTGTTTTCAAAAAAAAAGTTGCTAATACTGTACAGTAATTTTAAAAATTAAAAGGAAAGAATTGATGACATAAAAAAATAAAAATTAAGCTCTAACGTAGACAGATACCAGGCAAATGTCTATGGGCAGAACATTCTGTAAATCAGGAATGCAAAGTTCTGCCCTCTAAATTCTGTTGGACTACGATTCAAACTTACTTCGCCACTGACAACGTTGCCTAAGACTGATGGAAACTGTAGTCCAACATCTGGAGAGGTGCACTGGGCCCGGCCTTGATAGATTAGCTAGATTGGTTAAGACCGATGAGAAATGCAGTTTTAAGGCTTCCCAGCTCTTCAAAATATACCAACCAGATTCTTCTTCTTTCATGTCCCGATCAAACCCTGAGCTGCCAAAATGAAGCTTTCTTGGCTTTGTTGTTAGCTAAACTTAAGTCCTCATTGGTGTATGTTTCTGGCAGTAATTGGCAGGCCAGTAGACGAGCCAGATTCTGTATCTCTCCACATTCACACATCGTGTTGTCCACCACCACTTAAGCATGTTGGTCTTACATCCCATTTTGTCTAGGTTGAAGAATCACTTTGGAAAGACGTTCAACACACCAACTGTATCCACGATGAAGCAAGCTGTAAATTTTTCCTATACGTCACAGAAAACTCAACAAGACAGTTGTGAAATATTCTCCTTCCATTCCTTTCCCCTTTTCCTGCCATCCTTTCTTGTCAACTGTGTCAAATTTTCACATTAAACTTTGACAAAGATGCCGTCCTATCTTCTTATACTAAACAGAACCACTAATAGACTAACATTCAGAAATCTGGGCATAAAACCTTATATCCACACATTTTAACTTGAATTTGTTGGGTCCAGTAAGCATTCAGAAATCTGCATTTCTCCACTCTCCACCCAACATCAAATAAACGTTCGCTACAAGACCATCTTTACATCTGGGCCCTTTAAGGCTCTTCACCTTGAATTGGAAGGGAAGACTGGAAAACAGCTACACCAACTTTTCGTTCTCCAAAACATAAACACATCTTGAAGAATTTTAAATATACTCTCAGTCTGTGAAACAAACAACTCTAAGGAATCCAGTTGACCATTAAATCCTACCCCCTTGTCCTGGGGCAAGTTTGCCCACTTCTCAAAGGCAACCCAGACAAACACATGTCTAACCTTGTCTTACAAGCATCCAAAGAATGAGATTCCATACAAGGCAAAACAACCTATCCTTTTACCGTACTGATTTGAGACTTAGGGAACTTTAGTTTCTATTTTATCTGCTAAATTCCAATATGGAGAGTCTTCTTGCTACTTTTACTGTCCTCAAAAGAGAAGGGGAATTTTACATAACTGCGTGTATGTAACATAACTGTATGATGGTGAACCTTGGCACTCGAGATGTTCTTGGACTACAATTCAAAGAAGCCCAAGTCCCTGTGAATCCATGTGCAGTAAACCCATTCATGTGGATTCATAGCTTAGTGTTTATGATGCTGAACTGGATGACTGGAAGTTTGGCAGGCAGTTCGAGACTCAAGTGCTCTCCCAGCTCATGCCAACCAACAGATCAAATGCAAGAAATTGCAAGTAGATAAAGAGGTACCACTTGGTTGGGAAGGTAAACAGCGTTCCGTGCACTCCAGTGTCTAGTCATACCTGCCACATGTCCACGGAAACATCTGCAGACACAGATGGCACTGGTCCTTTGTCTGCAAAATGGACGCGACTAGCTTTCGAGCAAGAGCAAACTATATTTGGGTAGGGTTGGTGGCAGTTTCAAGTCAAAACGTCCAGAAGGCCAATCTTCAATCGACATAAACTATGCACACATAATTTAGAAAAAACCACAATACTCAGGGTGAATGGAGCTTTGGGGAGTGGTGTATAAATTATATATGGCATTGTATCATTTCAAGAACAGCTCATAGTAGGGTTCATCAAAATTCATACCATACAAAAAACACAATTTTGCGATGCCTTTTATTTGGCATAAATTCCCATGCACTCCAACCTACACCCATCAGAAGCAAACTGGCTTAGCCAAAGATAATGGGACCGCGGTTCACCAAATAATACCTGGTAGTCTGTGTAAAGCAGGGGTGCCCAAACTACGGCCCATGGGCCGGATCCAGCCCCCAATGCCAATTCATCCGGTCTGTGCTGCCCTCGTCACTCCTGGAAGTAAAATGCATTTTGCTTCCGCTTCTGGGAGTGACAAGGGCGACACGGGGTGGATGGATTGGCATCGGGGGGGGGGGGGGGAGCAGCGGCGGATCTGGCCCATAGGCCGTAGTTTGGGCACCCCTGGTGTAGAGAATCCACAAAACTCTCTGAGAAGAGCGAAACCTACTGCTGTTCTCAACTGGGTCAGTGAGCTTCCCAGAATCCTTGGAGGCGGCATAAGACAACATGGAAGAACACATGCCTACTGTCAAGATGCTATCTTGGTAAGTGGCTTCACCATCTGCAATTTGCCTTCAAAGCAGGACTGGAAGGCCTGTTCAAACAATGAGTGACCCTACCATGGTTTTACCTGGCTTGGATAACAGCAACAATAAGTGATGGCTATCATCAGTCAGGAAGTGAGGGAGGGAACCATTAAGCCAGAGGGGAAAGCCCAGAAGCTAAACCATAGGAGGAGAAGGAGGCCATAGGTGTGCCACATCTCCTGCTTCCTACCAGTAATTACAGGGTTGATTTCTTCAGACTTTCCTGAATTATAATATGGGCTCAGCCAGCAATGCTTGCAGAGTCACACATCTAAAAGCACCACTCTTAAAAACGGATGAATATATTAGTGCCAAACCTATCCCTCTTCTGTCATGTACCCTAGCTATATTATTTTACGGCATTTATCACACTATAGGTCCAATTTAACACATGGCGGCAAGCATAATGGCTCTTGTCTGCTTAGGATTTCCTGATCAAACTACCACAGTTTCTCTCAAAACCACACTACAGGGACGTGAATTAAGTTATGAAAATGATGCCACATTTATGGGCAGAAAGAAGCAGAAAGACTGGAAAGACGGGTTCGATTCCTGAGAGCTGCATGATGGGGGACATGAAATGAGACTCCACCCATGACGTAGGCTCCACCCACAGTGTGGTAGCAAAAATGTTTGCTGCCCACCACTGGATACATCACAAAAAGTTATGACTCAATGGAAAAGTTGTGAATGCTGGGAGAAGCAGAAAAAGAGGAAGACTAAATATGAGAAGGCTTGACTCAATAAAGGATACCACGGCCTTCCGTTCTAAAGAAATGAGCAAGGCTGTTAACGATACAACCCTTTGGAGATCATTAATAATGCTGTCATACCCTGGAAATAGCTTAATAGCACAACAACAATTTGGTTTATATTAAACAACACTTTTAAATGTCCCAACAGCTCACAGGAATTTGAGCTGAAATCACTAACAGTCACCCTTAAGTGTCAGATTAGATCAACCCTAAAACTAGAACCAGAGAGTTAGTCTTTAAAGTGCTACAGTGTTTGTTTATTTTATTTTTTGTTTTCTGATATGTGTAAAATTGGCAATTCACTCTTTTAATTTTACATTCTCCACAGCAATCTTTACTGCCTCCTGAATATAAAACTCACTAGAATCTCAACCGAAGAAATAATGTAGAATTTATAATGATCAGAGACTCACAGGTTACAAAAAAAAATCACTTGCAGGCAAAATTAAGCGAGGCACAACTTTGGGACTGTTAGTTTTTAAATTGCAGTTTCAATTCTGTTTTGAATTGACCTGCACAAAATGAATGTGCTAAATTTCTCCAGGTTTGGATTAATAGTTTAAGCAAACAAACGAGTTTATTTACAGTACTTGACCAGAAACAAAACACATCTCAATATACAAATACACAAGTTGGCTACTAAAAGTTCCAAGCCATATGGTTCAATAGTATTTAAAATTTATAATAAACAAGTAAAAATTCATTACAGCTGGTGATTAATCCCATCTTCACCGGGATTAATTCACTCTAATATTCTGCATTTTGGTTGCCCTCCATAGGAATAACCGGTCTATTTTTCAGTTTCTCTTTTTTTAAAAATGAAACCCATATAGGTTCTCACATATCCTTCCTAAAACCTCTATAATATTAATCTCAAAAAAGCTAGAGAAGAAAGAATCTGGATTCTAATTTAAGTCTTTCCTAAGAATATAATAATGGCTTTTACAGATCATTTTAAAAGTGCCCACTCTAACCTAATGGACTGTTCTGCATTCATTCACTGTTGCCAATAAATTTTGATGAGACAATTGTTTTCTTAGAAATGGAAACGAAGATTTAAAAATACGGAAGGGAAACACGCCCTTCTAAAAAGCCACTTTTTAAAAACAGACAGTTACGTCAATTAAATCAAAAGTTTTAAATGTGTCTGCCTATAAAACGTTAACCACATCAAAGGCTACAAATCTTTGCACACTTATATTGGAATTAAGTCTCTCTGACTTCACCAAGACTTATATTTTAAAAGTTGCTGGATTATTGTAGTGAACTACATTTGATGCTTGTACAGAAGCTTCATTTGGTATATAAACTGTCTCTACTTGCTACCGGCCAGGTTTATGGCTTTGAGGTTAGTAAAGACAATCTAGAAAGCCGAGTATATCCTGTGATAGCTCAGTGGTTAAGAAGCTTGCCTTGTTAGCTGGAAGGCCGGCAAGTCAGCAGTTCAAGACCCAGGCACTGCGTGACAGTTTGAGCACCCGTCTCTGTCCCAGCTCCTGGCAACCTAGCCGTTCAAAAGCAAGAAATTGCAAGTAGATAAATAGGGACCACTTGAGTGGGGAAAGATCTTGGGGGGACACAAAAGGAGCCTCATTCGGGCGTCCCCTGAGCAGAGTTTCTCCAGCAGAAATCCTTTCAACCCAGAATAATTTCTGCATGCACCATACAACGAAAAAGATCTTATAACTAAGTGCCTTGTGGAACCAATTATTTTCGTTATACGAGGTTCTACTGTACCTTTTTCTAAAAAATTTAAACGTCTAGTTTTTAATGTTAAGTTTTTAAGCTTCTTTTAAAACTTTTAATTTTTGAACTGGTTTTAAATTGTTGTCGATATGCTGACGTGTTGTGAATCCCCCTGGGTCCCTTCGGGGAGGAGGGCGATAAACAAATTTAAATAAATAAATAAATAAATTCAATTCCCATGTAAGTTTATCATTTAAAGCTATTTCCCACATCTCTTTATACCATTCTTACATTTCTAGCTTGGAGTTATTTTTTTTCCAATTTCTTGCAATATTCTGTCTTGCTGTTGTCAAAAAGATGGATAAAAATAATCTTTCATATTTGTATCTATATTTGTTTCTTCAAAGTCTGTTAACAAGGCAGACTTGTTTTTGGACTTCGATTCCCAGGAGCCCAAGTCCCTGTGAATCCACACAAATGGGTTTACTGTGCATATGTGCAGTAAACTCATTTGTGTGGATTCACAGAGTCTTGGGCTTTTGGGAACTGAAGTCCAAGGACAGTGTACATGCACAGAAAACCCATTGGTGTGGATTCACAGAGACTTAGGCTTCTGGGAATTGAAGTCCAAGAACAGCTGGAATGCCAAGGTTCACCATCACTTAATTCTATCCCATATACCTGGATTTCACAGCCACAAGCTAGACATGCAATTTCAAACTACAAAAAACAATCATAAGTCCATAAGCAACATCTACATGCAAAACTATAGTACTTCAAAGGGAAGACATGACAATATCCAACACACAAGCACCACTAGAACTAGATAAAATTCTAATTCGGTGTTTTCCAAACTTTGGTTTTTGGACTTCAATTCCCAGAAGCCTAAGTCTATTCCCCAAAACACTGATCGGCCAATGTACTGACTTAAGCTTATGGGAAATAAACTCCCCCTGTGGGGCTTGGGCCCCACAATGGGAACCACTGGTCTAACTGGAAGTAAGATTCTCCACACACAAACAAAACCCCACTAGAAAGCTAGAATTCCTGCAGTGGGTTTGCCTAAACACTTTTTACAACCCATGTAAGCAATTCATAGAGAAGACTGATATTTTAAAATATTAGATAATTACACAGGAGGTTGAAAGGCCAATCGCTAATTCATTAGTAACCACATATATGAAATGGAGAAGGCAGTTTTTACTCAGCCGTGAATTTTAGTTGGTGGCTTAGACAAGAAATGATATGCCTAGATGAGATCCAGTGATGTGTTAAACAAATGTATTAATATAAGCTAACCGTATAGAAAAATCATCTGATAGAAATCTGTAATGAGAAGTAAGGTAAAGACACAGGGTCTCTAACCATGCTGAATACCCATTACATCCTAAGAAACGAAAATATGATTTAAAAAGTAAACAAAGATTTTCCAGAAAAGAAAGAGACTCAAAATGATGTGCCAGAATTCAGCAGATTAAAGTTTCAACTCAATGGCAAACCCCGAACAAGTCTTTCCTGGACCTTTCTCTTTCAGAAATATATGATTATTATTTTCTTAGAAGAGGGGTACAGTACTTGAAATTACAGTTTGCCCTGCTGCTCTGCCCAGCAGCCCAATGGGAGCGCTTCCTCCCTTCCCCCAGCACAGAGTTCACCCCGCCCCTCTGCCCAGCAGCCCAACTGAAGCATTTATTTCCTCCCCTCTTGCTGTGTTGGCACTTTGCGATAAGTAAGTGGGCTTTGGGTTGCAGTTTGGGCACTCGGTCTCTGAAAGGTTCGCCATCACTGCCATAGGTAAAGGTAACGGTCTCCCTTGCTTGAAAGCCAGTCGTATCCGACTCTAAGACTCAGTGCTCATCTACAGCCAAAGAGCCAGCTCTGTCTGTGTCTGCAGATGTTTCTGTGGTCATGTGGCAGGCACGGAACGCTGTTTACCTTCCCACCGAAGTGGTCCCTATTTATCTACTTGCAATTTCTTGCTTTCGAACTGCTAGGCTGGCAGGAGCCAGGACAGAGACGGGAGCTCACTCCGTCATGCAGGACTCAGGTCTTGAACCGCTGACCCGCCACTTGGCAAAGTTCAGCGTCTTAGCCGCTAAGCCACCGCAGTCTGTAACATGTCTTTTAAAATCTCGGTACACGCTGCCAGAAGCAGACTGGCAAAGCTGGCAGAGCCCATTTCGCTGCCAATGCAGTGTTTTGACCTAGAGCAAAACGGAAGTTGGTTTCTGAAATGCGTTGAGTCACCATGAGAGCAGGAGCCAAACCACATAACCCCAGGGGGGAACTGATGACATACAATCGTACACAAAGGTTCAGAAAGGGAGAGAAATGCCCCTAGGGGGTGTGGGCAATATTTCCAGGAAAGGGGGAAGGAGATAAATTAGTTGTTCTTTTAAAAACAACAGGAAGGCAATGATGTTTTAATTACCGTGACAAGATCATTAAGCACCCAGTACATCTCAAAACTGGCAAAGGAAGCTACTCGTTCCAGCTACCACACCTACAATACTACAGAAACACATAGACGCCCATTCCATCAATCGATCAATTAATGTCTCAAAATTGGCCCCTGCAGCCCCAAAAAGGAGAAGTGGGTGTTAATTTTGCTATGTTTTGGGGAAGGCTGGCATCTTTCAAAAGGTGGGAAAGAGTCTTTTTTTTTAATTGGGGGAGGGGGAATAAGCAGGTATCATAGGAATCTTCCAAGGAATGTAGCCCATGGACTTCCCTAGTCACCATTGCTCGACTTCCCTAGTCACCCTTCCCTAGTCACCCTTGTTGTATCTGACTCTAGGGTTCGGTGCTGATCTCCATTTACAGCCAAAGAACCAGATGTTTCCATGGACACTTGGCAGGCATGATTAGATGCCAGAGCACACAGAACACTGTTTTACCTTCCCACCAAAATGGTACTTATTTATCTGTCTGCAATTGCTTGCTAGGTTGGCAGGAGCTGGGACAGACGACGGGAACTCACTCTGTCATGCGGCACTCGGATCTTGAATTGCTGACCTTCCAGTCATCAAGTTCAGTGTCTTAACCACTAAGCCACCGCAGTCCTCTCCCTGGCTTTGATAAAAGTAAAGGTCACCCTTGCTCAAAAGCCAGGTGTATCCGACTCTAGGGTTCAGTGCTCATCTCTGTTTATAGCCAAAGAGCCAGCGCTGTCTGCGTCTGCAGACATTTCCGTGGACATGTGGCAGGCGTGATTAGACACTGCAGCACACAGAATGCTGTTACCTTCTCACCAAAGTGGTCCCTAGTTATCTACCTGCAATTTCTTGCTTTCAAACTGCTAGGTTGGCAGGAGCTGGGGCAGAGACGGGAGCTCACCCCGTCATGCAACATCCAGGAATCCGACCTTCCAGTCATCGAGTTCAGTGTCTTCACCACTTGAGCCACCGCAGTCCCAGCTTAGATACAAGTAAAGCAGCGCTACCTGAACATAAAGGTTGTTTTTGCCACAGTTGAGGGGAAACGCATCCCCTGGCTCTAAAAACCTTGGGTCCACCTGTCCTAGACCACAAATCATCCACCTCCTTAGGAGGAGACTCCTATGCCATAAAGGGCCAAGTGCCATTAAAAATGCAGAGGTTCTCAACCTATGGGCCGGATGCAGCCCACAACACAATTCCATGTGGCCTTCCCTCAGCCTCCGTCACACCCAGAAGCGCCATGTGTGGCAAGCAGGGCAAAATGGCCGTCCAGCCCCTGAAGCTGCCTTAGGGAGCGTGACCCGGCCCTCGGCTTGAAAAGGTTAAGAACCCTTGCGTTAATGGCACTACGCAACCTGAAAACAAAACACAGTTCCTTCCCTTTTCAGGCTGTTTCGGGATCACTTGCCAACTCCCCTTCCCTTTTGTTTAATGCACATGGATATGCCTGCCAATGGGGAAGTTATGCTTCCTGAGACACCGCAGAGAAGAAGCCATCGGAGTCCTCCCCGTGTCCTGTGATTAGACTTGGATGAAGTCCCATCGTGATGGAATTGATTACAGCTCTCTTTACCCTCTGCGCCCCACCCTCGTCCACACAACCCATCTTTCAACATCACCAAACCATCCCATCCCCCCCCCCTTTTAACCAATAATCTACTTCCCCCTGGTTTCCCATAGGAAAGGAAGCAACATGCTCTTTTGAAGAAGAAACTAAAAGATGATGAAATTCATAGGGGTTTTTTTCATCTCCCAAGAACTTCTTAGTTATACCAGGCAAGAGGAAGCAGGTAGAGAGGTATGAGGCAATTATGCTACAACAGAAAAGAAAATAGGAAAAGCTGTAAGAGATTTTTCTTACCCAAAGCAAAATACCTTTTGGCACCTTCAAGAGCTATCTATCTATCTATCTATCTATCTATCTATCTATCTATCTATCTATCTATTTAGATTTGTATGGCCGCCCAATCACCTGTCTCACAATTCCACTGCACACAACCCTGCAGAAAAAGACCCAACATACCATTAAAAACCTCAAAGACACTGTTAAAATCTTCATAACAAATAAACACACATTTGGCTGAAGTTTTAGATTTTCTGCTCAAGCTCCAAGTTTTATACTTTCTTTATACTTTATTCTTTATTATAGGAAACTTTTCTGCAAACTAGTCTTGTCACGTGCATGTAGCGTTATGGTGCGTTGCAAGTACCGTATATACTCGAGTATAAGTCGTCCCGAGTATAAGTTGAGGTACCTAATTTGGACCTCTAAAACTAGGAAAACAGATTGACCCGGGTATAAGTCAGGGGGTGGAAAATGCAGAAGCTGCTAGTGAGTTTCAATAATGAAAATACATGAAAATATGGTAAAATTAATTAATTTAGACATTTGTATGGGTATGTTTTTGAGTGTTTACACTGACCTGAATATAAGTCGAGTCCCATTTTTGGACCTCATTTTGGGGGCTATAAAACCCGACTTATACTCAAGTATATACGGTAAACAGACTATAATATAATAATATTTCTCATCATCCAAACTGCATGTTGTCAAACTGATTCCAACTTATAGTTTTCCTGGCAGAAGTTACACAGAAGTGATTAACCACATTTTAAGGGCTCATTCAAATACCACGTGATCTAAAATAGGCCACTTTTTGACCCCTGACCCCCTCTGTGACTTTCCATGACCTTTGACCGACCCCCCCCCAAAAAAAAAAATCACATGGTTTGAAGATAGATCTATGGGCAGCTGGATGCAAAAAGCAAATGATAATTTTGGAGTCAAGTGACTTCACACCAAACCTCCTCCCCCCGTGACTTTTTGTGACTTTTGATCGACCCCGTCCCCCCTAAAATGGTCACAGGATATTTGAATGACCCCAAATGCACACAGTTATATAAGTGGCAAGAATGGGTGGAAGGAAAAGATACATTTCAGATGTAAAATGCATCTATTCAGCAACAATTGCATCCGTAGAGTTTCAGTAAGCAAAAATAACCTCTGGGATCCATCCATATACAGTAAAACCTCAGATAACACTAAAACCTGGTTCCACAAGTCTTCCACAGTGATTGCTTAATGTTATGCGATTTTAGTGTTATTCGATACTAATGTGATCTGAGGTATTACTGTAGTCAAACAAATACAGGAGGGAGACGTTACCACTTCAAAACTTTCCAACATTTTGTAACTCATGTTTACATCCTTGGGCTTCTGCGTGGCACAGTGTACAAGTCAGGTTTTATTCTTAGATGTTAAATGGGAAAATTGGCAGCAGGCGACATCTTTTTACAATCCAAAGCCAGGATGCCTGGCTTGTACACCATGCCATGCAGAAGCCTGAAGAAGTAACCATGAGTTACGAAAGCTTGCAAAGTTTTGAATTTTTGAGGTGATCTATAAACCGTCTCCCTCCTGCATTTGTTTGCAACCATAGAGAAATTCTGAAAGTCTACCTGCCTACACAACCGTCACTTGACAAGCCACGTAAAGAGATTTACAGATTCTATCCCATTTTTGGTGCACACAGAGAAAAGAGACTCAAACATTTTGAGTGGGACACATTAATAAGTCCCACATCCTGCAAAAAGAAAGAAAGGTTTTCCCCAATCTAATACAACCTTGGTTGTTTTGGTTAAGGTTCCACTAGCTGTGGATAATGGGAATTGCAACACTACACATCTGGAGAGCACTGGGCTTTGAGAAAGCTGATCAAAACCAGAAACAGCTAAGCATCTGTATATACCATCAGCTTTTCTATAAACAACTCACCAGGGATACATCACTATGAGTAAGACAAAACAATTCCTACTCATTTAGATATGCAGAAGATAATAGTTTAAGTACCAGTAGTTAAACTAGTGTCACAACAAGAAATTTCTTGAGATTGTGTCATATGGACAGAAGCAGTAACCTAAAGAAAACATAAATTGTTTATGGCACATCTGAGACTAAATGTGCAGTGATGGAGAACCTTTTAGGGACCAAGTGTCCAAACTGCAGCCCAAAATCCATTTATTTATCGCAAAGTGCCAACACAGCAACAGGGGAGGAAGGAAACACTCCCATTGGGCTGCTGGGCAGAGGGGTGGGGTGCACTCTGTGCTGGGGGGAGAAAGTGCTCCCATTGGGCTGCTGGGCAGAGGGGTGGGGCAAACTCTGTGCTGGGGTGACTGCACAGGTGCCCAGAGAGAGGGCTCCAAGTGCCACCTCTGGCACACGTGCCATAGGTTTGCCACCACTGATGAAGTGTTAGCGCTGTATCTGTGAATTACAATTCACTAGGTTTTTGCAACAATTGCTTTCTTTATTTTCATTTCAAAATTTTGTATCTCTCCTTTTTGACTTTACACACCACCTCAATGCAATGCCCTGAACACACATATCTCATGTCGCAAAGAGCTCAGACAGTCACAGAACAAGATTGGAGAAAATTTGGGGCAACTCTCTCCATGGGTGGAACTGATTGGGGTTGTAAACCAAAACGCTCAGATGATCCCCCCGTACAAAGTATGAGGTTTAAAACCTGAGTTTTAAGGGGCGACAACACCAGTGAATCCACTTCTGGAAACTATACACACTGTTTCTTCTTGCACTATCCATTCAATTGTGCAGGTGATTCAGCAAACAATTTTTATGGCTGCAGTGGATCATGGCTTCGTAGACCCAGTTTACAAATTATGGCTACCAACGAGTACTTGATGTTGGCCAACAACAAAGCCAAGACAGTGGCTTCATTTGGACAGTTCAGAGTTTGATCTGGACACGGAAGAAGCATGCCGCATGGTGTGGGTTTCCGCCACTATCTTTCTTGCAACAGCACCTGTAGGGAAGCCTACGACATCTAGCCAAGCAGTGCCCATCCGGAGTCCTTCAAGTCTTGGGACATCAGGGCCATCTAAAAACTCCCAAGCATGCACGCCTCAGTAGCAGAGATAACCAACCTTGTTCACTCCCTCTCCACGCATGAAATGGTTATCAGTCTATCTTACACACACATTGGTTAGTGCCCAGGCAAAGCTTTTCAAAACATTTTCTTAGTCCTTCTGAATGTTTTCCTAGCCCTGAACAGACTGAATGTAAACTTCTTCCAGGGTCTAACAATATACCATCGATTCTGACCAACAGTAACTCTTTCTAGATTTTCCTAGGTTTACAGTACAAAGAGTTGGTTTATCATTTCCTTCTTCTGGGTGCACCCTGGGTCCGTGCAGTGTGCCCAAGGGCATAAAGGCTGGCTCATTTCCCAGTAGGATCAAACTCCCAACTTCTGGTTCTGCAGCCAGATACCCATTCATAGAGCAATCCAGGCTTAGGAAACTACTATTTTAGATTACACTGTACAATTTTGCTACTGGGAATAACACATGTGGTTTACATGATATCGAGTGTGCTGATTCCACATCTGAACTCAGAATCTGCCTATCACGTACAAATTTTAAAGCGTGCTATAGCTGTTCAAATCGCCGTTAACTGAGCAATGTATTTTTACATGGAAACATAATAGCAGTTGCCGCTACCACTATGCCTGGTGCCGCCTCAGCTGAATCACGTCCTCTGGCGGCATGCATGTTCCAGCAGCAGCCAGGCATGTCTGGGAAAGTCAGTGAGCTAGCGCCAGAAATAGTTATATAAGGTGAGATGGACCAAGGGCTTGTCTCTAGTGCATCTTATTGGTTGGTACAGCTGGGCCATCGTGAGTCTGTTTTGAGCTAAAGATGAGTAGGCGCAGCTGTGTCAATGTTTGCTACGTTTGTGGCACATGTACCCCACGTGATCAACCCAGGAACCTAACCAAGAGGGTATAATAATAATTTCATGTCAGAAATTATTCTGGGTTGAAAGGATTTTTGCAGAAGAAACTCTGCTCAGGGAACGCTCAACCAAGAGGGTGAGATTTGCTAACTTAAGATCCTGACGTCCCAGGCAGAATTGGACTTCAGATTTGGATTCAGCGCACTTGATTTATTATAGGACACATGGATTATACCAAGTAGCAAACTTTTTCCTTTCTTTTTTTTGGTGATGCACTGTTACAGTTCCCAAAATAAAATAGTTAGCTGGGCTTGGATAAGTAATTTTTGGATTACAACTCCTAACGGCAGGAATGGCTGGAGGATTCTGGGAAATGTAGGCAAAAATGTTGTTTCCCCTAGCTCTGGTTCAGAACAATAGTTCAAGACTCAGGACTCTACAATAAGTAGGTTTGCCAAGCAGGAAGGCATGGAAGGATTATGAATTCATGATTGCTGTACAGTATTTGCAAAAAATAAAATACAGTATAAAGGAGAGGGAATGAAGGGTGATGTTGGAGAACGAACTCATGCGCCCATGAGCACATCAGTGCTCAGCAAATATGTTGAATGAAAGTAATGCAGGCATCTGACAGTTCCAACAAATTAGGAGTTTTGAGCAAGCTCGAAAGAACAAAACAGGCAAGATGATGCAAGAGCTTAACCACAGCCTTCCCATGACTGCATGACTTTGTGGCTAACTAAGCACATTCTTTACATGTGGATCATCGTAGCTTCAGACCTGAACATCTCCAGTTTACTACAGGGGGAAGGCTATCTTGCACTCTCCAGATGTTTACCACCACAGCTCCCAGAGTATGTTCACCAATGGTCATGTCGGGGCAGAGTGTTTCTGGAGTGGCTTCCAAAACGTATAGAGAATCGAAGCTCCCCATGTCTAAATTGGAAGATTAAGATGTTCTTTCATGTTCAGATCAAGCCCCTGACTGCCAAAATGAAGCTTCTTCTGCAAAAATCCTTTCAACCCAGAATAATTTCTGACGCGAAATTATTTATTTAACATGCATTTGAGTTGCCAGATATTTTGAACTACTGCTCCTACAATTCTCTGGCATTGGTTGTACAAAATTCCTTGGGAATACACAGTGGAGGTGTGGAACAGATAGACAGAGTGCCAGAAGAATTATGGACAGAGATGCGGGACATTATGCAGGAGGCAGCAAGGAAAACCATACCAAAAGAAAAGAAGCGTAAGAAAGCTAAGTGGTTGTCCGATGAGGCTCTTAAAACAGCAGAGGCCAGAAGGAATGAAAAATGCCACCGAGAAAGGAAAAAATACAGTCACTTGAATACAGAATTTCAAAGAAAAGCAAGGAGAGATAAGGAAACCTACCTGAATGAACAGTGCAAAGAAATAGAGGAAAACAATATCAGGGGTAGGACTAGAGATCTTTTCAAAAAAATTGGGGAACTCAAGGGAACATTTAAAGCAAAAATGACCATGAAAAAGGACAAAGATGGCAAGGAGTTAGCAGATGCAGAAGAGATTAAGAAAAGATGGAAAGAGTACACAGAGGAACTCTACAAAAAGGACCTCAACACCCCTGATAATCACAATGATGAGAACATTGAACATGAGCCAGACATTCTAGAGAGTGAAGTCAGAAAGGCCCTAGAAAACACTGCAAACAACAAAGCCAGCGGAGATTATGGTATCCAAGTTGAACTTTTCAAAGCCCTACAAGATGATGGAATCAAATTATTGCATTCTATATGCCAGCAGATTTGGAAAACACAACAATGGCCACAGGATTGGAAAAGATCTGTATACGTTCCACTCCCCAAAAAGGGTAATGCCAAAGAATGTTCAAATTATCGAACAATTGCGCTCATTCCTCACGCTAGCAAGGTGATGCTCAAGATAATACAGGATAGACTGCAACAGCATGTGGAGAGAAAATTACCAGAAGTGCAGGTGGGTTTCAGAAGAGGCAGGGGGACTAGAGACCACATTGCCAACATAAGATGGATCATGGGAAAAACAAAGGAATATCAGAAACAAGTCTACTTCTGTTTCATTGATTACACTAAGGCTTTTGACTGTGTCGACCACAACAAAATGTGGCAAGTAATTAAAGAGATGGGAATACCGGAACACCTTATAGGCCTCATGAGAAATCTGTACATGAATCAAGAGGCAACAGTTAGGACAGAAAATGGAATGACGGAGTGGTTTGGAATAGGAAAAGGAGTAAGACAAGGCTGCATTTTGTCACCCTGCTTATTCAACTTATACACAGAACACATAATGCGCAATGCAGGGATGGAGGAATCACAATTTGGGATCAAAATTGCTGGAAGAAACATCAACAATTTGAGATATGCAGATGATACCACCCTCATGGCAGAAAGTGAGGAGGACTTAAAGAAGCTCCTGATTAGGTTGAAAGAAGAAAGTGAAAAAGCTGGCTTGAGACTCAATATCAAGAAAACCAAGATCATGTCAACAGGCCCTGATCAGTCCCTGGAAAATAGATGGGGAAGAAGTAGAAGCAGTGACAGATTTTACTTTCTTAGGATCAAAGCTCACTGCAGATGGTGACTGCAGCCATGAAATAAAAAGGCAACTGATTCTTCGGAGGCAAGCGATGAGAAACCTGGGGAGCATAGTGAAAAGTAGAGACATCACATTGCAAACAAAGATTCACATAGCCAAAGCAATGGTATTCCCTGTGGCAATGTATGGTTGTGAGAGCTGGACCATTAGGAAAGCTGAGCGCAGAAGAATAGACGCCTTTGAGATGCGGTGTTGGAGGAGAGTTTTGAGAGTTCCCTGGACAGCGAGGAGAACAAATAGGTCAATCTTAGAAGAAATCAACCCTGACTGCTCCTTAGAAGGTCAAATAATAAAGATGAAGCTAAAGTACTTTGGACATCAAATGAGAAGAGAGGATTCACTTGAGAAAGCCTTGATGCTTGGAAGGGTCGAGGGCAAAAGAAGAAGGGGGCGGCCGAAGATGAGATGGCTAGATGGTATTGTGGAGACAATGGGCACAGAGCTGAGCGAGTTGAGGAGGATGGTGGAGGACAGGAGTGCCTGACGGACAGTTGGTCCATGGGGTCGCAGAGGGTCGGAATCGACTGTGCGACTGAACAACAACAACAATCCAACACATTTGAAGCTTTTATGTCTTTTTTAATGAGAGCTTCCAATGTTCGCCCTTTTATTTTTGAGCAAGACATTGATCTCCCAAATGCATCCCCAACATACACGTATGCACACACACCACTGAACCTGGAACAATTACTGTATTGACTTCACCTACATTTTGAGTAAACATGATTACTGTACAGTAATACCTCAGATAACGCTAAAACTTGGTTCCACAAGTCTTGGTGTTATCTGATTTTTAGTTTTATCCGATGCATGTTAAAATCCTATGGGATGGATCGGATAACGTTAAAGCTCCATAGAGATACATTGTAACCGCACAGGCTTTAGCGGTTGTTATCCGATCCATCCCATAGGACCTTAATGTTATTCGATCCAATTCTCCTCCCCAGATTACTTAACGTTATGCGATTTTAGCGTTATCCGAGGTATTACTGTACTAGGATAATGGATGCAACTTCTTTGGAACATTCTTCAAGGGCTATCAAAATACTGTACTGTTCTTTCATAAATATGACCATAAATAAATTAAAATTAAAATTAAAGCATATTGGGAGCAAAGAAGTGTAAAAGGGACTGCAGTTTTTACACTCTGATACCCCTCCTCCTCAATCTGTTTCCTCCTTGTTCATTTTCTGAGACTGAGAAATCTCATGTATTGATTTTAAAGCTGACTCAAATACAAGTGTAGCATGACAAGGTGAGGTCAGTTGGGTACCAAATTGGAAATCCTAATCCTCATTAACATCTTTTTTTAATCCTAAAAAAGAAAATCTGAACACTTCAAAAGCAGGGTCAAGTATTCTATCTCATGCGTAGTACTAATTCTGGATGGATAATACATGCCCTCCAGATGTTAGATGGCAAATCCTATCTGTCTAAACCAACACAGCTGATGCTACCAGTTACAAAGAACAACTGTATAATTTTGGGCAAACAACAAGATTATTTCTTATTTTCCTCCACCGCTTGCTAAATCAGAACAAAACCACACACAAATAATAAAAGAACAACCTCCATCAAAGTTTGATTCTTTGTTCAAGACCTCCCCAAGGCAAAGGTCATTCCATTTTGTGACCAAACAATACAGGCGAAGGGAAATAGGAAGTGATGTCAACTGGTTCAGACTAGGGTGCACACCTGAAAACAATAAAAACATCAGCTTTGACTCTATGCTACTCCACAGCATACTATGGTATGGTATAAATTGGCATATGCCAAACAAGTAGATGATGCTCTTAATGGATAATGCAGGATTATAACTGGCTGCCCTAAAACCTAACCCCACTGAAAAAGTCTGTTATGTGGCTGCACTTCCTCTCCAAAACTGCAGCAAGAGGTATTAGCAAATAAGGAGCAAAATAAGGCAATACAACATCAAACTCCCCTACTTCATGGACACCAACGTCCTAGATCAGTGTTTCCCAAATGCTGGTTTTTGAACCTCAATTCCCAGAAGCCTAAGTCATTTCCCCAAAGCACTGATCAGCCAATGTACTGACTTAGGCTTCTGGGAATTGAAGTCCACTAGTGGGCTGTGTACCATTTTGTTGGGAACCACTGTCCTAGATCAGTGGCTTCCAACGTGGAGCCCATGTCCCACAGGGGGACTCTAATTCCCACAAGCCTAAATCCGTACATTGGGTGATCAGTGCTTTGGGGAATTGACTTAGGCTTCTGGGAATTGAAGTCCAGAAACCAAAGGTTGGAAAACACTTCCCTAGATGATGACTATAACTGAGGAAAAGTTTTCTACACACCTTCCAAGCTCTAAATATTAAACCAGAAAAGGCTAGGCTAAATCTATGGTGAACAATATCAACATGCCTTGCCAAAATGAATGAATTCTGAAGAACGTCTCTCATGAGGACAGCTTTCTGGCTAAATCATCTGGAAGTCACTTAATAGATTTCAAAGCGAAGTAGGAAGATAAAAATAGTTAAACAAGCAAAATGGAGCTACTTGGATACTTGACAAATTTTCTGCGAATGTGGAGAAATTAAATCAGTATAACATTTATGCCTATGCAATTTATGCTCCAGCACATGTCCAAAAGAATATCTAGTAAACAGTCAAGATAATTCTATTGGCGTAGCCCACTTCCGACCAAAAGGAGTCTAATCGTTATAACATGTTGATTTGTTTTGAATATTAGCCCTATTTTATATCTCGCTCCTTACTTTTAAATTGTACAACATTCTTATACGAACTAGAGAGAAATCTCAATCATGCAAAGCCTTCCCTAACACACAAACGCACACACGACTTTCTGCTCCAGAACAGCTGACTTCAAGTGCACCAGGCATCCGTTGTTAACAAAATGAGAAATTTGATATACAGAAAGAAAACACTATGCAGTGATTAATCCCATGTCACAGTTTGCAGCCAACACTGGGCGCCTTTCCAAAGATGGAGAAAGCAACACAAATGCACTTCCCCACCTGTCATCCCAGGTACTGCGGATCGCCATACGTGCAATTTCCCTCCCACTGTTACGACCAAGCGTGGATTTTTAAATGTCCACATTGAGGATCCAAAGACTGGGTTTCGGTTTGCGTTTTCCTTTCCTTTCCTGGTCCTTCCAGATCCCAAGATCAAGAGAAGAAAGTAACTTCCTCAGAATGACCACCAATCCCAGTGTAACTAATTCTTACACACTAGGAGAACTATCGTCTCAGGGCACCCAACACAAGAGGCAACCAGATCGGATATAAATCTGATGGGTTGGCTTTCACAATTGAGACGCAATGGTTTTTAAAAGTCTGAAGTAAAGGGAGAAAAAGTTGTACATAAACATATTGTAAATACATCAAATTAGGAGTCCTTTACCATAGTTACTGGAGTACAACAACATGAACTATCTACCGCATTACAGTCACCTTCTACTAGAAGAATAGCCGTATTGGCCTGTAGAACAGGGGTTCCCAACCTTTACAAGCTGAGGCCCGGGTCATGGTCCCTTAGACAGCTTCAAGGGCCAGATGGCCATTTTGCCCTGCCTGCCACACATGACACTTCCTGGTTTGGCAGAGGCGGTGGAGTGGTCACATGAAATGGTGTCATGGGCTGCATCCGGCCCCCAGGCCATAGGCTGACAACCCCTGCTGTAGAAGCATGGGGGGGGAGGTACACTTTATCCGGTAGTATACTTGCATTGCACGCAACCCAAGACCACTTGAGAAAGATCACATCTCAGAATACAGTTTTACCTCACTTAAAGAGCATAATGCGTTCCACAGGATTGCTCTTTAAGTGAGTTTGCTGTTTAAGTGAAACATCATTGTAAATGACCAGTTGTGGGGAGATCGTGAACCCCGATTTATTTGTTAAGCGAGTTTTTGGTTGGTTTTATTTGTTATGCGAAGCGAACATTCAGAGAAAATTCTGCTCTTTAAGCGAGTTACTTTTTAAGCGAGACACTCTTTATGCGAGGTTTGTATCTCTTTCGAAAGAATTCCAGCTAACAACAAAATTCATCCAAAGCTGTTCCCAAACCAGCACGAAACGAGCAAAACTTCTCACCAGCCAATAAGCGACGGACAGAAACAGAGGGAACTTTTATCATTATCTGGCGTACACCTCAAAGTACACAAGATCACAGAAGCACAAGAGATGCGTATTACGACGGCGCACACGTTCAAACTCTCCCGACCGCTGACAAATCGGACAATTGAGACAAATTCCAGCGTCCGTTTAAATTTTAAATAAGTCCGTGCCTATTTCGAGTGTCTTGTGGGAAGCCTTGTCTTCCGACATACAATATACTGGATTTATCAAACCTACTGGATTTTATCAAGTCTACGAAAGGAGATCTGAAACCTTTTTTTTTTTGGACAGTCATTGTTACTGAAAATGAAAGGTTTCAGTATTTATTTATTTTTATTTTTTAAGTCTTCAGCTTTGGATTCTTCGACGAGCAAACGAACAGCTGAGCCCTATTAATTTTTTGCCAAACTGACGGAAGAGCTGAAACCGTAACCCGTCCACCCGCTTCCCTTGCTCTCTCTCCGGCCCTTCCCCCCAACCTCTTTAGACCCCATTGAGCTTAGGACTGTCACAGGCCACATAATGGGCAAATCACAAATGCAATTCGTTTCTGCCCCCACCCCCTCCAACCACCCTGGCCCCACTCCACACCAAATCTCTCCAAGACAACATCTGCTACTGGGTTGTAGGGGGGGGGGCGACACACACCCTCACCAAGCAATAGCTTCCGAGTTTGTCGCTAAAGCCAGAAGCTGTGTGTCCCCCACCCCACCCCACCTTGGCCGAAGCAGGCAGAACAGAATAAGCAGGCAGAACAGAATAATAAAGGTATGCATCCATGCACAATTAGAAATAATTTTATCTTCCTTTCGAAGAGGCTTCTCTTATGTCCAGACAGGTCTTTTAACAGGTCACGCCACTGGATGGATGGATCCATCTCCTGACACAAATGAGGACCTTGCACTTGACACAATCATTCCCCCAAACCATCTGTAAGCTACTAGATGTGATGGCGAACCTTGGCACTCCAGGTGTACTTGGACTTCAATTCCCAGAAGCCCAAGTCTCTGTGAATCCACACAATTGGGATTCTTATGCACAGTCAACCCATTTGGGTAGGTTCAGAGACTTAGAGTTCTGGGGATTGAAGTCCAAAAACACCTGGAGTGCCAAGGTTCGCCATCAATGTCTTAGACTCTTGTGGGGCGGGGTTTTTTTTTTAAATAAAACGAATCCAACCCTGCGCCCAGAAACTACCTGCCTACAAATCCCACTATCATCAATAAACACCCTATGTTTCAGAAGAAAGATGAACATACTTTATCATTCCTTATCTCCACTTCGAGAATGTGCAACTAAAATTTGAGCTTTATGTCATCATTGGCCCCCAACACACATCAGCTCACCTCACTGCGCATTTGTGATGATCGCTTCCTGCTCCAAACGTTCATCGGCACTTTGAGAGAATTTGAGAACTGTGGCAACCTGTGCCCAGGTAGAAACTCGGCACAGGCTTAAACAAGCAACGAAATGCCGCCCTCCCACCCTCTTAGGACTGAAGCTTTCTTAGTTTCTTCTGCTACACAAGCCACAACTGATCGGCTGGTCCGCCCCCGTCACATGCTAAGCATGAATGTTTCAGGCATCTTTAAACACACTTTCCCATAAATTCTTCAGTCTGCCTGCCTACAATAAAGAAGAACACGGAGCTCTTCTATTGTTCTTATGGAATGCCATTAACAAACACACACACAAAAATCCCATAAGATTAGCAGCTCTTACACTCTTGTTACCGCCGAGTACAGATCTAAATTCTCACCCGCCCCGAAAAACCCAGATTGCAAGACACGCATCTCAAACCAGCTTCTAGCAGTAAAAGGTAAGTGTGAATGCATGTGAAAATGCCAAGCCTATAAAGCATGTCTTACAGGGAGACTCGTCCTCATTTTTGCATGTGTACAGTCCCTACTTAAACATACACAACTGCAAATGCAGCTATGCGCACACTTACTTCTTTGTGTCAGGACATCTTGTACATGCACAGCACCAGTGGCCAAGGATAGTTTCTTACGTTACTTTTTAATGAAATGGGTGGGCGTGCCCACATCTCAAGAGGTATCCGCGACTATATGGCCACCACCTGCGTGCGTAAGGAATGCATTTTAGATACGAGCTATACAAGACGTCTGTGCTCTAAGGAATAGCTATAATCCATGCAGTCTCCAACTTATTTTGGGTCCTGATACCATAGAAGCAGCCAATGAGATTCTAAGACTTTTTAAAAATACATACAGAAAGAGAATACAGTAATACCTCATATAACATTAGTATCGAATAACACTAAAATCGCATAACATTAAGGAATCTGGGGGGAAGAATTGCATCAGATAACATTAAGATCCTATGGGATGCTCCAGATAACAACCGCTAAAGCTTGTGTGGTTACAATGTATCTCTATGGATCCCATAGGATTTTAACATGCATCAGATAACACTAAAAATCATATAACACCAAGACTTGTGGAACCAGGTTTTAGTGTTATATGAGGTTTTACTGTATACCGTACATACTCGAATATAAGCCAACTCGAATATAAGCCGAGGTACCAAATTTTGACTGAAAACCCAGGAAAATAGATTGACCCGAGTATAAGCCGAAGGTGGAAAATGCAGCTGCTGCTAGTGAGTTTTAATTATCAAAATACATGAAAATACAGTGGTACCTCGCTTAAAGAGCATAATGCGTTCCACAGGATTGCTCTTTAAGTGAGTTTGCTCTTTAAGCGAAACACCATTGAAAATGACCAATTTGGGGGGGGGTACTGCAAACCCCAAATTATTTGTTAAGCGAGTTTTCGGTTGGTTTTATTTGTTAAGCAAAGCGAACATTCAGAGAAAATTCTGCTCTTTAAGTGAGTTATTCTTTAAGCGAGGCACTCTTTATGCGAGGTTTGACTGTATGGTGAAATTAATTAAATTGTTGGCACATCTCAATCCGACATGGTCTTAGGTCCCTTGTGGTTGTTGACTCGAGTATAAGCCGAGTCCCCTTTTGGGGGCTCATTTTTGGGGCTTAAAAAAACTAGGCTTATACTCGAGTATATATGGGCAGCCTTCTACCATATCTGGGTATATCTATAGGTAGATCCCACCGAAATCAACAGAACTGAGGCTGACTTCATTTAGAGACAAGAACAAGACCATATTTCAGAAGCCTACACTGGCTTAACTATCAAAGAAGTCCCGCAGCAGACTTAAATCTGAAGACAGACCAGTTTTACGGCAACATGCATTTTCCATGGACCGTAGCCCTCTTTAGCAGATGCACAAAGCGTTCTCCAAAATTTCAGATACATATACAAAAGGATATAAAACCGGAAATTCAAATTATAGACACAAGAGGTCAGAGAGAAACGAAAAGCCATAAGTTCTGGCAGTGACGACGTAGGTGTCCTTCACGATGTCACAGGGATCCTTTGTTTTATTTTGACACAACAGACCTATACATCTACTCCATCTGGAAACAGATGTTAAAACAATCCACCGCAAACAATGGCGGTCAGCATTTTCAGGATTAGGTCATGCAAAGAGAAGGCGCAAAAGACGCTATCAAGTAAAATTAACTTTCCCTCCAAAGCGTAAAGGATTGGGGGGGGGGAATTGAACCCGATGCGGCATTGATAGTCCCTGCCTGATCTTACTGCCATAAAAGCAGATGTTTCGTTTGGAACATCTTTGCTCAACATAAGTTGTTTCCTTCCCCTGAAGAAGAAAACCCAGGTTTTTTCCCCATAGCAAAAAGTAAATCTCTCTGTACATTTAATGAAACAGACCACGCTTTCCAAAATCTGCTGCCTTAAAAAAACATACAGGTGATTTAAAACCCACCCAGCCTGCATTATTATTTTCATTTTTTTCCTGTTCCCTCTAAACAACCCTTCTTTCTCTCACCGTGTAATCCATAATATCAACCTCAACTATCTCAGCCCACAGTTTTAAGTCAGGTTTGTGCTATTTATCAGGAAGCATACCTACCACTCTCTGACACATCTGACAGCCAGCTGCAGCAAATGCAAAACTTTCTTTTAAAAGATTTCCCTAACAATTCTGAAAGGCTTGCTTAAAAAAGGGTTGACATCTCAAATAGGAAGCCTGATGCCCGATGCCTCCCCCAGCCAAGCAAGGGACCCAACAGCCACCCTGTGTAAAAATGACTAAACAAGAACAAAACAGCTGGAAGGACTGATAAAAACGAAGGGAAATTTGCTAAGTTGGCACGGCGGAGGAGGAGCTATCCAAGAGGGTGGGGACCAGAAAAGGGTACCCCCCCCTCCCCGGACACGGTATGGTTTACCTGGGGGAAAAGTTTAGAAAAGGAGTGTGCTTATTTTCTTCCTCCCAGTTTTACAAATCAAAGGCTTTATCAAGGAAAAGAAGGGGTAGTATCAGAAAGAAGAGGCCAATACAATGAAGCACCCTTCTTTTGTAAACATCAGCTATTCAGATAGAGACTGGGCGAACCTCTTGCTTGCATTGCTGAAAAAAATGCTTTTTTCTTCTTAAAAAAAGTGATTTTACACCAAAAAGAACCGCATAGCAAAAAAATATTGTCTCTCTCAAGCACAGTTTTAGACGCAGAAGCTCCAGGTAGGAAATTCAAACAAAGTTTGAGCCCCTTCTTTTGGCAATGTTGCAATGTAAAAAATATATATATACAAAAACCTTCCTGTGATATATATACATATATATATTGGGAGACTCGTTTTCTTACAGCATTTGTTAAGGAGGGAAAGGAGACTCGTTTCTAGAATGGAAAAGGAACGAAACAAAAGGCACATGGAAAGAAATCATCACTGAAGCATAAAATAAACGTATTAATGAATTTTTTAAAAAAGAATCTTTTACAGATCCCAAAGTGGGAGTAACCCCAGGGGGAAAAACAGGGGCAGTGGGTATCAGGACGTAGGCAATGCTGATGCTGCGTAGGGTCACCCAAAGGGGGTATGTTTTATTTTATTTTATTTGTATGGGAAGCCTCCGATTCTAGTCTCTTTGAATTGCCCAGCCAGCAACAAAAGTCCCCAGATCTTAACAACGCCCCGCAGAGTCAGTGTCTGTCTTGGCTCTCAATGGAGAGGGAGGGAGGGGAGAGAAAAGGGAAGGATAAAAAGTGGCAAAAGTTCAAACACAGCTTGATCAGAAAAAAGGGGGGGCATGGTGCCCAGGCCCCCTCCAGCCAGCCAGAGAAGGAACGAACTATGTGATGGGAACGGAGAAGCAAAGGGGAAGGTTTGGTGGCGGCGGTGAGAACCACCTTTCAGTCGCTCTAAAGGGGAACTCCACAGATCTCCTTGGAAAGGAAGAGCGGAGAGAAATGGGTGCAATGACCCCCAACCTACCCCCCAGCCATGCCATGCCTGGGTCTCCCTCCCTTGCCTTTACCCAGACTGGGGAGGAGGGGGAGAGAGAGAGAGATCCCTCTTTCTACCGTATTCCCCCGAAAATAAGACCAGGTCGTATTTTTGCTAAATAAATTTTGTGTCCAAAATTATTCTGGATTGAAAGGATTTTTTTCTGCTGGAGAAACTCCACCCAGGGGACACCCAAAAAAACCCCTCCTTTTCATGTCTTGGGGACCGAACCCCAACCACCCAGTCTCCAAGACCAGCATCTTAACCACGACGCCACTGCATTTTTGCAGTGAAAGATGCATTAGGGCTTATTTTCAGGGGATGGGATTTTTTTTTGGTCTGTTACAACACACAACATATTGCATTATGAAGGCTCATATTTAGACACAGCCACATCTGTTCATTATCAAGTGCGGACATTATTCATGTGTGGCGTCTGTACTCCAATTGGCCGTTCGGCAAGAAGGCTAATCTTTCTCACACTAGGTCAGACGAAAGCAACTGCAGAATGAACTCACCAAAAAGTGGCTTCATTTTGGCAGTTTCATATGTGGTCTAGACACGGAATAATAACAACAATCTGCTTATCTAGGCATTTACCTCTCATCCCAAGGCTCCCACTTGGATATTTACAAATACTTAATTATATATTTTTATATTTTAAGTATTAATGTCAATGACATTATTTACTTATATTTAATTATATATTAATATTGTTATTTTATAATTCAATACATATGTTGTGTGTTGCAATGTGGATATACTAAAAGTGTCTGTTCTGCTGCCTTTCTTAACTGGAGCTTATTTGGGCCATAGGGCTTTTATTATGAGGGTACACTGGCAGAAGGTCGGCAGGTCAGCAATTTGAGACCCGAGATCTGTATGACGGAGTGAGCTCCCATCTCTGTCCCTGCTCCTGCCCACCTAGCAGTTCAAAAGCAAGAAACTGCAAGTAGATAAAACAGGTACCGCTGTGGTGGAAAGGTAAACAGTGTTCTAATCTAATCTAATCATGTCTGCCACATGGCCACAGAACTGTTTGCAGACACAGACAACACTGTCTCTTTGGTCATAAGCGGAGATGTGCACCAAACCCTAGAGTCAGAGACGACTGGCATTCAAGTAAGGGAGACCTTTACCTTTACATTACGAGCACCCTGGAAAATCGTATGGAGAATAAACAAAGCAAAACAAGAAAACACTGTGGCACCTCAAAGACTAATTGCTGTATTTTAATGTTCGCTTTTGTGGGTAAAATCCACTTTCGTCAGACAGAAGAGTGAGACTTCATACTTGCCACGCAGGCCCACCCCGCTACCATTTCAATTACGGCAATGGTTAGTTAGGGTTATGAAGCTTGCCTTGCTACCAGGAAGGCCAGCAAGTCGGCAGTTCAATGCATGACGGTTTTGGAGCGCCCAATCTCTGTCCCAGCTCCTGCCAACCTCGCAGTTGGAAAGCAAGACATTGCAAGTAGACATAGAGGGACCACTTCGGTTGGAAAAGATCTTGGGGACATGAAAGGAGCCTCATTCGGGTGTCCCCTGAGCGCAGTTTCTCCAGCAAAAATCCTTCCAACCCAGAACCATTTCCGACACTATATTATTATTATTATTATTATTATTATTATTATTATTATTATTATTATTATTATTATTATTATTATTATTCAGGGAAACAGGGGTAACTATAACCACTTACACAGCCACCCACCGGGCAAAATGCAACGGGGGCGCGCGCGCACATACACGCACACCCCTTTCCTGAGCACGCCCCCCTCCCTCCGCGCGTGCACACCCACCCCGCTCCAAACCATCGCTCAGCTGCAGGGCAGCTTGGGGAGAGAAGGGGGGAGGGGGCATATGAGTCCCCCCCCCTCCGAGAGGGGGGTGTTTCAAGGGAGGGAGAAGCTGCCCTGGAGAAGCCAGGCTTAGGCTTAGGCTCGCGCGCTCCATGCCCGGCTTGTGCAAGGCAGAGGCAGCAGCTGCGGCGGCTTTGCCGAGGGAGCCCACCCCCCACCCCCACCCACCCCAGCCCCCCTGCGCTCAGTCGGTCCACGCGCTTCTCCACCATCCCGGGGGTGGGGTGGGGGGAGCTCAGTTCGAGGCCACCGCGACACGCAGACAACAGAGGGGGGGGGCAGCTGTGTGTGCGGGGGGGGGAGAAAGTCAAAGTTTTCCCCGCAGCCCCCAACCAGGCGACTGTGTTTTTTGCGCACCACCTTGCGCGGGCGCGCAGACAAAGATTTGGGGACGGGGGGGGGGGAGGACCACCGTGCGTAAAAATCCAGGCTCCTCTTCGGTGACGGGAGGGCCCGGACGTGTGCGTGTAGGTTTCCACCACCACCACCACCACACCCCCTTCCCCGTGAGAAATAGGGGCACGGGAGCGCAGGGGTGTCCTGCCCTCCCTCCCCCCCTCTCCATAACGCGCGCCTTTGTGCTGGCGTCTCTTCCTCCCCCAGTGCCATGCCGGTGCCAAGCCCTGCCCGGGCGCACCCCCTCCTCTCCTCGCCCGCGTACACACCCACCCCTTTACACACGTGTCCGCGCGTCCTCACCCACCCCGGGTAGGGGTGGGGGGGGCACCCTCTGCCCCCTTGCGCTTACCTTTCCAATGGCATGCTTTGGGGGGTGGGTGGGTGGGGAGGCGAGCGAGGGGCTTCTTCTTCTTCCCTTTCTCCCCCCTTTTTACGCTTTCCGTGGCGAGGGCGCCGCCGGGGCCGCCTCCTGCTCGGCCGCCTTCCTTTTAAAGCCCCCGCTCGGTGGGTCCGTCCCGGCTTCTCCCGGGCGCCCCCCCCCACTCCCTCCCTCCCGGTTTATACCCGCGCCTCCCTCATCTCACAGCTTTCCACCCAGCGCCATCTTGTAATGCTGGTGACGTCGGAAGCCGCTCACCCCTGACCCACATTTGAATAGCAGCCAAAATGGGGAAGGGGGCAGAGAGAGGGGGGGCCTTTGGGCCAGCCAAGGAGGGCGGGGGGGGATCTATGGGGTGGAGGGAGGCCAGCCAAGGGCAGGGGAATAGCGGTTCCCTCTGGCGCGCCCTACAACTTTTGGCGAGGTGCATCTTCCTTGCCTTTTCTTGCCCCCCCCCCCGAGGCTGGCGTGAAATGGGGGGCGGGGGGGAGATGTATGGGGTGAGGTTGGTGGGGTTGGAAGGGGGCAAACCAAACACCCACCCTAGGCGGGGGGAAGTTTTGGCAGGCGCGCCCAGGAGCGCAAAGCACCCACAGCTGCGCCTGCATCTTTGCGCGCCTAGTGATACAAACACCTCTAGGAGAGAGAGTTTTATTTCCACCCCAGGTAATATTTGTTCCTTTAGTTACAGTATTTTGCACCGGCATCCTTGGAAGGCGAGGCGCTCGCGGCTGGCCGGAGCCAAGAAGCCGCTGATCGGTGCCAAGAAAGAAGAACTGTACATTTCGGAGGTGTGAGTCTGTGTTTCAAGCACAATCGGAGAGTAAACAGAAGACAACGTTGTGGCACCGTAAAAACTGTATTTAAATGTGCGCTTTCGTGACTTCACAGCAAGTTTGAACAACAATCGGAGATCCCCCCCCTCCCCAATTGTTGCCAGTGATAAAAACCTACAACGCTACTGGGCTGGCCAACCATTGTGCGCCTGTGTGTACATTAATGTTTGCTTTTTTTCGTGTCAGAGATTCCTCGGGGTTGAAAGGGTTTTTGCAGGGGACGCCCGAATGAGGCTCCTTTCACGTCGTGCCGCTCTCGGGGAATCGAACCCTATGCTTTCGGTGTCCGAGGCACAGCGCTTTTACCCACTGAGGCACCACGAGCTCTCGCGCTTTCTGTCTGACGAAGCGGACATGACCCACAAAAGTTCACATTTTAAAGGCAGGAGTTCATCTTTAAGGTGACACATAGTTGTTTTTTGTCTTTTCTTGTTGTTTTATTTTGTTTACTCTCTGCTAAAGAACCGGGGGGGGATTCGAACGGGTTTTTTTTT
Organism: Furcifer pardalis; assembly: GCA_030440675.1. Taxonomy (NCBI): domain Eukaryota; kingdom Metazoa; phylum Chordata; class Lepidosauria; order Squamata; family Chamaeleonidae; genus Furcifer; species Furcifer pardalis. The sequence continues at coordinate 8,477,654 of CP126898.1, forward strand.
ATTCCTTTTAAAATGGTTGTTCGTCCTGCGTGGATTCCTCGTCGCCTTTCTTGTGATTTCGTCCTCCAAGCCCACCCAAAGGGTGCACAACGCGTTGTGCCGGAGACGTGGACGCGCCCCCACTCTCCGTGCCACGAAGGATCCTTTTTGCTCGCCTTCCACGCGGCGTTGTTTCGGAACTTGGTCCCGGGAAAGGGGGGGCGCGCTCCCCCCCCCCTTCTCTCGGGAGATCCCAAGTTTTTAAAGTATTTCCTTTAAATATTACGAAAAGACGATGGCGGAATTACTGGGTTGGGGCACGCAGTTGCAGGAAGGCGCACAGGATCCCAAAAAATTCAGGATCTCAAAAGTGACCGGGCACGATCCTGGAAACACTCAGTGATCGTAAAAGGAAAGCAAGAGGATCGGTTTCAGGATCGGGCCCAGCACGCTTTTTAAAATTTATTTATTTATTTATACATATTTATATTGCCACCCACTCTCCATAGCGACTCAGGGCAGCTTACAAACAATACATTACATTACAATACAATATGTTGGTGTGGGCACAGGGGGAGGGGTGGTGAAGTCCTCAACCTGCCCTGGCTTCATCTCCCTCCTGCAGTTGGTGTGGGCACCAATAATTGATAATACAATCAATCAATGTTTCTCTTTCTCTTCCAAAATGGAGCCGGAGAATAAATACATCGAGAGCCTGGCTTTTCTGCTCTGTTAAATAAATTCCGTGCCAGAAATTACTCTGGGTTGAAAGGATATTTTTTTGCTCGTGAAACTCCGCTCAGGGGATGCCTGGATGAGGCTCCATTGTGCAGCACTTGAGTATCGAACCTGGACTTTCCAGTCTCCAAGTTCAGCTTCTTCATCACTAAAGCCACCATAAAGAAGTCAGATTTGGGTTTTTGAAAAGCCCATAAGGATATACAGTAAAGTCAGACCTCGCATAAAGAGCACCTCGTTTAAAGAATAACTCGCTTAAAGAGCAGAATTTTCTCTGAATGTTCGCTTCGCTTAACAAATAAAACCAAACAAAAACTCACTTAACAAATAAATCAGGGTTCACAATCCCCCCCACAATTGGTCACTTACAATGGTGTTTCGCTTAAAGAGCAAACTCGCTTAAAGAGCAATCTTGTGGAACGCATTATGCTCTTTAAGTGAGGTACCACTGTATCTCAGAATAGCTCCTAATTAGGACCTACAGCCTAATGTAAAATTGCAGTTTCCAGGCATCCCATGACCTATGTCAGGGGTTCACAACATACAGCCTGTGGGCCAGCTCTGGCCCACGGTGCCATTTCATGTGGCTCACCGACCTTGCTCCCGGCACCACCAGAAGCAGAGAAAACAGCCGAAAAGGCACCATAAATGCACCTGCACTGTCATAAACACAATTATGACAGCGTTTACGGCAGGAGGAGGGAGCCACATGTCTGGCCTGCTCAGTTGTTCTGAGAGGGCGTGGTCCGGTCCACGGCGCAAAAACATTGAGAAACGCTGTGACCCTTTGTCAAAAAAGGAACTGAACAGGGCATCCCATGTGGTAGAGCACAGATAACAGGGCTTCTGGGAATTCCCCCTAAAAGTAACTCTTCTGAGTTCTATCCAAAGTAAGACCCCTTTCACTTAAGTCAGGGATGCCCAAACGTTTTGGCCTATGGGCCGGTCATGTGGTTCAGGGAGCCAATCACTATGGCCCGGGCCCCAGATCTGACCCCTGATGCCAGTTCATCCGGCCCACCAAGCCCTCGTCGCTCCTGGAAGCGGAAGTAAAACATACCCGTATGGGCGCGTTTACTTCCACTTCCAGGAGCGACGAGAGCTTCACGGGCCAGATGAATTGGCATCAGGGGCTGGATCCAGCTCCTGGGCCATAGTTTGAGCACCCCTGATTTAAGTGACGCTTACTCCTAAGGCAGGGATCAGCAAACTTGGCTCTCCAGATGTTCTTGGACTTCAATTCCCAGAAGTCCTGATCAGCAGGCATACTGACTTGGGCTTCTGGTAATTGAAGTCCAAGAACACCTGGAGAGCCAAATTTGCAGATCCCTGTCCTAAGGTGAAGAGCTCTGGAAGAAAACCCCCACAGAAATCAATGGAATTACTTTTCAGTGGTCACTTGTGTGGAGGGCAAACCATTTTTATCAGATGCATGAAACATTCCCGGTTGCGGATTAGTGAAAAGGGAGGAGGGGAGAGAGTGTAGTCAGCGAAATCGGACAAAATTGCCTGAGCTGGTAATTACCTATGGATGGCCATTAACAAGCAGCAATTGAGGGAAAACACTGATAACCTTGCCCAGATGATGTAATTGACATGTGCAGCGTGATAAAAAAAAAAAGCTCTTGTCTCGATTCAAGCCATGGGAGATACAGTTGAATTCTTGGTCAGCTGCTTTATCTTTGAAGTTCCTTCCTTCAGGAATAGCCCTCTTGTTGTCAAAGAAGGAGTGCAGTGGGAAGTGGAAACGGCCGCCATTGCTTTCTAACCAACGCCATTTCTGATGTCAGCTTTGCGATCTTTCTGCACACTGTTAAGCCTAGCAGTTATTGCAAGTAGATAAATAGGTGCCACTTCAGTGGGGAAGGTAAACAGCGTTCCGTGCGCTCCGGTATCTAGTCATGCCTGCCACATGACCATGGAAACATCTGCAGAAGCAGACAGCACTGGCTCTTCGGCTTTGAAACAGAGATGAGCACTGAACCCTAGCGTCGGATGTGACTGGCTTTCGAGTAAGGGTGACCTTTACCTTTACCTAAGCCTTGTTTATAGGGAGCAAAGGTAAAGGTCACCCTTAATTTAATTTTTAGACTTGTATGCCGCCCCAATCTCAGAGCAACTCTGGGCAGCTAACAGAGATACACAATACAGTATACAGTTACAGGCTCCATACAATCATAATATACATATCATAATACAGGTTCCACAGTCATAATAAACATACATGTATCATTATCACAAATCATCACAGTTACAACAGTATCAAGTATCACAGTAGCAATCAAACTAACAAAGTATTACACAAAACGAGGCAAAAACAAAGATTCCTTGCTTGAAAGCCGGTCGTATCCGACTCTAGGGTTTGGTGGTCATCTCCGTTTACAGCTAAAGAGCCAGCGCTGTCTACGTCTGCAGGCGTTTCTGTGAACATGCGGCAGGCATGACTATGCCCGGAACGCTGTTACCTTTCCCAACAAAGTACCTATTTATCTACTTGCAATTTCCTTGCTTTCGAACTGCTAGGTTGGCAGGAGCTGGGACAGAGACGGGATCTCATTCCATCCTGCAGCACTCAGATCTCAAACTGCTGACCTGCCGGCTTTCCAGTCATCAAGCTTGGCTTCTTAAGCACTAAGTCACCACAGCCTCCTTATAGGGACATATGCCACATTGAAAGATGGGTAGGTGTGAAAGCCGCTGACACCTTGGGTGGCTTTTATCAGCCCTAGAAGAATGTTGTCAGGGTAAACATGTGGACAGAGATGGCAATCTGGGTCTTTAACTCTGTTGTGACCTTTATTGTTGCCAGTGAGTAATCCCTTGAAGTAGGGAAGCAAACAATTGTTAACCAAGGCTTATAAGAGAGAAGAATCCTTATTCAGGATGGATTTGGAGATATAGGAAGGTGACAACCTGATACTTTCACAGGGGTGGGGCGAACTCTATGCTGGGGGGAGGGAGGGAGCGCTCCCATTAGGTTGCTGGGCAAGTGGAACAAACTCTGTGCTGGGGATCCGCATTCTGTGCTGGGAATCCGAGTGCCACATCCAGCACATGTGCCATAGGTTCACCACCATTTAGCTTGTTGAAAGTTACCTACTTTGTAGACACAATGGGCTCAGATGGGATAGCAGTAAAAGAAGTACAGTGGTACCTCGCTTAAAGAGCATCATGCGTTCCACGGGATTTCTCTTTAAGCGAGTTTGCTCTTTAAGTGAAACACCATTGTAAGTGACCCATTGTGACTTCTACTGGGGGGGATTGCAAACCCGGATTTAGTTGTTAAGCACGTTTTTGGTTGGTTTTAGTTGTTAAGCGAGGCGGCCATTCAGAGAAAATGCTGCTCTTTAAGCGAGTTAATCTCTAAGCAAGGCACTCTTCATATGAGGTTTGACTGTACCTCAGACAAGGCAAAGATGCAAAGTTTTACCTTCATCTGACCGTTAAATTTGCTTTCTAGTTAATTTATTTGGAGTTCAAAGTTTTAGCCACTGAGTTCTTTGGTTCCAATCCAAAGGGCCTGCCCAGACAAATAAAAGATAAGAGAGAGAAAGAGGCCGGGAGAACTTGACCTTTACTCTTTCTGATGTCCAGGTAGAAAAGAAGAGATCTTCAAATGAAACAAGAACGGGCAAGCCAGCTGACCAGAAATGCAAACATCTTAAAAAGAGAGGCGGATTGCCCTGTATTCGTAGAGAATATTAACATTGGTTTCGATGAGAAGACACTGTTTGGCTTTGAGGAAGTGTGCACAGCTGGCTCCCACATGTGTTCAAAGTGTGTGGGAGGTGGGTTTCTTTATTAGTTGGTTGTAGCTTGCTTTTGGTCCTGGCTTCCTTCTTCAAAACAGGTTTGCAAGTTTGAGTGACCAGTTGGTCCTTCTTATTCAAACCCTGGACTGCCAAAACAAAGCCACTTTCTTCGCTTGGTCATTACCCAAACCCAACTCCTCCTCGGTGCACGTCGGCAAACCAGCAATCGGCAGACCAGTAAATGAACCGGATTCTGTAGCTCTCGACATTCACATTGTGTGGTGTACACCAAGCAGCCCTCACTTGAACATGTTGGTCTTGTATTTAGGGACTCCGACGCTCAGCCAGTGGCGTAGTGTGGGTTTCAGCCCTCTAGGGCTTCTGGGAATTGAAGTCCAAGAACACCCATACGCCCAAGCGAAATTTTGCCACCTCAAAAAAGTGCTGCCCGGGGTAGGCCAGCCCCCTGCCCCCCCTACGCTACGCCACTGCCCTCAGCCTATTCAGGGACCTCCAAGAGATATAAGGGAGGTTGAATTCCTCAGCAATATTCCCCATTAATGTTATTACTTGTCCAGCGAGCTCCTTCCTCCATCTTTTAATTTGGTTTTGCTCTTGTGTACCATCAAGGATGTTTGTTCTTGACATGAAGCTCTGCCTGAATCTGACCCAGCAGACTTGAGGCTCGTATCCATTTAGAGTAGAGGTTCCCAACCATTTCAAGCCGGGGGCCGGGTCACATTCTCTCAGTCAGCTTTGAGGGCCGGACAGCCATTTTGCCCTGCTTGCACAATGAAGGTGGCCATTTTGTCCTAATATTTTCAAAGGGATGGCCATTTTGTTTCTCAAATGCCCTTGGAAGTGTGGGGAGCACATAAAACGGCACCATGGGCCAGACCTGGTCCACAGGCCTTTTGTTGGGAACCCCTGTTTTAGAGAGTGTTGAGGGTCGTTCTCTTGCTTACCTCTCTTAGCATCCGCTGCGATGTCAACTTGTTTTGCATGTGTGGATGCGCTCCATACTGACTGAAAGAGCTGACTGAAAGAGTGTCACCTGGTCCCTGGCTTGAAAAGGTTAGGAAACCCTGCTTTACTGCTTTTTCGGTACTTGAGGATAGGGATTATGAAACTAGATCCCCTTATTCAAGGGAATTATGATTACAAACCACTTATTTGATTGATCCTCTTCTGCTTTAAAGTTACATAAGACCTACAAGATTTCCAAAGCATCGATACTGACAGTAGCAAATTACAAGGAAAGAATGATTAATGGGCATTTGAATTTCCAATTGCTTGCCAGCTTAGAATTTAATTTAACGGGCCGTGCTTTCTCTGCGCTTTGGGAAGCTGCCATCCCTGGGAGAACTCCAGGGTTGCCTGTTGTCCGTTGCAGCTGAAAGCTGAGGAAGGGACAGATATTTTCCCTAGCAAAGATATTTGGGGTGGGTGGGAAGCAGGCAAATAAGCCAGAGGCCTGCATGCACTTGCCAAACCATCAGCGGGCTAATAAATCCCAAAGGATTGTGGCAATATTTCAGCAATGCACTAAGAGAGCCAAGAAGTATTGCGTGCTTTGAAACCCTCAAGAACAGTCTAATTGGAGTGGCTAAAACTTCCGTTCACAAACAGGTAGCCAACATGGTTGGTAGACAAGCAGTAGATGAACACACACAGTTTGCCCTATGAATAAATTCCTCCCAAGAGATACCTGTTGTGGGATCTCTCTTCAGAAGTGTCTAACCAAGTGGTAGAGTTGGCTCCAGTAGTAGAACTCTTCCTGTCTGTCCAGATTATCCTGCTATGGTAATGGAGTAGACCATACTGCCGGCAACTTACCGCCAAGTGGTGGTTAACTAACCTGACAACCCCTAAGGACTAACGGTCTTGGGTGCTGAAGTCTACAGGGAAGGGTGGATGAATCCCACTTGATGGAGGGCAGCAGCTTCATCCATCCTGGCCTGGGGCCGTTGAGGACTTTGCGTGCCAAAACGGCTCAGGACCAGAAAGTGACCCACAGAACTGGATCAGTGGTACTATGGGTGTCACGGTGCGATGCGGAACTTAAGGCAGATGAAGGGCCATTGCATTATATTTTCAGGACAGTCTTCGTGGCTAATGACCAAGATGATCACCTATATTCGGATTCAGATATGGCAGAAGAAGAAATAGCTCTCTGGGTTACAGGTACTTGCAACAGGTCAGCAAAGATTTCTGACTGGAGGCTTGACAACAGCAATGACCCTATTGACTTTTGAATGCAAAAAAGTTTGGGATAACCAGGAATGGATTTATTTATTTGCTTGAAAATGTTGTGAACTTGGTTGAACTTTCACAATTTAAATACATTCCTAGGCTCAGAATAGGCTGGTTTTTTTTAAAGGTCTGAATACAGGGAAATAACATCTGCAACTAAGGAACAGAGGTGTAGGTGTTTCGGTCCAGTGGCCAATTCTGATATTACACAATGAAAATATTTACAAAACCACAGTACAAAGAATGAAAAAGAGTATTTCCCTTGTCATTTAGAATTAGTAAGGAAACAGAATCTTAAAAACTCCTTTTGAAAAGCCATAAAATGTCCTAGAAATGCCATAAAATCCCCTGCAAAGAGAACTTTGGAAAGTAACAATGAAGAGTCTCTCTTCAAAGTGAAAAAGTAACTTTGAAACTATTTCAACATTGTTTTAACTGTAACTGTCATAACCACGTAGTATGTTGCCTATTATCCAGAGGTACTTAGTTACAAATAGATTACTAAACTGCATGTAACTGTAACTGTCATAACCACGTAGTATGTTGCCTATTATCCAGAGGTACTTAGTTACAAATAGATTACTAAACTGAATGTAACTGTAACTGTCATAACCACGTAGTATGTTACCTATTATCCAGAGGTACTTAGTTACAAATAGATTACTAAACTGACTGTAACTGTAACTGTCATAACAACATAGTATGTTGCCTATTATCCAGAGGTACTTAGTTGCAAATAGATTACAGTACTAAACTGCATGTCTCCCTATCTTATAAAATGTCTTTGGGTATTTGCAGAAATAACGAAGGATTAGGAAACAGAAAATGGGCGTTAACTAAGGATTAGGGAAATCTTTACAGAACGTTTGAGGTGTCTGCGATGTTTGAGATTTTTATTACGCACCAAGAGTGTCTTGGTAAAATCAGAAGTGCAAACATTCATAATACAGTCCCCACAGCCCTGCTCATAAGGTGAATACAAAAAACTGATCTATGTCCACAGACTTCTAGCACTTTTCACTTGCTACCAGTAGAACGTAATTTGTAAATATCATCTTGATTGTCACTTGAGCCAAAATCCCCAATACAATACTGTACCTTACCTTGCCAACTGAGATAGATGACGGTATTGTATGGTTACAAGAAAAAAAAATATTCCCCTTCAAACCAGTTACTGCTAGGATTCTAGCTAAAGATGGAAGGGAACAGAAAAGCGGGGATGATGGTTGGAGTAGGTGAGGTTTTTCATCACTACTAGGGGTAGTAATAATTTCATGTCAGAACTTATTCTGGGTTGAAAGGATTTTTGCAGAAGAAACTCTGCTCAGGGAATGCCCAAATGAGGCTCCTGGGACGAGACAGGCACTCAATCCATCGAGCAGTACCCGGGTCTTGAACTGCTGACTAGCCAGCCTTCCAGCTAACAAGGCAAGCTTTTTAACCACTGAGCCATTAGTTTAATCAAAATTAAACTAATAGTGTTCTGTGTGCTTCAGCAGAAATGTCTGCAGAGGTAGACAGCACTGGCTCTGGTTGTAAATGGAGATGAGTTGGATATGACTAGAATTGGATATGATTGGCTTTTGAGTTAGGGCGGCCTTTATCTTTATCTAGTATTGCAAAAGAAAGATATAATACATACTTCTGTAGTAGGATTCAACTATCATTCCAGTCAGGTCCTGTAAAGGACAGGTGGGTCCATTTTGTTCTTTACCTTGGGGTCGGGGTGTGTGCAAATTGTCTTGAGACAGTCTTACTTTCACAGTCTATCTCTTGGCAACCCTCTATCGATATTTGGCCGGGACCATTTCCTGTGTTAGCATCTGTAAGAGTTTAAGGCACAGAAACATTTCCTCTCACTTTTACCCAGGGAAAAAATAGCAAAAGGCGACGCACGATGCAAGCACGCTGAATGGATCATTAGCACCAAACTCTAAAAGAGGAAAAGTCAAATAGGATAGAAAAGCTCCATAAATTTTTACAACTCCTGGGAGAAAAACGCAGATGATTAAAACATGAAACCTTGGCTTTTCTTTTAAAAAAAATGCTTAAAAGATTAATACAGAAAATGTGATGTTAAGGCTGCTGCAGGGATTACCCCTTAATGGGGACGTTAGAAGTTATTTTAATGTAAAGGAAACACAGTCCGCAAAGGAAAGATCAAAAGGGGAAACCAATAAGAAGATCTTTGTTTCATGGGGGAAAATGGAGCGTTTCCCTGTGACTCATGCTTAGAAGGGGCAAATTCCCCATATGTAAAAATGTCAAGACTTATTGGCCTACATTAGGCTCTGAGTAGATGCTGGAGGTTTAGAAGTCTGATCCTGCCCCGCCTTTTTTAAAACAAAAATTCCCCTTGTACTTTCATATGGGCATAAAAAGTAACTTTTAATTGGGAGACAGTTGGAGGGGCACAAAAAAGTGCAAACCAACATGGAAATCAGATGGAAGAAGTGGGTGAATCAATCAATTTCCTTTTCGTGGTCAAAGACCAATATTCAAAGAATAAATGTAAGTTAAAATATTGCAGAACGATTTAGATTCTCTCCCCCCCTCCCATTTTATTAATTGGGCAAAAGAGGCACAGTTTGGCTTATGGAAGCTGTATGCACCATGCTGCCATGCTGCCAGCCACAGTGGCTTGGTGGTTAAGATGCTGAAGTTGAGGACCGGAAGGTCGACAGGTCAGCAGTTTGAAACCTGAATGCTGAATGACGGAGTGTGCTCCTGTTGTCAGTTCCAATTCCTGCTGACCTAGCGGTTCAGAAGCAAGAAACGGCAAGCAGATAAGCCAGGGGTCCCCAAACTACGGCCCATGGGCCGGATGCGGCCCATGGTACCAAATCATCCATCCAGCCCGCTCCCCTCCCAGAAGTAGAAGGAAAATGCACATGTTCAAAAACACTGCCATAATTGACCTGCGGCTGCCGTGAACGCATTGATGACAGCCACGGGTGGATTATGTGCATACATGGGAGCGTTTTACTTCTGGTTCTGTTGAGAGGGACCACGTGACCAGCCCACATGACCGGCCCACAGTCCAAAAGAGGCAGGCAGTGCTGCAAACCGGTGTTTTCCGTCCTTTTGTTGGTTAGACTTCAGTTCTCAGAAGCCGAAGTCAATTCCCCAAAGTACTGATCAGCCAGTTGTATTGACCTAGGCTTCTAGGAATGGAAGTCCCCCTGTGGGGCATGGGCCCCATGCTGGGAACCACTGCTGTAAATGGAGATGAGGACCGCCCCTTAGAGTCAGACACTACTGGCTTTTGAGCTAGGAAGACTAGAGAATGTTGCATTGCCCCAGTTCTCTTGAGGTGTGGTGGAAAACACTTTCCCAGGCAAGTTTTATATGTGGAACACATTGTAAAATTGTATTTATATAATGGGGGTGCCATTTTCTCCTTTGTCAGAGTGTTTTAGGCACCAGCATTAGCCGCAATGATCACAATCAATGAGGATTTTTTTTAAAAAAAAAACATACACACTTCCTGTTCTCATTTGAAGAAAATCCATCTCTCAAAAAGGTCACATTCATGTCACGGCGACCCACCAACTTGTGATTCACAGTCCCTCCGGAGAACTTGAGGCATCGCTCGATGCCAGAGTTGACAAACCTCTAAGTTCAGTTTTGTTCCGCTTATTTAAAAATGGGGTCCCGTCAAAACGATTTGCATGGACACTCTAACCAAAAGCAGACTTCATTTTTAAAAAATAAAATAAAATAAACCAAGGTCAAAGCAAAGCCATTTTCAAAATGCATCAATTCAGGTAAAAGTATTGGTTTAAAAACTTTAGCAAAAAATAATTAGTAAATTAATTGCTAATTAAAAGGTTGCTCATTACAAGCTGGCTTCAGCTATGAAGAGGAGCGTATCTGCTCAGAGTTAAAGGAATGATAAAATGTGTTTGTTTAACAGTAATATTGCTAATTACCGTAATAATATTCAGTTAAATAAATTATCAACACTACATCATAGATATAGTAGTAATTGTAGCAATATTTGAGAATAATCAGGGCCATAGCCAGGGGGTTAGCAGTTTCCCCAACCTCAAACTCCCTATTCGCCTGCCCACATCTAGAATCCTGGCAGTGCTGAGTAAGTAACTTATTCCACTACTTGTTTGTGTCCCTTGTTACTTTTTTGTGATTTCCTGTTACCTGGGATGGGATAGGAAAAGGGAAGGAATAGCATAAAGCCTGAAAATTCCCAGCCACATTGTTGCTAAACCTGTGGTTCCCAACACAAGACACATGCCCCACAGGGGCAAGCATCTAGTCCAAAGGATGTCCAGGAGCATTGTTAGGTTGGCAGAGAAGTCAGGGTCATGGCAGGCAGGTCAGGGTCTAGGCAGGCAATCTCAAAAGGTATCTGAATTCAAGCAAGGTGTTGGTCTTTGCACTCAAGAATTGTACCGACACTGGAATGCTGCAACAAGCTTGCTTAAAAGCCTCCCAGCTAATCACTATCAGCTGGGAGCCTTCTCTGGTAACTAGTTCTAGCTTGCTTGCGTCGCAGGTGTAGCTCCTTTCTGAATCTTTCCCTGACTGAGGGCTGATCACTGTCAGAGTAAGACTTCTGATCTGACAGGTCATCTGCCTGGGGAAACAGAGCTGAGCCAGAAGCAGGCTGAGATGCTCAGTTCAGGACATTCTCAGGTTCGGGTGCAGGCAGAACTGGGCTGGGCAGTTTTCAAACTGCTAGGTTGGCAGGAGCTGGGGCAGAGACGGCACTCAACCCTTCACGCAGTACTCGGGTCTCGAACTGCCGATTTGCCAACATTCCAGCTAACAAGGTGATCTTCTTAACCACTGAGCTGCCACAGTCCCTACTTTCTGATATGCTTCCTACAAGTACTTATAGATTCCACCCTCCCAAAGATGGGAAGAGTTACTTTTTGAGTGCCATTAGCCACAGACCATGCTGACCAGGGATTTGGGGAGCTGTCATCCGAAATAGTCACTTTTTCAGTCTCTGATTGTCTCCAACTCTGAATGATTTTGATCTGGAGGATGTTATCTATTCTGGAAGCCTCTACAACGAGTGGGCAGGGCTTGCGTGCCATCTGGAAACCCCATTCTGTTTTCCTGGCTTCTGGTTCTCTTCTCTTTGGCATAAACAGCTTGTGACACTGATTAGACTTCAGTTTCTCCCCTGCCTTATTTCAGCTCTGGCACGGCACACAGCGTTCTGCTTTTTTTACGATTGCTCTTGCAGACCTCAGCATTTGCACGAGTGAGCAGCATGCTGCAGTTAGCTCAAGTCATAACTGCTAGGTTGGCAAGAACTGGAACAGACAACGGCTGGCCAGCAGTTTGAGACCCGAGTGCTTGCACAATCGAGTGAGCTCCCGTCAACTGCTCCAATCCCTGCCAACCTAGCAGTTCAAAAGCAAGAAATTGCAAGTCAAAGCAATGGTATTCCCGGTTGTGAGAGCTGGACCATTAGGAAAGCTGAGCGCAGAAGAATAGATGCCTTTGAAATGTGGTGCTGGAGGAGAGTTTTGAGAGTCCCCTGGACAGCGAGGAGAACAAATAGGTTAATCTTAGAAGAAATCCACCCTGACTGCTCCCTTGAAGGTCAAATTGTAAGGATGAAGCTAAAGTACTTTGGACATCAAATGAGAAGAGAGGATTCACTTGAGAAAGCCTTTATGCTGGGAAGGGTGGAGGGCAAAAGAAGAAAGGGGTGGCCAAAAATGAGATGGCTAGATGGTATTGTAGATACAATGGGCACAGAGCTGGGCAAGTTGAGAAGGATGGTGGAGGACAGAAGTGCCTGGGGGACAGCGGTCCATGGGGTCGCAAAGGGTCGGAATCGACTGTGTGACTGAACAACAACAAATAGGTACCGCTTCAGCAGGAAAGGTGACAGAATTCTGTGTGCTGCGGTGCCTAGTCATGCCTGTTATATGACCACAGAAACACCCACAGATGCAGAAAACACTGGGTCGTTGGCTGTAAATGGATTTTTTTCTCTGGAAAAAAAAAAAACAACCAACCCCTTTTAAACAAATGCTTGTATTATTATCCCTGTTAACTATTTGCAACATGCATTTGTTTTCTGTTTTGTCGTATGATTTGCTATGGTTTTCTCCCAGAGCACTGCAGCAACGAGGCCAATAATTCCAAAAGGTCTCTGGTGTACAGTACAAAGTTGCCAAACTCAGAAGCAGACAATTAGCGTACAAATTGTGTCGGCATCCATCAACTCTTCCTGCTTTCTCCACCCTTGTACTGATAAGAGCTACGAATCTACCCAGCTGTGTTTGCTCTGTATGAGAGCCCAGAAGCCAATACTGTACAATATAAGTTCTTTGTATCTTTGCTTCTTGAATTGCCTTTGTCGTGTTAGCTGCATGTTGGGGGTGACCTCTGTTAGGGGTGGTGACTGTTTTGTACAAAAACTTCCCAAATCCCCCAACCTGACTGGGGAATTCTGGGAGTCAGCTCCTCCCACTGATGCCCATTGTTAGAAAGCAGGCGAAATTATTAAATAGCCTTTGATTCACCTATAAAATGATGATGCCCTGGGGTAAAGCCCCAGCTGCACTGCCTTAGGTACAGTCCTGGCTAGAGATTACTCATCATCCAGAGTCATAACAATCATGGAGGGGGCTCTAAGTCTTTCTCCCCAGCTTCTCTGCAAAGGAGGTTTGTTGCTTCTTTCGGTTTTCATCAATTCTTCAAGAGGCGCATGTTGATGACTCAACTTAGACCTGTTCCATGCATGGAGGGACATCCCCTCCATGCATGGAAATGCAATTAACAGACATTAAAAGACTGGGGAGAAAGTAGCACATTAAGGCCTTAATGAGCCATGAAGGTCCCAACTGACAAGGCTGAGGAATGACTAGGACTGTGGTGGGGGACCTTGGTGCTCCAGCTGTTCTTGAACTTCAGTTCCCAGAAGCCCAAGTCTCTGTGAACCCACATGAATGCGTACATGCAGTAAACCCATTCGTGTGGCTTCACAGAGACTTGGGCTTCTGGGAATTGAAGTCTAAGAACACCCACAGGATCAGGGCCAAGCACATGAGACCGACTGACTACAGGAAGGAAACCATGGGCTCAAATTGGCAACTGCTGAGAAGGACCATTGAGGACAGGACGTTTTGGTGAGCTCTCATTCATATAGGGTCACCATGGGTTGGAGGCAATTTGACAGCACCGTTTACAAACCCCAATCAAATTTGGATAACTTACAATTGCTGTTTTGACTTTTTGAAAACTAACTTTCTAATCTCTATGTCCTTCCTCAATGATGCCAAGAGAAAGTAGAATGGTCTAATCCAGAATTACCTGGACAGATGCACAGCTCTATTCCCTTGCTATTGAATATGTGTTGATATCCAAGAAAAGAAAGACCAGTCTGGCCAGATTATCCTGCTAACAGAGTAGACCATATTGCCAGCGACTCAATGCCGATCATCAGATGGTGGTTAACTAAATAGACAACCCTGAGGCCTAACGGGCTTGGGTGGCAAAGTCCACAGGGAAGGGTGATGGTCCCCAGGTGGATTAAATCCCTCTTGGATCCATCTTGATGGAGGGCAGTGACTTCATCATTACTGGCCAGGGGCTGAGGAGGAAGGCAAATGGAAGACTACTGCATTATTATATTGTTCCAGGACAATCTTCATGGCTGATTGCCAAGGAGATAGCCAATATGTGGAATTTATTTATTTATTTATTATTTATTAGTTCAAATTTATATTGCCGCCCACTCGCCGTGGCAACTCAGGGTGGTTTACAGACAATACATTACATTACAATACAATATGTTGGGGTGAGCACAGGGGGAGGGGCGGCAAGGTCTTCATCCTGCCCTGACTTCTTCCTCCCCTGGCAGTTGGTATAGGGACAGGGGAGGGGCGGCAAGGTCCTCATCCTGCCCTGGTTGCTTCTTCCCCTGGCAGTTGGTGTAGGCACAGGCGGAGGGGCGGCAGATACAGCACTTGAGGAAGGAGGAGGAGAAGCTTCAAGTGGAGCAGAAGCAGAAGACGAGGCAGAAGAAGCAGAAGCAGGAGGAGGAGGAGGACTTTGGAGCTTATGGGTTTTTCCCCATTTGGCTTCCTTCTCCTACCACCACCACCCTTCTTCTCCCTCTGTTCTGCTTGGCTTCTTGGCTTTCAAGGCCAGGCTCCGGCCCACCCCTTGGCCAAACCAATTGCCGTAACAATCGCTGCCTCTCCTTCTTGCCTCTGAGCCACTGAGCCCCACATGGTAATGCTTTGGCAGCGTTGCTAAGGGGGGTTGCTAGGTTCAGCGGATGTCACAATGTAGGTTATAAATTGCTTTTATCCTGATGGCCCGTTCCTTGCCGCCACCACACCCCACACATCCCCGTCCGCACAATGACCTTACAAGATGGCACGGAAGAAGCGGTTCGGAGGGAGAAGCAGAAAAGACCCTGAACTTGGCAGCTGATGGATGTTGGGTTTGCTGAAACAAAGCCCCCACTTGTGATGGAGGGAGACCATTTTTACACTTGAAGGTTTAAAAAGTGGGTCGAGGGGGTGGATTGGAGTGGGGAGGAAACACCCCACTTATGGCAGGAATGCTTTTAAGGAGAATAAAAGGCAGGAAAACTTCCCTTGCATTTTACAAAACAACATCCTTTGAAATGTTGGCACGGAGTCTTTTAACTGCTCCACCCGTGGTTTTATGTAGGGAATATCCAGGTTAAAGGCTTTATGTCAATTGTTTAGACTAAAACATAAATTAAACACAGAAAGCAACAGGGTTATCTCCGGCACTCGAAATTATAATGGACTGGAAAGAGTAAAGGGGATCCTGTGTTTCACTTATTTCAGCCCCTTGATTTGGGAAACCTGCTAAAAAGTGAAGGGAACTGGGGTTCGGAAGTCTCTTTAACAAGTTTCCACTAACTAAAGTTTTTGTTTTATTTGTTTGTTTAGCTAGTTCATTAGTTAGCTAGTTTGATAACATCTTTCTCCCAGTTATGGGGCCCAAAGTAGCGCATACTGCATCACAGAAAAATAAATATTGATCTAATAGAATAGATGCCTTTGAGATGTGGCGCTGGAGGAGAGTTTTGAGAGTCCCCTGGATAGCGAGGAGAACAATCTTAGAAGAAATTAACCCTGACTGCTCCTTAGAAGGTTAAATAGTAAAGATGAAGCTAAAGTACTTTGGACATCAAATAGATGAGAGGATTCACTTGAGAAAGCCTTGATGCTGGGAAAGGTGGAGGGCAAAAGAAAAAGGGGGCAGCCAAAAATGAGATGGCTAGATAGTATTGTAGACACAATGGGCACAGAGCTGAGTGAGTTGAGGAAGATGGTGGATGAGAGAGGTGCCTGGCGGACAGTGGTCCTTGGGGTCGCAAAGGGTCCGAATCGACTGTGCGACTGAACAACAATGCATGTGTCCTATACTAAATCAAGTGCGCTGAATCCAGATCTGAAGTCCGATTCTGCCTAGCAAATCTCACCCGCTTGGTTAGGTTCTTGCGTTGATCACACAGGGTATATTTGCCACAAATTTAGCAAAAATTGTCCCATTTATTAACACAGCTGTGCTTACTCATCTGGAGGGGACTGGGGAAACTGGGTATGTTTAGCCTTAAAAAAAGGAAACTGAAAGGGGGATATAGGATCGCACTCTTCAAATACACAAAAGATAATCATAAAGAGGAAGGGGAGGATCCCTTTACCATCATCCCAGGGGACAGGGTGCGTAATAACAGGCTGAAATGAAAGGAATCCAGATATAGGCTGAATATTAGGAAAAACGTCTTAACGGTTACAACAGTACGACGACGGAACCAACTGCCTCAAGAGATGGTGATTGCTCCAACACCAGAAGCATTCAAGAGAGAATTGGACAGCCACTTGTCATATCTGCTTTGATTCATTTCCCTACATTAAATAGGGCATGGTTCCCCAACCTACGCCCTGCAGGCCGGACTCAGCTCACAGTGCCATCCCATCTGGCCCACCACTGCCTTCCCCCACAGCGGAAGCAGGCGTGTTTATGTCAACCATAAAATGCACCCGTGGTTGTAGTAAACGCAGCAGTGGGCACATTCACGACAGCCCTATATGCGCCCGCCTTTGCTCCTGAGGGATGCAGCCCGCTCAGCTGTTCAGGGGTGTGGTCAGGCCCGCGACGTAAAAATAGTTGGCCACCCCTGGATGGAATTTCCCCTTTCAACAAACCCCACCAGACTATTCCTCATGAAAACCAACCCAAGCAGATCACTGTACCTGAAATCAAAAGGGGACAAGTGAAGTGATGGGTTGCTTGGCCGCGAGATGAGAGGCAACCAGTGGTGGGTTGACAAAATCTTCGGTACCCTACCGTGACATCAGCAACATCATGGGCGTAGCCAACATCATGACATCATGATGTCATGGGCGGAGCAACATTTTTTTTAAAAAATTAAAAAATGTCTGCATATGCGTCAAACCTCTGTTTGACGCATGCACAGTTCTTTTTTTTAGTGTGCATGTGTCAAACCTCTATTTGACGCATGCACGCTAAAAAAAAAAAGAACTGCGCATGCATCAAACAGAGGTTTGATGCATGCGTAGTTCCAGGCAGCCATTTTGTCTGCCCAGAAAAACATTTTTGGAGGGGTCCAGAGAGGCGACCGAACCGGTTGCCCGGGATTTTACCACCTCCTGATGGGGTCCTACCGGTTCAGGCAAACCGGTCCGAACCGGTAACATCCCATCACTGGAGACAACCCTATCATTTAGAAGAGGAGACAACTATATCAGGGACCAAATCCTGCAGGGACCCATGTAGCTAGTTGTATCCCAGCTGTTCTCTTTCAACTCCACCTAACGCACTTGGAGACCAAAGCCATGCCTTCTCCCCTCCCCCCCCCATTATTATTTCCCTTGTAGACTTATTTCACCGATCACAGGACCACACTCTTCCGCCTCCAAGAGAACAGGCCAGCTGTCCAAGAAGGGATGGGTTTTGGGACAGGAACAGACGGGGGATGGAGGAATTACTAGGCTTTGTTAGGTCATTTGAGGAAGCAGAATCAGGATTCCCCTGCCCAAACAAAGGATATTAAAGCTATCTAAGACTAGTAGCAATTTATTTCTTTAAAAGGCTTCTCAGGAATATGTACTCATTCGTTGTGAACGCAAAAGGAAGGCACAATGCAGAGACAAGCGCGCATTCTTAACTGGGCTGGATTACAGTAGAAATTGGCAATTACAGGGCTATGACATGAAAAGTCCCTTAATGTACACATGAGAGAGCTGGTTCTTAGGAGACTAAATAAATGTATACCTTGAGAGGGGAAGGTGGGGGGATGAAGTAAGACTCCTTGCCCCCCCCCCTGGAGTAAATAGCATTTCACAGCCAGCCTCCTCGTACAAAATGCATTAAAGGGGAAGGAGATGATTTCTCAGGCCATCATCCTCTTTCAAAGCAACATCCCATTTACGTCTCATTCCAGTGGAAATGAAAATACATATTAAGAATGTTTTTATCGTCATGCATGGTATTTAGAGACCTTGTGAGGTGCCTTGTAAAACACTCATTAAGGCCAAATCAGACCCTGAGTCTCAACAAATCCCACTGAGATGTTGCCAAAAAGTGGCTACTGATAAATATGGGGGTTCGGTCTTATGAACCAGGGGTCCCCAACCTTTTTTTCGTACCATGGACCAGTTTCATGCGAAATCTTTTCCCACAGGCTGGTAAGTGGGGGAAGAAGCAGGTGGGGAGGGGGCAGAATCCTGCTGTAGTTAAGCAACATGGAGAAGGGCCCTGGCCACCTGCCTATCTGCTCTGTTCTTCTTTGCTTCCTCTTTTATCCCATTGGGTCACAAGGTCAAAATTCCAAGTCTTTTTAATTCTTCTTGCGCCATATTAGATTCAGAGCATTGGCGATCCTCACCCATGAAGAGTATCCTGACAATATAATGCAGTGGCCTTCCATTTGCCTTCCAGATTGCAGTGTGGCACCCATACCACTGAGCCAGTTCCACGAGACACTTTCTGATCACAAAGCCCTCCTCTTTTTGAATAGCCGAGACATATTATCGTCCAGCACCAGAACCACCATCCCGGCTTTCTCAAATAGCTTAAACAAAGCCACAATTCTCACAGCAGGTTGTGTGTGTTTGGATTGTTCCCAACCGTACAGAGGGTGCCAAAGAAATGTATGCACATTGACCCAAATGTTCACTTGTATCGTTGCACATGCCGTTCCAATTTCTTCCTAAATGACTACCAGTGTCGCCGGTTTTGAGCAAATGCATATTATACATTGCTACTACCATAATTCAATTCAACGTCAGAAAGTAATTCATGCATAAAGGTAAAGGACATCCTTGCTTGAAAGCCAGTCATATCCAACTCTAGGGTTCAGTGCTCATCTCTGTTTACAGCCAAAGAGCCAGTGCTGTCTGCTTCTGCAGACTTTTCCACGGACATGTGGCAGGCATGCCTCGACACAGGAGTGCATGGAATGCTGTTTACCTCCCCACCAAGTGGTAGCTATTTATCTACTTGCAATTTCTTGCTCTTGAACTGCGAGGTTGGCAGGAGCAGGGAAAGAGACGGGAGCTCATTCCATTGTGCAACACTCGGGAATCGAACTGCTCACCTCCCAGTCTTCAAGTTCAGCAACTTAACCACTAGAGCCACTGCAGTCCTGTTTAATACATAGATAACACCTTTTAAAACATGCATACATTTTTGACGCCCTCTGTATAGTGGTGAGGTTACTCTCTGTTGCAATGTAAACTATTAGGTGAGGCCTTGGTCTTCAATATACATCTGACTCACTCATTCCTGGTAATCTGCCACAAGCCTGTTTAACTAGCCAGCTGGTGATCTGTCTGTTCTTGTTGAGCAAACGAACCTGTCTTTGATCAAGTTGTATTCAGACTAATGCTCTTCTGTATCATACGCATCCTGTCTGCATGAAGAAATCTAGCATCTCAGGAAGAAAGATTCCTTCCCGCGACACTAGAATTCACATACCCATGCTCTACATTTCAAAAATTAAAAATAGTGACTTTCCTGTTACACTCCTGATTCTCATACTGAAGGTCACCATCTGAGCCCTTCTTCTTCTGTTATGGACTGCAGGCTGAAGCTATGACTTCAGCCTTGAGCATCAAGTGAGCATCTCTGTCCCAGCTCCTGCTACCCTAGCAGTTCGAAAGCAAGAAATTGCAAGTAGATAAACAGGTACCACTTTTGTGGGAAGGTAAACAGTGTTCCATGCACTCCGGTGTCTAATCACGCCTGCCACATGTCCACGAAATGTCTGCAGACACAGACAGCGCTGGCTCTTTGGCTATAAACAAAGATGAGCACTGAACCCTAGAGTCAGATACAGCTGACTTTTGAGCAAGGGCAACCTTTACCTATACCAATGCTACAGCCTCAGTGAGCCTCCACAGCTGAGCGGGGATTTGAACCCAGGGCTCCTGAGTCCTGATTTGTCACTCTAATCCATTACACTACATTGGGTATCCCTGCTAGCAAGAGACGACATGGCAATGTTTACACACGTCTGGAGTATGCGCATGGGTTGGTCAGCAAGCTTGGGAGGGTGGAAGGCAGGGCTTGTTAGATGGTCAACCATATCATTGATGAAGAAGCTAAGCAAAATATTTAGTAATAGTTGCAACATTATTAATCTTACGTACTAATTTTACTATTCTTTAACTTTGAGCAGAAATGCTCCTATTTCAAATATATTGTAAGTACCTTCATTTTAACTTCTGTCCCTTGATATATTTTAAGTTTATTTTAACTTACTGTATATACTTGGGTGTAAGCCTAGTTTTTCAGTCCCAAAAATGAGCCCCAAAAAGGGGAAACGCCTGATACTCGGGTCAATGACCATGAGGTTCCCAAGATTGCATTGGATTGAGACGTGCCAAAATTTTAATTGATCTTACCATATTTTCATGTATTTTGATTATTGAAAGTCACTAGCAGCTGCTGCATTTCCTACCCTCGACTTATTCTTGGGTCAATTTATTTTCCTGGGTTTTCAGGTCAAAATTAGGTACTTTATTTGGGTCGGCTTATACTCGAGTATATATGGGTATGTTCTTTTTGTTGTATTATGCTGGTCTTGGACCGTAATAAAGATGGATTGAGATACATATCTGGAATATGAGTTTGGAAAAGCTTTCATTGGACAATGGCCACATTCCCCAGTCAATCTGATGAGTTCGGTTGGGGGGATTCTGGGCTCTGTAGTCCAAAGTAATGTTTCTGAGCGCTCTGCATGGAACATTTGTCCCTTTCTAGAATCAAACCCCGTTCCCCTCCTCTTTTGTTCTTAGTGGCAAACTGAGCATGGAAATAAATATGAAATACACCCAGCCCTGCACTGGCCTCACTGGCTATATTTTTAAACTCTTATCGCTTAACCTTTCCGCCCCAAGCTTGACCGAGGCCATCTCTGGCAGGGGGTGGAGGGTGAGAAATAAATACAATTTTGGAAAATTAACAACTCCAGGCACCATGTGCCAGAACATAAGTATGTCCTAATTTAATTTTAATTAGTGCTGACTTCTGCTTCCCTCACTAATGAAACTGGGCTCGTTAGGAAGTGTAATTGAAGACCCCTGGAGGGGAGCCTGTAGACTTCATTGTCAGACCCTAGGCATTCTGCCCAATAAAAATTCCATACAAACCTCCCCCCTCCCATGACCAAAAGCAGCTTCATTATTAATTCATATTGTGTGTGGGGGGGGGGACCACCACACATCTGTGTAGCACATACTGAGCAAAGACAAAAGCCGGATTTCTTTTCCACAAGGGAATGAGAGTTTTCTTCAGTTGCTACAATGTTTTGCGCCACGTATGCTTTGATTCTCGGCCGTCATGCCTCGTTACTAAAGCGCATTTCGGTCTGTGTTTATGGGGCTGGGCCAAAACATGCATCAGGGAAATGTTTGGGGGAACGGTCCAAACCATGTGTGCTGCGTCCCGCAGGATAGTTGAAAAGTCCCGTAAAACGAGGGTAAGAACGTTCTTCATTTCAGAGTGAGAGCCTGACCACGTTGGCCTCGCTCTGAACCTACTTTGCGATGTCATTGCATCGCATCATCGTATTGGTTGCATGATGGCGACAGGATGCCTCAAACCTACACCAGTTGAGAAGATATACCCTCTTGTTGGTATTGTTCCGCCAAAGATCAGGAGAGAAGTAGCAGCGGACGCTGAGAGGACTAAACAAGAGAAGGACCTTCAACATCCTCTCAATGGAGATGAGCCTCAAGTCTGCCGCTCAGATCCAGGAAGAGCTTTATGGCAAGAACAAACATTCTTGAGGGTCCCGCAAGAGCAAAACCAAACTAGAAGATGGAGGAAGGAGCTCACTGGACAAGGAAGAACATTAAAGGAGTCACTTGAAGGACTCTGAATAGGTTGCGGGTTGGAGTACCTAAATGTGAGAGCAACATGCTCAAGTTGGAGCTGCTGGTGGACAACAACACACTGTGTGAATGTGGAGAGATACAGAATCTGGCTCAATATAAATTAAGAGCCTAATCATTTCCATTTCAAAACAACCACCATCTTCCTCATCTGAGAGGAACATCAACAGACCAGCAATATTTTGTCAGTCCTGCCTTTTCTTTCTCTCCACTCTTGTCTGCGGCTCCGACAAGTCCATGCCTTGCTAAAAGTGTTTTGTCGAGATCTCCCAGGATTGAGAATGGGGAATGCTCTAGGTGGTTTTGGATACATGCCTCCTTCTCTCCTGATGCATCCGTCACCGCTAGGGACATGCTAGCAATTAGGGTTTTCCACTTTGAACATCTACTTCAAATGGTTTGAGTGACAGTGAAGGAAAATACATCTTACTCCACCACATCACCCACCCCCCAACCCATCCGCTATGTTTGATGGCAGGGTATTTATGTGTGTGTTTCCGTAGGGGGAAACGATATAGCCCCAAGATAATGGGGTTGAATCTTCCTTTTGAAGTTGCAGGTGACACCTGCAAAAATGGATCCAGGGACCTATTCCCTCTCATGTTGCAAGTTAGAAAGATCCAGGGACTGCCTCAATGAAAGAGCTTCATTCTTGGGGTTTTATTTTAGTGTATGATATATGCACTTTGGAGCCGCGGCGGCTTAGTGGTTAAGACGCTACCTTGAGGACCGGAAGGGCGGCAGGCCAGCAGCGCAAGACCCGAGCACTGTGATACAGACATTGCATTTACATTGTAAAGTTGCCCCCAGTTTGCTGTCACTCTAACTCTCATGGTTTCATTTTACAAAATCCTGGGGTTTAGAATGTATTGAGGTACTTCGACTTCTCCACATTACAGCTCTTGTGCATTTTGTTTCAATACGTTTTATCAGGATTTACCGTATATACTCGACTATAAGTCATCCCAAATATAAGTTGAGGTACCTCATTTGGACCTCTAAATCTAGGGGAATAGATTGACTCGAAAATAAGTCAGGGGTGGAAAATGCTGCAGCTGCTAGTGAGTTTCAGTAATTAAAATACACGAAAATGCACTAAATTTAATTAATTTAGACATTTGTGTGGGTATGTTTTTGAGTGTTTACATTGACCCGAGTCTAAGTCCTATTTTTGGACCTCATTTTGGGGACTAAAAAATTAGACTTATACTCGAGGATATACAGTACTTGCAATTTCTTGCTTTCGAATGGCTAGGTTGGCAGGAGCTAGGACAGAGATGGAAGCGCACTCCGTCTGCAGCAATTGGGTCTCAAACTGCTGACCTGCGTAGCTCTTCTATAACCTTTGTTTGTTAATTTGTTTATTAACTGTTATTCACCGCCCAGAGCGCAGAAATATCCTAGGTGGGAAGCATAAAATTTTAATAAATAAATAAATAACTTTTAGGGGCATCCACAGCAAACCACCTTTGTACCTGATATTACAGGTGGTAGCTGTCTTTCTGCTCATTCGCCCCCTGTTTCCCCCAGACCTAACAACAGCTTCCCTCCCACCGGAACTGCTAATAACCATTACCTTTTATGCTCCATTATCACCACAATTCAACTACAACAAGACCATTCTGGCAATAATTCGATCTTGGCTTACCCGGTAATGTTCATTAAACGGAGTATTCGCATCAGCCACAAAACGACACCACATTATCCTTGCAGGAATGGGAGATGATTCACCAGGGAACGGCAATAACGTTCCAGAAGATGAAATAATAATCTGCTTTTTAAATGGTGTAATGTATGGCCTGTCAAATCTGTCACTCATTTGGCATATTTATAATGAGCGGAGGTTCTCCCCTCCCCTCATCCATTTCTTCTTCTTCTTCTTCTTCTTCTTCTTCTTCTTCTTCTTCTTCTTCTTCTTCTTCTTCTTCTTCTTCTTCTTCTTCTTCTTCTTCTTCTTCTTCTTCTTCTTCTTCTTCTTCTTCTTCCTTCCTTCCTTCCTTCCTTCCATCCTTTCTTTCTTTCTTTCTTTTCCTGCTGTTCTTCATTCTCTTTCTGTGTAATGTAAATATAGAGACATCAAGAACAGTGTATTTCTAGATCACCTGGGCTGCATTGGCTCAGTGGTTAAGAAGCTCGCCTTGTTAGCTGGAAGGCTGGCAAGTCGGCAGTTCGAGAACCGGGTACTGCATGATGGACTGAGCATCCGTCTCTGTCCCAGCTCTTGGGGACACGAAAGGTGCCTCATTTGGACATCCCCTAAGCAGAGTTTCTCCAGCAAAAATCCTTTCAACCCAGAATAATTTCTGACATGAAATTATTATTATTATTATTATTATTATTATTATTATTATTATTATTATTATTATTATTATTATTATTATTATCATCATCATCATCATCATCATCATCATCATCATCATCATCATCATCATCATCATCATCATCATCATCATCGGAACATTCCCTTGCTTTTCCAACCCTCATCCTAATTTGGGGTCTCCCTGTAATTACCTCTTATGCACTAAAAATGCCATTTCGAACATCTCTATCCTTTCCCCTTTTTGCTGATTCATCTTTTTCCTAACTCAAGCAGACTAGCACTTTCTGGATCGGATGGAGCATGAGTCTTATCATGTGCTGGCAAGCAGGGTCAATGCCGCGTTGGCTGGGCATGACAGGTGAACAGATCAGGAAGAGGTTGGGCCTTCCTGATCAGTTTGATTGTCCTTTTCTACTTCAGGTACCTGACCAGGCTTGCACACAATGTACAACATCCCTCTAGTTTGTGGGGATCTTCTTTTCCTCAAGTTGATCCTGCCCCAGGCTTTGTGAGCCCTGGGGGCACAGAGGTTAAACCACTGCACTGCAGCCAAAACATTGTGAGTTCGATCCTATGGGGGAATCAAGGTTGACTCAGCTTTCTATCCTCCCACGGTCAGTAAAATGAGTAACCAGTATGCTAGGGGCAAGTGCAAATTACCTTGTGAACTGCCGAGAGAGTGCACTATGGGGTGGTATATAAATGTACTGTATATACTCAAATATAAGCCTAGTTTTTTAGCCCTAAAAATGAGGTCCAAAAAGTGGACTCGGCTTATACTCGGGTCACTGAGTGCGATGGAAAAAGGCAGTGGTGGCTAATTCACCACCCACTTCTCCTGACCTATTGTCGGCGCATCTCAATCGGCATTGGGAAAACTCCTTTCTGCTGCGTCTTATTTTCATGTACCGTATTTTGATTATTGAAACTCACTAAGCAGCTGCTGCATTTGCCACCCACCCTCGGCTTATATTCGGGTCAATCTATTTCCCTGGTTTCTCAGGTCAAAATTAGGTACCTCGGCTTATATTCGGGTCGGCTTATGCTCGAGTATATACAGTTGTTGCTATTGTGCTTGGCCATGAGATCTATCTTAGGAGTCCCCAACCTTAAGTCCTCGGGAACTGTTGGACTACAAGCTCCAAAATCCCCACATGGTGTAAGCCATGATCAGAAAATTTTGGGAGTGACTGCCTAAAGCAGTGATGACGAACCTTTTAGAGACCGAGTGCCCAAACAGAGGGGCGGGTCAAACTCTGTGCTGCGGGGAAGGAGGAAGTGCTCCCATTGGGCTGCTGGGCAGAGGGGCAGGGCAAACTCTGCGCTTGGGGGAGGGAGGAAGTGTTCCCATTGGGCTGCTGGGCAGAGGGGCGGGGTGAACTCTATGCTGGGGGGAGGAAGCAACAGTGTGCATGTTATTATTATTATTATTTATTACACTTGATACCCCGCCCCAAACGGGAGAACCCGACTCTGAGCGGCTTACAAGACACTAAAAATAAAAGTAAAAACATAAGAACAATTTACACCCATAAAAGCATCAAAGTTAAAAGGTCATCAAAATTTTACCACAAAAATTAAAAACAATACACATGTCAACAGAAAGGGCTGGGAGTGCCACATCTGGCATGCGTACCACAGGTTCGCCACCACTGACCTAAAGTAACTCATCTTGGGACCCACAGTCATTCAGACCCTGGAAATTTGGTCTTATGCATCAAAGCCAAGCCTCTAGATCGGTCATTTCCTGGCTTTGCATAAGTCTGAAATCCTGCCTATAAACAATAATCCTGGCAAACCGTACGCACAGTAAACCCATTCGTGTGGATTCACAGGGACTTGGGCTTCTGGGAACTGAAGTTCAAGAACATCTGGAGTGCCAAGGTTCGCCATCATGGCTCTAAGGAATGGTCCTCTCCCAATGGGACAGGGTACCCTCCATCAGATATAGAAATTAGAGCTACGAAGCATATCATTGTAGCAAGGGTTTTGGTCTTCTCTCCACACAGCGATGGTTTGAGGCAAAAATTTTCCACAATTAGTCAGGAATTATATGACTCTGTGCATGTGCACAGGTAATTTGAGCTGGCATCCTCAAGACAGCAAAAGGTTATCTAATTTATCATTATTAAATATATATTTACATTTAAATATATATTTAATAGGGACTGCGGTGGCTCGGTGGTGAAAACTGGAAAGTCATCAGGTCAGCAGTTTGAGACCCGAGTATGGCACGATGGAGTGAGCTCTTGTCTCTGTCCCAGCTCCTGCCAACCGAGCAGTTCGAAAGCAAGAAATTGCAAGTAGATAAATAGGGACCACTTCAGTGGGAAGGTAACGGCATTCTGTTCAGTCATCCTGCCACATGTCCACGGAAATGTCTGCAGGCGCAGACAGCGCTAGCTCATTGGCTGTAAAAGGAGTTGAGCACCAAACCCTAAAGTCGGATACAACTGGCTTTCATGCAAGGGAGACCTTTATCATTTATATATATAAACTTGTAGGATTTTTCTGCCTCAGGTGCTTGACCAGCCCTGGACACTCCACATCAGGGGTTCCCAAGCTTTTCAAGCCGGGGGCCGGGTCACGCTCTCTCAGCCAGCTTCAAGGGCTGGATGGCCATTTCGCCCTGCCTGCACAATGGGGGTGGCCATTTTGTCTCAAAAACTTCAAATTTTGTTTCTCAAACGGCCTTGGAGGGGTGGTGGCCACATGAAAATGGCACTGTGGGCCTTGGGTTGGGAGCCCCTGCTCCACATCATGCAAGATGAAACCACCACATCCATCTCATTGTCCTTGTTTTGGTGTCCTCATGGATGGTCGACCACTCTATGGCGCTTAAGTGGCTGAGAGCTACCACCACCACCCCAATTCCCATGATGTCACGCTCACCCTCCTTAAAACCTAACCTTGACGACTACCATGTGTCTGATATTAATTACATATCCAGGCCCCATGAAAGTCATTGAAATTTAATGAGAACAGGGACAAACCCACCGAGCCAATGGCATTCATTACAAGTTGCCATGGAGATCACATTGCCAGGCATGACCCACATTAAAGGAGACAAAGGCCAAGAGGGCAGGCCGGACAAAAGCTTGTGCCAAGAGGCGCACAGAAATCACACACCGACGGAAGAGTCTTCTAAGACCCAGTTTTGTTCTGAAATATATATATACAGTAATACCTCAGATAACATTAGTATCGAATAACACTAAAATCACATAACATTAAGCAATCTGGGGGGAAGAATTGCATCGGATAACATTAAGATCCTATGGGATGTATCGGATAACAACCGCTAAAGCCTGTGTGGTTACAATGTAGCTCTATGGATCCCGAGATCAGACGAGATCGGGCGTGTTCAGGGTGGTATGGCCGTAGGCCTCTATGGATCCCATAGGATTTTAACATGCATCGGATAACACTAAAAATCGGATAACACCAAGACTTGTGGAACCACGTTTTAGTGTTATCTGAGGTTTTACTGTATATAATATTTACAGGCTCCTCCATACCACGAAGACCACGGTATATACTCGAATATAAGTCGTCCCGAGTATAAGTCAAGGTACCTAATTTGGACCTCTAAAACTAGGAACATAGATTGACCCGAGTATAAGTCGGGGGTGGAAAATGCAGCTGTTGCTAACGAGTTTCAATAACTAAAATACATGAAAATAAGGTAAAATTAATTAATTTAGACATTTGTATGGGTATGTTTTTGAGTTTTTACGGTTGTGTTAGTGCTTTTTAAAAACGTATGTTTGAATTTGCACCACCTCATTTTAGGACTCTCGGGGTCGTTGACCTGAGTATAAGTCGAGTCCACTTTTTGGGCCTTATTTTGGGGGCTAAAATACTAGACTTATACTCGAGTATATACAGTATTTGAAAATCCAAACGCAAACAAGAGGAAAACTTATAACACCACCAATATCCAACGAAGTTACCCTAATCTTTGAACCCCTATTCATTGACTGATGGATAGCCCATAATTCAGTGGCAGACCATTTGCGTCGCACCTCCAAAGTCCCAGGTTCAAGCCCTGCGTCTCCACGTAGGGCCTGAGAAAGGGATATTCACTCAGCCTTGCTTTTGAGTCTAGATGTTGCAGTGCTGTACAAATGCGCTTGCATTATTAACACTTTCCACCACTTTCCTTCTGCCGGCTCCTTTTAGTATGCAGACCTGGTTGGCCGGTTGCCATAGCAATCCATCGGAGTCTTCATAATAGTGCAGGAAAGCAGATCAAAAAGACTTTATTGTCATGGGGGAGTTGGGGGGGTTGCAAGAGGGGTAAAAGCCACCCTACGCTGGCCCTCTGCCGCTTCTCCACACCATATTATCTTCCTCTGGGGTTGTAGTTAGAGAGACGAAAGGAGCATCAGTGTGGTGGAAATGCTCACTTTTAAAGAGAGAGGACCAAGGAGGGAGCAAGAGAGAAATCAGATGGCAATTCTAATTGCTTTTTGGGCCACCTAATGTCAAATCATGAGTTCAGTCTGTTTTCTGGTGATCAACACCATACAGGACATTGCATACCAGCCTAATCCCTGCTCCGTTCCCAGTAGGGACCAATGACAGGGCTACTCCAGTTTAGCTGGAAGAACTGGTAATGGATCATGTATACATGCACTTGAAAGGAAACTGAACTGAACTTGGCAGAGCTGCAGTAAAACATGATTCCATGTCATTGTCCGACCACATCCAAGGAAGGAAGGAAGGAAAGAAAGAAAGAAGGGGAGAGAATGAAAGAGAGGCAAGAAAGACTGGTTCATTCTACCAGAATTGACATTTTCATCCATAATCTACTTGGTGCAAGAATACACATGCAAATATACATATTTCGTTTCTTCTTCTTTCATGTCCGGATCAAGCCTGGACTGCTAAAATGAAGCCACTTTCTTGGCTTCGTCATTGGCCAAATTCAAATCCTCATGGGTGGATGTTTCTGGCTGTAATTGGCAGGCCAGTAAATGAGCCGGATTCTGTATCTCTCCACATTCACACAGTATATTGTTGTCCACCAGCAGCCCCCACTTGAGCATGTTGGTCTTACATTTAGGGACTCTAACCCTCAGCCTATTCAGGGTCCTCCAAATGATGTAGGGGTCTAGGGGAGGTTGAGTTCTTCAGCTATCTCTTCCTTTAATATTGTTCCTTGTCCAGTGAGCTCCGTCCTCCATCTTCTACTTTGGATTTGCTCTTGTGTACGCTCAAGAATGTTTGTTCTTGCCATAAAGCTCTTCTGGGATCTGATCTGGCAGACTTGAGGGTCATATCCATTCATAGGATCTTCTTGAGGGTCATTCTCTTGCTTAGCTCTCTCAGCGTCCACTGCTACATATTTCTGTTTTAGCAAACAGATCCTTCTCTCGCAAAATCCTCACAACAGAAGCAATTTGTATACAGTTCCTGACCTGCTCCAACTACTTCTCAATACATTTGTACTAAAAGGACACCACAGCGAAAGATCTTCTACTTTGTCCTATCAAAGCAGTCTGTGAACATCCGTAAAGTCCATATGCTTGGAAAAGCACACAGAAGGGTCAGGTGTTGACATTAGTTAAAAGGTAATGTCTGTATGAATGCCAAGGTGGGTTTTTAGTCCACGAAAACTGACATAGGAGGGTCCACCGATTCATTTAAGGATCTAGGTCATGTTTGTGGGATTGCCAGTCTCACAGACAGCCCCAGCATTAGGCAGGGTCTTCTTATTCTTCCATGTCTAAACCAGATGTGAAAGTGCCAAAATTGAGGTGTTTTGCAGTAGATGCCAAATTAATGGCCTCGGGAACAACAGCCTGGATTGTTCCTCTTTAGGCCATGCTACACATCCAAGGGGTGCCCAAAAAGCCTTACCCTGTTATCTCTTCTTTGAAGAATGGGGTCAGGACTCTTCCGAGCAGGACAAAACACCAGCTGAAGTTAGGAAGGAAAGCTAGATTTACCAGGATTTGCATCCAAACTTTAAAAATCCTTTTCTCCTGAGGAAATGTCCAAAATCCTTGGGAAACATTCTTAGAAATCAATTTCCCTGGTGGAGTTCTGTTAGTTCTCCCCAATATTTGAGTGCTAATTAAAAAGCTTCCAACAGGAGCCCATTGAAATGAACTTCATAAGAGAGTGCTATAGCACTAAACTCAGTGGTGGGCATCAGCAGGTTCGCACCGGTTCGCTAGAACCAGTAGCAGAAATTCTGGCTGGCCCCGCCCATCCAAGTTTTGAAATAAAGTAGTCCTAATTCAGGTGCAATGCAGGGCTTTCCTCCTGGCCATGCCCACCATACTACGCCCATAGTGTGGTAGTAAAATTTTTTGGAGCCCACCACTGGCTAAACTCCACTATCAGAACCAACCCTAAAATAAAACAAGCCATAGTTTCACACCAAAAAAAGCATCTGTCCAAAATCTCCACAACTTCCGACAAGAGAAATCACATATTATACACATACTTTGACCTTCTTTGGACCATCCACCTATCCATCCATTATAACAAGCTGTGATTAGTGTGTTGATTGTGGCTTAGGCTATCTAGCCTCAAGTTCCCACTGAGCCATGAAAGTTGATTTGGAACCATCCAACCACCATGAGCTCATTGGAGAAACACTTAATAAACAGCTTCCAAGTAAGTTGCTTTCTCGTGTGAAGCTTGTGACACATGATAACCAGAAAATTGACCTTTTCTACTCCTTGTTTACCTCTCATATTCCTTTCCTGGGAGCCAGGACCTGTTGTCTAGCGGCCTGAATTCTGAAGTCCGTGGCCCCGTTGTTCTGGCAGCTGAAGCCACAGTGAAATCTATCTCGAGAAGACTACATATTTAATGTCCTACTGCCGTCCAATTAAGATGCTGGCATATACATTATTTATACAGGTCATTAGTAAGTCAAACATCTGGCAGGCCTTTTCTTAGACAGACCTACTCTGCCTACATACTTAGCTCTTCAATGAGGAGCAAGTAGGACTGGGTCATGATGCAAAGGTGGAGAAGGGAGCCTAAGAAGTCACTATGAGCAAACAATTCCTAAAACCTGGTGACTCTTTTTTTAACAATCCAAATAACCAGACACAAAATAATGTGACACAAAATCATTACAAAACTAGGATTGAAAGAGAGACAACAGAAATCAAATACATCCATCGGTTAGACATCCATTGCAAGGGGTTAAATATTAGCAAAGGGTTTCTGGGACATTATCAAATTTGATACACACATTGCTATATGCTGCTAGATATTTTATATAAAAATTATTATTACTAGTGTAATTCAGGGATTCTCAACTTGCGGCCCAAGGGCCGGATGCAGCCTGCAGTGCCATTTCATGTGGCTCCCCCACCGTCTCCACCACACCAGGAAGTGCCATGTGGTGGTGGAAGAGCAAAATGGCCGTCTGGCCCCTGAAGCTGTCTGAGGGAGCTTGACCCCGCCCCCATCGTAAAAAGGTTGAGAATGCCTGGTGTAATTGCTATTGTTATTTAAAAATTTAAAAGCTGGCCACCAGAGGGGGACAGAGGGCTTTTTAATTCAGAAATTTAATAAGCTTTATTCTGGGGTGTGTGTGTGGAAATAATATAAGTAGGGACAGATGCAGCCTTCTGAGATCTTGGATGTATGTGTGTGTGTGAGAGAGAGGGAGGGGGCACCAGGCTTTTAAAGGCTGGTCACCTCTGAGATAGATACTATCTTGGGCTACAATGGACTATAAATAGATGGTCTCAATGTGAGAACAAGTTGAAATAGTGAGGGACCTACTCAATGCAGGCACCACAATGCTAAAGGTTCTGTTCTGGAGGACCCCAGTACCAAATAAAGAAGCAGTGGTCTCCACGGAGGGACGACAACCATTATTAAGTGGGCCAGTAATGGCCAATGCAGTGTCTCAGGTTACCAGGTCCCAATTGTATAGTTATTAAAGGTAAAGGGTAAAGGTCTCCCTTGCTCGAAAGCCACTCGTGTCCAACCCTAGGGTACAGTGCTCATCTCCATGTCGAAGCTCACGGAATGCTGTTATTTTTCCCATTGAAGTGGTACCTTTCTACCTACCGTGTGTACTCGACTATAAGTTGTCCCGAATATAAGTCGAGGTACCTAATTTGGACCTCTAAAACTAGGAAAACAGATTGACCCGAGTATAAGTCAGGGGTGGAAAATGTAGCAGCAGCTGCTAGTGAGTTTAATTAAAATAAATAATTAATATACATGATTAAAATACATGAGATAATTAAAATACATGAAAATATGGTAAAATTAATTACTTTAGACATTTGTGTGGGTATGTTTCTGAGTTTTTATGGTCGTGTTAATGCTTTTTTAAAAATGTATGTTTGAATTTGCACCACCACAGTTTTGGGACCCTCAGGGTCGTTGACCCGAGTATAAGCCGAGTCTCTTTTTTGGACCTTATTTGGGGGGCTAAAAAACTAGACTTATACTTGAGTATATACAGTACTTGCAATTTCTTGCTTTCGAACTGCTAGGTTGTCAGGAGCTGGGAGAGAGACAGGAGCTCACTCGAGCCACGCAGCACTCAGGTTGAACTGTTGTCCTTCCAGTCTTCATGTTCAGTGTCTTAACCACGAAGCCGCCACAGTCCTTACCCTGGTATTAGTCATAAATTTCCCCGTTATCCAAGGCAACACCAATATTTTCAACAGCTGTCACATTGGCTGCGAGGCTCCATCGCATTGACGATGGACATCCCAGAGGTCTTGAGCTCCGGCAACCGACGGCAGGACTCCTAGATGCCTTGAGGTCTAGCCCATGGCTTCTGGCGCATAACCAGTGCCTGGAGGGTTAAGCACAGCGTGGCTGTCAAGGACTCCCCGGTGGTTACGGCGCAGTCACGTGGCTGGGAGAGCACCGTGTCGTTGCCTGTTCCGTGACCCCAGGCGTGTAAACACAGCCGCATTCTGGCGAGAGGCTGAATGTCTCTGATTATGTCTAAACTCTGGGCCCGCTGCCAGTTGGGGAGACCCTGACTTATGCTTCCCTTGGCAAGACGCCCAGGGCAGCAGTGACATGGAGTGGCAAGGGAGGGAGAAGAGGAGGAGGAGGAGGAGACGGATGTACACACAGGGCAGCCCATTCTTCTTTCTCCTCTCCGGCAAGGAGCCAGAACATGTGGCTGCATCACTCACTTTGGGGCTGCAATGGCTCAGTGGTTAAGAAGCTCACCTTGTTAGCTGGAAGGCCGGCAAGTCGGCCGTTTGACACCCGGTTACTATATGACAGACTGAGCGCCCGTCTCTGTCCCAGCTCCTGCCAACCTAGCAGTTCAAAAGCAAGACATTGCAAGCAGATAAATAGGGACCAGGACTACAGTGGCTCAAGTGGCTAAGACGCTGACCGGAAGGCGGCAGGTCAGCAGTTCGATACCCGGATACTGTGGATAAAGAACAAGAACTCTTTAAGACCATTAAGCACAGAAAGCTCTGATATCTTGGCCATGTCATGAGGAACAACATAAAGTGTAGAATACTCCAATTTGCTCTGCAAGGAAAGATCCCTGGGAAGAGAGGCAGCCCTGGATGTAGACGGACTCCGATTTCAGATTTCGTGGCTAAAGAACCTGAGAGACTGGTGCACAATTTAAAAGTATGGATGCATGTGGAATATAGGTAACATTCAAAACAAGTTAAAACATTAAATATTTGGGACATTGAAGGGGAAACAACTTTTCCTGTAGTGAAATAATGTTACATTGGTAAGTTTGTCGCTTTCATTTTGGCAGTCCGAATACCTTTTACTTGGTATCCCAAATCATCATTTGGGACCATTTTCGCCCTCGGTTGCACACATTTAGCAAAATGTTAATTGCCCCGGCTGCACAGTGGTGAAACTGCTGTACTGCAGCCAAAATGTTGTGAGTTTGATCCTAACAGATGCACAAGGTTGACTCAGCCTTCCAGCCTTCCACGGTCGGTGGAATGAGTACTCAGCCTGTTGGGGGCAAAGTGCTAATTAACTTGTGAATCACCTAGAGACTGCACCGCGATGGGGTGGTGTATAAGTGTAATTGCTATTGCTAATTGCTACTTTTAAAAGACAGTAATTAATTAATTCTGACAATTCAGGGGATCAACAAAGCGTTTATAGTACCATCTTTCAAATGAATTTTTTCCCTCTTCCTTGTAGTTTCCTTTCTTGGAATGTCCTATTAACTAACTAATTAATTAATTAATTAATTAAAACTAATTAATTAAAATTAATTAATTAATTTATTAAAGCTGCCATGGGGTGGGGGGATGATTCATTTGAAATATGGTGCTACAAGAGCTTTGTTGATCTCCTGAATAACCAGAAAGACAAACAAGTATGTCTTAGAGCAAGTCAAGCCTGAAATGCCCCTGATGGGGCAAATGCCCCGACATGCTGGGTACTCATTTTACCGACATCGGAAGGCTGGAAGGCTGAGTCAACCTTGATCCCTGTTCAAGACTGAACTCACAACCTTTTGGTTGCAGTACGGCAAGGACAATAGAGGTGTGCATGTGTTGTGTTTAAATATACACCAGTGTTTGAGGCACTTGGTAAGGTAAAGGTCATCCTTGTTCAAAAGCCAGTCGTATCTGACTCTATGGTTCAGTGCTCATCTCTATTTCGTAACCGAAGCCAGCGGTGTTTGCTTCTGCGGACGTCTCCGTGGTCATGCGGCAGGCATGACTAGACACCAGTGCGCACGGAGTGCTGTTTACCTTCCCACCAAAGTGGTCCCTATTCATCAACTTGCAATGTCTTGCTTTTGAACTGCTAGGATGGCAGGAGCTGGGACAGGGACGGAAGCTCATTCCGTCCTGTAGTATTCGCGTATTGAACTGTGGACCTGCAGTCCCTCCTGAGGCACTTGAGGCAAAGTCAAACGCCTCCAAAATAACATGGCATCCAGGTGTCGACAGACGTGGAATAATCCACCTGCTCTTCCCATTG
Organism: Furcifer pardalis; assembly: GCA_030440675.1. NCBI lineage: Eukaryota > Metazoa > Chordata > Lepidosauria > Squamata > Chamaeleonidae > Furcifer > Furcifer pardalis. The sequence goes on from CP126898.1 coordinate 8,513,023, forward strand.
GGCCAGAGAATTTGCCGCAAGGCTCCTTTCTGTTGCCCTGGAGGTGAATAAACCCCTCTCCCTCGTATCTCCCCCCAACACAACACACAACCACAACAGCCTCTGCTTTAACACTTCCTTGGCTCTCATTCTCAAATCGTCCCTCTGCAGGCTGAGCATGAAATGCTCCCTCCACACACCCGGATAACTTCCTTGACAGCTTTGCGTGAGAGGACCAGATATGCCCGAGAGGGAGAAGTCTGGGGGGAGGAAATGTGTTGAGCTTGTGCAACGACTGTGCGTGTGGCGATTGTGCAAAGGTAGGGCAGGCGACAACACTTGAGAAAGCCAAAACAAAAACTGTGAGAAAGCCCCTGGTAAGAGTAATAATAATTTCGTGTCAGACATTGAAAGGATTTTTCTGGGAGAAACTCCGCTTGGGGAATGCCCAAATGAGGCTCCTTTCATGTCCCCAAGTGCTGGGACAGAGATGGGCACTCAATCCATCATGCAGTACCCGGGTCTCGAACTGCCGACCTGCCAGCCTTCCAGCTAATAAGGCGAGCTTCTTAACCACTGAGCCACCACAGCCCCATTCGTGCCTGGCGAATCCCTCCTAGACAAGGGTGTGGGCTGGAACCAGCCAGGGCCGGCTCTGCCATTAGACAGAGTAAGGCCATTGCCTCAGGTGGCAAATGCCACCCTTTGTTTTGAAGGAAAATACTGCCCCATCACTAGGGTTGTGGTAAAATTTAGCTGCTCAGTTCAGGCGGCTTTCTGTTCCCAGAATACTGTAGCAGGGACAGGGCAGGATACGACCCGGGGGACACAGAAAGAGCCTCCTTGAAGATTGTGGTATTGTTGAGCCACAATTGGGCATCCTCTGGTAATGGCCACCTTGCGTTGCCGGTCAATCTTTCTCAGACTAGGTCAAGCCAAAGGAACTGCAGAATGGACTCACCAAAGGTTGGCGTCCCTAAATGCGTTTTATGGCAGCGTTTATGATGGGAAGAACCACACGACTGGCCCACGCAACCTCGTGACTGGCCCGCAGCGAGAAATGTTTGCCCATCCCTGATCCAGCTCCTGAGTGTACTCTGCTGTGTCTGTTCTCTTGCTGACTCCAGTTCATTTTGTCTACCCTTTCATCATCTGGTCCAATCCTGCATCTCTGGCTTCATTCAGACTTGGAGACTGGACAGAGATTTAGTTACTGGTACTGTTTGGCCAGTTACCTGGTTGCCCTGGGTCCTGGTGTTCATGTCACGTGCCAGCTGTCTAGACCTTAGACCAGTGGTGCCCAAACGAAGGTCCTGTGGCTTCTGATGCCAATTCATCCGGCCCACGAAGCCCTCGTCGCTCCTGGAAGTGGAAGTAAAATGCGCCCGTACGGGCGCATTTTACTTCCGCTTCCAGGGGCGACGAGGGCTTCGTGGGCCGGATGAATTGGCAATGAGGGCCGCATCCGGCCCTTGGGGTTTAGTGACTGGCTCCCTGAACCACATGATCAGCCCACGACCCAAAAAGTTTGGGCACCCCTGTTCTAGACCCTGACTCTACCATATATATAAATTTATAATATAATATAATATAATATAATATAATATAATATAATATAATATAATATAATATAATATAATATAAATTAGAATAATAAATAAGTAAATAAAAAATATACTCGAGTATAAGCTGACCTGAATATAAGCCAAAGTGCCTAATTTTGACCTGAAAACCAGGAAAATAGATTGACCCGAGTATAAGCCGAGGGTGGGAATTGCAGCAGGTGCTAGTGAGTTTCAATAATCAAAATACATGCAAATATGGTAAAATTAATTAAATTGTTGTCACATCTCAATCTGTCGCAGTCTTGGGACCCTCGTGGTCACTGACCCGAGTATAAGCCGAGTCCCCTTTTTGGGGCTCATTTTTGGAGCTAAAAATCTCGGCTTATACTCAAGTATATATCGTATATTTCCTAGGAAATGTTTCCATCATTCCTAGGAAAAGAACCAGCCTGCGTCACCTTCAGCAAGCTAAACAGTCTCAAGACACCCTATGACAGGGATTCTCAGCTTCTGCGGCCCACGGGCCAAATGAGGCCCACGGCGCAATTTCATGTGCCCTTTTCACTGCCTCCACCACACCAGGAAGTGCCATGTGGTGGAAGAAGGGCAAAATGGCCATCTGGCCCCCAAAGCTGTCTGAGGGAGCGTGACCTGGCCCCGGGCTAAAAAGGTTGAGAACTCTTGGGATGGAAAACCATTTCTGAATATTTCTCCCCTTGAAAGGGTAGCCAAAAGTCAGGATTCTGCCAAGGGCCTGCAATGTATAATAAAATCAGATTATACCATTTGGCAACTCATCCCTCGTGCCCTTTTTACTGATGAAATCTTCCAGCCTCTCTTGTGACTCAACCTCCTTTAATTCCCCTTATCCACAAAGCCTCAATAATCCTGTCTATTTACAACTTCACCTCATTGATTCTTCACACGTCAATGAATGCAACCAAACACTTCTCATTTGACGAGGAAAGTCTTCCGTTTAAATACATGTCAAAAGGCGGCTGCTACTGTCTTCCAGGAATAGCTGTAGTTAATTATTTCATTTCTGTAGTAACTGAGAGCATTTTCTTTTGAGGAACAGCACTTTATCATTATTTAGTCGGAACTGACAGCCAAGTTACGATGCAAAGTAACTACAGGTAACTGATTTTCCGGTGTCTTTTTACAGCTAGAGTTACGTGTTTATGAGGCTTCACTGTGGTGGCTCAGCGGTTAAGAAGCTCACTTTGTTAGCTGGAAGGCTGGCAAGTCGGCAGTTCGAGACCCAAGAACCGCAGGATGGATTGAGCGCCCGTCTCTGTCCCAGCTCTTGGGGGCACAAAAGGAGCCTCATTTGAGCGTCCGCTGAGCGAAGTTTTTCTCACAAAAATCCTTTCAACCCAGAATAATTTCTGACACTAAATTATTATAACTAATTTGGTGGTGTTACTTATTTTCTGACAAAGGCCAGTGGCTTACAACATCCTGGTGTGGGTCTTCTAAAACTATAAAATACTTTTGAATGACGAAGAGTGGAGTTAACATTTTAAAAATTGTACCTCTAATGATAGCCAACAATGCATTCGGGCCTTGGAACGACAAGAAGTTCCTTTCAAAGAGTAACTTGACATGATCTGCTGTTTTCTAGCTCCGGCTCCCCACCATTCAGCACCAGACCTTGAAAAGCTCCTTTCTATAGAGTGCAGTTTCCTAGACAAAATGATAATTCAGCCTCCACAAAGTCTTGTAACTCAGCTAACATGATGTTCTGAACATCACAAAGTTGAAGCGCTGAAGTCCATGCTGCCTCGGGTCTGTGATGTTAATTGTAGCACAGTACTCCACATCTAGAAAGCATCAGGGGAAACCTCTCGTCTAATGTATTAAGGTTCACTAACTTGCCTTTCTAGTTCAATATTTTTTAGTGAGCCTATAAAGCAGTTGGTGCCCAAACTATGGCCTGTGGGCCAGATCTGGCCCCTGATGCCAATTCATTCAGCCAGAGAGCCCTCGTTGCTCCCGGGCATGTTTTACTTCCACTTCCGGAAGCGATGAGGGCTTTGTGGGCCGGATGAACTGATGTCAGGGGCTGGATCTGGCCCACTAGCCATAATGACTGGCCCCCTGAGTTGCGTGACTGGTCCACAGCTGGAAAAGTTTGGACACCCCTGCTATAAAGGGCGATGGTCTTTCTAGGTTTTCTGACCTACTCTCCACTTCTGATCCTGATTAATGACTAATTTTCCCAACCACAATGGCAATTTTTCTTCCTCTGTGTCTAGGCCAGGCGTAAAACTGCCCAAATGAAGCCACTATTTGGTGAGTTCAATCCTGTAGTTCCTTTTGCATGACCTAGTGTGAGAAAAATTAGCCAGCAACATAAGGTTGCCGTCACCAGAGTACGCCCGGTTGTGGTTCAAAAATAACCTTATCTTTGAGGAGGAAATCATCCTTACATTCATTCTTCTTTTATACACAGTCTGCGCACACCCCTTGCCCTATTTCACGGACTCAGCTTTGTGGCAGTTTCGTAGGGACCCATTCTGTTTGTCCTGAAACGCCTTGCAAATCTAAGCATTTAGGCCTAAGTGGCTTAAGGAAATAAAGAAGGGCAAACAAACACACACACAAAAATGTATATATATATATTTAAAAAACCAATGCATCCACCAGGCAATCAAAAAGACAGACAACAGTTACAACGAAAAAATGGACATTTTTTTTCAGGAGCATTACCAAATAAGATGTTAAAAGCACATGGGACATAGAGAGAAAGGAGACGGAACAGAGACAGAGGAGGCAGTTTATATGTTCTTATAGCCTTCTTCTTCTGCCGTATCCAAATCCAAACATAGGAGAGCATCATGGTGATTAGCCATGAAGACTGTCCTGAGAATATAACGCATAGCCTTTCATCTGCCTTCCGCATCACAGCATGACACCCATTGTACCACTGATCCAGTGCCAGAGTCACTTTCTGGTCTTAAGACCTTTTGGCATGCAAAGTCCTCATCAGCAGCCCCAGGCCAGGATGGATGAAGCTGCTACCTTCCTTCAAGTAGGATTCAAGTGAGATTTAATCCACTTGGGGACCATCACCCTTCCCTGTGGACTTCGGCACCCAATCCTCAGGGTGGTCAGGTTAGTTAACCTCCACCTAACACTTGGCATTGAGTTGCAGGCAGTTGGGTCTACTCTATTACCATAGCAGGATAATCTGGCCAGACAGGGTCTTATAGTCTGCATGATGTTTAAAATGTGATTGGGGGGATTGGCAAGCAAAGAAGTTTCTCTTCTTAGGGGACCCGGTGATGCTAGATGCCAGCCAAGATACCCCAACTGAAGACTAAAAGTTAAAAACACACTCAGGCCCTCAGTCTTAGCAAGCTGTACTCTCTGGTATCAAGACTGCACCAACCACAGGCATCTTGCTTGGCAGGATTAAGGTGGCATATTATCTTGTTGCTTTTAAAAAGTGAAACATGCTAGGTTGTCAGGAGCTGGGACAGAGACGAGAGCTCACTCTGTTGTGCAGTACTCGGGTCACGAACTGCCGACCTTCCAGCCATCAAGTTCAGTATCTTAACCACTAAGCCACCACAGTCCCCTTTCTTAACCACTAAGCCGAGGGGCTGCAGTGACTCAGTGGTTAAGAAGCTCGCCTTATTAGCTGGAAGGCTGGCAAGTCAGCAATTCAAGACCCGGGTACTGCACGACAGATTGAGCGCCCGTCTCTGGCCCAGCTCCTGAGGTCATGAAAGGAGCCTCGTTTTGGGCATTCCCTCAGAGGAGTTTCTTCCGCAGAAATCCTTTCAACCCAGAATAATTTCAGACACGAAATTATTACTATTACTGAAGACCGGGGAAGAAGATCTATTAAGAGCCAATGCTAAAGATATCCCTTCGCGACCACGTCCCCAATGCCCAGATAAGAGAATCTATCCCTTGATAGTCTGGTCAATCAAGGAACCAACAGGTTTTGGAGAGGAAATTTGAGGCATGTCTAGATATGCCTCTCCCAGGCCAAAGAGAAGGACTCAAACCCAACAACGGTTGGCCATTAGAAGGACCGCTGGGATGGAAAGGTGGAAAATGAAATGAGAAAGGATTGGAATGGGTTGGCCAGGACCCTAAACAGCAGCATCTCGTGGTAAAATATTTTGCCGCATTATGGAGCTGCAACCCTTACAGAAATTAATTGGGTTCAAGGCAGATCCAGGATCCCGAGTGGGGAAATCGTGGTTTGGTAGCAAAGGCAGTACATGGCAGGAGACGATGAGTGTCCAAAGCAGTTGAACATGATGTGTCTCTGCATGGATGCGTTTTACAAGGTTGCGAAAGCCGTGGGGTCCAGAAAACAAGCGGAGGCTTGGGAATCAGCAGAACGCAGAGACAGGAAGGAAAGTATGAATTGCAGCATATGATATTTGAACATGGTGTGCGTTAGGGTTTGATTTATGGAACGAACGTCCCACAGAGTAACCTCATGAGAACTTGTGGGAAACATGCCTTTGATTGTTCTGCTTGTCTCCCACGTCAAGAGGCGAATGTTTGAGCCAGCTTTCCACAGGGTAAATTGATAGTGAGAATAGCGGTTATTCAGCAGCCACTATCCCTTCCAAAGAGGGGTAAATGTGCAGGTGTCAGGAAAGGGGTTTTTGGGTGGATGGACAGATCATGGGTGGGGTGGGGGGAAATAGATGACAGTATGTGAACATTGAGGATTTTACTTTCGTAGGATTAGTTTATTTATTATTAGTTCAAATTTATATTGCCGCCAATGGAGATTGCAGCCATGAAATAAAAAGGTGACTGATTCTTGGGAGGCAAGCGATGAGAAACCTGGGGAACATAGTTAAAAGTAGAGATATCACCGTGCAAACAAAAGTCTGCATAGTCAAGGCAATGGTATTCCCTGTGGCAATGTATGGTTGTGAGAGCTGGATCATTAGGAAAGCTGAGCGCAGAAGAATAGACACCTTTGAGATGTGGTGCTGGAGGAGAGTTTTGAGAGTTCCCTGGACAGAGAGGAGAACAAATAGGTCAATCTTAGAAGAAATCAACCCTGACTGCTCCTTAGAAGGTCAAATTGTAAAGATGAAGCTAAAGTACTTTGGACATCAAATGAGAAGATTCACTTGAGAAAGTCTTGATGCTTGGAAAGGTAGAGGGCAAAAGAAAAAGGGGGCGGCCAAAAATGAGATGGCTAGATGGTATTGTGGATGCAATGGGCACAGAGCTGAGCGAATTGAGGAGGATGGTGGATGAGAGAGGTGCCTGGCGGACAGTGGTCCATGGGGTCGCAAAGGGTCGGAATCGACTGTGAGACTGGACAATCAAAAAAATAGGCCTTTTAAAAATACTAACTCATTGCTGCATCCTTGGCACACCATCACCTGAAGATGAGGAACTGAGCTACCGATACTGGTCAAAGAAATTCACGGCAGGAAAATGTATATTTTGTGTGAACCGGTCAGATTCATGTGAACTGAGGATTCTCAGATCCTGCCTTTTGCTAGTTCCAAAAATATGATCGGAAAGCTATCTGGTTCAAGTCTGGCCAGGTTTTGCTCTGAATGAGTTGTGGGGACAAATGCTGACCCAATTTAAGAATGCCAGTATATTGAGGGATAGCAGTAGGAATAGGATTAAGAATTGGATTTCTTGAACTGACCTTTCCTGACAGTGACGAGAATTCCAATTAAAACCCGCCGGGGTGGGCAACCTGCTGACTACCAGAATATGTCACTTGTGCTTCTCTGTGTCACAATCCTCCAAACAACACACGAGGCATTTTTGTCCCAGTGTGTTGCAATGGCAGCTACGCAACTGCTGAGGCAAAACAAATGACCACCAGTATTTCAAAGGCAAAATAATTGAACAGAATAGAATTATGGGGGGGGGACACATTTCTTATGACATTCTTGGGTTTCTCTTCCAGAAAGGAAAAGAAGAAAACTCAAAACAAAATCGAAAACCCTTACCAATGAAGTGGACTGCAGCGGCCCAAGTGGCTAAGACACTGACTGGAAGGGCGGCAGGTCAACAGTTTGATACCCGAATACTGCAGGACAGAGTGAGCTCCCGTCTCTGTCCTAGCTCCTGCCCACTGAGCAGTTCGAAAGCAAGACATTGCAATAAATAGGGACCACTTCGGTGGGAAGATAAACAGCGTTCCACGCGCTCCGGTGTCTAGTCATGCCTGCCACATGCCCACAGAAACGTCTGCAAGCGCAGACAGTGCTGGCTCTTCGGCTATGAAATAGATGAGCACTGAACCCTACAGTCGGATACAACTGGCTTTTGAGCAAGGGGTACCTTTACCTTTACCTACTAGGAAGGAAAAGAAGAAAACCCAAAAAGGAAACAACAAAACCCTAACCAATACAGCACACAAAATGATCAGCTAGAGGGGGAAATAATAACACTTTCCCTGCCCCTCCACAGAGGAACTGGAAAGTGTTTAATTGCAACCTCCAGTATTCTAAAGTGTGTTGTTAGTCCCTTCAGCATCAATAGAGCATACACAGCAAGAACTTTGGGGACCCTGTTCATAATACTTTGGCTTAAAATACTGCAGAATACCTTCCTTGTGAGTCGCCGCTGCGCAGCATCTGCAACGAATGTAACTGGGGCATTTAAAAGTCCCATCTGTGGGCATAAAGGTGACTCAGAAAGATGCCGATTCTGGCAGATCATCCATATTTCTTTTCCCTAGTCAGTTTCCTTGCCTTCCTCCCAGGCTTTCTGCCTTTTCCATTTCCTCTTCCTGCCAAGTCCGCTAGCAGACTTGAGTGGCTTTTACTGAATTATTTACCAGTGTGACTGCTTTAAAGAGCAGTAGCCGAAGAACTGACTGGCAAGGGGAGCCCACAGGGGAGGTTTTGCTGGAGGGAGAGGAGGAGGGAGGGAAGGAGGAAGGCTTAATTAAATGCAACCTCTTTTACTTCTGCTTCCTTGCTGGATAAAATATGTGCAGCCGAGGTCTTCTCCTTCCAGAATTGAAACACCGCTTCCTGCCTGTCTGGGTCTGATGCTCTTTAGCAAGGTGTAGTTCTGGTCTTACCTGTAGGACAGGCTATTTCTCTCATCCCACCATCTCAATTTTGGTTGTTCAGTCGCACAGTTGATTCCAACCCTTCGCGACCCCATGGACCACCCAACGCCAGGCACCCCAATCCTCCACCATCCTCCACAGCCCATCCAGCTCTGTGCCCATTGCGTCAACGATGCCATCTAGCCATCTCATTTTTGGCCGCCCCCTTCTTCTTTTGCCCTCCACCTTTCCCAGCATCAACCAAATCCTCTCTTCTCATTTGATGTCCAAAGTACTTTAACGTCATCTTCACTATTTGACCTTCCAAGGAGCAGTTGGGGTTGATTTCTTCTAAGATTTCTATTTGTTCTCCTTGCTGTCCAAGGCACTCTCAAAATTCTCCTCCAACACCACATCTCAAAGGCGTCTATTCTTCTGCACTCAGCTTTCCTTATGGTCCAGCTCTCACAACCATACATTACCACCAGGAATACCATTGCCTTGACTATGCAGACTTTTGTTTGCACGGTGATATCTCTACTTTTAACTATGTTCCCCAGGTTTCCTATAGCTTGCCTCCCAGAATTAGTTGCCTTTTTATTTCATGGCTACAGTCTCCATCTGCAGTGATCTTGGATCCTAAGAAAGCAAAATCTGTCACTGCTTCTACTTGTTCCCCATCTATTTTCCAGGGACTGATAAGGCCTGGTCTTGGTTTTCTTGTTGTTGAGTCTCAAGCCAGCTTTTGCACTCTCAATGGGCACAGCTAAAACCGTGTCCATTCTTCCCATAGCATAATCACCCTCTTTTCCTTCCATGACCAATATGCTGGGTAATCATTTGAATGGCCTTAGAAGGATGGAAGGCTAAGTCAACCTTGAGCCCGGGTCAGGATCAAACTTGCAACCTTTTGGTTGTAGTGCAGCGGTTTAACCACTGCACCACCCATACTCTCCTTTTGAAAACCTTTTTCCTGACCTCCGAAATGGATTACGGTAATTGGTTTCCAATGCATTCCTATGGGAAACCACATTTCGATTTACGGATTTTTCACGGTTTAACTTCGCAAGTTGAGGCATTCTTTCCAGTGGATTGTCATTTGTAACTCAAAATTTCCATAACTCAAACCGTTCGTAACTCGGGGTACCTCTGTGCTTGCAATGTCTTGCTTTCAAACTGCTAGGTTGGCAGGAGCTGAGACAGAGACGGAAGGTCACTCCGTCATGCCGTACTCAGGAATCGAACTCCGACCTTCCAGGCAGCGAGGTCAATGTCTTAACTGCTTGACCACCACAGTCCCTCATAGCTAAGAGAGGCAGCTAAAACTTTTAGAAAAAATACACAAGATTCAGGCCAAGGTTTGAGGTTCCCTCCCTTGATCCAACTCATTCCCAGAGCGAGCCAAACCGGAACTAAAGTTTGTCTCATGTTCTAAAGTTAAGGCTTCTGCCTTGACCCAGCAATCTCACTCACCTGACAACCTCAGGGTTGGTCCCTTACATGCTCAAACTCATGTCTGTAATCATGGGAAGCCGGGTTCAGGTTCACCCAAAGGTTTCCGAATCCCACCCTTCCCTCCCAGTGCTAGAAAAAGCCTCCGCCAGGGAAATGTCAGCAAGGACCGGACTGACGATGCCTCCTAATGGTGCACTAGGGAAGCTGCCTCTTCTTCAAGTGCCACAAATGTTTGGGGCTTTCATTGATAACACTGCACAACGGTGATGTTGCTACTGGGAATCACACATGTGGTTTACATGATATAGAGCGTGCCGATTCCAAATCTGAACTCAGAATTTGCCTATCACGTACAGATTTTAACTTATAGGCACGCTATAGCTGTTCAAACAGTTGGTAATTGGGTAATGCATTTTTATATGGGAACATTCTAACAGTTGCAGCTACAGCTATCCCTGCTGCTGCCTCAGCTGAATCACGTCCCCTGGTGGCACGCATGTTCCAGCAGCGGCCATCTGGCCCTCAAAGCTGACTGAGAGAGCGTGACACGGCCCCTGGCTTCACAAGGTTGGGAACTCCTGCTTTAAACCTCTCTAGCTTTATCTCTAAGCTCGGTTGCTTCCAAAGGTTGTATGTTGTTAACAGCTGCTGAGGAAAAGACATGGATGTCTCCAACGTACAATTCCTCAACATGTTTCTCCTTTAATCACACTTCAATTTTTGGCAGGGTACAGTTTCCTCCCCAGCGTTCATGCCTTTATCCAACCTGGGACAGATCCTCCACGCTCCTCTTTGATTGCATGACAGATTATTCCTGGCAAGCATCCCAGCCCCATCTCCCTCTTTCTTTCATCAACTTAGCCTTCGATTTTGAAAGATGGTTAGACGCTGGTGAGAAGAGCCAGGCTAGAGGCACAAACATCCAAGAGGGACGCACGAGGGACGCGCTTTGGGCTTCCGGGGAGACATCTGTAATGCAAGATTAAAGCGTTTTTTTTTTTTTGGGGGGGGGGGGATGAAACCGCTGTAAATAATGTTACTTTAAAGAAATAATTCTGGGGACAGTCACAGAAGTTAAAGCTAAGAAGCAAGTGAGTGCTGTCTTAATCACAAGGAGTAATGTTTCCTAGATTCCATTTGAAGTTACTTTTAAAGGGCATTTTAGACCTAAAAATACCTTGCTTTACGATAACCCTATAAAGCGATTTTTTTTAATAACGAATGCTTCATATAACAACAAATGTGTATAACGAAGTGTTTTTGCGCTATTGACGATACCCCCCCATAACAAAATAAATTTTCGTTATGGGGGGTATCGTCAATAGCGCAAAAACACATACGAATTTTTCGTTATACAAAGTGTTCGTTATACGGGGTTCCGCCGTACTGCAGTCTGGATTGGATTGTTCTATTCCATGCCGAACTTGAGGATTGGAAGGCCAACCGAGCAGTTTCAAAAGCAAGAAATTGCAAGTAGATAAACAGGGACCACCTTGGTGGGAAGGTAAACAGCCTTCCATGCTCTCCAGTCTCGAGGCCTACCTGCCACATGTCCGCAGAAACGTCTGCAGAAGCAGACAGCGCTGGCTCTTCGGCTGTGAAACAGAGGTGAGCACTGAACCCTAGTCGGATACGACTGGGTTTTGAGCAAGGCCGATCTGGAGTCCAAAAAGAAATGTTTCTTTTCTTTGCTTCCTGTGTTCCTAATGGCATACCTCGGGGGGACGGGGGACGACAGCATGTCAGGAGAATACATGATGCTGCCTATGTTGCTAAACTACATACCCAGTTACAGGTGATGTGAAATGTTTGCCCACCCTTGATTTAAGTTTTTAAATGGAAGATCTGGCTAGAATTGAAGGGGCAAAGAACTCTTTCTCCAGCAGCAGCTCAACAGAAGAGACAGAACTGTATAGCAACATCTTTCCCCATCGTTGTGGTGACTCAGTGGTTAAGAAGCTCGCCTTGTTAGCTGGAAGGCTGGCAGGTCAGCAGTTCAAGACCTGGGTACTGCATGATGGAGTGAGCGCCCGTCTCTCCCCCAGCTCCTGGAGACATGAAAGGAGCCTCATTCAGGCGTCCCCTGAGCAGAGTTTCACCAGCAAAAATCCTTTCAACCCAGAATAATTTCAGACACAAAATTATTATCATCATCATCATCATTGCTAGTTGTTCTCAATGCGCACCTTCAACCTGTGATGAAGTGTCTTCTGCTGGAACTCCATGTGACCGTCACAAAAAAAGAGCCAAGTTGTAGGAGATTGACAATTAGCAAATCCACAGTAGCCAAAGCTTCTGTGAGCTGGACCGCACCTCATCCGAGATGTTTAGTGTCGTGCTGAGCCAAAAGTATATACACAGATGGTTGCCAAAGGGAAATTTCGAACAGTTCAAAAGGAAGTGATACCTGACTCCTAGCTGCAGGGGAGGAGAGAAAAACTGGATTTTCACACACCTGGGGCTTTTTGGGGGGGGCGGGGGGAGTGAAACTACAGCATCATATTAAAATGTTAATTTAATCTCAACTTCTCGGGGTTTTGGCTGCCAGTGTGCACGATAAAATTGACACCTGAATAGTAGTCACAGAGTAAACATCAAAAGGAAATTACAGGCTCAAAGGAATTAACTCTTGCTGCTTAATTAAACATTATGGCATAACGTTCACTCCCTTCTAGCTGGCAATTATTGAGTCTCTGCTGGGATTCTCAAGCATCTATCAGGTCAAGAACCCCAATGGCGACTTGTTAAGCGACAGCTGGAAGTGACTGAATGTGATGCTGTTTGCTTTCTGCTTGCATAATTAAGCAACAGGATTTCAGCTATAGTCTCTCTTCTTTGTATGTGTGTATGTGTGTGTGATCTTCAAGAACACTCCAGACAAAAAGACACACTCCTAAGTGCAACCTTTACCAACAGGGCGGGAACTACAGTTCTCTTCATCCAAAGGTTGCATGGCCACTGAATGGCCATAAAATCCCATACTAGTCAAATGTTCTGGAAAGGTATTACCCCTGGGGTCACTGTATGCCACCAAGACTTCATCTAGCAAAATTAAGGGTGGCCAACCCCCCTTGTCCAGTTCTTATATAAACTACTACAAAAGATGTTTCTCTCTCCAAATCAGAGACACGTCTGGAAGGGGAAAGGAGCTCAGAAGTAATGGAATCATAAAATTGAGAAATCATTGAAATTGAGAAATCATGGGATCATACAATTGCTAACTTGGAAGGGGCCTTCTAGGTCATTGAGTCAATGGAGGATGTAGACTGGAGCTTGTACATGGCTCATGAAAGCTGCTCTGATCTATCATTTTTGCATCTGGCATCACATCTAACCACTATTTGGTGCCAGTTTCTGATCACAGAACCCAAGGATTCCACTTAATTAGGTACGACCCACAAGACCAAAGTTGACGGACTTCTTGTAACACCCAGAATAAGAACAAAGTCTACTCAAAGCTAAGCATGCTGTTAAGACTTACAAGCCTACATCAAGAAAAACTGGGCTCTGCAATTTGACTTACCAGAACTCATCTTGCCTCTTGGGCAATTTCCTCATGTATTTCTTATGATCTTTAAGGCGAATGAGTTCTTCTTGTGCTGTATCTGAATCTGAACATTGGCGAACCTCATGGTGATCAGCCATGAAGACTGTCGTCAGAATATAATGAAGTTGCCTTTCATCTGCCTTCTGCATTGCAGTGTGACACTCATACCATTGATCCAGTTCCGTGAGTCACTTTCTGGTCCTGAGCCCTTTTGGCACGCAAAGTCCTCCTCAGCCCCAGGCCAGGACTGATTAAACTGCTTCATCAAGATAGATTAAAGTGGGATTTAATCCACTTGGGGACCATCACCCTTCCCTGTGGACTTGGGCACCCAAGGCTGTTAGTCCTCAGGGTGTTCACCTTTGTTAACCGCCGCCTGCGTTGAGTCGCTGTCAGTAAGGTCTACTCTATTACCATAGCAGTAATACTGGGCAAAGAATGGAGAAGAAACATAAAGGTGAACTATGATCTTTTTATTCCTTTTTTTAGATTAAATATATCTATCTTCAGTAGAGTGTCTCTCTTTTTCAACCACACAAAAGGAAAAAAATACATTCTTCATGTATTTACGAAATACTGACCATTGAGCACGAACCATTTACAGTGCAAAAGACAAAATATTAACACAGATATCACCACCTAACGATGATTATCATTACCAATCTCTACAGCAGGGGTTTTCAACTTTTTCAAGTCGGGGTGGGCCGGATCACGCTCCCTCAAACAGTTGGCGGGCCAGACTGGTGCTCCAGCCTCTAATGCCGCTGACAGAATGAGCCGCAGACTCATTTACGGCTGCTGTAAATGCATTTACAACAGCCGTAAATGAGTCCATGGCTGTCACAAACATATTTATGATGGGCGTAAATGAGTCCGCAGCTGATTCCGGCGGCGTCTGGAGCGAGGGCAGTGGCTCAATTATTTGGCACTGTGGGCCAGATCCGGCCCAAAGGCCATAGGTTGAGAACCCTTGCTCTACAGCATTCATCACAGCAATGTAAAGTGTCTGCACTGCTATGAAAGGGAACTCCAAAGGATCTTATTTTCAACACGTGCTAAAGAGTGACCAATTTTAAGCCTCTTTGTTTCCACCAAGAAAGAAATTGGCCATTAATTAGCATGCTTCTCAGATTCACACACATTTGTCGCGGGAAAGAGATGTTAAGCCCCTCACTGCAGCCTTCTCCTCTATAATTAAGGAACACATATCCCAGTACTGATAAAAAAAAGGGACTATTTAAGCACAATTGATTGTTCCAAGGTCTGGGTAAAACGGAGACACACCCAGATTTGCATGCACACGTATGCACACAGGATTGTTTAGAGGCAGTATATCGTTATATAAGGTTTCACACTTCCAGGCCGGTGATGGGATCTGGTGATCATTAATTTTTTTTCCTTCCTGTCACAGCAGATTTCAGTAGGGAATATCGTTCTGGTAGTACTGGATCATATCATAGGTCTTACTCCTAAAAAAAGAGATAGGGGAGAGAAAACAGGGTTATACTCTAGCATCTTGAGCTATTTGGAGAATCAAGAGTTGAAAAAAATGCAGTAAAAAAAGATTGAGCTAGACCAGTGTTTCCTAACCTTTGGTTTTTGGACTTCAATTCCCAGAAGCCTAAGTCAGTTCCCCAAAGCACTGATCAGCTGATGTACTGACTTAGGCTTCTGGGAACTGAAGTCCTCCTGATGAGAACCACTGGGCTAGAGAAAGGGTGAAGAAGACTGTTTAGTGCTCTAGATGTTTTGGACTGCAGCCCCCAGAAATCTCAGTCAATCCCAGCTAAAGGTCCAGGATTCTGGAAGTTCATATGCTGAAGAGCACTTTTTCCATCCTCCCAAACTAGGAGGATAAGATTACTATAAGGCAGCTTCTTCTCCTGCTTGGGCATGGCACGTAAACTATCTCAGTTGCCCCAGGATGGACATGAAAGAGACTGACAGAAGTGATGGGTCATACCTATTGCTGAGGAAGCAGTTCTGAATTATCTTGATGATGAAGTTGGCTGCTTCTCGCTCTGTCATGTTGGGGCTGAACCTGTTCCTGTTTGTAGAAGAAAAGCAGAACAGAAAAGAGGACAGACAAAAAAATACAGCTCTTAGTAACAACCCTTAAGATTCTTCCACTGAAGCTCAGACACAGGGTCCTTCGCTGTTGACTTGCATCTGGGCTCTGGGCATATTTACTCGCAAGTAAGTCCTTTTATTTATTTACTTCTAAGTACGTGTGTGATCTCAATTGCAATCTGTTTGCAAACGTAAGTTTGGGAAAACATCCAAAGGTGTTTCCCGACCTTTAGTTTTTGGGCTTCAATTCCCAGAAGCCCAAGTTAATTCCCCAACGCACTGATCAGCCAATGTACTGACTGGGCCTTCTGGGAGCGGAAGGCCCGCTGTGGGTCCTGGGCCGGACACTGAGAACCACTGGTCTATACGGTCATCCATGAAGCTCAAGGTAGACCCCCTTCAAGGCTCTGATGGAACCAAGGTCAACTTAGCTGCCACTTGACATCCTTTGCTTTCACCGCATTTCCCATGTTCAAGAAGTGCGCCTTGCTTACTTTAAGAGTTTGATTGTCTGTCCTCGGAAACAGGGCAACCCGGTGTCCAGCATCAGCGTCACTAGAGAAACCACAGCATCCATGTAAGGCCTGCAGAAGGAGAGAGAACAGAGAAAGCTTAGGTACTTATTCGGTGGTTTGTTTTGCCATGTTATTTTGTTGTTTGAAATGTGCACCGCCCACGGCGGCAAATATCCCAGATAAGCAGCATAGAACATTTCTAACTAACTAGCTAACTGAATGAATGAATGAATGAATGAATATTTCAGAAAGAGAGAGAAGAGGTATTCATTCATGCAATTCAATCTACACCATTTAATTGTTTACTGATGAAGCTGCACTGTCACCCACAAAATATTGCCCCAATGAAATTACTGAATAAAAGCATTTTTGTATGCCATATAATGCCTAACCTCCACTCATATTCCTAAGAAAGGGACTCTGTATCATGGACAAGAGCTGTGAGATAGAAAGGCTGGGGACTTCCCTCAGCAGAACAGAAACCAAGGACCACTTTCACATCTTCATTTTTTAATCTAAACCTTGCTATAGGTTGCCCTTGGTCAAAAGCCAGCCGTATCTGACTCTAGGGCTCAGTGCTCATCTGTTTATAGCCAAGGAGCCAGGGCTGTCTGTGTCTGCAGATGTTTCCACCGACATGTGCTAAGCATGACTAGACACCGGAGTGAATGGAACACTTATTACCTTACCAGCCAAAGTGGTCCCTATTTATCTACCTGCAATTTCTTGCTTTTGAACGACTAGGTTGGCAGGAGCTGGGACAGAGATGGGAGCTCACTCCCGTCGTGCAGTACTCAGACTGCTGACCTGCCGACCTTCTAGTCATCGAGTTCAGCGTCTTAACCATTAAGCCACCGCAGTCCCTCCCTTTGGAAGTGGACTTGATCCATGAAAGCTAATATTAAAATATAACATTTAGTCTTCAAAGTGCTACAACGTTTTTGCTTTGTTTTGTCTTATTCTGATATGCTTGAAACACAGACTAACATGGGTACTACAGTGGCACCCCGTATAACTAACGCTTCGTATAATGAAAAATGTGCACAGCGAAGTGCCTGTGTGCTATTTGTGATGTGCCGTATAATTGGGGGGGGGGGGGGAAATGTAGCTTTCACAAGAAATCAAGAGGTTCTCATCCAATGGCCCAGAAGCTCGAAATCAAAGCAGATGCCTCCTCACCTGACGGCCAGGTATCCTCTGACGCACATCTCCATGAACCATTTGAAGGGCGTTGCTTCCATCTTCCCTCCCATAATCATCACCATCTCATCCGTCAGCTTGATATCCGGCTCCCAGCCCAGATTTCCACCGGGTGAGCTCTCAAACATGAAACCAAAATCTATGCCAGCAGCAAAAGAAAGAGGTTGAGAGCACAGGAGCTATTTATTTATTAGTTCAAATTTATATTGCCGCCCACTCACCATAGCAACTCAGAACGGCTTACAAACAATATGTTACAACACAATACCACCGAAGTGATTCCTCCCCCCCCAAAAAAAAAATTGGCACAAGAAATGACACTTAACAGCTGCCTTCAAAAGGAATCTGGAGGTTTTAAGCTCTCTCTGACTCGGAAGTGTTGCCTTAGAAAAAGGCCGCCACTGCACTGCGAAAGGGAGGAGGAAAAGAGGCAACTCACCAATATGGATGAGGTGCCCGTGTTTGTCCAGCATGATGTTCCCATTATGCCTGTCTTTAATCTGGAGCAGGAAGAGCAAAAGGCTGTAGGCCGCCATGCTGCGGATGAAGTTGTAGCGAGCCTGCGTAGAGTGAGACGACATCAGCAGAATTAGACCCAGGAAAGAAACTGATAAAGAAAAGCAGTAGCAAGTCACTAAGAAATGAGAGGGGTGGGGACAGTAGGAAGGCCTAGAAAATCTCACAACCAGCATGGATACACACATAAGGAAAGGCTGGGAGTGTTGAGTGTTGCCACAAACACACTGAGGGTAGGAACAGGAGGTGAATTTAACCCCATTGCACTACAGCAGTGATGGCGAACCTTTTAGAGACAGCGTGTCCAAACTCAACAGGCTGCCATCCATGGGGCTGCTGGGTAGAGGGGCGGGGTGAACTTTGTGCTGAGGGAGGGAGGAAACGCTCCCATTGGGCAGAGGAATGGGGCGAACTGTGCTAGGGCAACAGCGCCCACACCCACAGAGAGGGCTCTGAGTGGCCCCTCTGGCACGTGTGCCATAGGTTCGCCACCACTGCCCTACAGAGACTAAGCACCGTCACAGAGGTCCTTCAGATGGAAGAAGAGAGATATCACATTTTTGTATTTCCTGGTTAGATTTTAAAAAGTATAACCACCACTTTTTGCTACGATCAAATAAAATGGAGCCGCTCTTCCAGAATTATTAGCTGCAAGATTATTTGTCAGGTCGTGGCTTCAAAGATCACAAACATCACAAATAGCACACAGGCACTTCGCTGTGCACATTTTTCATTATACGAAGCGTTAGTTATACGGGGTGCCACTGTAGTACCCATGTTAGTCTGTGTTTCAAGCATATCAGAATAAGACAAAACAAAGCAAAATCGTTGTAGCACTTTGAAGACTAAATGTTATATTTTAATATTAGCTTTCGTGGATCAAGTCCTCAAATAAAATGGAGCCGCTCTTCCAGAATTATTAGCTGCAAGATTATTTGTCAGGTCGTGGCTTCAAAGACAACACAGCCAGAAAAATAAAACATTAAGCAGCAAGTACACAGAAAGAGCCTCCTCAATGATTGTGGGTACATTTTGCTTTTTTGAACCAGAATGGTGTGTACCCTGGGCAATGGCAACTTTGATTTGCTGGCTAATCTTTTTCACAACAGAAGAAGGAAGGGGAAACCCATTCTCAAATTAGTACAGTAAAACCTCATATAACACTAAAACCTGGTTCCACAAGTCTTCGTGTTATATGATTTTTAGTGTTATCTGATCCTCTATGGGATCCATAGAGATACATTGTAACCACACAGGCTTTCGCGGTTGTTATCTGAAGCATCCCATAGGATCTTAATGTTATCTGATGCAATTCTTCCCCCCAGATTCCTTGATGTTATGTGATTTTCATGTTATTCGATACTAATGTTATATGAGGTATTACTGTACTATATGTGTCGTACTGTACCTTTTGGAAAGCCAGGCTTGATTCATCCCCATACTGTCTTGTGAAGTAGTCATACATCCCAAAGTCTGTCTGCCTGCCCAGCTGATCCCGGGATGTACAATCAGGAATGCACTCAATGACCCCACACTAGGAAGGAAGGCAGTTGTTAGAATAAAGAAAGAAATATGTAGATACATTTGTAGAATAAGTATGGTTGTTGACTCAAGAGTTAAGCCTGACTTTACTCCGTGAGGTCAATGCATCACACAAAAATAAGTACTGTCTGCTACTGGGTCTAATCCATATGTCCTATACCAAATCAAGTGCACTGAATCCAAATCTGAAGTCCAATTCTGCCTCGGACGTCAGGATCTTGTTAGCAACTCTCAACCTCTTGGTTAGGTTCTTACATTGATAACATGGGGTATATTTGCCACAAAGGTAGCAAAAATTGTCCAGTTTATTAACACAGCTGCGCCTACTCATCTTTAGATCAAAACAGACTCACTCTGGCCTAGCTGTACTATCCAATAAGATGGTACCACACTACAGACAAGCCCTTGGTCCATCTCGCCTTATATACCTATTTCTGACGTCAGCTCACTGACTTGCCCAGATATGCCTGGCCGCTGCTGGAACATGCATGCCACCAGGGGATGTGATTCAGCTGAGACGGCAGCAGGCATAGCTTCAACTGTTCTAATGTTCCCATGTAAAAATACATTATACAATTACTGACCATTTGAACAGCTATAGCATACCTTAAAATCTGTATGTGATAGGCAAATTCTGAGTTCAGATTTGGAATCAACACACCTGATACCATGTAAATCACATGTGTTATTCCTAGTAGCTAATTCATTGTTGTATTGTATTGTATTGTATTGTATTGTATTGTATTTTCGACTTATATGCCGCCCCACTCGCATATGTGTTATGAAGGGCGTTAGAGAGAGCCTGCATTCATAGGAGCTGGTAAAGCAATTCCAGACGAGGGAGAGATTTTATTCCACAAAATAGAAAAGCACCTGGAGCTTTGATGAGCCGTTTTAGAGCAGTGCTAAAGCTACTGTACAGTAGCCAAAACTCTGCTCACAATCTGAGTTTGGGCTTGATGAGCTCATGGTTCACTCAGCCTTACATCTTTCTGAGGTAGGTAAGATACCCGATGGGGGAGAATGTTATTACCTTGTCAACTGTCCAACCTAAGGCCTGTGGACTGGATCCAGCTCACGACGACATTTCATGTCGGCCCCCCACCCCTCCAAGGGCATTCGAGAAACAAAATGGCCACTCCTTTGAAGTTGTTTGGGACAAAATGGCCACCCCCATTGTGCAGGCTGGGCAAAATGGCCGTCCAGCCCTTGAAGATGACTGAGAGAGCGTGACCTGGCCCCCAGCTTGAAAAGGTCGGGAACCCCTGGTCCAGAGGGTGCTCTAAGCACTATGAGGAGATGTAGAAGTGTAATTGCTACTCCTATAAGATACATGGTTTTGTATTTTTTTTAAGAAACATTGCTACCAGGTGCATTAAATTATTTCCTAGACTTATCATCTGAATAATCTGCTGCCAGATACTCACCCCTGGGGCGGTAGCCACTACTCTGTAGGGAAAGACATACAGGTCCAGGCCCACCAGCTGAAATATGTTCTTGAAGAGGTCAATGATTTGTAGAGCCAGCATATCCTGTTTGCAACAAATGAAATGGGCATTAAAAGCCAATGGCTTGCATCAAGACATCAAAGATAACAAGACAGGTGAGCATCCATGTCGCAAACATGTGGCTTCCTCGCAGAAGACTGGTGTTCTATAAAGTACTGTATCTCCATGCCTCCAGCCATCACTGCTAGAAAGCTGAGGGTGAGCATAGAGGGTCCCAACCAATCATGGCCGTCATCTATATATTAACGCTCTGGACTGATCCAAATGAAACACTGATGTTGAGTCAGCAGCACCATGTTCAGATAGAATCACAGGGGTACACAGAAAGATCCTCCTCGAAGATGGTGGTATTTTCGAAAAACAATCAGGCATACCCTGGTAATGGCAGCCTTGTGTTGCCGACTAAGCTTTCTCACACTAGGTCAGGCGAAGGGAACTGCAGAATGAACTCAACAAAAGGTGCCTTCATTTTGGCACTTTCACATCTGGCCTAGACATGGAAGAAAAAGAATATAGAATCCTTGAGTTGGAAGGGGCCTTTTATGCCATTGAATCTAACCCCCTGCTCAATGCATCAATCCGAATAAAAGTAGATATAACAAATCCAATTCTCTCCTGAATGCTTCCAGTATTGTTTGTGTGGTTCACGACCAATGAAGCAACAGCAAAGGAGTAACAAGTCGAAACGGGATACCAGACGGCCCATTTGCATCTCTCTCAAGACCAAACTTCATGCCAAACTATGGTCAACAAACAACCAGTTCCCTTTTGCCAAGAGAGCCCACCTGTCGGCAATCGTCGCCGACTTTAAAGATGGCCGCCTGCCAGCAGATCTTCTTGCTCTCCACCCCATCTTCTCCGCTTTCATCTATGGAATCTGAACGGCAACGCAGACCTAAAAAAATGAAGCGAGCATAGTGCGCGGATCAGAGCAATGGACGAGGATTAGAATGGCATACATTCAACTCCTACTTGACTGTGAAAATCACAGGGTAGCCTTTGGCTAAACGCTATGTTAACCAACCCTAAGAGGGTGTTAGAATAAATAGGGGGAGAAGGACCACATAGGCAGCCTGGAGAAAAGGCAACATAAGCAAGTAGGAAACAGACAAAACCATCCGGCCAAGATAGGAAGCCAAGATGTCAAGTAATTGCTTTGGGCTGCAATAAAGCATAGGTTGCTAGAGGGAGATTTCAACTACCAAGTCCCTATCTACATTTTCCGAGGTCCGTGGGTCCAGATATATAACCTACACAGGCCAGAATGTACCACTGATTGTACAATCACCCTCTTTTTCTTCTAGTGGTACATGAACAATATCCACAAGCAATACACTGTACATTAAGCAATACATGCATATACTATATGAAATTGCCTGCTGATCATTATAGTATAAACAGTGTGATTTATTGGTTTACTCCAAATGTGTCCTTTTTGTTCATCTGGGGATGATTCCCTATTCAGGAAGTACTGTCTGATTCAGAATGTGTTTCGATGGTCAAGCTTGGATAACTAGTTTTACTAGATAACAATCCCAAGATTCCTTAACCCATCATAACCAAAATCCACAATGTCTAGAGCATTCTGGGAGCTGTTGCCCCAAAAAGTCCAACCTCTGTCCAGGATACAGTACATATCCAGAGCACACTGTGGGGAGCTAGAATGAACTACCTCCCTTCGGTTGTACAAACCTTCTTTTTCAAGTTCACTGACTCCACAACGCTTCACCTTAAACTTGGCCAAGTAAGGTGCCTTTGCCGCACTGAAAATACAAGAACACAGAAAGGTAGATCAGTAGGAGGCAGTAAATTGATCAGTATTTCCCAACCTCTGGTTATCTGATTTCAATTCTCAGAAGCCTAAGTTAGTCCATTGGCCGATCAGCGCTTTTGGGAATTGGCTTAGGCTTTTGGGCTTTGAAGTCCAAGAGCCAAAGGTTGGAAAACACTGAAATAGATGTCAAAATGGGGAGGGAGGGGGAAGGAACTCCAACATATTTATTATTGAAGGTAAATCTGACCCAAGAAAGGAAACAAAATGACTATACCTTTGCATTGGGGTCCCTGACTTGTAATCAATGTCCAAGACAATCGCTTCAGGATTGCTGGGCAGATAACAACCTATAGTAGAGGGAGGGGGAAATTATTAGATGAAGCAAGTGAACTCACCAAACCAGGGCACCAAAGACTCAAGAGATGCCTGACAACTATTTTTTTTTCTTATTGCTTTATTAAAGGAATTAGAATCCAGTAACATAAGGAGTTCAGAAATACCTGGCTTGTAGCCTGGAGGTTTTGGAAGAAACGAAGTTCCTATGCAGGATTATATTTCATTCCTATACACTCAGTGGAATTCATGTGCAAGGGGGATGATTAATAGCAAAAAAATAAAAAAAATACTACTCTCTTTTTAATAGCTATCAAGTATTAAGAAGAACTAAGATCGGAAGATCAGCAAGTCAACTGTTTGAGACCTGACTGCTGTGTGATGTTATCTGTCCCAGTTCCTGCCAAACTAGCAGCTCGAAAGCAAGAAACTGGAGTTAGATAAATAGGTGCTGCTTTGGCATGAAAGGTAACAGCATTCTACGTGCTCTGGCATCTAGCCATGCCTGCCACATGACCCTGGAAACATCTGCAGACTCAGACAGCTCTTTGGCTGTGAATGGAACTAGCAATACCCCCTAGAGTCAGACAGGACTGGCTTTTGAGCAAGGGAGATCTTTAGCTATTAAGAAGAAACTGCTCAGTTTTCTGACCTCCCTCCCTCAAAAATGGTTGTATATATGTAGCAGAGGGGTAATAATGAAGTATTGGGGGTGTGATTGCTCTGTTCTTTAATTCATGAAAATATTTCCAACCAAAAAGATTTGAAGAACAGGTTACACTGTGATTAAAAAAAAGAAAGTCTGGCAGGTTTTACACTCTAAAAAATATGTCACATGACTTTTTTTAAAACGATGAAAGGGAAATATTAAAAAACAGGGAGAAAGAAAACTCAAGTACAGTACTAGTTTTTTTTTTGTTACATTGTGGTTTTTTAAAATGACAAAATAGAAAATAAAGCATTCAACGAGGAGAAGCATTCAGTCTCTCGGCAGATTTGAACGAAGGACCTCGATTATGAAATACAAAAAACAGGATTTCGGGACGGTCTGCCTCATGCTGGATTGTAAGCTTGAGAATACTTTTCACTAAGCTTCATCATTTAAAGGAAAAAAAGTAGAAACAGGGAGAGATAAAGTTAAATTGGAGTTTTCCCACAGACTAAGACTAAAAGTAAAAATAATTTTAGCAAATTGTTAATATTATTAGACTCTTGGTAGACTTTTACCTGGCTGCACTTTCACTTCAGACAAAGCATTCAAGCAAGCTTTCTTCCTTTCTTCACCTTTAGGGAAAGGTCTGTGGAGACAATGATCTGTTTTGGTAACTAAATCATGAAATCTAGCTTCTCAGCAACATTTCTAGACCTCTTGCTGGGTCTCACACACACCTCGATTAGCTCATTAGCAGATGTGTAATGTCAGCATGTTTATTTTGCATCCACTAAACATTTACAACTTAACAGAACCAAACCTTGTGATAATCAAACTAACCCCAATGAGGGATCTTCTGTAATTACTGTGTAAATAGCCACACTGATCATATGTTAACACTGGTTGTAAATAGCTACACTGATCTTATGTTATCACGGTTGTAAATAGACACACTGGACATATGTTATTACTGGTTGTAAATAGCACACTGATTTGCAAACTTATCTCTTATGCCAAATAACTATTGTGTACCTCTGTACCTGATCTGTATACATTCTGGGTTGAAAGGATTTCTGCGGAAGAAACTCCGCTCAGGGAACGCTCAAATGAGGCTCCTTTCATGTCCCCAAGAGCTGGGACAGAGCCGGTCACTCAATCCGTCATGCAGTACCTGGGTCTCGACCTGCTGACCTGCCAGCCTTCCAGCTAACAAGGCAAGCTTCTCAACCACTGAGCCACCGCAGCCCCTCGCAAATGTTTGTCAGTTATGGAAACAAAGTTATATGAACTCTACAAAATTGTTTGTAAGAGACACCAGAAGTAGAAAAGGCAGATCAGAACCGAATGACTAGGTAAGACATTATTGGGGGCTGTTTGACTGACTCCTGTCAAAATCTGGTTTCCGGAACTTACTTGATGATGGCGGAAACGTTGGTGATTTTATTGAAGAAATCAAATTCACGCTGGTAAAACTCCTTTGCGGGCCCAGATAAGGAGCCCGTGATCTCTTCTACCAGCTGTTCCAGCAGCTCTCCAATGTCAGCTGTATAAAGAACCAACAGGCAGGATAAAACATATATCCATCAGTCAACAATGATGTCCAAAACTATTTCATTGGAAGTTTAGCTAGCAAAATCAATGGTGATGATTCACAAAGCACTCACGGTCTTTCTGATGCCCTTCTTCATCCAGGTAGATATTTGTTTTCATGTTCCAGATGAACTGGTGAGCCAGGAGCTGAGATTTGGCTGCTGCCCATAGGATATACTCTCGCACATACCCCATCTGGAAGAGGAGGGCCATAGAGAGCATTATTCCAGCAACCCAGCTAGTATTATGAGGCTAGATCAGTGATGGCGAACCTTGACACGCTAGATGTTCTTGAATTTCAATTCCCAGAAGTCCTGATCAGCAGGAGTGCTGACTTGCGCTTTTGGTAATTGAAGTCTAAGAACACCTGGAGTGCCAAAGTTCTCCATCACTGGGCTAGATTATAAATAAGCTTAACAGATCACTCACTCCAATATGGACTAATTTGCCTATTAAGACACTTCTCATCAGAAGGTCTTCTTGTGTCTCTGCATTTGGAAATTGGAGAACGCCTTCTCAAGGATAACATTTCAGCTACAAAATTCTCAAAGGCAGCTTGCCTTGCGCCCAAACCAGTGTTTACCAACATCTGGTTTTTGGACTTCAATTCCCAAAAGCACCGATCAGGCAATGTACTGATTTAGGCATCCAGGAACTGAAGTCCCCAAACCAAAGGTTGGGAAATTACTGGCCTAGACCGATATACCCTGACTCTAGATAAAGGTCAAGGGTTCAGTGCTCATCCCTGTTTCATAGCCAAAGAGACAGCACTGTCTGCTTCTGCAGATGTTTCCATGGACATGTGGCAGGCATGACTAGACACTGGAGTGCGCAGAACGCTGTTTACCTTCCCACCGAAGTGGTCCCTGTTTATCTACTTGCAATTTCTTGCTTTCAAACTGCTAGGTTGGCAGGAGCTGGGACAGACGACGGGCACTCAAACCATCATGCAATACGGGGTTTTGAACTGCTGACCTCCCACCTTCCAGTCAGCGTCTTAGTCACTTGAGTCACTGCAGTAGGGGTAAATGGTACTTGGCCCACAAAAGCTCACATTTAAATACAGGAATTAGTCTTTAATGTGCCACAACATTTTTGTCTTTCTTTGTATGTGCTATTTTTCTTTGTTTACTCTCTGATACGCTTGCACAGACTTAACGCATCTACCACAACAAATATTTTCACCTTGGAGTTTGTTGTTATTTTCAGTATTATATTTTCATGTTTATCTTGGCAAAGCTGCCTTGGGAGTGGTTTGCCATGAAAGGCAACAAACAAAGTCAATAACAGAACACACCTTTTCCTTACCTTATCATATCGAAGAGCCTGGACAATCTGTGGAATGTAAAATAAGATTGCATCCTGTGGTGGCGGGAATGGGGAGGGAAGACAAGGAGAAAAATAATTAATCTTTCTTTCAGTTAGAGCAGCGTTTCACAACCTTTGGTTTTTGGACTTCAGTTCCCAGAAGCCTAAATCAATTCCCCAAAGCACTGATCAGCCAATGTTCTAACTGAGGCTTCTGGGAATTGAAGCTCCCTTGTGCGGTGTGGCCCCCACGTTGGGAACTACTGAGTTAGAGAAAAGGGGGGGGGGATTCCTTGTGAAAGTACAACAGGGGGACATATTTAACCAAATTCTGGCTTCAAGAGCGGCTGTCTCCTTAAGGCAGGGGTTCTCAAACTATGACACGCGGGCCAGATTTGGCCTGTGGCACCATTTCATGTGGCCCACTGCCCTCGCTGCTGCCACAAGAGACAGAAACAGCCACATACGCATTTTATGGCAGTGTTTATGGCAGGGGAACCGCCAGTCCGGCCTGCTCCGGTGTCTGAGGGAGCGGGACCTGGCCCGCAGTTTGAAAAGGCGGAGCACCCCTGCCTTAAGGACTCGATGTCTTCCAATAATAACCCAATGGTATGATCCACAAAGACACACATTGTTAGCCCACTAAAATAGTTAAGCCTGTAAAACACTGCATTTCAAGGCTTGCTGCAGAAGGAATTATTTTACAGACTTTCTGGCGAATCAACCTGCTTCTTACCGGTGGAAAAGACCGAAGCACTTTAACACCATACTGGGCTGTTAAAGGGTGCGGTGGAAACATACTGGAAAAATAGGACAATCCCGTGGGGGGATCTGTAGGTGTCCAGCACAGAATATGGCTGAGTTCAGGAGCATCTGCATCTATTGTATGCCACGTCACAAGATACTGAAAAGCAGGAAGGGGGAAATGGGTGAATCAGAAGGTAAGGCACACGTGTCTGATCTGCAAAAAAGAATTTCAAACAACTAGTCAATCCATAGTATAGGCTTAGTAATACTGTAGTTGTAACATTATTGATTTATGTACTAATTTTACTATTCCTTACATTTGAGCAGAAATGCTCGTTTTTAGGAATCCTCATTTTAACTTTTTTCTCTTGATATATTTTAAGAACCCTTATTTTAACTTCTGTTCCCTTTGCTGTTCAACAAAAACAACAACAACAAAATAGCGGCAGGCTTGTGTAGACACCAGACTGCACAGAACACTGTTACCTTTCACACCAAAGTGGTACCTATCTCCAATTTCTTGCTTCCGAACTGCTAGGGTAGAAGGAGTTTGGACAGATAATGGACAGTCCGTCATGTAGGACTCGGGTTTCAAACTGCGGACCTTCTAGTCATCAAGTTGAGTGTCTTAACCACTAAGCCACCACATTGAATGACTAATCAGCAACTCATTTAACATGCCACTCTAATTAAAAACAGCCACTGGATTTGGGCCACTGCCATATATTAAAATCAGCATTTAGAGAAGCATTGCAGGTAAGGGCAAAACAATTACATCGGACTGAAGAAACCCTTGAAAATGATGCCTAATCACTTGAGCAATTTTAAGCTTACGTCTAGCACACCTCTGGACCCTGGAGCCTATTTTTCACAGCATGAACAAGCAGACCTCATCACAAGGTAGAAAACACAGAGAGACCCACCTTTATTGCCTCAGGCAGATCACTAACTGCTCCTGGGTCCAAGCGAACCAGCCGGGTCACCTCCACGCCAATCGCTTCTGTATTTTTAAACCTAGTGGGTAGAGCAGGTTGTTGGACTCAGGGAGAGCCACGCGGCTGCTTTCCCCCTGCTCTTGGCTAGAAAGTTAAGCCGCTTGATCCCCCCCTCCCCAACCAGAGATGGGGGGAAAGTTACTTGGCTGGGGCATTCCGGAAGATGCCCTTCAACACAGTGTTTCATCCCTTTCCCCATTTCTGCAATGGAGACAGACTTCAAAACAAAGGCTAGAATGCCAAGGACAAGGCGGAGGAAGAAAAAGCTCGTTTAGTCTAAGTCTACATTGCCTTCCATGAACTCTGGCTCTTGCAAGGTTCATTCTATCTTGAACTGCCCAGTCCAGATCAGACAATGGCAAGTTTCACCTTGCTGGGGGGTGGAAGAAGCAGGACCTTTACTGAACTGGAAGAAGCTGATGGCAATGAAAGTAACAAGAGTGTTACTTGACGAAATCTGTTAAATGAAGGTATGCATATAGTGACAGGATGCCTCAAACTTACACCATCTGAGAAAATATGCCCCCTTGTTGATTTATTTATTTATTCACATTTGTATTGCTGCCCACTTGGCAAGCGACTCTGGGCAGCTTGCAGAAATCAGACATCACCCACATAAAAATTACTGACCTTAAAAACTTTAAAAATCATTAAGAACTATTAAAAATACCCTCCCGAACCCCGCTGATTAAAATTACAGCGGTACCTCGAGTTACAAATGGTCCGAGTTACAAAATACGAATGAAAATCAATTGAAAATAATGGCTCGAGTTGCAAATTGTTCCGGAACAGATTAATTGGTTTTCAATGCATTCCCATAGAGAACCATGTTTCAAGTTATGAATTTTGGTTTTCAATGCATTAATATGGGAAATCTGAGTTACAAATTTTTCATAACATGAAAAATGCCTTGGGACGCATTAAGTTTGTAACTCGAGGTACCACTGTATAACCAAAAGTGTGAACAGCATTCAATGTATGAGCCAGTGAGGGGGGGGGGGCTATCACATCACTAATGCCCTACACTGGCTTTGCCAGCCCGGTTTTCAATTCTTTCTGGAAGGGCAGATGCCGCATGTCCACCAAAGATAAGGAGAGAAGCAACCGCAGATGCTGAGAGAATTAAGCAAGAGAAGGACCCTCGACAACCTCTGAATGGATATGAGTCTCAAGTCTGCCGGTTCAGATCCAGGAAGAAATTTATGGCTACATCACTTGAAGGACCCTAATATGGCCAAAGGTCGGAGTCCCTAAATGCAAGACCAACATGCTCAAGTGGGGGCTGCTGGCAGACAACAACATACTGTGTGAATGTGAAGAGATACAGAATCCGGCTCATGTACTGGTCTGCCAATTACTGCCAGAAACATCCACTGATGAGGACTTAAGTTTGGACAACGGCAAAGCCAAGAAAGTGGCTTCACTTTGGCAGTCCAGGGTTTGATTGAGACACAGAAGAAGAAGAAGACGACTCACCTAGTTGGAAGCTGGACAGCCAGATAAGGAGAAATACTCCATGCCAGATTCACATTATCTTTCCACTGCTTCTCACTCAGACTGATGTACTTCGACCTCCAGTTTGCAACACTATTCTCTCCGGTCTGGTCCAACTCCAACTCCAGGGACGAAAGAGGGTTGTACCATGTAATGAGGCGTTCGATCTCAGTAGCCTTTAGAAGGTCAAGTGTGAGGTTTGGGGGTGGAGGAGAAAGAACATTGTGTCAAAGCAGCAATAAAATAAAAAAGCCACATCCACTGGGCAGAGTCTGTGCTTTTCATTGGTTAAAACAGAGGGCTGCTCACTATGGCCTGTGGGCTGGATCTGGCCCGTGGGTCACAGCGACCAGCCCCCTGAACCACATGACCGGCTCATGGCCCCAAAAGTTTGGGTGCCCCTGGGTAAAAAGATCAGGCAGAAATGGATGGGAAAGACCTTTCCCAAAAAGCCACCGCCTGGTGGCAAGAGAAATGCAAGGCTGGCCATTCCGGTGGGTCTCCCCACTCCCAAACCTCAGGCCTCGTTTCCTCATGACAAAACCAAGAGAAGGACACAGAAAACCAAAGAAGGACGGATGGATGGATGGCCTACCAGCAGGGAGAGCAGCAACGTTCTCCTTTTCATGTAGTACTTGTGTAGCTGGGTTCCTCTGTTGGTCTTCTTGGACATGCCTTAGGATTAAACAATGTGGGATACTTTTCCAGTTACTTTCATATCTGACTTTACAACATGCTTTCACCTTGGCACAGAGATATTACATTGATGGCAACAGAAATTTTATTACTTGTATCCTTGAGCATATACATATATTATTATTAATTGACTTATACCCCGCCCAAAGAAAACCGACCCACCCAGTCCAATGAGAACCAAGGACGACTAACCCAAGTGGCCAACAATGGGAGGGGCCCCCCATTTAAACTTGAACAAGCTGCCAAAGGCCTATTGCATATGAAAGGCCGCTGTATTATATTATCAGGACAGGTGGAGGAGGAGGAGGAGGAGGAGAGAAGAAAAAGAAGAAGCAGAGGAGGAGGAGGAAGTTTCTAGGATATGTTAACTGTGGTTCTCTACCATGGACTTCTCTTGAGAAATACCTGGGTTGGCAGTATTTCAGTCTGAACTTCTGCATACCTGTTGTCAATCAGTGTGAACAATACTGTATCAGCATAGAGTGGTCTAGGACTTCTACAATGACTGGGGAGACTCTGGTTACAGACATCTTCTCCTCTCAATCCATGAAAACTCACAGTCACCTTAAGCAGCCACAACCTAGTGACCTTGCTTAGCTTATGCTATTCTTGGGAACATGGAATGGAAACTGGTGGGAAAACCTACCAGCTATCTTGAGCCCCACAGAAGACGGCCGGGATGTAACGTCAATACAGAAAGGGTGACTAACACTCTGCATGGAGCCCCTGCACAGAAAACAGACCTGACTTTTTGGAGATGGTTGACATGCCACTGGACAAAGGGTATGTATTTATCCAGCCCTGCGTTGCTTGCTGCCGGGACCCAACCGTGATGTCCAAATTGCTCCGCGTGTCCTGATTATCTAAAGACAAAAATGTTCTGTCACTGAAGAAAATAACTTAAGAAGGGCAGGGGAAGTGGGAGGGAGACAAAGAAAAGTTATTGGTAATTTTCCATTTAAGACTCACCAGGGGGCACAAGCTGGCTGGCTGTTAAATATTTCTTGTCAGAGAACATTGCAGTCCAAAATTTGATCAATATGATGATGTCTTCCCGCAGCCTCTTCTCTCCTTGGGTTGGACACTTGGGGGCGCAGCTGAAAACAGAATATGCGCAATGACATAGATGAGAAAAAGACAATGGCTCGCTTTGGACCCAATGCTAAACTATATCCAAATTTGTATTCCTTGTTCTATGATATGATCACCGTCTTCAAGCATTTGAAAGTCTGTTACATGGAAGATGGAGCAAGCTTGGTTTTTGTACAGCTCAAGGGGACGGGACCAGATGTCATGAATTCAAGATGTAAGAAGAAAGGTTTTAAGTAAACATTAGGAAACATTTACTATTATTAAGAGCCCTTTCGGCAATGGCATTGACTGCTTCAGAGCATGGTGCACGCTAGTTCACTGGAGAATTTTAAGTAGATGATGGATAGACACCTACTAGAGATACTCAACAGTGGATTTCCTACAGTGGCCGGGGGCAGGGTTCAATCCTCCTCGGGGAGCACACCAGCTCTACAATGTTGTGATTCCTCTTCTCTGTGCAGGCAAGAGAAGTCACCACCCCCTGCCAATTTTCACTATAGTTTAATGTTGTGGCTGAACCCTAAGCCATTTTTAATCCTGACTATGGCTTATAGCAAGGTTGGGGAACCTTTTAGGATTACAGTACATCCAAGAAAGGCCACCGAAAATACAAGTCTACTTCCTGCTTGGATTCTCTCTTTTAAAATCTCACATCTAGAAGATGAGACAAAACATCTATAGTACCTGAAGTAGTCAAAAGCAGTTGAATAAATCTTCTCTCTCAAGACATTGCGGATGGTTGCGTTCGGGACCACGTCAGCGTGCAACAAGGACAGCCCCAACGTTAGCAACCTAAAGAATTAAACTGACATGTAAAAGGGAAGGGGATCCATACATGGGCCCAAGCTAGTAAGTCTATCACTTCAGTCCCTTTTGGCCACCCTACGTTGGCCCTGCTGGCTGGATAGGTCAGGGGGTTGAGGTACTGTATATACTCAAGTAGATTCAGGATGACTTATAGTCAAGTATCTGTCTGCAGAGCCAGAGGTTCAATTCCCTACTGGGTGCCTTCCAGGAGAAGGGCCAGCTGTGTAGCACTGGGCAAGTCTCAAAGGAAGGGAAGGGTAAAACACCTATGTGCAATTATCTCACTAGAATCCTAGAAAGATTTACCATTAAGTTGGAATTGATGGCACATTATTATTATTATTATTATTATTATTATTATTATTATTATTATTATTATTATTATTATTATTATTATTATTATTATTATTATTATTATTATTATTAGACTTGTATGCCGCCCCACTCGCCAAGCGACTCTGGGAGGCTAATAAAGATCCAAATTATACATTTACAACTACAAGGTACCACATTATCATAATAGAAAAACATTTCAACGTCTCATCATCACAAATCATCAGTATCACGATATCAAAAGATAATGAAAGCAATCAAAGGCCACTGCCGCAGTAAAGCCAGAACATTTCACAATTCCTCGATGCAAAGCATCATGAATCAGATGTAGTAAAGATAAAGGTAAAGATCGCCCTCGCTCAAAAGGCAGTCATATCGGACTCTAGGGTCTGGTGCTCCTCTCCTTTTATAGCCATAGAACCAGCCCTGTCTGCGTCTGCACACATTTCTGTGGACACGTGGCAGGCATGACTAGATACTGGAATTGCACAAAACGCTGTTGCTGTTCCCGTCAAAGTGGCACCTATTTATCTACTTGCAGTTTCTTGCTTTCAAACTGCAAGGTTGGCAGGAGCTGGGACAGAGACAGGAGCTCACTCCGTCATGCAGTACTGAGGTCTTGACCTGGCAACCCACCAGTCATCAAGTTTATTGTCTTAACCACTAAGTCACCGCAGCCCCTCAATGTCAATGCATCTGTTCTCCAATCTACTTGAATATTTTTTATGCCACCATCCCTGCCCTCTGAACAGATTAAGAGATCCACTTACTTGAAACGTGGCCCAATAGCTGCCACGTGTCGATTCGTACTGCCTTTTGCTCCTCCAATGTTCAGAGAAAGGGAGCGCTGGAGTAAACTGGAGAAGATTTCCACCTGGTCGGAGCTACAGTACTTTGCAATTTCAAACCTTTGCACAAGGAACTGCGTGAAACAAACCAAGGTTTAGACTGGTCACCTTCAGAAGCACAGCTCCATTTATTGCTAATTGATTTTAAATTTTTGCCATGCACTGAGACGAAACACAATGGCCTTAATAGTAACTTAGATGCATTCAATGAAGCAAGGAAAGGTCTTTCCAGAGGCTTCTGGCTGGCAATTCTGGCACACAGTGTATTCAACTCAATGGGGCTTTGGTGACCCAGAGGAATACCACACTTTAAAAATGCTTGCATTCTTATAGGTCCATGATGGCAAACCTTGGCACTCCAGCTCCTCTTGGACTTCAATTTCGAAGTGGCAGCTATTGGGCCATGTTTCAGGTAAGTGGATCTCTTAATCTGAAGCCCAACTCCCTGTGAATCCACGCAAACGTGCAGTATACCCATTCATGTGGATTCACAAGGACTTGAGCTTCTGGGAATTGAAGTCCAAGAACACCAGGAGTGTCAAGATTCACTATCACTGTTCTAGGTCCTTCTTCACATAAGATCACTGCTCTACACCTGGAAAAGTTTCTACAATGCAGGGTCTAAAAAGGAAGTATTGAAAAGGAGTACTTGCTTCAATCCAGATGTAATGAGGAGTGACTTCTGGTGGGCACGGTCTGGGCTGACTCTCTTCGGAAGCAGCTAAAGGATCCGCTTCTTTCTGTTCTGCAGAGAAGAGCCCCACTTTCTGCTCCACTGTCATCTGCCAGGCTCCAGACATCTCTCGCATGAACTGGGTTGAAAAGATAACATCACACTTTGTGTCAACCTTGCTAACTCAAAATCGCCTTCACTCAAAATCCAGTCATATCTGATTCTAGAGAGCAGTGCTCATCCCTATTTATAGCCAAAGAGTCTGCGTTTGCAGACGTTTCTGTGGTCACGCAGCAGGCATGACTAGACACCAGAGTGCACGGACTGCTATTTAACTTCCCATTGAAGTGGTCCCCATTTTATCTACTTGCACTGACCCCTAGAGTCAGATACGACCTCAACCAAGAAAAACAGCATGTATAAAATGATTTTACACACATTCGTTCTTGTCCATCCAATGACAAAGTGGGAGGTCAAACTGAAATAACAGTCTTTTAAAGGTTTTGGTTTTAATATTCAAATGCATTGTTCTTTTTCCCTTTCTTAAATTTTAATTTGCATGTTAATTTATCAGTAGTGCAATGTTCCATACTTCCTTGTACTATTCCTATAGGCCCCCTGAGACGTTTATCTTCCAATTTTTAGCAATTATTAGTCTCGTAGCTGTAACCATAATTATACTCATTTCTTTCTTTTGTTTATTTAATTAATATCACTTAAATCCATTATTAATGCAATTCTGAGACTCATTTGTACTTTAATTGATAATATCATATTAATTTCTCTAAGCAGTTTTCTTTACAGATTATTTATCACTTCACTATAAATAAAGACAAGCCCCAATTTGTTTCTTACACCTCCAACACTCACTTTTATAATTATGGTTAATTTGATTTGAGTCGCACTGGCGTCATATACCACCTCCATAATAGCATACAGAAATACTCCTTCCTTCTCACCGATAAATTTTTCATTATTCTTTGTGTCCATAGTTTATTCCACGCTGTCTCTTCTATTTTCATTCCCAGATCTATTTCCCAAATATTTCTTAATGATGTCTGACTGGTTCCACTTTTCATTAGCATTCTATACATCTTGCTTACTATCTGTATTTTCTCCAGCCAATTTAGATTCAATTTCGGAAATGTGTTCTCTAATTCATTTCTGTCCTTAATTTAACTTATCCAATCCTTTAAAGTTTTTGATCCTTACCAGCTCTATCTGTTCCGTCCTTTTACCCCTAACTGGAAAATCTTCCATCCTCTTCAACTTCAGCAATGGGGAAATGAAACTTTCAGACTTCCAGGTTAACATTTTGAGCTATAAACATTTTTATCTTCCTTACCGGGACTTCAATCCCATTCTTAGCAGCCAGTAGCCACTCCCAGCAAGCGATGGCTGTTTCCATGCCATGTTCGCTGAACATTCGTAGAGGGCCCCAACAAAGATGATGCAGCAGCTGAGGATCAGTGTCTGAAAAGGCATTTGTTTAAATGAAAGTTATCTAAATATAGTTATAAATACATGTCCCCATGCTAATAAACTTGTGACCCACCTAGAGAGTTCCATAAGGGCTAAAGGGTGGTATATATGTGCAATTGCTATGTCTAAAGGATTGATTTTTAATGGATTGCTGTATATACTCGACTAGAAGTCGTCCCAAATATAAGTCAAGGTACCTAATTTGGACCTCTAAAACTAGGAAAATAGATTGACCCGAGTACAAGTCGGGGGTGAAAAATGCAGCAGCTGGGAGTGAGTTTCAAGAATTAAAATATATGGAAATACGGTAAAATTAATTAATTTAGACATTTGTGCAGATATGTTTTTGAGTGTTTACGTTGATCCGAGTATAAGTCGAGTCCCATTTTTGGACCTCATTTTGGGAGCTAAAAAACCTGACTTATACTCGAGTATATATGGCACGTCCAATTATTACCCCTAACTACAATAGGCTTATTTGATAAATGGCCCTTGTTAAGTCAACTGTTTAGCTAGCAAGTCTGACTAATTAAATAGGTCAACTCTAGTAGGGTTGAATAATATGTTATATGTTGGCACCCTCTGAATGGATTGGAGCCTCAAGTCTGCCGGCTCAGGTCCAGGAAGAGCTTTATGGTAAGAACAAACACTCTTGAGGATGCTCCAGAGCAAAACCAAATTAGAAGATGGAGGGAGGAGCCCACTGGACAAGGCATAACATTAAAGGAGGATATGACTGAGGAACTCAACCTCCTTTATGCCACTTGGAGGAACCTGAAAAGACTGAAGATTGGGGTCCCTAGATGGAAGACCAGCATGCTCAAGTGGGGGCTGCTGGCAGACATCAACAGAGTGTGAATTCCTCCCAGATGTATATAAATGTATGCGTGTATTTATGCATATATGAACAAATAAAAATAGAAAGATAATTCTCATTATGTCATTTGCAGAACATCGATTAAATACTTTAAAACCCCTTCTTAAGATTACTCTCAACACACACACTCACATATACACACACATACTGTTGTTACCTCTGCTGCTTATTAACAGTGCCGTCAGCTTAAACATGGCTTGTGTGTAGTGTTCTGGCTGGGCTGCTTCCAGAGCATCGTTTAGCTGTTTGATCATCAGCTTATTAAGATCCCACGATCGACCTGTGGCACTGCAGTAGTTAATCATCCCTGCTACCTGTTAAGAGAGTTTACTTCAATTAAGAGGACCCGTGAAGAGTATACATTTTTAACTGAATGGGTAGATATGATTACTTCAAAATGACCGAGTTGCTAATAATAGTAAAGGCAATCAGAAAATCTCTGAAGTATACATTAAGTGATATGTAAATGCTACCAAATAAATACAATTTAAAACATAGATGAAACACTTAACAGCACCAAGACACTTTGTAAGCTCTACATCAGGGGTTCCTCAACCTAAGGCCTGTGGGCCAGATCCAGCCCACAGTGCCATTTCATGTGCCCCCCCCCACTCCTCCAAGGGCATCCAAGAAACAAATGTCCATCCCCTTTGAAGTTGTTGGGACAAAATGGCCACCCCCATCGTGCAGGCAGGGCAAAATGGCCGCCCGGCCCGCGAAGCTGACTGAGAGAGCGTAACCCGGCCCCCTGGCTTGAAAAGGTTGGGAACCCTTTGCTCTACAGAATACTGATACCGCACCAGTTGTCTCTATGGGGTACGCAGAAAGAGCCGCCTTGAAGATTGTGGTGTTTCTGAACCACAATCAGGCATTCCTTGGGCAACGGCATCCCTGTGTTGCTGGCTAATCTTTCTCACATTTAAAAAAAAAACATGTCACAACAGACAATGTTTTTCCTACGGCACCCTGGAACTCAACACTGCCGTACTACTCACCTCCCCAGCATAGCGATTCCGTAAGTTCAGGGAAGCCATGAAGTTGGAGTAGTCTTTCTTTACGCAGGCTGGCCTTTCCGTCAACTGGGTTGCCTGCAAACAAGACACAGTCACTGACAAGTGGGCTGAAAAGGCAAGAGTGTCTACAAGTGGCAAAGTGGCGCATGTTGGAAAAATCAAGAGCCAAACACTTAACAGAACGTATTTTTTTTTTTGAAGTGGTGGCCATGTTAGTCTGCGCAAGGAGTGTGTTCCTTAAGGTGCCACAATGTTTATTGTCTGTTTTGTTTTGTTTCATACAGATCTTTGATACAGATAATAGGGGCATCACCCTATTATGTTCTTCTTCCTCGGTGTTCTCTGTCCACCCCAACTATCAGAAGTTCATACTCAGCTCAGAATCAGTGGATTCCCAGTTTGAACGTTGCCTTTGCTACTAAATCACAGCAGCCTCTTTGGCAATAAACGTATGTCAGAGGAACCCGAAAGGATCACAACAGTTTCATGTTTCAGGCGATGATTCCCATAATAACTGCCCATTGGCAGTTATTATGGTAGGGGCTTAAAAGCCGCAGCAGCGGCAGGACTCTCCCAGCAAGACTTTTTGCGCCCCGTCACCGCCGAGAACACCTGCGGTGGGGGGAAGAGGCAGCCGCCGCGCCCAGCCCCAGGACTACCTCCACCTGCTCCCGTAGGCTGTGCTTAGCAGGGGCTTAAAAGCCACAGTAGCGGCAGGACTTTTGGTAATGTTTCTAACTGCTTTATATTGTGGATTGTATTGTGGACCATATTGTGGATTTATTCTGTTGTATTGTATTTTATGATATTATGATATTGTATTGAACTGTTATATTGTATTCGATTGTACGTTGTGAGCCGCCCTGAGTTGGTTTTACCAAGTAGGACGGCATATAAATCGAATAAATCAAATCAAATCAAATCAAGATAGAACAAAAGTACCACATTGTCCAGCATGCTAGGTGACCTCCATGGCCCATCAGAAGCCACCAGGAAGCCCACAAACCAGTTTTGAATTTGTCATAATTCCTTCCATAAAGCTAGCTATTATTCCCTTATAAAAACGGGTGAGCAATGTTCATCCGTATGAGCTAGTGGCACCGAGGATAAGAAAGGATGGGACTTACTTCACCTTTGTTTTACTTCACCCCACATGTAGCAGCAATACAAACACTTGAAAATGTCCCATAATGTGAAGTGGTCCCATCCCCACAATGAATGAATGAACATTACCGTGGTACTTCTAACTAACCAGGCCACAGATGTCAACTCACCCCCAGCGTGGTGTTCTGCCTATTGTAGCCCGCGAAGTGAAGGATGCTCTCCGTAGCCATTGCCAGCCCTGTGTGCTGAGACAAACCTGACACCCAGTTCTGATGCTTGTTTAAGTACTCCTTCAACATAAGGAGGGAAGGAGAGAGAGAGACATTTCAGTGAAATGGGATTTCAATTCCTGCTCATTCTTCCCCTATGAATTAAACTAGTGCTATATGTTCCAGACCTTCTGGTGCAATTCTTCTTCTTGTTGTGCCATATTCAATTCTGAATATGGGCCATCATGATCAGCCATAAAGATTGTCCTGGAGACAATATAATGCAGTGGTCTTCCATTTGCCTTCTGCATTGCAGCATGACACCCGTACTGCTGATCCAGCTCAACGAGTCACTGTCTGATCCTGAGCCCTTTTGCCACACAAAGTCCTCATCATCAGCCCCAGGCCAGGATGGATGAAGTTGCTGCCTTCCATCAAGATGGATTCAAGGGGGATTTCATCCACTTGGGGACCAACACCCTGTGGACTTCAACACCCAATGCTCAGAGTTGTCAGGTTAGTTCATCGCCACCTGACGATCGGCACTGAGTCGCTGGCAATATGGTCTACTCTATTACCATAGAAGGATAACCTGGTGCTCTGACTTGTTTAATTCAAAGACAAATTCATAATATACTTCAGACCTCCCAGCATTTAATCTTTTAATCTTTAAGATTTAGCTTTTAATTTTTGATTTACTATTGTATCTTTTAAAATTTTAAGATATTTTATAACTGTAAACTTGAAGTTTTGGGTATTGGCTTCGGTTTTTATGATGTTGTAAACCACCCTGGGTCACCCCGGCGAGGAGGGTGGTATATAAATTCGAATAAATAAATAAAATTTATAGTCACTTGTAGTAATTTGATTTCATCTTTTAAAAAAAAAATCAGTGCTATATTTGTGTACAGATTTACTGCTGCTATGTTTTATCTGGCTTTGAAATACGGTTTTATTTGTGGAATTTGAATAGTGTAGCTGAGGCGATTTGTATCTTTATGTCTATTGCCCAGAGTGACAATCTAATCAGCTGAGCACTATAGAAACAAAACAAAATAAACTGTAGATGTTACCTGCAGGTGAGATTTGGTGACTGACGGAGCCCATTTCATGGCTTCTTGGAGAATCATGCCGCAGCGGGCAGCAAAATCCTTTACAATACTCTATAAGCGGAGACAAAGCAATGTAAGAAAGTAGATCAGTTCTATTTAAGAGGAAAATCGTAAAAATTTAATATTGGCCAGATTGGACATATATGTATAAAGTCCAATTTGTGTAAGCTTTGGTTACGATTTATGTGGAATATCAATTGCAGAGCTGAAGGCCAAATAACTTAAGAAATATTTGGATGTTATTTATTTGTGTTGGATGCATCATCCTATTTAAAATGGCAAAAGGAGAATCGAAAACATGGGCCTAGTCCCCCATACACCAATCGACCCTGCTACGGTGGCGGTAGGACCTCCCGATGGCGAAAGGCCGCTCAAATCTCGTGAGAGATGAAGCTCCAATCTGCCACGTCAAACTAGACGTGTAAAGTACAGATCAACCAAGTAACCAAGATGGATGAAATTGACATGTCACCTAGATAAAAGGAAGGGGAGAGCTCACGTCCCCTCTCCATGAAACTGGGCTCTGCGCCATCCTCTTGGCAGGTGACAAAAACCAATTGCTTTTCAAAATGACAGTTTGGAAGCGTAGATCTTGGCAGGAACACAAGAAACCGCAAGAGTGGATAAAAATGTCTGTTCGGGGAGTACGTTAAATGAAAATTGGGATCCCAAGGTAGAGATTAAAATACGACTAGAAAAAGATCCAGATTCATAAAAATGTGACACTTGTTATGCAGTAGAGATCTAATTCTCGCTACAAAGATCCAAATAGTGAGATGTTATGTATTTCCAGTGTTGCTATTTGGAGTTGCTTGGGCATCGACTAAAGCATCTGAAAAGAGAACTGAAGCTTTTGAAATGTGGATCTACAGAAGGCTGCTAAGGATATCATGGGGTGATCACGTGACTAATGTAGAAGTATTGCACTGGGTGGATAAAGAAAAAGAACTGTTTAAGATCTTCAAGCAAAGAAAGCTCCAATACCTTGGCCATATCATGAGGAACAACATAAAGTATAGAATACTCCACCTTGCTCTGCAAGGAAAGATCCCTGGGAAGAGAGGAAGCCCTGGACGCAGATGGACTTTATGGCTGAAGAACCTGAGGGACTGGTGTGGAAGGTCCTCGGAAGAACTGTTTCGAGGAGTTAAGAACAGGAAGGCTATCACCATGATGAGAGCCAATATCAGGAACGGATACGGTAGCTAAAGAAGAAGGACCCACAGACCTCTTACATTGCAATCAGTGCAATCCCAAACGATGAAGAAAAAACAACCAGATAAGCACTTTTTTAGCCAGTCGTATCTGACTCTAGGGTGCGGTGCTCATCTCTGCTTATAGCCAAAGAGCCAGCGTTGCCTGTGCCTGCAGATGTTTCCATGGTCATGTGGCAGGTGTGACTAGAACACTCGGAATGCTATTACCTTCCCACCAAAGTGGTCCCTATTTATCTACTTGCAATTTCTTGCTTTCAAACTGCTAGGTTGGAAGGAGCTGGGACAGAGACGGGAGCTCATTCCATCCTGCGGCACCACTAAAGCCACCACAGTCCCTCCTTTTCTAATTAGAAACATGTATAAAAACAAGAATGTATACGGGGGGGTGGCACAGTGGAAATTAGTTTTTTTCTTTTGCTGTTTGTTGAATGCATGTGTGGCAAAAACACACATGCCCAAAAATACATTTTTAAAATGGTTTGAATAATTTTGAACAATTACCTCCCTTGCTTCATATGTATCAGGAACCGTAATTCTGTATGGAACATCTGGAATGTCATAATATGGTTGATCCTTGTGAATGTCCTAAAGAAGAAAACAAATCGCTGAACAAGTACTGCACATTTCTTACATACTAGGAATACTGGTACCTAAATATTTCAGTAATACGCCCAGTACCACTGGTTCCAACAATAAATCATAATATTGTTTCCCAGGACAATCAACTCAAGTATTGAGTTTAAGAAAGTTATTTCGGTGGACAGCTTTCACAATCCCCAAATACCTATTGTAGTCTGAAAAAAATAAACATTTGATATTCGGTAAGTGTTGACCGGATTCAAAAATAAGCTGACTGAGAAACAAGAGGGAAGCTTACATCATATTTGGGGAAAACTCAAACCTTTACAGAAGTACCAAAAACAATAGATTAATAGGGATAGGCTTACTGCACTCAGAGAAAGTGATAGAGTCTGGAGAATATCTAACATGGTCTTTAGCACAGTTCCACTCCACAATAAATGAGGAAATCTGAAAAGAAAACAGAAGAAACGTGTATACAGAATGGGTCCATCTCAGAAATATCAGCTCTCATTAAATTTACAAGCACTTCACTTTGGCTCAAGGGTTAAGACGCTTAACTCGTACTGCATGACAGAGTGAGCTCCCGTCTCTGTCCCAGCTCCTGCCAACCTAGCAGTTTGAAAGCAAGAAATTGCAAGTAGATAAACAGGGACTACTGCAGTGGGAATGTAAACAGCATTCTGTGTATTCCAGTGTTGAGGCATGCCTGCCACGTGTCCACGGAAACGTCTGCAGTCATACACAGTGCTGGCTCTTTGGCTATAAACAGAGATGAGCACTGAACCCTAGAGTCAGATACGACTGGCTTTTGAGCAAGGGCAACCTTTACCTTTACACTTTTTAAAATCTTGGGTATTATCAACAATTTAATACATAGTGTTGGTACCCAAGATTATTGGAGATCTAATTATTATTTTGAAGCCAAATATATACAGTAATACCTCATATAACATTAGTATCGAATAACACTAAAATCGCATAACATCAAGGAATCTGGGGGGAAGAATTGCATCAGATAACATTAAGATCCTATGGGATGCTTCAGATAACAACCGCGAAAGCCTGTGTGGTTACAATGTATCTCTATGGATCCCATAGAGGATCAGATAACACTAAAAATCATATAACACCAAGACTTGTGGAACCAGGTTTTAGTGTTATATGAGGTTTTACTGTATATATATATATTTGCTTAATGTCATTATTGACAAAATCAGTGATCGATATGTACAACAATGGCAAATGACTTAATCAATAGATGTAACAGTGCCAAAGTAATTAATGTCAATCCCATTAAGAAACAATATTAAATACTCACTTATCTACGAGCCCCGATAAGTATTTATCTGCAACCCGTCTGATTCTCTTATGAATGTGGTTAAAATTGACCAGCAAGAATTGAGCGTGTCTCTCCAGTTCCTCTTCATTTTCTTTCGTTTTAGCCTAAAAGCAGGAAAGGTAATAAATGGCTATTAGCTTCAAAATGCTGACAAGCCTTTAACATTGCAATCCTGTGCAGATTTATTTAGCTCAAGTTCCAACGAGTGCAATGAGAATTCCTTTTCCATAGCTGTACATAGAGCTGCCCTGTTAAAGTATATCCTGTTCCAGGATACATAGCCTTGTATCCCTGTATCCCTAAGAAAAATACCCAACCGACAGCTTTTCGTCAACTTAAGGCTGTTTGAAACAAAACTCCTCATGACCATTCTGGGCATTTCTTAGAATGGGCTGTAAAGGTGGGGGCCAGAACAGGCCAAGGATAGAACTATCCATCCATTCTAACAATGTCTTCCACACAAATGGTCCCTTCAAAGCAATAACAAAAAGTATTAGATAGCGAAGAGTTTAGTATGGAAGGAAAGCAGGGCCGTGAATTTTAAATTAAGCAGTGTTTGCCAATGGTCTTTAAAACAAGGAACCACATTAGGTTGTTTCAGCAAAAACAACAGCCTCCTGTATTCAGTCTGTTGTTTTACTACCCAGTAGCTTACTTTGTCGGCCATCATGTTGAGGAAAGCTTCAAAAACTTTGTCTGCAACGGCGATGACACACTGCATCATACCTTAAAGACAGAAATGTCAAGAGCACTCAAAAAGCAAGATTTAAGAAAAAAAATCCTTAAATGCAATGTCTTGTTTATGTTCAAAGAATCCGACAAAAGCAAAAGAAAACTGCTTCAGTAGCAACAAACGATGCACATTAACACTGCATTTTTCATTCTGCCTCCTGCGTTCATAAACGCATGTCTTCATA
Organism: Furcifer pardalis; assembly: GCA_030440675.1. NCBI lineage: Eukaryota > Metazoa > Chordata > Lepidosauria > Squamata > Chamaeleonidae > Furcifer > Furcifer pardalis. Next base: position 8,557,126 of record CP126898.1, read on the forward strand.
GCTCAGGTCTGCTATAGCTAAAGTCCATCGTATCGGCTGGAGCCAATTGGACTAATAAGATAAATGTATCAGCATATACTTTCGGGACTGTGGTGGTTCAAGTGGTTAAGAGGCTGAACTTGACGACTGGAAGTTCGGCAGGTCAGCAGTTCAAGACCCGAGTGCTGCACAACGGAGCGAGCTCCCGTCTCTGTCCCAGCTCCTGCCAACCTAGCAGTTCGAAAGCAAGAAATTGCAAGTAGATAAATAGGGACCACCTCGGTGGGAAAGTAAACAGCATTCCGTGCACTCCAGTGTCTAGTCATGCCTGCCACATGTCCATGGAAACGTCTGCAGATGCAGACAGCGCTGGCTCTTTGGCTATAAACGGAGATGAGCACTGAACCCCAGAGTTGGATATGGATGATAGGAGCTTCAGGACACACACCCCTATCTATGCTATTATTCACTCATCACCCTCCTGGCCAAAAGGCCACCAATAACCTGAATTCATGCAAAACATGCAGAAGGAACAATAAGTTTATTTATTTATTTAGTCAAGTCCTGAAGCACATCTCAGGGAAAGCAAAGCCCGCCATTACTTACCTGACTTGTCTTTCTGAATAGCTTTATCCTCAAAGTAATAGAACATGACTTGGAAACGATCTGGGTCTGTTGAACGCAAAACTCTGAGAAGGGAATAATCAATAAAGGCATTTAGATATATGCAAACCAGGCTTTTGAAGGAGGAAGATCAGGTGTGAGATGAAATGACTCAGAAAAGGAAAGTCACGGGCTTGAGTTGCAAGACCTGAGCAGAACTGCTAATGATAGGGACCTTCTGAAGGCTGCTAATTCACAGGGTCTCTGTAAGCAAGAAGCAACTTGATGGCGAATAACTTGATGGCGAATAAAGTAAACTAATTAAGGTTACTTCCATCACCTGATTTTAACAAACAGCATCAAGTTTGACAATAGCTTGTTTTGGTTCACTCTGTGGCTGGTATCGTCTTGTGTAAATTTGCCTGCAGGATGTCATCAGCCACAGGCAATAACCTTTAATTTTAAATTTCATTCCCTCTCCCCCAAGTTCTGAGGCTCTTTATAGCTGTGATGGCGAACCTTGGCACTCCAGATGTTCTTGGACTTCAGTTCCCAGTTTATGCACAGCAAATCCATCCGTGTGGGTTCACTGGGACTTGGGCTTCTGGGAACTAAAGTCCAAGAACATCTGGAGTGCCAAGGTTCACCATCATGGCTACAGAGAGATTCCTTTTAACCGATGAAAGACTTTGGAAACGTCAGGATCTGGGAGAGAGACCTTTAGTAGAACTTAATTCACTCCAAAAGAATTACAGTGAGTTTTTTTATATGTAAAAAGGACATTAGAAGCTGACTTTTAAAAATAATATTTTCACATTTCATACAAAGAAAATGTCTTTTGTTGTGCAAGGGGAGTGATTCAACAGGGGGAGAATAAACCTCTGCAAACTTAAAATGTGCTGATTTAGGGCTTTCTCCTCCCTTATTGGGTGTGTGTGTGTGTATGTGACTGCAGTGGCTCAAGTGGTGAAGACACTGAACTCATTGACTAAACATTCGGAGTTCGATTCCTGGGTACTGCATAATAGAGTGAGCTCCCATCTCTGTCCCAGCTCCTGCCAACCTAGCAATTCGAAAGCAATTCGAAAGCAAGAAATTGCAAGTAGATAAATAGGGACCACTTTGTTGGGAAGGTAAAGAGCACTCCATGCCTGCCACGTGTCCATGGAAACATCTGAAGACGCAGACAGTGCTGGTTCTTTGGCTACAAACAGAGATGAGCACTGAACCCCAGAGTCAGATACGACTGGCTTTCAACCAAAGGTGACCTTTACCTCCCTTTGAAGGATGAATCCAAAATGAACGACACACCAGAAGTAAACACTGTACATTTGTGAGTTGAGTTTAAACATTTACCTCATACATTCTAGACGGTACACTGAGAGCAGGTAAGTAGACATGGCAAAGTCGAGTTTATTGATCAAGGCAGATACTTCTGGGGGAGGATCCAAAAGATTTATGATAGTGCTCCGTAACTCATTTAATTCAGCCTGGAAGCAAAACAAACACAAACAACATCACTATTTACAATTACTCCGAATAGGCAACACTACATCTATTAGTATCTAAAACAGGGGTGCCCAAACTACGGCCCAGGGGCCAGATGGGCCCCCTCTGATGCCAATTCATCCAACCCGCGAAGCCCTTGTTGCTCCTGGAAGTGGAAGTAAAACGCGCCCGCATGGGCGCGTTTTACTTCCGCTTCCAGGAGCGACGAGGGCTTCGCGGGCCAGGTGAATTGGCTCGCAGCCCGAAAACTTTGGGCAACCTGATTTAAAAAATGCAACTGGCACATAACTACAATGTGGATTCAGCTTTACAGCTTCAACCCCCTGAATGCTTCTGATAAAAATTCAACACACACACACAACTACAACCTTCTGAGACACAGAAGAAAGTGCTCAAATACTTTGGAGTGTATCCCAGGTGAAAAACAAACACCATATGTTTCCATTCTGTGTAGTGAAGTGCAAAACTGCTGAGACCAGCTCCACACAACTCATCACACGTGAGGAAGACGACTGCCAAACAAAATCCTGCTGGAATGCCAAATTGCCGACCCCCTCCAAATGTTATTTTTCCATTCGGTTATAAAAAGTAACATGCAGCCGTTGGCCAGCTACTCCATGAAACAGAGAAGGACGGCCATCGAACTGCAGCTCATGACTTGGAGAAGAAATGGGGAAACGGGACTGATACGAAAACGCCACGAGAAGCTAGAAATGACGTACCCACTGCTACAGTTTTGAACATTTTCCACAGGCAAGTATCAGATGGGAACCATAACAAGGAAGGCATTTGTTTATTTCTCATTCTCTCTTCTGAAATGCTGGGGGAAGAGCTACATCAGGAGGCTAGTAGTACGGGACTCTTAAGCTCATGTTTGCCTTGGAATGCCAATGTTAGGGGAATAGTCAATTTTGATACATACGTAGAGGGGAACCTCCTCTACAGAAGGGGAACATCTAGCATAGTGGTGGCCAACCTTGGCACTCCAACTGTTCTTGGACTTCAATTCCCAGAAGTCCTGATCATTGGTGTGCTTACTTGGGCTTATGGGAATTGAAGTCCAGGAACAGCTAGAGTGCCAATGTTAGCCATAACTGATCAACACTATGGCAGTGATGGGCAACCTTGACACTCCAGGTGTTCTTGGTCTTCAATTCCCAGAAGCCCGAGTCTTTGTGAATCCACACTGTGCATACAGTAAACCCATTCGTGTGGATTCAGAGACTTGGGCTTCTGGGAATTGAAGACCAAGACCACCTGGAGTGCCAAGGTTGCCCATTACAGCATTATGGTGTCTAGGGCTGATGGAGGTGGCAGTCTAAGCACATCTGGAAGCCAAGATTGCCCATCACTGCACTATGGTGTCAAGGGCTGGTGGAGGTGGCAGTCTAAGCACATCTGGAGGGCCACACATTTCCCTCTTGTGATTTACTGGCTTCCAATGCCAATTGATTCTCCATTGAAAACAACTGTCCCAAAGGAAGAAATTGATAGGGAGAGCAAGGCGTATGTACTCCTTTTCCTCCTACTGGTTCACCTCTGAAAATCTTCTCTACCTTTCACTGCTTACTATTTTTATTTTGCAACATGTATTTCCTCATAGGACTGCAGTGGCTCAGTAGTTAAGATGCTAAACTTGACGACTGGAAGGTTGGCAGGCCGAGACCTGAGTGCTGCACGATGGAGTGATCTCCCGTCTCTGTCCTAGCTCCTGCCAACCTAGCACTTTGAAAGCAAGAAATTGCAAGCAGATAAACAGGTTATCTACTTGCAATAGGTGGGAACTAAGGTAACAGTGTTCCATGTGCCACGGCGTCTAGTCATGCCAGCCACATGACCACAGAAACATCTTCAGGCTCAGACACCGCTGGCTCTTTGGCTGTAAACAGAGATGAGAAGTGAACCTAGACCTAGAGTCAGACATGACTGGATTTTGAGCAATCCTACTCTTCATGCTTCCTCGCTATGGTCAAAACTGTGTGTATACCTCTCCTCCCTGCTCACTATACGATCACAACAAACTTGTGTAGCAGTTCAGGTTGAGATGACGATTAGCCGAAGGTCACCTGAGAAATTCCTTAGTGGAGTAGCGATTTGGACCCAGATTTCCTTGATTTCTAGGACAACCATGTGATCACTATGCCACACTCAGATGCACCAGCTTGTAAAAATCTAGCACGTCAAGATAAATCCGAATATCAGTATGACCCAGTGATTAACTTCTCTGCTTTAGCAGTGTTTATAAAACCGACCAACAATCTAAGTACAGTCATACCTTGTATAACGAATTTAATTCATTCTGTGAAGCTGCTCGCTATGCGACAAATTTGCTATGCAAGTCTGACTTGCATAACAAATTTTTCGCTATGTGAGTCGGACTTTTCCCTATAACGAGCATTTCTATGGGGAAAAGTCGCATAGCAAAGTTTTTCCATAGGGAAAAGTCCGACTTGCATAGCGAAAAATTCGTTATGCAAGTCGGACCGCTTAGCAAAAAACTTGCTCGTTATGCGAGTTTTTCGCTAAGTGAAACGCTCGTTATGCGAGGTTTGACTGTAGTGGTCTAAAAGAAAAGGCAAACTTACAGAAGTGACCGTGTCATTCTTCATGGCCGAATTGTACTGAAGAACTGAACGAAGGGGTTCTTTGCTGGGAAAGGTCAGCAGTGGAGACTTGGTCGCTATCTCACAAACACCCTCATACCATTCCTCTGGCCAAAGACCTAAGAAACATTAGGAGGAACAAAGAAGAAACAATCAAAAGTGGATTTATTTCAAGGCAGTGTCTCTAGAATGCGCCTAAGAGGGTTTCCCCATTGGGCAGAGCTTTTACTGACAACACAGCTTTCATGGTCAAATACATTTTCGGGTGCTATACTAATATATTTTAGTCCTAGTCTCCTATCCCTTTAAAAAGGAATGATTGCCAAATCAGTTCTTAGCTTTGTTTCTAACTAGGATAGAACATCAATGGCCAAGTTCAAAGATGAACGAAAACAGATAGGCACAGTAAAGGATAAAAAGTAACAACATTAAATTCATTTGCAGTAGTCTATTTTCCCCCAAAGCCAGATATACTTATTTGTTTGAATAATAAGCTCAAGATGTGAAGAGCAATTTTTTTTAAATTTAGCATACAATAACACTGCCTAGCAGCACTTAATCAACTAAGAAATTTATCCTACTGTATGCTTTGGGGTAAAGGGGATATAAAAGATAACTACGGCTTGATTAAAATAAGAAACAACTGCTTTCTGCCTCTTCATCAGAGTTTTGCAAACGTTCCAAGCATATATGTAAGCCAGTTTCCCAAACTACGTTCCGTAGAATACTAGTGGACTCCAATTCCCAGAAGCCTAAGTCAGTACATTGGCTGATCAGTGCTTTGGGGGATTGACTTGTGCTTCTGGGAATTAAGATTTCTCTCTCTCTTTTAATGGGTGGGGTGAGGGGGTAAATTATTTTGAATTTTTAATGGGGTTTTTAAAGGCTTTTAGTTAGTTTTGATGTTGCTTTTAATTGTTGTTAGCCGCCCAGAGTCAATGCCGAGTTGGGCGGCAATAGAAATGTGAAGGATGAATGAATAAATGAATGAAGTCCAAGAACAAAAGATTGGAAAACACTGCGTAAGACATGGGGGCACATCCATGGAGTGGTGAACTACTGTTCTCCAGGACTGAGTCTTCAAAAGCCCTAGGCCAGCGGTGGCGAACCTATGACATGCATGCCAGAGGGGGCACTCAAAGCCCTCTCTGTGGGCATGCATGTCATTGCCCCAGCTTAGAGTTTGCCCCACCCCTCTGCCCAGCAGCCCAATAGGAGCGCTTCCCCTCTCCCCCAGCATAGAGTTCATCCCACCCCTCTGCCCAGCAGCCCAATGGGAGTGCCTCCTCCCTTGCCCCAGCAGAGTTCACCCCGCCACTCTTCCCAGTAGCCCAATGGGAGTGCTTCCTCCTTCCCCAGAGCACAGAGTTCACCCTGCCATGTTGGTACTTTGCAATAAATAATTTGGGTTGGGGTTGCAGTTTGGGCACTCAGTCTCTAAAAGGTTCGCCATCCCCGCCCTAGGTGGATATTGGTTGTTGCTTCAGGAAACAAACATAACTGCTCCCCTGCAATTCTTTAGCAGCAAGATGCCTTTAGTGCTAGGCAACTATTCACCAAAAATTGTGCCATTCCACTGAGAAGTTCTTTTTCCGAAAAAGATAGAGTCTTTGGATACCTGAGCCTTCCACCGCAAATCCCATCAGCACCGAATACAGCCAGAAATCTCGGAAGAGTTTCTGCAACCGAGGTTTAGCTTCCTTGATAGGTGGCAAGCGTCTCGTGAGCTAGCAAGCAAAAATAAAATAAAATAAAAGGACAAAACAAAAGGAGAAAGAAGAATCGATTACACAGTAGAAACAGAACAAAAGTTTGGTATCTTTCAGCTTCTAAATCTAGCCTTTCCACATATTTATTTATTTAATAGATTTATATACTGCCCTAATCTGGTGGACTCTGGGCGGTGTACATAGGACAGCGAACACGTCACTGCCATACAATGAAAAAGAAAAGTATTTCTTAGAGGGGTGATTTTGAATATGAAGATCATCGGCAGAGAGGAGGTTAAACAGATATGGACGAGGATGAACGTGGATGTGGAAAGTCCATTCTAAAAGTTTGCAGATTACATTAGTCCTTGATCTTACAATTTATCTCTCATGAGTCCCAACAGGAAACGATGAAAGCGACTTCTCAAAGAAGAAAAGCAAAATGATCTGTGAATCTAGCAGAATGTAAAGATAAACTTAAAATGGCTGATTTTGTTAGAAACGAGTAGCCAAACTATGCTTGGGGGGGGGGGGAATGTTACTGGGCAGCAACTATCCTCAGCCATAGCAAGCATCTCCAATGGTGAGAAATGACAGCAAGCCACATTCCAACAGCACATACATTCCTCACAACTGTGCCAGTTTATTAAGAAAAATTCCTCAATGGCAAACACCCTTCCCAGCCTGTTAATACAAAATATAGGGTTTGGGGTTATATATATATAAGCATGGAAGCCAGCAGAAAGTCAGTTGAAAAACCAGAGCAAACTAAAGAGATTGTAGCTAACAAGATAAGCTTAGCTGTGATCTGTGATTGATTTACAACCTATTTACTTTAGTACATATCCATACACCAAAGTTCACATCTCAGTTTGCCTGATTTGAAGAGCTCTTGCAAGCATTCTGTTCAACAATACAAGAGGTAAGGATATACTGGTATTTCTATCTTTTGGAAATCAATCAGATATAATACTGTATTTCTGGACTGAACAGGGGGATTTATTGGCTACAATAAAAAATAAGGAACATTAAACACTGCTAATTACACCTGGAAGGTATTAATCACAACAGAGAAACAAGAAAACTGTCAATAATGTCGATCAAAACCAACTGATAAGAACCGATAACACTAAAACGAGGGTTGGAATGGTTTTGCATTGTGTGACTGAGGATAATGCAAGATTTTAAAAAATTATTTTGAGATTGATTTTTATAATTTTTGGTTTTATGGATCTGAGTTTATTGCTACATCTGGAACTTTGCTTCGGATGTTACATTCTGAATATAATTATGAACAATTTGAACAGGATCTAGAGAAGCAAAACTTATAAAATGCAATAAATAAATAAATAAAAACATTATTATTTCAAATTTATATTGCTGCCCACTCGCCGTAGAGACTCAGGGTGGCTTACAAACAATACATTACAATACAATACAATACAATACAATACAATACAATACAATACAATATGTTGATGGGGGCTCAGGGGGAGGGGCAGCAAAGTCCTCAACCTGCCCTGGCTTCAACTTCTGCTTTGACTCTGCTCTTATCGAAATACAACTCCCATCATCCTCGATCCAACTGGATGGGCTGATGGAAGTTGTACTGCAAAATATTTTCAGAAGGAAGGAACAATCCAAAATTTTCATGACTGCTAAACCAGAAAGCACCAAAGTATCAGGAGTACTTGAATTCTATTAACAAAAAATTTTTTTTACCAAAAGCTTTAATTTTGTCATAAACAGCCATGAATCTAAAGACACATTAAAAATTAGCAAATATTATGTAGTTTCAAAGAAAAAGCCTTATTTTTTATATAAGCAAAACAAGAAACAGAGAGATTGTGACACTTTTGCTTTATTTTAACTTGAGCTTTCACTGATCACATCTCCTTCCTCAGACACAAGTGCCTGTTAATTAAATTTTGAAGAATGCAAAAGATGCAGGAGAAGGCAATACCTTCATTGGATCACTAAAAAACCAAAATGTTGACTCATGATAACTTCTTCAGGCATGTATTAAAATGTTCATGGCACATTGGTCTGTCAGGCTCTCTTCTTAGGAGCAGCAAAAGATTTCATGGAGTTATTATTAGTTCAAATTAGTTTGAATTTAGTTAGGATGCCACACCCACAGGAAGCTGGGTGGTTGTAAAGAACTGAATTCTTTACAATTTGAATATTGATGACGGGGCTAATATCCTTGTTTGCCTATTAAATTTTGAGCGCAACCATTCTCCAGGATTAGCTTTCATCCTGACACTTTACCCTCCCAAGAACTTGCAGTAAGAGGAAGTGACGGTCTTATCAGCTTTGCCTGAGCAGAGCTTTTAGATTCTCCCCAATCCCAGCCCATGTTTTTAAGCCCTACATTATTACCAGCCAATGAATCAGTGTAGAAAGCTCAATGCAGAAAGTTACTTATCATTAACTAAGATGTTTTGAACTTTCCAGTTTCTGGCCCATCAAGATGAAGCTGTGGCTGGGCTTAGTCATTTTCTCCCTCGTTGTACCATTTGCAGCATGTGGAATAAAAGACTTCCATGAACATTTTGAACAACTTCATGGGACTCAGTCTCTCGGTCCCCGTGGGTTCCAAGGGAGCGAGACTCTCAATCTCTCATCTGAGTTTCATAAAGAGAATACGGTGACTAACGTCTTGAGTGTTGAAGAGGAAGAGGAGGATTACCTTGACTTTGAGAAATTGTTAAGTGAAGACGATGATGACTACTCTGAAATCATCGACGCAGTTCCAGATACCATTTCTGAGTTGAAGCAAAGGAATGTGCTGGAACTTTTCCATGGAAAAACCAGAATCCAGCGTCTCAATATCCTCATTGCAAACTTTGCTTTCGACCTTTACCGGAGTATGAAGGACAAAGCCAATGCCACAGATAACATCCTTCTGGCCCCGGTTGGCATTTCTACAGCCATGGCTATGCTTTCACTAGGACTGGGAGGTAAAACGCAGGAGGAAGTCCTGGATTCCCTGGGCTTCACAGACTTTGTTAATGCCAGCTCCAAGTACGACAGAATGACTATCCACAACCTCTTCCACAAACTCACCCACCGGCTCTTCAGGAGAAATTTTGGCTATACACTCAGGTCAGTCAATGACCTTTATATTCAGGAAAATTTTCCTGTCCTGAATGAGTTTAAAAACAGTATGAAAAAACACTATTTTGCTGAGGTTCAGCCAGCAGACTTCTCAGACCCAGACTTCATTGCTAAAGCCAACAGGCGTATTTTGAAGCTCACCAAAGGATTAATAAAGGAAGCACTCGTACACGTACATCCAACCACCCTGATGATGATTCTCAACTGTCTATACTTTAAAGGTAAATACAAAACCATAGCAATGTTTTGCATACAGGATATATAATACAAACTATCCTTCCCCAAGCTGGTACCCTTCAGACATTCTAGATCAGCGTTTCTCAAACTTTGATTTTTGGGATTCAATTTCCAGAAGCACTGATAAGCCAATGTACTAACCAAGGCTTCTGGAAAATGAAGTCCACTGGTGTTCCATGGAACATAGTTTGGGAAACCCTGTTCTAGATCACAGATGTAAATTCCCGACATCCTTGCCCACTTGGGCAATGATTAACAATTCTGGGAGTTGTAGACCAAAACATCTGGAGAACATAATGTCTGAGATGCAAGAGATAATTGAAAACAATTGCAACAATTAATTTTTACCGCAATGTGCCTTGGTATATCATCAATTAACTCCAATCAGCCATGAAAAGTTACACAAAACATATACAAGGTAAAGGTCTCCCTTGCTCAAAAGCCAGTCATATCTGACTCTAAGGTTCAGTGCTCATCTCTGTTTATAGCCAAAGATCCAGCTCTGTCTGCTTCTACAGACATTTCTATGAACATGTGGCAGGCATGACTAGACACAGAATGCTGTTTACCTTCTCACCGAAGTGGTCCCTATTTACTTGCTTTTGAACTGCTAGGTTGGCAGGAGCTAGAACAGAGATAGGAGCGCAGTCTGTCATGCAGTACTTGGGAATCGAACCCTGACTTTCCGGTCATCGAATTCAGCATCTTAACCTTTTGAGACACTACAGTCTCTTTTTAGATGTATACAAACACAAATGTAATTTCAGTCTCCTTGGAAAATAACCTGTCCCTCACAGCTATGACAATGGCAAAAGAAGGAAAATTAATGTTTTCCCCCAAACCAATTGGCTAATTCAAGTTGTTATTTCCAGGAAGGGGCTCTGATAGGCTGTAAATGTGCAGAAGATACAAAAAAATTCCAATGTAAAAATCAAAGTAGGTCTGCACTTGTCTGCACCTAAATATTGCTAGTAAATATTTTATTCAAATGCTAATGTTTCATAACAATCTCCCCTTTTGGTCATGCTAAGAGTTATGAAAGGTGAAAAGCAATCATAACTATCAAAGAGCTCTTTGCCATTGTTGTTATGTGCTGTCAAGTTGTCTCTTGGCCCTGTGAAGGAAAGATCTCCAAAATATCAGTGTATCACAACTATCCTTCCTTTTATTAAGCACTTGTGACATACTATCAAATGTAGGTCAAATCCAGAGTATAGATTTAACTGAAGTACAACAAGAATGGGATCATAAAATTCAGATGTATGTATCTCTAAAGATAATGGTGTTTTTTATGAACATGTTACTCCAGGATGGACAACCTGAATTAACTTACTACATTCTAATATGCAGTCCAAACAAAACTCAGTCTTACATTTTTGAATCGGAGGCCACATATTGGCATTATTTCTAGGAGTCACTTCCATGCATTTGCCTTATTCCTTGTCGAAGCTTTCTAAGCTGATGACTATCACCACGTACTGAGAAACTGAAGTCAGGGCCATAGCCAGGTTTCTAGATGTGAGTGGGCGAATATTTTTTCAGGATGGGCAACAATGTCATATATATATGTCATATATATAAGCAGCTGGAAGTTTGAGGGTGGGGCAAACTGCTAAAGCAGGATGGGCAAAGTCCCCCCCTCCCCGGGCTACAGCCCTGATTGAAGTCCATATCAAATGTTCCTAAACTACCCTGTCTATACTATCCTAGATCATCTTCCCCTTGTAAAAAGACTGGGCAACCTATTCAGGTTTGCTACTGAAAACTTGAAGCCATTTCAAATCAGCAAAGCAAAATGGCTAGGTGTGATTAAACTTCAATTTGTACAAGTACTACTAATATTATCATTACCAAACACAATGTTTATTGAAGTTTTCTGAGACTTTAGATCACAGGTGGGAGGGACCTAACAACAATCCCAATATTTTTTCCCAAAATTGTACAATTGCCCCCTAAACCCTCCAGGTCAGGTGGCTGTTTAAAAGACAGTGCAGCTAATCTAAGGCAAAAATAACCTTTTTGTACCTATGGTCATGAAAATGGGGAGAGCGCAGCCCACTGTTGCCCTAAACCAGTGATGGCGAACCTTGGCACTCCAGCTGTTCTTGAACTTCAGTTCCCAGAAGCCCTGATCAGCAGGAGTGCTGACTTGGGCTTCTGGGAACCGAAGTCCAAGAACACCAGGAGAGCAAAGTTTGAGGACCTACTATGTCAGTGATAGAGCACCTGGAGTGGCAAGGTTTGTCATCATGGAAAAGTAAGGTGGAATTCCCGTAACTCCTGGAAAATTGGCAGCTCCCTGCTCTCCTGGTCTAGATCAGTGTTTGGGTACTCATGTGTTGCTGAAATTAAGAATCAGGGCCTTTGGCTCAGGGATTCTGAGGGTTGGTCCACAGTATGCTTCAGGCAGATATTTTAACTTAGTTTCTCTGCTATGCTAATGATCTCTGCATAATATATATTTTTAACAATGAAAGATAGCGCCATTGATTCTTGAGAGAAAAGGGGAATGCAATAAGTTTTCCATTTTGTTAAAAGGTTCCTGGGAAAATAAGTTTCCAGTCGAAATGACGCAAAAACGCAGTTTCCGTCTCAATGAAAAAGAGGTTGTGAAGGTTCCCATGATGCAAACCAAAGCAAATTTCCTGGCCACTGTGGATCATGAGCTAGACTGTGGTGTGCTGCAATTGCCGTATGTGGGTAACATCAGCATGTTGATTGTATTGCCGTATAAACTGGGCAACATGAAGATACTGGAGAAGCAACTGACCGCCCAGGTGGTAGAGAAGTGGCAAAAGACCATGACCAACAGGTAAATCAGTTGTCATAGATTTCATGTTCTTTCTGACACTCACTTTGCCATTTAAATAGCCAGTGCAAAACATGTAGGGAAAACATTTGTCTGCAAAATGAGAATCAAATTGGCCTATGTTTGTGCATCTGCTGCATCACAACTTTTGTGACTGGTGTGTAATTTTCTATTTAAAAGAGAAGGATGAGGTGGGAGAAATATTTAGACATTATAAAGCAGAACCTCAGGACTGGTGCACTGTGAAAAAGATTTTTAAAAAACAGTGAGCTTAGAAGAGCTTCCAGAGAGCAGAATATGCTAGCATTTTATGGTATTAATCAACACATGCCAAATAAGGGGATATAGCTCTTAATGAATCATGCAGTGTTATTACTGGCTGCCTGAAACTTACTCCCACTTTAAAAATCTATTATTTGGCTAGTGTTGTCCCTCCAGAATTACAGCACGAGGTACTAGCAAATAAGGAATGAAATAGGGGGATACAATGCCAAACCCACCTAACCTCATGGACACCAACTCCCTTGATGGAAGCTAAAATCAAGAAAAAGTTTTCTGCACACCTCTCAGGCTCTGGATATGAAACCAGAAAAAGCTAGAGTGGGAAAACACCCCATGCCAAATTATATTACACTAATTAGAGAGCTAAACATTCCAGTGTTAAATAGAAATATTCCATAAACGTAAAGAAAATGTTCAGTTCTAAAAGCTATATGCTACAGATTAGTACTAATAGCATAATTTTCCAATTTCCCCCAATCTGATACTCTCTAGATATGTTGGATTACAAATTCCATCACTCTGAACAAGCATGATTGATGTTGGCACTAATACTGATAAAAACTGCTTTGAATTGTTTAATGTTGATGCCATTATTTTATTCTCCCTTAGAACCAGAGAAGTCGTACTACCTAAATTTAAGCTGGAAAAGAAATATGACCTGATTGAGTATCTGAAAATACTTGGAATAAAAGAGCTGTTCTCTCAGAAAGGCAACTATTCTGGGATATCAGATGGAACCATCATCATTGATAAGGTAATTAGCCTCTGGCAACAAAAAATCCAGTTACTGTATTTCCAGTAGGAAACCTTCTAAGCCCCTGTCAATGAAGGCAGAGAAACAGATCAACCACTGTCTCAAAATAGAAAATGAAAGGCACAGTAACCAATGGAGTCAAAACATAGCTTCAGAATAACCAGCTGCCAGTGATGGCTAACCTTGGCACTCCAGGTGTTCTCGGACTTCAATTCCCAGAAGCACAAGTCAACACTCCTGCTGATCAGGGCTTCTGGGAATTGAAGTTCAAGAACATCTGGAGTGCCAAGGTTCGCCATTACTGAGCTAGACCAGGAGTTCTCAACCTACGGCTTGCAGCACCATTTCATGTGGCCTGTGTCGTCATCGCTACCACCACCGCAAGCTTTTACAACATCCGTAAATGTGCCCACAGCTGTCTTACAACAGATGCTGATGCATTTTACAGCAGGGGTACCACCACTGAGGCTCACTCAACTATCTGCAGGGGATGTGGTCCGGCCCGTGGATTTAAAAAGTTGAGAACCCTTAAGCTAGACACTGATTATTTTCAACAAATTTCAAATCTGTTAGCAAACCATTCAGTGCCAATGATTAATTTTCACTAAGAATTAAGGGGTATTTTAATGTGTTATTTGGGGGGAGTAATTTAACAAGACTGGTCATTTTCAGAGTTTGAATGATTGCTTAGAAATATAATGATATAATGAAATATAATGATTAATGTTATTTAACAGCGTAACAGTTTCACAGGCCCTGTTTTAGCATTTACAGATGTCATAAATGCATTTACAATGGCTGGAAATAAGTCCGTGGCTGATTTCTGTTGTGGCGGCAGCTGGAGCGAAGGCGGGGGCCGGATTATTTGGTACCACAGGCCAGATCCAGCCCATGGGCCACAGGTTGAGAACCCCTGCTCTAGTGCTCTGTCATTCATAAATTAAAAGGGCCTCACTTTAGGTAAAGTTAAAGGTCGCCCTTGCTCAAAAGCCAGTCGTATCCGACTCCAGGGTTTAGTGTTCATCTCTGTTTATAGCCAAATGCCGTCTGCGTTTGCAGACGTTTCCGTGGACATGTGGCAGACATGACTAGACACTGGAGTGCACAGAACGCTGTTTACCTTCCCACCAAAGTGTTACCTATTTATCTACTTGAAATTTCTTGCTTTTCTTGCTGGGACAGAGACGGGAACTCACTCCATCATGCAGTACTTGGGTCTCAAACTGCTGACCTTCCAGGCAACAAGTTCAACATCTTAACTACTTGAGCCATCGCAGCGCCTTGAGCCTGACTTTACTTGACGTCCAAAATCAGACAAGACTGGATGTGTTTTGTTCGGTTAAGATATCCAAGATGTCCTATTTCTGTTTCTTCTGACTGCTAGTTTTCCATAATGTTTTATCACCTTTTTTCTTCTACAGTTCAGTCATCAAGTGACTATTACAGTGAATGAAGAAGGCACAGAAGCTGCCGCTGTGACCACTGTAGGCTTCATGCCCCTTTCAGCTCAAATCCGCTTTGTCGTCGATCGCCCTTTTCTTTTTCTTATCTATGAACATCGCACCAACTGTTTACTGTTCATGGGCAGAGTTGCCAACCCAAGCAAGTTTTAGAAAGCAGGAGGGGTGTTGAAAATCTACGCATGTAGGCAGCCTTAACACATGTTAATATAACCATTTTGCATGCGTATTTTACTCAGAATATTAATTGCCAGTGCTATCAAATGAATAATGCAATGTCACCCAATGAAAACAATAGCAATTGTTGATTTAACTCCAATTTGTAAGGATAATTATAGCCACAAAAGTAGGAAATGTCCTGCTTTTTTCCCATCAAAAGCAACAGAGAGATCAAGGGTATTCATTCTGCATATTGCTGAATATTTGCCACCTACAAAGTAAATACAAATACCCCCACTGATCTTCGGAAAAATCAAACAATTAACAACAAAGCAGGAATCAGATTATTGAAAATGGATACCACTCAGCAAAAAAGAAATTTTAAAAAACCTTAAGTTGATGCCATGAGGTCTTACTAGTATGTCTGATGAAGTGGACTTGATCCATGAAAGCTCACATTTAAATACAGTATAGGAGTTAGTCTTTAAGATGCCACAACGTTTTTGTCTTTTTTCCGCTGTTTTGTTTACTCTCTGATATGCTTGCACAGACTAACACAGCTACCACAACAAAAATAATAATAAAAGAGTCCTTTAAAGTGTATTAAGATGTAAGAAGAACTATACTGAATAACAGTTAAAGAAGTTAGTTCAGGTCTTAAACTCAATTTAAAACTTGATATGACAATATTCTGTAAACCTGGATGGCAGATGCAATTTTTGTGTTTATTTCTTTTACTTCCAATGTAATTTGATTTTGTCACTGTAATTAGTCTCTTGGAATTTTTTTTTTAAACATCAACATGAAGCTTAATATAAAGTTCGTTTATCATAAGAAAATGGTGGGTACAAAACAACCAAATCAAAGTTGACATTTATGGAGAGGATGTACAAAAAAAGACAGGCTATTTTAAGATCTCTCCCATTCCCCACCTCAGAAGGTAGAAAGGAAGATTATCTTCAGAGAAAGAAAATCAACCTCAGGTCCAATGCTCAAGTGCTGCAAAAACTGTCTGAGCAGGTTAAGCAGAAAAGCATATACACAACATCTGGGGATTCATTATCTTCATAAATTGAGCAAGAAAACCAAATATTTGGTTTATAGACCCTTAACGTAACCATTAACTTCTGTTAAAGCTTATAGCAGTATTTACTCAGAGTTCAGTGGCTGGAAAGAGAAGCACAGATTAGAGAATCTTGGATCAAGTAGCAAACCAAGTTTAAAATAAAGTATATATTTTGAATTCTTTAGCTTTAATTAGCATATGCAGCTTTTTACTAGTAGGACACACAACTCTTAGCAACAGTGCTGAAAAGCAGCCATTTTTTGAACGTGATCTACAAACCATCCCATTTAAAAGATTTCAAAATAAACAAGGATATTCTCCCCTCACCCAAATGAATGTAGCTGTTGCATTAATTCTTCTAAATCAAGCAGATGTAACTTTGGTAAATACACAGGTCATTTTTCCACCTGTAGAACCCATCTGGCCAAGTTATTCTGCCATGGTAATAGAGTAGACCCTACTGCCAGTGACTCAGCACCAAGTGCCAGGCGGCGGTTAACTAACCTGACAACCCTGAGGACTAATGGGTACCAAAGTCCACAGGAAAGGGCAATGGTCCCCAAGTGGATTAAATCCCACTTGAATCCTTCTGGATGGAGGGCAGCAGCTTCATCAATATTGGCCTGGAGCTGAGGAGGACTTTGCTTACCAAAAGGGCTCAAGATCAGAAAGTGACTCGTGGAACTGGATCAGTGATATGGGGGTCATGATACGACGTGAATGGCAGATGAAAGGCCACCGCATTATATTCTTAGGACAGTCTTCATGGCTGATCGCCATGAGGATTGCCTATATTCAGATACGGAAGCAGAAGAACCCATCACTGGCGGTGCTATCTCCACATGCCACCATGCATGACCAAAAATCATAATCAAGATAACCAACGGTGCAATTTTACCATGATATTCCACTTCCCAACACCATTAACTGTTGCAAGAAAGGAGGTGACCTGTTTAAAATACTCACCACAGCAATAACAGGAATCAACACCCCTAGGTTTCCTGCACTGCTAGATGCCTATGGAGGGAAAGGGACAAAAGAATTATATTTGAAAACCATAGCAAAATTTATGCAAAGTGTAAGGAAACGTCTCAGGAAATTTTTGCCACTTGGCACCAGGCAATTGGAGGGGGTTGATCAAGCATATGTACAAACGATAATAGTGTTCATACTTCCTGTGTGCCAACCATCTGGTTACAACATCAGATTACAGGTTAGCATAACTTGAACAAACTGTGGTGAAACTCAGACTTTCATGCTCTGATCTCCACTTTCTTCTTCCCGCACATTTTTTATTAACTGCAGTGAGTTGTGTCATAGGAACTGATGTAGTTAACTGCATTCAGTCTGGCTGGACATCCTGCTATGACATGAGTTCTCAACCTTTTTAAGCCAAGGGCTGGGCCACACTCCCTCAGACAGCTTCGGGGGCCAGATGGCCATTTTGCCCTTCCTCCAGCACATGGCACTTCCGGGTGTGGTGGAGGCAGTAGAGGCCTCATGAAATGGCACCACAGGCCACAAGCTGAGAATCCCTGTGCTACAGTAATGGAGTAGACTGTACAGATAGCAACTCAACACAGAGTATTGGGCGGTGATAAATAACTTAACTCCTTAAAGGGGCCAATGGCTATGGGCAGATGAACCCCTTTAAGTGAGGTAATAGTCCCCTCAGTGGAGGAAATGCCACTGGAAACCATCATATTGGGCCCAATGGCAAAATGAGCGGAGGAGGAACTCTGATTCCCAACGGCCATGGAGGCGGCACGCAAGTTGTTCTTGGACTTCAATTCTCGAAGCCCAAGTCTCTGTGGATCCATACGAATGGGATTCACATATGTGCAATAAACCCATTCATGTGGATTCACAGAGACTTGGGCTTCTGGGAATTGAAGTCCAAGAACAGCTGGAGTTCCAACGTTCATGGTCCTAGACCAATATCTTTCCTGTTATATGCCCAGCTGTTCATCTACTGCAGTGATGCCAAATCTTTTAGAGACCGGAAAAACTCTGTGCTGGGGGAGGGAGGAAGCACTCCCATTGGGCTGCTGAGCAGAGAGGAGGGATGAACTCTGTGCTGGGATGACGACATGTGTGCCCACAGAGAGGGCTCCGAGTGCCCCCTTTGGCATGAATGTCATAGGTTCGCCACCTCTGATCTAGTGGCATCCTGTCAACCTTGGGGTTGAAAGCGGACGCAGAAGCCACTTCAGTGTGAATTTGTTCTGAAACCAAAAAGATGCCTTTATTATTTCCCATTTTACCTTCAGAGCTGGACCTTTCTCACTCGCCCTTTCACTGGCTCGCTTTCCTTCAAGACCAAGTTGAACAAACAGCTCCAGCAAGTTCATGAGTAGCTCATCTACAAGATGTTCGTCCTGGATATTTGCAGCTATGTTAGCCAAAGCATTAATAACGGCTAAGGAACAGTGTCTGAGGAGAGACAGGAAATAAAATACAAAAGTTCTTTGAATACACATTTCCTGCTTCGATTTACAGTAGGACTTCATGAACACTGATTATAATTTCTTCTAATTTGAACAACAGATACAATACTGAGCCTTTCTTTGGACTGGTTTCAAGATGAGAACCACTTTGAAATATGTACTATTTGATCAATACCAGCCATCAACGGAAGAAGCAGAGATAAGTTAAAGAACCTCAATCGAGAACAGGGGTGCCCAAACTACAGTCCATGGGCCAGATCTGGCCTCTGATGCCAATTCACCTGGCCCGCACCGCCCGTGCCGCTCTCATTAGTGGAAATAAAATGCACCCGCACATGCGCAGAACACTGCCATAAATGCACCACGGCTGTCATAAATGTGTTTATGACAGCTGTGGGTGCATTTACGGTAGCATTCTGCACATGTGCAAGCATGTTTTATTTCCGCTTCCAGTGGGAGGAACCATGAGATTGGCCCGCAGCCCAAAAGGTTTGGGCACCCCGATCTAGTATTTTAGCAGTTTTGTACCTCATTGTTCAATTGCAAAAATGATGATGAGATGGTGAATTTTTTACAGCCCAAGAGTTAAGAAAAATTAAAATTAAAATTACTATTCACCGAATTCAAATCATCTAAAAATCTGACACATTGTAATACAAAGCTAGTAAATTAACTTTTGTGCAATACAGGTCATTGTCAAAGGAAAAACACAGAAAGTTTAACGGGACAAGAGATAAACAAAACACATTCTTACGAAGCAGCAAGAGAAAAATTACCTGTAACCATGATCCTTGTAATCTTTAGTCGCAGAGTATACAACAGAACTTGCTTTAACACTGATTTGCTGAAAGAGATTCCATACTTCCTGATAAATATATTGCTAAAAGAAACAGAAAAAGTAAATCTTAGCATGGAGTACAAAAATGGTCTTAAGAAACATAAATATTAAAGAAAACAGAAATAACTGTCATGGGCTGCAGTTCGTATTCAAGAATGCATTTCCCCCCCTGAAAAATGCCATTGGTGTGAATTTGTATAAGGTGGCTCTCAGCTTGCCATGAAGTGACCACACAGATTCGTCTCCTGTGGCACATATGAAATGAGACATGCAGGATTTAACACCGGGACTGCAATGGACTGCCACAGCCTTGAGGATATTATCAAGGTACACCTTCACAGCCAGTCCTTCTGGCATGGCCTCTGTCATGGAACGACGTCTTTTTCCTAATGTTTCCCAAAGCATGGAAGGGACCTGGCTTTTACTAGGCCCCTCAAAATCATTTCCTTCTTTGTGTCACAAGGCTGTCTCACAAGATTGCCTGTTTTCCAGTACAGTGTATAACTCTTATCTCTTTAGCTAGTAGAGGAAGCCTTGTTGCGCTTTGTTGTGACTACATATGTGTAAAACACTTTCCATGTTATGGGAAAGTTTCTCTTTCTATAGGAACTGTCTCTGATTGGCCGGGATCCTGACACCAAAGGTTGGGAAACATTAATCCAGAATAAAAGATCACAGCCACTGCAACTGACAGCTTCACAGTCAAATTTGTTTATTCTTACATTTCCTGCAATGACCAAGCAGCCCAGCTGGTCGATGATGAGTACATCGAGAGGAGACGGTGGCTGGCAGAACTTCTGCTGTAGGATCTGAAGAATGGGCTCCATCACTTTTGGGGTGTCCCTCAGCGCCACTGCGATATGTCCTAGGGCACGGATGGTATGATCAGGAATGAGGTGGGCTTCCCTGGATAGATAAACAGAGAGGAAAGTGGAATGCATCTACATTTCCATTTTTTTTTTAAAAAAAGAAGTATATAAAGCCTCTTTTGATAGAATCATACCTCAAAAAATCTTGTGGCACCTTAAAGACTAACTCCTATAGGCAATTAGACTTTAAGGTGCCACAACATTTTGTCTTTTTTTTACACACACCAGAGTGCACAAAACACTGTTTACCTTTCCACTGAAGTGGTACCTATTTCTCTACTTGCAATTTTTTGCTTTCAAACTGCTAGGTTGGCAGGAGCTGGGACAGAGAACGGGAGCTCATTCCGTCATGCTGCACTCAGGTCTCAAACTGCTGCCCTACTGACTTTCTAGCTGTCTTCACCAGGAAGACACACTAGGCCAGAACAGCCCCCAAGAAAGATGTGGGTGGCTGCGTGCATCCGCCCCTTCCACCACAGCCACCTCAATCCTTGTCCCCTCTGCTTGACTTGACATCTCCCTAACAGTGCTCTGTAGCAGAGCAGATGTTGTAAGCCTTACAACATCCACCCTGCTATGGAGCACCATCAGGGACACGACAAGTCAAGTGGAGGGAGCAAGGATTAAGGCAGTGGTGGAAGCGGCAGCTAAAGCGAGGGCGTGGGCCGGGTGATTTGGTGCCGTAGGTTGAGAATCCCTGTTCTAAGATAGCCCCAGTTTGCAACGATGTCTACGCCAGCCTCAACTGAAGGAAAACTAGCGGCTACTACACCCCAGTAACTTACTTGTCACTTTCCTGTGAGGTGTAGAGGCGGTTAGACAAGCTGGCCAGAAAAGCTTCAACGATGACGGGGTCTATGGTCAGGCCAGCTTTCAAGCACCTACGAGAAATGGGGGAGATAAGCAAAAATTAAAATATGACAGCACTTGCCACTGACATGCTGAGCGGACCATCCCTCCCATCATTCTAGATGTACATCCACTTTTTGTTGTTGTTGTTCAGCCGCACAGTCGATTCCGACCCTTTGCAACCCCATGGACCACTGTCCACCAGGCACAGCTACTAGTTTGAAGGTTCAAATTATATTATTCAACCTGCCCTTCACATGTTACATGTAATAATAATAATAATATTTTAGTGTCAGAAAATTTTCTGGGTTGAAAGGATTTTTGCTGGAGAAACTCCGCTCAGGGGATGCCCGAATGAGGTTCCTTTCATGTCTCCAAGGTCTTTTCCCACTGAAATGGTCCCGATTTAACAACTTTCAATGTCTTGCTTTTGAACTGCTAGGTTGGCAGGAGCTGGGACAGAGACAGGCGCTCAAGCCATCATGCAGTACCCGGGTCTTGAACTGCCAACTTGCCGGCCTTCCAGCTAACAAGGAGAGCATCTTAACCACTGAGCCACCGGAGCCCCTACATGTAGTAATAAAACATGTGACTCTATATGCCAGCAATGTGCTTTTAAACTGTCTTTCAGCCTCCTTGCTGTTTTAATATGTTAATCTGCTTAGCTGCATTTTAACCTTAATTTCTGTTGTTTTTAATGTTCTTAACAATGCTCTAAGCAACCCTGGGTCCCAGTGCCGATAGAAAAGCAGAATGCAAATACAATAAATAAATGAAGAAAACCAAACGCCTAGAAAACAACCGTTTATACCTGCAGATGTTATCGATTGCAATGTCTCGAAGCTGTTCATACATGGAGGTCTGACTCTTCTTGCCTGACATCATGCTTACAGTAGACTCAGCATGCTCATTTGTTATGCTAATCTTGATGTCATTGCCCCCTAAATGAACAGGAAAAGAGCAGGAAGAAACATGGAGATGAAATGCTCTACTAGATCTTTGCTATCTCTATAGAACAGTAATTTTCAGTGCATGGAAGGGAACTATGGACAAGATGTCTGCCTTCGCCATTTTAGAGAAGTGTCAAACACCACTTCTTTTTCTGCTGTATCCGAATCCGAATATAGGCGATCCTCATGGCGATCAGCCATAAAGGCTGTCCTGAGAGTATAATGCAGTACCCTTTCTTCTGCCTTCTGCGTCACTGTGCAGCTTGGACTGTGCAGCTTGCCTAGGGCTATACAGACTGGGTCTTCTCCTGGGAAGCACAGTGGAGAATCAAACTCTCAAACTTTGAATCCACAGCCAGATAGCTAGATCATCAAGGTATCTAGCCAGTTTTTGAATACTACACTATCAATATAATCTCCTTTGCTTGCATGCCACAGTGAAAAGAGTGATACAATTTTTAAAAATGCCCAACTACATAAGAGACAATAACAATCCTTGAAAGAAAAACTGATACCTGTATGATACTGGTTATGATACTTATAAAGTTTCACCAAGACTGGGGAAGGAATCACAAGGAAGTCTCTCAAAGATGGAGTGACAGAGTGAACCACCACAGGAAATCTCTCACACAGGCGGCCAAGACCCTAAGAAGAAAATCAACATTATTATACAGTAGGAAAGCAGATGTATATTACTAGTATGTATGAAAAGGTTGTGCCAGATTCATCACATCAGTTCAGGAGCTTTAAAAGGTGGCAACTGCCAGGTGGTTGCATTTACATTCTTAAGTCTACACTTTACGTCAGTGTTTCTCAACCTTTGGTTTTTTGGATTTCAATTCCCAAAAGCCAAAGTCAGTGATGGCGAACCTTGGCACTCCAGATGTTCTTGGAACTTCAATTCCCAGAAGCCCTGATCAGCAGGAGTGCTGGTTTGGGCTTCTGGTAATTGAAGTCCAAGAACACCTGGAGTGTCAAGGTTTGCCATCACTGGCCTAAGTCAATTCCTCAAAGCTCAGCCAATGTACTGACTTAGGCTTCTGGGAATTGGAAGTCCCACGCTGGGAACCACTGCTTTACACTCTCTAAACACTGACTGGTGATAACATGGAGATTCTACCACATAACAATACACATATAGCTGTTCAAACTGTAAAGGAAAGTAACTTGTTGAAGGGAGCAAGACAAGAACACTGCTGTTGTTTCCAGTGATTGATAAGAGAAAACAGCAGGATTATCCTGCATGACTCTGATTTATCCAATTAGAAAGGTCAGGAGGAAGGGTGGAAACCTCCAACACTAGAATGAATAACTTGGAAAAGCAAGAACTATCATGGCTAGATGATTGGTAGGCCAGATGCGCTGGGCCAGATTAAGCCATTAGTTTCATCTTTGCTATTCTAAAATAAATAGCCATCTGCAAAAGGATCTTCGTACTGTAGTATCATAACTGAAGTGCTCCATCTATGAAGGGTCTCACATTTATGTCCAGCCTTGCATCGCTTTATCTATACTGGAAACAGAAGTTGTGGGATATAGACAATATTTTTATGCAAGCCAAGATACCTGCAAACAGCAGATCAGAAGAGGCAAGTGGGCAATGATTACTTTGCTGGACGTTTTCGACTGTAGTTTTTCCGACAACTTGATGCATAGGTTTTCTGCTCCTGGTTTTCAAAAGAACAAAATAATAATACTTAATAGATAGTAAACATGCTCAGAACATATCAGAAAACAAAATAAAAACAAAAAAAAACAAAACAAAAAACACTGTAGCACTTTAAAGACTGCTATATTTTTATATAATTTAAATCTAAATTAGACTACCCGAATGGTTTCTACATAGGGTTGCCCTTGAGGTCAGTAGCCAGCTAATACACTTGATTACATTTTTCTACTGTTTACTCACAAGCACACTCCTTCTGCTCCGTGGCAGCACATGCAACACCACCCATAAACATGGCGCTTTTTCACATTCCAATATAACCAAAACCCAATTTCCATCTCTCTTCCCACCTCTTCCTGGCTACTAACCAATACAATTTCAGCATGCAATGTCCATCATTCCTAATTCCATTCTCACAGTTTTCAGCTTGTTTTGACTATTTTCAAAAGTAAACTAAAAAGCACCTGGCTTGAAGGCCACTTCCCAGACTTTCTTCATCCCCTGCTCAGGGAACAAAAACCTCAAAAAAACTACTTTAACTCACTAAAAGCAAAGGCCCCATTCTAAATCATTACAGACATTTGTACTTTTTATACAGAACATAAGCTGGCAGGAGACTTCCAGTACCTTTATTGCCAATGCTGCATATTGCTACCTAATCTCCATTTCTATTTCCTACTTGATCTGGCTGGTTTGTAAACACAAACAGTGATTGAAACCTATCATAGATTTCTCTAGCCTGGAGTCAGGATCACAGGTACTCTGAAGCAGCAAAAGGTCTTATGCTGGCTTCCTGAGCGGGTGCAGGTTACTGTCAGGTGGAATGAGACCTATGGTAGTAGGATAATGGGCTTTTTTTTCCTTACACACCACGAACCAGGCTTTCTGAATCATGGCTCCTTCCATTTGGAACAAGATTTCTACGAGAGTTCATTAGACGCCAACCTTTCTCATTTTTTGAAAATTAATAAAGCTGGAATTGCATAAAGCTGCTTTTTATTAGTTTTTAACCATTACCTAAGACACTCAATTTTGTTTAAACTTGTTTTATTCTATTTAAAAGCAAATTTTAGTTAGCTATTAATAGCGCTTTATAGTATTTTATTGTATGTTTTGCTAGTTGTAATTTTGCGCTGTTTGATTGTAATGATGATTTGATGCATTATGCACTGCCCAGAATGTGTTTTCACTAGTGGGTGGCATAGACATTAAACAAGGGTCCGCAGTGGCTCAGTGGTTAAGAAGCTCGCCTTGTTAGCTGGAAGGCCAGCAAGTTGGCAGTTCAAAATCTGCATGATGGTTTGAGCGCCCGTCTCTGTCCCAGCTCCTGCCAACCTAGCAGTTCGAAAGCAAGAAATTGCAAGTAGATAAATAGGGACCACTTTGGTGGGAAGGTAAACAGCATTCCAGTGTTGAGGCATGCCTGCCCCATGTCCATGAAAATGTCTGGAGACGCAGACAGAGCTGGCTCTGTGGCTATAAACAGAGATGAGCACTGAACCCTAGAGTGGGATACGACTGGCTTTTGAGCAAGGGCAACCTTTGCCCTACATTAAAACAGGATATCCTCTTCCCTATTTTTTGTATTACAACACAACAAAAGAACAATGATCAGAAGCACACTCAAATAAGGAAGTACCTTGCTCATCTTTCACAGCCCAAACCATGAGATCTACACAGGCTGCATTAGCTTGGCAACGCAACTTCAATGGATTCAGCTCACTGTGTAATCGATCCACGTCGTGGAGAAGTTTCTGGAGCTCTGCCTGACTACTGTTGAATTGTTCCAGCACAAAATCATGAATTTCCTTCACAAATGAATTTGGGAGATCTGGAAGGCAAAGAGAGAGAAAAAATATTAAATATATCAGTCCCCAGTGGCTATATCTGAACTGAGAGAGGAAGAGAAAGAAACAAAAAAGATAAAAGGCTATGAACTGCATTTTTAAAGGAGGGGCGAACAACCAGCTTCCTGTGGGATGGACTTGAAAACACCATTAAATCTTTTGCTGTTTGTACAACATGCATCTCTACAAAGACCACCTGGCACCATAATAATGTGCCATGAACTTTTATTAATAATTTTATGCCTGCCTGATGAAGAGACCTGTTCTTTAGTGATCCAATAAAGCAGGGGTGCCCAAACTATGGCCCGGGGGGGCAGATCTGACCCCCCAATGCCAATTTATCCAGCCCACAAAGTCATCATTGCTCCCAGAAGCGAAAGTAAAACTAGGGCTTCGTGGGCCAGATGAATTGGCACTGAGGGTCAGATCCGGGCCCCAGGCCATAGTGACCAGCCCCCTCAACCACGTGACCGGCCCGTGCCCCAAAAAGTTTGACCACCCCTGCAATAAAGGTATCATCTCCCTCATGCATTGCTTATGATTTTTAAAAAAGAATCTGACTGTAGCAGGCTTTTAAGTTTTCATATCTTTGAAACCTACTTGGAAAACAAGGGCCGATTTTAAATGTGACTTTCCAAACAAGCCAGAATACAAGCCGATATTTTTATCTGGATTTCAGACATGACGAGAAACTGACTTCTGTTTAAAAGCAGAAACTTCCACCCCACAGTTACAAGGCTCCCCACAGTGGCAGGAAACTGTGGTTTCTGGTTATGTATGGGCTAGCCACCCCGCTCCCCAGTGCTGAACATGTAATTAATTACATTTTTATTGCACCCATCTGGGATATTTCCCACTCTGGGCAGTGTGATAAAATAGTTATTTCTAAGAAATCAGAAGCTTATTAATGCAATCATCATACCTTTCATATAGTACAACGTGTCCCTCAGCATCTTGAACTGGGCAACGTAAAGAGGATCACTGAATATTTTATAAAACAGATTTTCATGGGGATTTGCCTAAAAGAAAGAAACTATAGTTAAAGACAGTACAGTAAAACACCGGATAATGCTAAAACTTGGTTCCACAAGTCCTGGTGTTATCTGATTTTTAGTGTTATCCAATGCATGTTAAAATTCTATGGGATGCATCGGATAACGTTAAAGCTCCATAGAGATACATTGTAACCGCACAGGCTTTAGCGGTTGTTATCCGATCCATCCCATAGGACCTTAATGTTATTTGATCCAATTCTCCTCCCCAGATTACTTAACATTATGCGATTTTAGCGTTATCCGATCTAATCGTTATCCGCTGTTTTACTGTATACTTTTTTTACTCTAGGCATTCATCTGGCAGAATCCAGATGAACAGATCCAAAGATTGTTTAAAATGTTGCACTGGGTTAAAAAAAAAGTCAAACTGAATAACTAATTATTATTAATCATGCAGTATTACTGAGGAACTATAAAACTGATCTATGAATATCAAGCACACAGATACGTTTTTTCATTAAAAATAAGCTAGGATCCCCGAGTTATTAAATTGCAGGATTATGATTACTTTGTATCCATCTTTTCACAACGATGTCCCCAAAGCAGCTCAGGTTAAGACTTCCCAGAAGAAAAAATATGGAAGAACTGTTATCACTTTAAGCTCATCTGTCACACTAACAATATGTGAACATTAACACACGTACCGGTATTTTAGTAATGCCCCATTTAATTCTTCTAGTGAAATCTGAGTCGGTAAACTATCACAAAGCACCAGAGAAAGTTGGACTGCCAAGAACGATAATCCAAGCAGCAGGGGAAAGCAGCATCAGATGGCTGCACAGACACTTCGACGCAGCATGGACACAATTAACCACACCCACTGATTGGCAATAAACAATATTTAATACGACTGTGGAAAAACAAAGGGAGCAAATGAGAATGCACACAATACCGAGGCATCTCATTCTTAAGCCATGTTGTAGATTCTGAATATTAGGTAAAAGTTGTCCTTGCTCGAAAGCCCGTCATATCCGACTCTAGGGTTCAGTGCTCATTTCTGTTTATAGCCAAAAAGACAAGAGCTTTCTGCATCTGCTTCCGTGGACATGTGGCAGGTGTAACTACACACCAGAGTGCACAGAATGCTGTTTACCTTCCCACCGAAGTGGTACCTCTTTATCTACCTGCAATTTATTGCTTCCAAACTGCTAGGTTGGCAGGAACTGAGGCAGGAGCTCACTCTGTCGTGAACCACTCGGATCTTGAACTGCTGACCTGCCAACCTTCCAGTCATCAAGCTCAGCATCTTTGCCACCTGGGCCACTGCAGTCCTTCCTGAATATTACCTCTCCACAATTAGTTCCAGCTTCTCAGTTTCTCCACTTCTGAATGAGCTTAAAGTGATAAAGTTCTTCCATCCATTTCTCAACATTTCCACGAAACAAACTAATGGCTTTTAATTCCAAGCCCTTACAGTTCACAAAAGCTAACATACCTCCAGGACCTCAGCAACAATCACATCTAGGTTTTTGAGAACCGAATCTCCAACTATTTGTTTCACCTATATACAAAAAGGGGGGGGGGAGAGAGAGAGACATGTTAAACATAAAGAATTTCAACAATTTAGAGTCCCATCTAAGCTTATTTGGAAGAAACCACCTAAAACATACCGGAGCAGATTTCCTAGTAAATATACAAGGAAATAGGCTATTAGTAAAGGTAAAGGCTGCCCTTGCTCGAAAGCCAGTCATATCCAACTCTAGGGTTCAGTGCTCATCTCTGTTTATAGCCAAAGAGACCATGCTGTCTGCATCTACAGACATTTCCATGGAGTTGTGGCAGGCATGACTAAACATGGAATGCCGTGCATGGAATGCCCTTTACCTTCCCACTGAAGTGGTCCCTGTTTATCTAATTGAAATTTATTATTTTCGAAGCTGGGACAGAGATGGGAGCTCACTCCACCATGCAGCACTCGGGTCTCAAACTGCTGACCTGCCAACCTTCCAGTCGTCAAGTTCAGCGTCTTAGCCACTAAGCCACCGCCGTCCCTAATTAATATATAATTAGCTACTAATTTAGCCCCAACACACACCTTTTCACTACGGGCATATCAGCCGTATTATTTTATGCCGTCTCCTAAAAGACTTCGACTTACCATCGTCAGCAGCTGCCGAAGCATATCGAACGGAATGTCAAACTCCTTACTGCTAATAACGTTAAGGAGCGGAGAAACTGAGAAGCTGGAACTAATCGTGGAAAAGTAATACTCAGGATCGACAGCACTTCCATCTGGAAGGTAGGACCCTGTTTGTCAAGAAACATACACACAAAAGAGAGCACGTGTTATTGGGTTCTTTTAACAGGTGACCCCATTGCATGAATGGCTTGCAAACAATTCCACATAACATATCCTCACACAGAAGCCCCTGGTATTAAGAGCCGCTGAGGCCACTGAGGCTACACAACAGATCTGATTTGCACACAGCAATATTTTCCATTAGGTACCCAGCAAAACTTAGAAAAGTTACATTTCTTAATCACAGCTCCCCAAATCCCAGCACGGTCAGTGTCCTTCTCCCTGCCAAAATACATCCTAGTGCAGGAGTTCCCAGCCTTTTCAAGCCGGGGGCCGGGTCACATTCTCTCAAGGGCCAGATGGCCATTTTGCCCTGCCTGGACAATGGGGGCGGCCATTTTGTCCCAGGATCTGCCCCTGTGGAGCCAAACGAGCCAAAACGGTTATCCATGTCTGTTTCTATTGCCCATGAGGAAATCCACCTTAAAATTTAAAACCCCGTTTTGACAAGGTTCAGCAGACTTCTAGATTCATCCTGTTGCTTCTTTTAATCAATGATTCTACTGATATTATGGATAGAGTGGGTGCTTTGTTAGTGTGTGCTATTAGAAACGAGGCAACATAGCAAGCAGAGACATCATCCTGCCAACAAGTCCACATAGTCAAAGCAATGGTCTTCCCAGTAGTAATGTATGGCTGTGAGAGCTAGACCATTAGAAAGGCTGAGCGCAGAAGAATAGACGCCTTTCAACTGTGGTGTTGGAGGAGACTCTTGAGTGTCCCATTGATTGCAAAGAGATCAAACCAGTCCATCCTAAATGAAATCAACCCTGACTGCTCCTTGGAAGGAGAAATGCTGAAGCTGAAGCTCAAGTTACTTTGGCCACCAAAGTAGAAGAGAGGACTCACTGGAGAAGGCCCTGATGCTGGGAAAGATGGAAGGCAAAAGGAGAAGGCGGTAGCAGAGGATGAGATGGCTAGATGGCATTGTCAACACAGTGGGTGTCGATCTGGGCAGACTACGGAGAATGGCAGATGACAGAGGACCCTGGCATGCGGTGGTCCATGGGGTGGCAAAGGGTCACTCGACTGGATGACAACAACAAATTAGACTCTTCCCTTGAGGTGGGAGTAGCTGATCCCAGGTTCCCTAAGATTTTATTTGTATCACACCTTGTTGTATCAACTGCCTGCGATGCTTTCGGCACTGTAGTGCTGGTCATAATGCCAATAAAGGTTTTTTGAATGTGATTTGATACTAGTGGAACTATCAAAATGTTCCACTCCACTTCACTTTACAGTTAACCTCATTCTGAATTTGAAAATTTGGGAGATAATTCAAAACTACTTGTCTTCCATTTTAAACGTGAGGAAAGAATACCACTATGTTGTACAGTGGGTAAAAAAAAAACGCAAAGATTCAGGAGATCTGGGGTTGACTCCCTGCATGGCAATGGAACCTCACTGGGGGTAGAATCATCAAAACCATTCATCAAATATGTCATTCACCTGGAAAGCCCTAGTAAGGCCATTATAAACTAGTTCTCACTTGAAGGCACATACAATGCTATTCATTCTTGCTTCAATTCACTCTCATTAATCTTCTAATGCTTTAGCTAGAATAATAAAGGTATTTGCAACTAAGTAACCAGGGGATGAAATTATTTTCAAGAGTATTTTGCTCAGCCTATAAACACTAAAAATAAATTTTGTAGTCAGACTGATTTCAGCAACAAGATCCTTATGTTTACATAGGCATGGGACTGCTGCTATGTACTGTATTCTAGACATGCCTGTATGTGCTCAGGAATAATTCTCAGAGTTCAGCAGAGATATTCCTAAATACATATTTTCTAGTTAACAATCTAATTTAGCAATCTATGTTATCCTAAACATAATGAGCACTTCAGCCACGACTTTATTCATTTTAAGCCTGGACAAGCCCCAAATTGTTTGTACTGCATTATGAATTACTGTACACTGCATCTTGGTCTAATCCATGTGTCAGATACTAAATCAAGTGTGCTGAATCCAAATCTGAAGTCCGATTCTGCCTAGGACGTCAGGATCTTCAGTTAGCAAATCTCACCCTCTTGGTTAGGTTCTTGCATTGATTATGCAGGGTATATTTGCCACAAATGTAGGGGAAATTGTCCAGTCTATTAACATAACTGTGCCTACTCATCTTTAGCTCAAAACACACTCACTATGGCCTAGCTGTACTATCCCATAAGATGATTTCACGCTAGAGACAAGCCCTTGGTCCATCTCGCCTTATATACCTATTCCTGACGTCAGCTCACTGACTTGCCCAGACATGTCTGGCTGCTGCTGGAACACACATGCCACCAGGGGATGTGATTCAGCTGAGACGGCAGCAGGCATAGCTTCAACTGTTATAATGTTCCCATATAAAAATACATTACCCAATTACTCCCCATTTAAACAGCTACAGCACGCCTTAATATCTGTACATGATGGGCAAATTCTGAGTTCAGATTTTGAATCAGCACATTCGACATCATGTAAATCACATGTGTTATTCCCGGTAGCAAAATCGTTGTTGTGCAGTGTTATTGAACATGATCAATACCAAAAAAGCAAAACCATACCTTCAAAGTACTGCACTGCAGTACCTCCAGGAGAACTCGGAGGGGGAACTCCACGTTCAGGACTGAGCTGTAATATAAAACACGCGCACACACAATAGTCAAATATCTTTGCACTGAAAAAAAAAATATATATTTAGATTTTTTAAAAGTAAGAATAATCCTTGACCAAATAAATTCAAGTTTTGCATTGGGGAGAAAAACCCACGTGTAATTATAAATGTGATCACGATTGCCCTCTCAATATATATTCTCTGCTTTATCCTGCAAGTAATTCAGGACACTATTATTATTATTATTATTATTATTATTATTATTATTATTATTATTATTATTATTATTATTATTATTATTATTATTATTATTATTATTATTATTATTATTATAGCAGCAGCAGCAGCAGCAGCTGTTTTAACTGGATACTACAGATTGAGGCTATAAAATCCTGCAAAAAAATTGAGCAGGTCTGCCAATGGATTATGGGTGATTTTCTATCAGTTCCACATGCCATGCATGACAAAATAACTGATATTCAGTGATGGATCCACCACCGTGACACTTAACAGTTGCCCATAGCAGACAACCTCAGTTACACATCTGCTTTTATTGCAAGAACAGGCAGACCTGAGAGATACTGGACACACTGCTGGTCTTTCTCTTTAAAGATCCTTCTTGGCACACTGTGAGTAGAGAATTTGGGAGTATGGACCGAAAGTCATTAAAAGACCGTCTTCGAACGCCATCCAGCTCGTTTGGGGCTCGGAGGGAATGTGGAGTAACTTTAGGGAACAACTTCGACAGCAAAGATTCTTCCGAGTTGCTATAGCGTCCAAACGCTCGCGAAATCCCAAGCAGGCACGGCGCCGCATATTTGCATAAGTATTCTGGAAAGCAAAAAGTCACTTTAGCTTCTGAAGATATGGTTCTTCCTACTGGAAATCGCTGCATTTACTTACTGAATGTGCTTCTGTCACTAAGCTCTGCTTCATAAATATCAACAAACCTGATTCCGTATCTGTGGTGAGCTTTGGGTTCATATTCTCACTTTACTCCTCTTTTGTGGCTGAAGGATGGTCATCAGCTTCAACTTTTAAGCAAATCAGTTCCCTTTTACACATGAATGCAGGGTAGTTTTTTTGAAGATTATTTCAGAGACTAATCATGGTCAAACAGGAGTTTCAATTCCTGTTCTGTCCAGAGAACTATCGGTGTGTTTTAAATCATGAGCAGAAGCTTCTGAGGTCTCTTGGACCACTGAAAGTGGAGAAGATCAAAGAACGTACTAGTCTAACCTTCGCTAACAAGGGCAGCCTTTGTAAGTTTGCTTACAAAGACAGCTTAAGCCAAAATCTTATAGCGGCATTCAGTTTGTCCATCTCCTGGTTGTACAAACAGCTTAGGGCAGTGATGGCAAACCTCGACACTCCAGCTGTTCTTGAACTCCAATTCCCAGAAGCCCTGATCAGCAGGAAGGCTGACTTGGGCTTCTGGTAATTGAAGTCCAAGAACACCTGGCGTGCCAAGGTTTGCCATCACTGGCTTAGAGCATATGTGGCCAATAGAGAAGATTTTTTTAAGAGCGACTCCTGGTGCAATCAAATAAATAAATTGTTTAGATGTTTGTTTATAAATTAATGCTTAGTTTTATATAATTTATATATACAATAAATTCTTTCTTGTTATATGTTGACTCAACATGTACAAGTGCCATACACTAAATAAAATAAATAAATTTTCTTAATAGCTGAAGATACACCCTATTATGAGCTAAGATGCCCACTGAGAGGCAGACAAGAGGAAACTTTTGCTTGGCTTTGCAGATGCCACTGTCACTGTTCTGGAGGCTTCTATCAAATCCAGAGACTTCACAAGCCAGGATGTTTGCTCTGCCAACTTTTTTAAGCTCATGGTCATAGGTAAAGGTTGCCCTTGCTTGAAATCCAGTTGTATCCAACTCTAGAGTTCAGTGCTCATGAAAGAGCCTCCCTGAAGATTGCTTCTTCAGCAATCAGGTGACCCCTGGGAATGGAGATTTATCACTGACAATGGAGATTTTTTTCCCACCGGCTAATCCTTTCAACCCAGATGCACCAGGAGTAGAAATGACTACAAATCGAGATTTTAACCAATGGCCCTTCTCAGAGCCCAAACAAACAGTGATACCAGTCAACATTAATTTTAGCTTTGTATGTTATTATACGCTGGTGGTGCTTCTGACATGAATAAAGAAAGAGCTCATCTCTGTTTACAGCCAAAGATGTTTGCTCTGCCAACACTGCCTGTGTCTGCAGATGTTTCCGTGGACATATGACAGGCATGGCTCAACACAGGAGTGCACAGAATGCTGTCTACCTTCCCACCGAAACAGCACTTATTTATCTACTTGCAATTTCTTGCTCTTGAGCTATTAGGCTGGCAGAAGCTGGGACAGAGACAGGCGTTCATTCCATCATGCAGTACTCAGGTCTCGAACTGCTGACCTGCCGACCTTCTGGTTGCCAAGTTTAGTGTCTTAACCACTTGATCCACAGCAGTCCCATGGTCATGCCTTCACTTTATATCTAAAGCCTAAGCACGTTTGTAATGCTAAAGTCTATTCTGCTTATACCACCCTGGACCTAAATCAGGGCAAAGAGTGACTGATTTTTAATCTTGCTATAATAAATCCATGTAATAGACC
Source organism: Furcifer pardalis (assembly GCA_030440675.1). NCBI lineage: Eukaryota > Metazoa > Chordata > Lepidosauria > Squamata > Chamaeleonidae > Furcifer > Furcifer pardalis. The sequence goes on from CP126898.1 coordinate 8,591,465, forward strand.
AGCAGATCCAATACCTTTATCCTGGATTTGTGGAGACTGGCACATTCCTAGCAAGACCTGCATCACTTGTAAAATTGCTTCTATAACCTGAAAAATACAAGAGCAGATATTTTTGAAACCTGCAAGAACTAATGAAGTGGAAAGCATACTAGAAAGGAAAACAACTTCTTCATGTATGACGAAGACATGGACCAAAGTCCACAAAAAGGCTATGCCAGATAAAACTTGTTAGCTATCAAGATGCTATAGTTCTCCTTGCTGGTCTTGCTGCCAATGATTACAGGCCTGTAAATATACAGAAAGACACAGTTCATGCTATTAATTCCCTCAATCCTAATGCAAGGAAGAAAAAAGGTCAATCCTCCCTCTATCTTAACTATTTTATGATATTTGTTTTAATGTTTATGCTTGTTTTATCATTATGGTTTTATTCTAAGATGTCACTATATGCTGGAATCATATAGTCACAATACATGTTTAAAGAAATATGTTAACAAACCAACATCTCCGGCATGTACAATACTTGGATGCTACATTTGTTTATTTAGGTTTACCTGTTCGCTCAGAGAGGCATCCCTGTAAGCAACATCTGACAATAAAGTAACCAAACAGAAGCTGAAGTTTTCTGGAATCGGGAGCATACCTGCAAGTGCGATAACAAACATAACAGGATTATGATTAAGCTGCTGACCTTAAATCTACCCCTCTAATCCATCACAACTCTCTACTTACAACACCGTACAAATTATTAACAGCAGTGAGAAAGAGACTCATGTACACACTTTCCCCCATTCCCAACTCGTGCACCAATTTGTCAAACTATCCTTTGCCCAGATCAAGTCAAATCTTTATTATAGTCCAAGACCAGCATAGAACAGCAAAAGGAACAGAAGTTAAAGTGAGGGTACTTAAAAGTTAAAAAGTTGCAGGATAGTACCGTCATAGGGAAGCAGACGCCCTAAAATAAAATATTACCTCGGCTCTTCCTTGAATTGCTTTCTTCTATCCATTGTACTTTGGGAATGCCCCTCAACAACCGGAGAAGGTAAGGAACGAGAGTATCTTTATGCTGGAAAGGAAACAAAAGATTTTAAAACAAGAATTCAGGTTTAATATACAGAGCAAATAACACTGTATGATACTGTACACTAAAGCAAGACATATGCAGCATATGCAGCTTTGACCCTAAGTTTATAAGGGTCTCCACAAGCAGGTATCTGTCTCTCTTATATTAGTTTATACAGAATGAAAGTACAGTAAGAGAAAATAATATGAAAAAGCCAAAACCAGTAGAATCAATGGAATAGCCTTATTGTTCCTTTGAGGAAGTGGAGTTGCCACTAAGATAGAGAGAAAACATGAACAACAAAAGAGAGTCTGCAGTTTCCTTATAAAGCTGTTTAGTTTTTGTGGCAGCTAATTGAAGCTAACTACCATTAATTAAATTTGTGCACTACTCACATGACTGGCACTTTACTGATTAGTTTCCATTAGCTCTTGCGGCTTCTGCATTTTCGATTATATATAGATAGATATACGTTTACAAACCAACTGGATGTTGGTCTTTTAACATGTTATACATCTACACTATTCTAGGACCTTGTTGACTTTATTTATATAAGAACGAGTTTCTACCTGCAGTTCAGACTCAATTAGAAAAATTCCCAAAGCAATCACAGCATCTCTGCGGCGTTCATCCAACTGAAAGATCCCATGGATATCTACTGGGCACATACACAGTAATTTTTGGACCTAAACAAATGAAAAACAAATTACTGTACATGAAGATAACTATTGTGAAAAATGTATTTCCAAATGACTGCCATCAGCTACTAACAGAACATTATGTATTACAATGTATAAAAGACTGTAAGTTTCAAATATTACTCTACTTAAAAGTAATTTATTATGTAGTTATTTAAAAGCCCCCTTTCAAAGTGACTGCCATCAGCTACCACAGTATGTATTACAATGTATAAAAGACTGTAACAGTTTCAAATATTGCTCTACTTAAACAAGTCATTTATTATGCAGTTATTTAAAAGCCCCCTTTCAAAGTTTTTCCAAATGTCTCCCCACATTTCTCTTTTGATATACCATTATTTGCTAGCGTATAAGACACACCCCATTATTACCAAAATATAAGACACTGCCTAGTGAATTTTTATAGCTGAGCAGATTTGAACCTAGATTGATGAGTGCTAGTCTGACACTACCCTACAGTGTCTATGTACAAAGTCATACCCAAGTGAATATAGGCCTGGGTAGGCAGAAGGTAGACCCGCATCTACTATTAAGTCTCTCTGTGTAATCTGCAATAGACCAGCAACTATGTCTGATTCTTAATATTTTAACAACAACGGCTATTCTTAAGGTCCTCTCTCAATTATTCAGTAAAGAGAAAACAAACAATCAGAATAAGCTCCTTTCAGTTTTGACACTGAGATTATTGAGTTCAGCATGTTTGAATACTAAATGTACGTCTTTTCTACTTAGGCATGGTTAGCAGATCTCAAGGTTCTACTGAAAAACAAAGTTTATCTACAGTGTTTAAGAACCAAAGATGGAAACCAGCAACATCTTGAAAGCCATGGGTTTTCCATAACCTATGGTATGATCCACCAGATGCTTTTAACTACAGCTCCTATCAGCCTCGATATCCTCTGCAGTAATAGCTGGAATCCAGCAGTAAATCACAACTAGGGAAAGGTAAAAGTAAAGGACACCGTTGCTCAAAAGCCAGTCGTATCTGACTCTAGGGTTCAGTGCTCATCTCTGTTTATAGCCGAAGAGCCAGCGCTGTCTGCTTCTGCAGACGTTTCCGTGGACATGTGGCAGGCATGCCTAGACACCGGAGTGCACGGAATGCTGTTTACCCTCCCACCCAAGTGCTTCCTATTTATCTACTTTCAATTTCTTGTTTTTGAACTGCTAGGTTGGCAGGAGCTGGGACAGAAACGGGAGCTCACTCCGTTGTGCAGTACTCAGGTATTGAACAGGTGACCTGCTGCCTTCCAGTCAGCATCTTAACCACTCGAACCACTACAGTCCCAATCACAATTAGAGTAGGCCCACTAAATCATGGGGATTTGGTGAATCAATTTCTCTGCAGGTTCTACTGATTAAACAGGCCTACTTTAACTGCAACTCACTGCTGGATTTCAGCCCCTATTTCACTGAAATAAGTTACCATAGTAACTGCCAGGCTTCAAGATAAGTATAAAATATAATCTGCAATATTAAAGAGCAACAAGAATCAGAGCCACGGCAATCTTCGTTGGTAAATTAAAACAAAATTTCACTAGCAAAATCCAGAGGATTAGCAATTGCAATGGAGATGAAATATTAGTCATACCCTTACATAATAATGGCAGCAATTCCACAGCCATGGTGCTCCTGAATGAAAACTGTGGCAAAAACAGTATTTTTAGCAGCAATATTATATAACACCAACCCAGAACAAAGGCATGGGAAAGCCTGGTGGCAAATAATGAACACTATTGTTTCACAGTTTGTCTTTTTTAAAATTTTGTTACCCCACCTCTCTCTTGAAGATGACCCGAAGCAATTTGTTGTTTTTACACACCATCAAGTCATCTCCGATGACTTATGACAACCCTATGAGAGAGGTTTCTGAATTGTCCTGTCCTCCATTCTTCCCAATAAAACCTGTGGGTTCTGTTATGATGTCAATCTATCTTATGTTTGACCTTCTTCTTTTCCTGCTGCTTTCCTCCCTTCCCTGGATTACTATCTTTTCCAAAGAGTCTTTCCTTCTCACGATGTGTCCAAAATAGAACAGCCTCAATTTCATCATTTTTGCCTCCAGGGTCAGTGCAGTGCAGGCATGACTTTATCTAAGACCCACTTGTTTCTTTTTCTTTTTATGTTAAAAATAAACAACATAAAAAACTAGAAGGGGACTGAGGTTTCCTCAGTACTGTATAATTAATAGAATCATAGAATAACAGAGTTGCAAAGAGCCCTTTAGCCTATCTAGTCCCACCCCTGCTCAATGAAGGAATTTGAGTCAAAGCAAATCTGACACAGATAGTTGTCTAATTCAATACAGCTTCCTACAGCAGATGATCTCATTGTTAAATCAGATTAGCTCTAAATGTCCCCTTTTCAAATGTAAAGAGTGGGACGATACAACAAGTCTTTAAGGTGCCACCACTTTTTGCTTCTTTTACTCTCTATAACAGGGATTCTCAACCCGAGGCCCATGGGCCGGATGCAGCCCACAGCACCATTTCATGGGGGGGGGCGGCACCGCCTCCACCACATCAGGAATTGCCATGTGATGGAGGAAGGGCAAAATGGGCATCCGACCCTCAAAGCTGTCTGAGGGACCGTGACCCGGCCCCGGCTTTAAAAGGTTGAGAATTCCTGATCTATAACAATAATTACAGTAATGTCGTGTCAGAAATTATTCTGGATCGAAAAGATTTTTGCTGGAGAAACTCTGCTCAAGGGACACCCAAATGAGGCTCCAAATTTCATGACCCCAAGATCTACCCCCACCCCACCCCAAAGTGGTCCCTGTTGATCTTCTTGCAATGTCTTGCATTTGAACTGCTAGGTTGGCAGGAGCTGGGACAGAGACAGGCACTCACTCCTCATGCAGTCCCCGGGTCTCAAAACTGCCGACTGACCAGCCTTCCCTCACTCTGATAAGCCAACTAAACCAACTACTGTATAATGATTTATTTTTTTAATTTTGCACTTGTGATCCCGTTTTACATCCTGCTGATGTATATACACTGTGTCCATTGTGTGCATTTGTGTGCTGACATTTTTATCCTTATTTTATGAATGTAACGTTTAAACCTTTATACTATTTTATGTGATGTGTTCTGTTCCTTTTAAATCAGATACAGTAAAACCTCGGATAACGTTAAAACCTGGTTCCACAAGTCTTGGTGTTATCCAATTTTTAGTGTTATCCGATGCATGTTAAAATCCTATGGGATCCATAGAGATACATTGTAACCACACAGGCTTTATCGGTTGTTATCTGATGCATCCCATAGGATCTTAATGTTATCCGATGCAATTCTTCCCTCCAGATTCCTTAATGTTATGCGATTTTAGTGTTATTCGATACTAATGTTATATGAGGTATTACTGTACCTGATTTGTGTAGCATAAATTTTAAGTGCTGGTTTTTATTCCATTTTGTTTTAACTTAAATGTGACGGCACATTTCGACTCTTATTTCATTTTTCCTTTCATTTATTCGATTTATATACTGCCCTACCTTTTTTACACACACACACACACACACTTTTTACTGCACTGGTTCCTTTCATTTATTCGATTTATATACTGCCCTACCTTTTATTCACACACACACACAGACACACACACATTTTTTACTGCCCTGGTCACTGACCGTAATAAAGTTTGAATTAAATTTATAAGCTATCCTTATGGTCCACCTCAGAGACCCGTGGGAAGGGGGGTGGGAATCCCCGCACAGGTGACACCTGTCAGCCCAGGTATTCCTCTCACACACAAAGGCACACACACACACCTGTGTGTGACATAACAACCCATCATCCCCTTAGGGAGGGAGACACTCCTCACCACCACCCCCGCAGTTTGGCCTTCCTTCATCATCATCCTCATCATCCTCCGCCTCACCTTCTCGAGCGGAGCGGGTCTCTGCACGGCCAGCGAGCGGGCGAGGGACAAGACCGTGTTGAAGTAGAAGCCCCGCGACGAGCCCGGGCTGCTGGGCTTCTCCGCCCGGGCCACGGTGGCCGCCGCCGCCGCCGTGGCCGCCGCCGCCGTCGCCACGGCCAGCGCCGACATCTTGGGAACCCCGGAGGGAGCCGCCTCAGCTCAGGGACGTCACGCCCCCAGGCCCCGCCCACGCGTCACGCCCCCAGGCCCCGCCCACTCCCCCACCTTCGCCCTCGCCTCAGCCGGCCCGGCCGCTTCTCTCGTCGCTCGCCGACGGTGCTCTCGCGAGACTAGCTTGCACGGACAGGGAGGGCCGGCTCTCCTCCTCCTCTGAGGCAAAAAAAGGCCTTGGAGATGAGGCGGCTAGAGCGGCCCCCCCCCCCCCCCATTGCGCTTCTTTCTCCGTCAAGGCTGACCCAAAAGGGTGGTGGCCTCTGTGGTAATAATAAAGGCAAAGGATGCCCTTGCTCCAAATCCAGTCGTATCCGATTCAGTGCTCATCTCTGTTTCAAAGCCGGAGAGCCAGGCTGTGATAACTGTATTATCATAGCCCCTGTGATAATACAGTTTCCGTGGACATGTGGCAGGCATGACTAAACGCCGGAGCGCATGGCATGCTGTTGACCTCCTTCCCACCGAAATGGCCCCTGTTTATTTCCTTGCAATGTCTTGCTTTCGAACTGCTAGGGTTTGCAGGAGCTGGGACAGAAGACGACGGGAGCTCATTCCGTCCTGTGGTAATAAATACTCAGGAATCGAACTGCTGGCCTCCCCGCCTTCCAGTCAGCGTCTTGGCCACTCGAGCCCCCCGCAGCCCCTGTGATAATACAGTAATAGCCTCCTTGTAAAGCACAATGGGCCAAACGCTGGGACTGCCAGGTAATGTGGGACTACAACTCCCATCGGCAATAGCCAGCATAACCTATAGTGAGAGGATCACGGGAATGGTAGTCCTGTGGCTCCCTAAAGCCTCGCTGATGCCTTTTAAAACGTAACTAAGATGGCGGCGCCCATTATAGCTTCACTACTGGAATGCCTTATAAATACCAGTCTGTACCAACTCGCCGTTCTTTTACTTCTATCTCCCTCCACTTTTTTTTAACCTATGCGTCCACCAGAAACATTTCTCACGTTATTTAATGTGTCCGTTAGCAATTTGTTCTTTTTAGGAAGTTTTTTTAAAAAAGTAAAAAAAAAATTCCCTTTTCTCCCCCCCCCCTCTAAGTCCGCTATTGGTTCGTTCCAGGCGTGTCCATTGTTTCCTTCCCTTTTGAACTCTCCCGCCCCCTCCTTTCGGGAAATGGTTTAGCCCAGCTGGACGTCTTGGCTGGAGCCCGTGACGAGAAGTCAGAAGGTGAGGGCGAGTTTGGCTGGGCGGATCGCGGTAAGTGGATACGGAGCGAAGGCTGAGAGTAGACTATATATATATATATATATATATAGCCTTTTAAAATGTCTAAGCTTTATTTAACAACGTCTTTCTTTGGTCTGCTGCCTTCCTCTAGGACAGGGGTGGTCATGTGGTTCTGGGGGCCAGATCTGGCCCCTGACGCCGATTCACCCAGCCCACAAAGCCCTCGTCACTCCCGGAAGTGGAAGTAAAACACATCCATATGGCGCATTTTACTTCTGGGAGTGACGAGGGCTTCATTGGCTGGATGAATCCGGCTTTGGGGGCTGTATCTGAGCCCCCCCCAGGCCATAGTTTGGGCACCCCTGCTCTAGGCACTGAACGTGGTTATTTTTACCATAACAACACCCCTGTGAGGTAGGCTATGCAGACAGAGTGGCCTGAGGTGGCAGTCAGTTGTCTGTGGTGGAGAGGGTGTTGAATTGCCTTGTCTCCACGTGTAAATAGGTGAGCATCAGAATGTAACTCCTATATTTATTTATTTATTTATTTATTTATTTATTTATTTTCTTCAACTTGTTATCCCGCCCCAATTGGGTAAAAACCCAACTCTGGGCGGCTTACATAAACAATTTTAAAAATACATACCGTAGCTGAAGACCACAAATCAATATACAGTAATACCTCATATAACATTAGTATCGAATAACACTAAAATCGCATAACATTAAGCAATCTGGGGGGAAGAATTGCATCGGATAACATTAAGATCCTATGGGATGCATCGGATAACAACCGCTAAAGCCTGTGTGGTTACAATGTATCTCTATGGCTCCCATAGGATTTTAACATGCATCAGATAACACTAAAAATCGTATAACATCAAGACTTGTGGAACCAGGTTTTAGTGTTATATGAGGTTTGACTGTACATTACCCTATTAACAGTTAAAAATGTGAACTAATACAATATTAAAAGTTGAGCTAAAAGAAATTAAACATTTCCAAGTTATAAAATTACAAAAATTATTAAAAACAGCTGTACTGTACTTACAGTTTCAGAATCTTCTGCTGGATTGATTGTGAAGGATGTTTCAGAAGGTAGATTAGATATTTTAAATTAAATTTAAATTAAATTATGAACACTGATATAGGTGCTACATTTTAGCTGAAAGTCTCTAAATATTATAAAAGAAGAACTACTAGGGTCTCGCTATATGCCATATGATTTTATACTTTATTCTGCTATCACACACACACATCCCACTCCCAAACATTTGTGGTTCAAATCTCTACATTGACCCACGAATATGAATTTAAACAATGAGGTGGTATTTCTTTCTCTTATCCATGTACTGTGCACTTATTTTTAGTACTATTGTGAATAGAAGCTTTTAGGGTGGGGAGGGAGGACTACCACAAGGAATCTTGAGTTATAGTCTCACATTAGGATGCCAAAAGTGAAAATCCTGTGTATCTTCAGGAGTTTGGAGCTCAGTGGTAAAATATAGGGGCATAGACATATTTAGTAGGCTGCACTGGCTACGCACCAGGTGACTTCGTGAATCAGGGTGAAGGACTTGATTTAAAGTTTACTCAGGACAAACATTGCAATCATATGACCATTCACTGGAAAGCAAGTGATATAGAATTGGGTGGGTGGGTAGCTATTTATCAACAGTCTGTACATTTCATTTATATTTCTTAGGTTTACTTCCAAGTAAACATGGCTAGTTCTTCCTTTCTATATAAATAAGAATACTGCATGATTTAGTATATCTCAAGATATTTTGGTTTATCATTTTTTAAATTGTGGATTTTAATGTAAATTGTGGATTTTTAAAATCACGTTTCAGCTTTCCTTGGAAAAAAGAGTAGTATGTAAGATTTAATAGGTTATGTCTTGACTAAGTGTGAGCAGTGGGGAATATATGGCCCTCCAGATGTGGTTTCCTGTCTGGTTATCCTGCTATGGTAGTAGAGTAAACCCTACTGCCAGCGATAGTGCTGCATGTAAGGCTGTGGTTAACTAACCTGACAAGTCTAAGGACTAATGGCCTTGGGTGCCCAAGTCCACAGGGAAGGGTGATGGTCCCCAAGTGGAATAAATCCCACTCGAATCCATCTTGATAGAGAGTAGCAACTTCATCCATCCTGGCCTGGGGCTGATGAGGACTTTGCATCCCAAAAGGTCTCTGGACCAGAAAGTGACTCGCGGAAATGGACCAGTGGCATGGGTGTCATGCTGCGATGCGGAAGGCAGATGAAAAGCCACTACATTATATTCTCAGGACAGCCTTCATGGTTGATCGCCATGAGGATCCCCGGGATTCAGATACGGCAGGTGGTTAGAACTTCTGTTAGTTCCTAACCAGCATAGCCTTTGGGGATCTGCCGCCCCTAAACATGAAAGGCCAAACTCCCTCCCCTTTTCTGTTAGCAAGTCTTGCTCAGAGTATCTTCCTGTGTGTCATCATTTCTTGATTGTAATACAGGTACAGATGTTTTGATTTCCAGGAAGAGGAACTCCTTCAGTTCAGTTAACTCATGTCTGAGACAAGGCATGGTTGGTGATTAATCTGTGATGCTAAGTCAGGATCATTCCATCTAAGGAATGTGATGACTTCTCTTTTGCCCTTCATTGTCTGTGACTAGTGCTTGTTGAGGATAACTATGGTACTTATGTAAAGTATCTGGGACTATCAAAAGGAAAACATTGCCGGTATGAAACAAGGGGCAATAAAGATTTTTTGCCATCTCTCAAGCCATCTCTAAGCGCCTTTCTTGGATTCTGTAATAATGACAGTATTGTACTTTAAGGAAGATTTGATTCAAATTGGCTTGGCACAATTATCCTGTTCCTCATTTGACCGCAAAAGCAAAAGGAGGTCAAAATTGGAAGCTTGGCCTTTGCAAAACTTGGGTGGCCATTTGGAAAACTGAGGCACAAACACATCACAAAACTTATATAAATTGACAGCTCGGAGGGGCTGACTATCAACATCAGAAGGCATGAATTAATCCCAGGCAGCTGATCTGAGTTTCTTGCAAGGGTGGCAAACTTTGGTTTAATGTAACATTTTTACTGCTGAGAAATGGAAGAAGGGCTTGTGTTCTGCTCCCGGTGCCATAGTCACTTGGTTGCTACTGGGTACTGTGTGCCCAAAATACCTTTGTTTGGCTCTGGAACGGTGATCAGAGCTGATTATCTTGCAACTGTGCGTACCTGGCGCTGCTGCCACAAATCATGCTCTGGAATAATACAATCCTGTACCTCAGGTGTCCCTTCAAAAAAGGAAATGCCCTTGTATGCCTGAACTATATGAACCAAGGCATGTGATACAGAGGAAGACACATATGTGACGGGGTTGGTTCATATACTGTATTGTATATTTCAGTTTGTTTGAGTTATGGCAGAAGATCTTTATTGGTTAAAAGGTAATTGTTGATCCCTAAGAAGGACTGGGTAGCTTAGTGGTTAAGACACTGAACTTGACAGCTGGAAATTCAACAGGTCAGCATTTGAAGACCCGAGTACTACACAATGGAGTGAACCCCCTTCTTTGTCCCAGCTCCTGCCATCCTAGCAGTATGAAAGCAAGACCTTGCAGGCAGATCAATAGGGACCACTTTGGTGGGAAGGTAAACCATGTTCTGTGCATGCCAGTGTCTAGTCATGCCTGCCACATGCCCACAGAAACATCTGCAGATGCAGACATTGTTGGCTTTTTGGCTATAAACAGAGATGAGCACTAAACCCCTAGAGTCAGATACGACTGGCTTTCAAGCAAGGATGACCTTTACCTTGGGTGTTGATCCCAACTAGAGTAAGCTAATTGAATAAGTGGAAATTGTAAAGTAAAGGTTTCCCTTGCTCAAAAGCCATCCGTATCTGACTCTAGGGTTCAGTGCTCATTTCTGTTTCAAAGCCGAAGAGCCACCACTGTTATAAATTATGACCATTCACTAGTCAGGGGTTCTACAACAATTGGCTCTACAGTAACAGATTTCGGTTTTGCCCAGAGCAAGTAATTATATCAATGGAGAGTGTGTTTTAATGTGCTTTCTTTTAACCTCCTTTCAGTGTTTCTAAGAAACTCCTTCCTTTACAGGATTTGATTTTGCCCTGCTGGCATGAAGGAATTGTTCTGGGCCTAAAGAACTTTAACGTGATTTCATTCTGCTTTCGTCCACATTCCCACATTTAAAGAAATTGACCTCAGCTGCAATTATGTCAGCTTATGCAAAAAGCTACAATCCTTTTGATGAGGAGGATGAGGAAGACCTCAAACCTGTCAAGTGGAATGAAAACAAGGAGCCGGCTGGAGGAGGAGGCATGGACCGACAAGGCTATCTTCAGCAGGAAGTCCTGCGACGCTCCCAAGCCACCGTCGATAGCACCAACCGCTCACTGTCCCTCATTTACGAATCAGAACACGTTGGTGTAGCTGCAGCAGAGGTAAGCACAACATTTCCATCGGGGTATATTCTGAAAGGGACTGAGGTGACTTAGTGGTTAAGACACTGCACTTGACAATTGGAAGGTTGGCAGGTCACCAGTTCGAGACCCAAGTGCTACACAATGGTGTGGTCCTGCCAGCCTAGCTGTTCGAAAGCAAGACATTGCAAGTACATAAATAGGGACCACTTTGGTGGGAAAGGTAACAGCACTCTGTACACTTCAGTGTCTAGTCGTGCCTGCCACATGTCCATGGAAACATCTGCAGACGCAGACAGTGCTGGCTCTTTGGCTGTAAACAGAGATGAGCACTGAACCGTAGAGTCAGATACTACTGGCTTTTGAGCAAGAGTGACCTTTATTATTATTATTATTAGGGTATGGGGAACATTTGATTAGGAGATTCTGTTATCCTGACTTATCTCACCAGGGGTGTCGCCATAGAAAGTATAATTACTATATAACCGTTTTTCAGCTAAGCTTAAACTAAGTAAGATTTTTAAAAGTTTAAAGGTTTCCCTTGCTCGAAAGCCAGTCATATCCAACTCTAGGGGTCAGTGCTCATCTCTTTCTAAGCCAAAGAGCCAGCACTGTCTGGTTCTGCAGACGTTTCCATGGTCATGTGGCATACACATGGATACACATGGAACGCTGTTACCTTCCCACCAAAGTGGTCCCTATTTATCTACAGTAATACCTCATATAACATTAGTATCGAATAACACTAAAATCGCATAACATTAAGGAATCTGGGGGAAAAATTGCATCAGATAACATTAAGATCCTATGGGATGCTTCAGATAACAACCGCTAAAGCCTGTGCGGTTACAATGTATCTCTATGGATCCCATAGGATTTTAACATGCATCAGATAACACTAAAAATCATATAACACCAAGACTTGTGGAACCAGGTTTTAGTGTTATATGAGGTTTTACTGTACTTGCAATTTCTTGCTTTCAAACTGCTAGGTTGGCAGGAGCTAGGACAGAGATGGGAGCTCATTCCGTCCTGTACTTGGGAATCGAACTGCTGACCTTCCGCCTCCCAGTCAGTGTCTTAGTGACTTGAGCCACTGCGTCTATAAATAACATATTCAAATATTAGGATCAGGGTTTGTGCATTAAGTGTCCCTTTTTTGTTAATTTCTGGAGCACTTTGAAAATATTTCATGCTTCAACCGTTCTGAGGCTAGAAAGGAAATAACTAATTTTATTATCAGAGCAGTGCCTATAATTATGTGTTCCCTTTTGCATAGTACATTAGAGCAGTGCTTCCCAAAACCTGGTTTTTTGGGACTTCATTTCCCAGAAGCGTAAGTCAATTCCCCAAAGCACTGATCAGCCAATGTGCTGACTTAAGCTTCTGGGAATTGAAGTCCACCCGTGTTCCGCCAAACATAGTTTGGGAAACTTTCCCGGGGCCGTGTTTTAGTTTCACGTCTGAAAAAAGATCTGGCTTTTTTGCTTTTTGGGTAGATAGGTCTGTTCTAAATGTCACAGACAGCTGGTTACTTCTTACTTCCCTATTACTGATTTCAGAACGAAAAAATGAAGCAACACTGCCTCCCCTGTTTGGTTCAGAGGACTGTTTCTAGACAGCTTAATTCAGTGTTTCGTTTTGTAAACAACACTATATAAACTACTACTGTACTTCAAAGGGGAGTTTTTATGATGAGAAAGTCAGCTAACAGGCTCACTGCTCAGGGCAGAACAGGCTTAGCTGTGCCAGGTTCCATTCCTACCTAGTTTTAAAAAATAACTAAAACTGTTCCTCTTTAAATAGGCTTTTAAGGACATATTACCAACTGCCGAGCAGTAGGATTTGACTAATCCAGATGTTCCCAACCTAAGGCCCATGGGCCGAATCTGGCCTGTGGTGCTCCAAGTGCATTCGAGAAACAAAATGTCTGCCCCTTTGAGACTGTTGGGACAAAATGGGCAATCCCATCATGCAATGGGAACTGCAGAATGAACTCACCCAAAGGTGCCTTCATTTTGGCAGGCTTACGTCTGGCTTAGTCACAGGAGAAGAAGAATAACAAGCTCCATGTAAAAAGAATATGAATGTTATCTGTGTATCTTACACTGTGGAGCTTGTGGTATAATGAATGAGATGGAGCTGTGGATCAAAAAGCTAAGGCAATTGCAGCCCCAGCCCCACCCCCAGCTACAATATGGGATGGTATTGATGGTCTTTACAGGTTTGTTGTGAAGTTTGTAGCAAGAAGATAATGGATAGAGAGTATGGAACATTGAAATGTACAATTTATACAGTGGTATGCCACTACTAGAGAAGATCTATTCAATTAGTGGAATTTATGGCAGAGGTGACTCACTAAATAAATTCAGTGGGCCTCCTTTGTGGTGTCTGGCCAGGGTATCCTGCTATGGTATTAGAGTAGACCCTACTACTAGTGACTCAACGCTGATTGTCAGGTGGCGGTTAACTAACCTGACTGGCCTGAGGACTAACAGCTTGGATGCAGAAGTCCGCAGGGAAGGGTGATGGTCCCCAAGTGGATTAAATCCCTCTTGAATCCATCTTGATGGAGGGCAGCAGCTTCATCCATCCTTGCCTGGGGCTGAGGAGGACTTTGCGTGCCAAAAGGGCTCAGGACCAGATAGCGACTCACAGAACTGGGTCAGTGTCATGCTGCAATGTGGAAGGCCAATGACAGATCACTGCATTATATTGTTCCCAAGACAATCTTCATGGCTCATCACCATGAGGACAGTCAATATTCAGAACCGGATACATCACTTGAAGAAGAAGAAGGGCCTTCTTTACTTATTAATAACTTTAGCTATTATCTTCCAGGGTTCTTGATTTACAGGGAAGGTTCATGGCTGAGTGCCAGAGCATCTCCATTTGCACATCAAAGGTCTAATGAAATATATGTCTGTTCCAACATTTAAGTTCATACTGTGGCAATGCGTATGTTTGCTGTTAAAGGATCCCTAATCCCAGCACTGTATTGTAATCTACTAAAGAAATGTGGAAAGCAATACTCGTTCAAAACAATACAAATTTTTTCTTCTTCCTTATCTAGACTAGACGTGAAACTGCCAAAATACAGCCACCTTTGGGTGAGGTCATTCCACAGTTCCTTTCGCCTGACCTAGTGTGAGAATGATTAACTGGCACAAGGTAGCCGTTACCCCGGGGGACAGCTAATTGTGGTTTTAAAAAATCCCACAGTATTCGAGAAGGCTCGTTAAGTGTACCCTAACAATATAGATGTGGAGAATGGATTATTTGAGAAGTTAAACATCTCACTCCCTTTTGCCTTTAAAATTCTCATTTTTTTGCATTCTGTTCTCTAGGAACTCACCCGGCAGGGCGAGGCACTGAAGCGCAGTGAGCGAATGGTCGATAAGATGGATCAAGATTTGAAAGCAAGTCAGAGACACATCAACAGCATCAAAAGTGTGTTTGGTGGTTTTGTAAATTACTTCAAAGCCAAACCACAAGAGGTCAAACCGGAGCAGAATGGCGCCTCTGATTATCAGGGAAGCAGCAAGTAAGTGACCTAACAGAAAAGACACAAGACATTTGAATTTGGAAACTGATTAAAAGCATGTGAACAAGACATACCCAGACTTGGTTATGCCGTGAAGTTCAGGCACCAGCCATAGAGCCGTACCATTTTTAGCAGGTCCTGCAAGGAAATCACAAGGGCCAAATTCAAACACCGGATCCCAGCCTGTTGCTCACAAATTATGCAGAAACTGCTTTTAGGAGAGGCATGGCACTGTAGCTGCTACTACAAGTTGGAATAGTTTAGACCAGTAATGGCCAACCCTGGCACTCCAGCTGTTCTTGAACTTCAGTGCCCTGATCAGTTGGGAGTCCTGACTTGGGCTTTTGGGAATTTAAGTCCAAGAACAGCTGAAGTGCCAAGGCTGGTTATCATCTTCTAAGGCAGGGGTTCTCAACCTGTGGGCCAGATGCAGCCCACAGCACCAGATCATGTGCTTCACCACCACCACACCAGGAAGTGCCATGGGGTGGAGGAAGGGCAAAATGGCCATCTGGCCCCCAAAGCTGTCTGAAGGAACATAACCTGTCCCCTGTCTTTAAAAAGTTGAGGACTCCTAAGGTCTATGTGTTCCATGCATATTTTTTTTCTGGGAGTTGAAAGAGGAGGCTTCTCTATTTCATCAGAGGTTTCTTCTTTCTTGAACAGTTTTTAATGGACTTATTTTGGACTTGTCAGGAAAAAAGGGGGGGAGGTAATTTAAGTGAACCATGGCTTTTGACTTTGCTTCGTTTATCCCCGCGCCCGAGCAATATGGACATGACCTGCTTCACAAAGTAGATGTTCAAGGCCAAAAAAATATTACTGTACAAAAGTCCCATTTGATGTTGGTTGCCATTAAATCAAAAGGGCCTTAGTAGTTGAGACGCTGAGCTTGAGGACAGAAAAGTTGACAGGTCAGCAGTTCGAGACCAGTGCGACAAAGTGAGCTCCTGTTGTCTGCCGGAGTTCCTGCCAACCTGGCAGTTTGAAAGTGAGAAATTGCAAGCAGATAAATAGGTACCACTTCAGCAGGAAAGGTAAACAGTGTCATGTGTGCTCCGGCATCTAGTCATGACCACAGAAACTTCTGAAGATACAGACAGCACTGGGTTTTTGGTTGTAAATGGAGATGATCTCTGCTCCCTAGAATTGGGCATGATTGACTTTTGAGTAAGGGAAACTTTGACCATTAAATTAACACATTCTTGGCATGATAACTCTCATTTCTTCCTCTCTAGATTAAAAGAAGCCCTCTCTGTTAGTAAAGAGCAGGAACCAAAGTATCTGGAAAGTCATCCAAATTTACGGCACCTAAATAATTCAGGTTTGTTCAATCTCATTTGTTGAGTTTGTTTAACATTGGCATGTGTGAGTCTACTTTTTCTCTAGTGATCTAACTAGGAGGACTGTATATATGTTTGTTTTTAATAAAGCATTTTGTCTTGCTTCTAAGGGGAAAAGCCTCTCAAACTTTGTCTCTTACTTGGCAGGCTTTTTAAGTGAGTTGTAAGGTTACAAATCCATTAATGGTGATGAGCAAATTTGAAAGAGAAGGCCTTGATGCTTATTTCCAATTGCAAACAATAGTTACACTGCATAGCAGTGATTTTGCTACTGGGAATAACGTGATTTACATGATATCAAGTGTGCTGATTCCAAATCTGACCTCAGAATTTGCCTATCACCTACAGATTTTAAGGCGTGCCATACCTGTTCAAATGGTCGGTAATTGGGTGATCTATTTTTACATGGGAACATTATAACAGTTGCAGCTACCATTATGCCTGCTGCTTCCTCAACTGAATCATGTCCCCTGGTGGCATGCACCTTCCAGCAGTGGCCGGGCATGTCTGCGCAAGTCAGTGAGCTGACATCAGAAACAGGTATATAGGGCGAGAAGGACCAGGGGCTTGTCTCCAGTGTGAAACCATCTTATTGGATAGTACAGCTAGGCAATAGTGAGTCTGTTTTGAGCTAAAGATGAGTAGGCGCAGCTGTGTTAATAAACCGGACATTTATGGCAAATATACTCTGCGTGATCAACTCAAGAACCTAACCAAGAGGATGAGGTTTGCTAACTTAAGATCCTGATATCCGAGGCGGAATCGGACTTCAGATTTGGATTCAGTGCACTTGATTTAGTATCTGACACATGGATTAGACCAAGTAGCAGACAACAATTTTGTGTGTGATGCAGTGTTATTTTTTGTAACAGGTTTCAAAAACAAGCCGTTGCTGCTTATAGTGTGATAAGTGTACTACTGTATTTTAAAAATTGGAGTTGCTGAAGCCTATATTTCACAAATGTCTAAAGATCTGTCTTACTTCCATCATTCTAGAGCAAGATTCCAGTGGACCCAGCACAGATTCTTCTCTCCAACGTGACAGCTACCCTAAGAATCAGCATCTCCGAGCTTACCACCAGAAAGTTGACAACAATTTAGGTACCCGTGTTAGCCCTTTCATAATGTTCAACCTTCAATTACTTACTCTGTAAAACAAGATTCAGGAGACAAAATCCTGTTGTTTAGCATAGTACAGTGATGGCAAACCTTGGCACTCCCGTTGTTCTTGGACTTCAGTCCCCAGCTGTTCTTGGACTTCAATTCATATGCACAGTAAACCCATTCGTGTGGATTTACAGGAACTTGGGCTTCTGGGAATTGAAGTCCAAGAACAGCTGAAGTGCCACTAAACCCATTCGTGTAGATTCACAGAGATGTGGGCTTCTGGGAACTGAATTCCAAGAACAGCTGGAGTGTCAAGGTTTGCCATCACAGGCGCAGTAAATTGCACCACAATAGGCCCACCGATTGAGTGGGGATTTAGTGGATCAGTTCTTCTGTAAATTCCATTCTACCTACTCTACTCTACTGCCCACTCTACTGGCGACTTGTTGTACAAAGTGAATTGCAGTGAGAGTCATCCCATTTGCATCAATGGAACTTAGAGAAGTTAACTCACAAATTCCTATCGATCCCATGGTTCCACTGTAGTCGAATTTACTATGCTAAGCAATAAGATTTTGGCCAGTAGTGTCTGTATAGTATTTTATAAGAAAGGCTGTACATCCCCGTTTTTCATTCTTATTCCACAGAAATGGGAAATGGTTCCTGAAAATTACAATTTTACGCAACAGTTTCTCTTACCTAGTTTTCCTTTCTTTCATTAAGCAGGAAGGAGAGAATGATGGAATTGCTGAGATACCATAATTTTTGGACCATAAGACTCACTTTTTTTCTCCCCAAAAGTGGAGGGGGGTGAAGGTGCGTCTTATGGTCCGAAGGTTCAGAATATTTTTTTCCTTGTTTTCCTGCTCTAAAAACTGGTCTGAAAAATACGGGTACTTAGAGTTGCAAATAGAACATTTGTGAACAGTTGGTTGGTCCTGCTGCATTTCACCCCTTCAGTGGAGTCTCTCAGCAAACCAGTGATCAGCTAGGGCTGTAACTGCTGAATTACAAAGGAACAGTCATCCTTCCCTAATTTTCCCAAGTTACAAAAAAAAGTATAGGCATATAATGTTAACTTATTGTAATCAGTGGTTTGAGAATGCAGGTCACGCACACCCATTTCTGTGGTTTCAGTATCTGAGGTTTTATTTATCTGTGGGTCTAAAATTATTATTTTTTAAATCCTGAAATACAAAATATCTCATACATCAAAATAATAATAATAATAATTTCATGTCAGAAAGTATTCTGGGTTGAAAGGATTTTTGCTGGAGAAACTCCACTCAGGGGACACCTGAATGAGTCTCCTTTCAGGTCCCCAAGAGCTGGGACAGAGACATGCACTCAAACCATCATGCATTACCCGAGTCTCAAACTCCCAGCCGTCCAGCTAACAAGGAAGCTTCTTAAACTCCACTGGTGGCTTAGTGGTTAAGGTGCTGAGCTGGAGAGTGGAAGTTCAGGTATCGATACCCGAGAGCTGTGCTTGGGGACATGAAAGGAGCCTCATTCAGGCTAAAAATCCTTTCAACCCAGAGTAATCTCTGACACAAAGTTGTTATACCACAGAACCTGGTGCAATACCAGAGCTGGTCGCTAGATGCCACTGTCTGCAATGTAAAAAATAAGTTCACTGTTATCTAAGGTTTCAGGTATCTGGGGTAAATCTTAAAACATATCCCCTGTGGATACATCCTGTAGCACATGTGTTTAAATCTTCATGCATCGTGATGGAATATTTTCGTTCAGAGTCATATTTTGGTGCAGAAACAGGCATCAATATGTAGGCATTCTGCAGCACGATCACTTACATAGGTATAAACATTTTCCCAGCAGTTCAGCCACTTCTTTGGTTTACTCCAGTAGTTCCCAATGTGGAGTCCTCGCCTAACAGGGGGACTTTAATTTCCAGAAGCCTAAGTCAGTACATTGGCTGATCAGGGCTTTGGGAATTTGGCTTAGGCTTCCGGGAATTGAAGTCCAAATACCCAAAGAAATATTCCTTTATGCCATCAGTGTACTTTTTGTTTGTCTCAGGTAATTCAGCACCTTGAGACACAATTGTTCCATGTTGTCTCCCAGTGAATTGTGATTCCAAGATACAGAAGTGATAGATTTTCGGATGCACTGTGATACAGAGAGGTTTTGCCTCTTCTGCTGCTAATTGCACTACCTTTCCTCTGACCTTCTATAGATGAAATGTCCTCCGGGCTTGGTCGTCTGAAGAACCTTGCTCTCGGCTTGCAGTCTGAAATCGAGACACAAGATGAAATCCTGGATCGCCTCACCAGCAAAGTTGAAACGCTGGACGTCAATATTAAAAACACAGACAAAAGGGTCAAGGAGCTCTAAGGAGTTTCAAGTCTTTCTCATTTCCATATAGGAGTCCGGTGCATTTTACACGCTGGTCAGTGTCTTATTGTCTGGGAAATTACCAGCCCGAGGAAGTGGCATACGTGACTATCTTGCCTTGTAATTAAAACAATAACCTGAAGTGCAATCTCAGAAATTTCAACCACTTTCTTTCATGTATGCACTAAGGGTGCTTTGAAGCATCCCATCTTTGGGCTTTTTGGAGTACATGCCTTGACTCTGGACAGAATTTTTAGAAAAGCTGTTAGCGACCTTCAAGCATTCTTTGGCCTTTTATTGCAGCGAGAGTTCAGTAACGTGAGTGTATCCTCACTAATAATTTTGGAAGAAAATTTGTGTAGGTTAGCATTATAACAACTCCGATCAGCATTTCACAACGTGCGCATACCCGTATGCTTTTGGAAGCAGCCCATCACAATCGGTGTCTGGAAGCAAAGGAACAAAATCCATCAAGAAACTGTTGGCATAATCTTTCGCTTTGCACGCCTGCAGAACTGATATAATTAAGCATGCATTCAGAAAAGAAATCTAAACAGGGCAATATTGAGTAAGCTAGTGCTATTTTTAAATAGGCATAAGCAGGATGGTGCCAGATGTCTTTTACAGCTGGGTCTGCAGGGCTTTAGACTAAATTTCCCTCTTCAACTGATGCAGGACCACAGCTGGACTACTTCTACAAATGTATGAGGCTGTATCTACATGAGCTGGCATGCTGATAATAGCCGCATACATCAAACACACAAAATGATTCCCTAGATTCTGGCCAGTGGCTATAACTTTTGTACTTCCACGTGGCACTAGGTCCGTGATGGCGAACTTTGGCACTCCAGGTCTTCTTGGACTTCAATTCCTAGAAGCCCAAGTCAGCGCTCCTGCTGATCAGGGCTTCCGGGCATTGAAGTCCAAGAAACAGCTGGAGTGCCAAGGTTGGCCACCGTTGTACTCTGTTATTAAGTGGTCTTTCTGCTTTTACAGGATCAAGGTTGAAATGCACCACCCTACCCCTAAGCAATTCTGTATGTAATTTTTCCCCCAACATAGCTTCTGTTTTTCATGTACAATGTGAATCCTTCCTTTTTTTTTTCATTTTAATATCCTGTGATCTCATTGTGTTTACCTTATAAAGAAAATAGAACTATGGCTATTAGCAAATATTAGTCCTTGAGTCTCTTTGCTGAATCATAGCAGAAACAAAAGAACCGGAAATGCCAGCTATTAATATAATTGGCCCTGTCACTTGCCACTGGTGCCAACTCTGGATTTTAGAGTATCAGTTACAAGAATATACCTTTATACTGACTTTGGCTTTAAACCTTTTGATTCTTTTGGAAGCTTGGCAGAAGGTTTATAAGTACTGCAGAGTCAACACATCAGTTCTACTCGATCTGTAAATGTAGTCCCTTTCTTAATCCATTTCTGTCACAATCAAGGTTATACCTTAGATCAGGGGTGCCCAAACTTTTTGGGCCGCGGGCCAGTCTCATGGT
Organism: Furcifer pardalis; assembly: GCA_030440675.1. Taxonomy (NCBI): domain Eukaryota; kingdom Metazoa; phylum Chordata; class Lepidosauria; order Squamata; family Chamaeleonidae; genus Furcifer; species Furcifer pardalis. The sequence goes on from CP126898.1 coordinate 8,612,798, forward strand.
TCCTCCCATTAGAAGCAGAAGTAAAATGTGCCTTGCAATCTGATTTGCAACAGGATGAGATAGATTTTAGCCTGCCATTTTCTCTGCTTAAACCAAGGGTGCCCAAACTACGGCCCCGGGGCCAGATCTGGGCCACAGTTTGATTACCCCTGCCTTAGGAGCTTATAGTCATGCCAAACCAAATAGAAGCAACAGTATGTGTCTTTTGATCAGAGAACTATCAGGAAAGGACAAAAGTGAAGAGTCACTCTTGTCCATGATATATATATTTATTCCTGCTGTTCAATTTTTCACAGATGGGAGATATTTATATACCTCCTATACATCAGTGCAGTGGTCCTCAAACTTGGCTCTCCAGATTTTCTTGGACTTCAGTTCCCAGAAGCAATAAACCCATTAGTGTGGATTCACAGAGATCAGACTTGGGCTTTTGGGAATTGAAGTCCAAGAACACCCAGAACACCAAGTTTGAGGACCACTGCATCAGTGCTTTCACGTTCTCACTAAAACTGGCAGATCTTGTGTTCATTTATGACTTAAACAGGTAGGTAACAGTGGCTCTCCAAATATTATTAGACACCAACTCCCATCATCCTTCGCCTTTGAGCTGTATTGACTAAGCATGGTGGGAATTGTACTTCAGCAACATTTTGGTGGCCACCATTGCCCGCCCTTGCCTTACAGATTAAGAGCTAATGGAGGTTAGTTTTTAAAATGTTGGTGTCAAATGGAGCCGGAGTTTAACAGGCAACGAAGAACAGCTGCTTGACTCGTATTCTATAAAAGGAGCCTCTTTGTTGAGAAAGATCTGTAGATTATGTTCTGACCCATTAAACACGTCTGCAGCGTGGGCTGCGCTGGCTTCCTTAAACATTAAAGATGGGACTTAATGTGGCTTTGTTATCTGCTGTTACAGGTTGGCTGGGTGGGGTTGGTTACTGCTCACATTAAATTTGTTTTTAATAGGCAAGCCAAGATATCTATAGGTAAAGGTTAAGATCAACCTTTGGTTGAAAGCCAGTCGTATCTGATTCTACGGTTCAGTGCTCATTTGTTTACAGCCACAGAGCCAGTGCTCGGTGGACATGTGGCAGGTGTGCCTAGACACTGGAGTGCACAGAACCACTGTTTACCTTCCCCCCAAAGTGCATCTATTTGCAATGTCTTGCTTTCGAACTGCTACGTTGGCAGGGGCTGGGACAGAGACAGGCGCTCACTCCATTGTACACCACTCAGGTCTCAAAGTGATGACTTGCCGACCTTCAAGTCATCAAGTTAAGCGTCTTAACCACTAAGCCAGTCCCTTATAAAATATCTACACCCAAGTATTTTCTGCATTGCTTTTTGGAATTTTTGGGTTTTTAAAACATTTGCTTACAAATGGCCGACCATTGGTTCTCCCTCCTGAGTTCTCTTGGCATCATCTTCTTGCTAGATGTTCTCTTCTTGACTCAGCTAACTTGTCACATCAGTTTGCCCCTGAAGGGTGTACCGTTGGTCTTATTTTTAGTCACTTCACTGGTTTTGCTGTGCTCCCACCCCAACCCCCTTTCAGCTTTGCTTTCCATATTCTGGGTATCTCTGGGCTATGCCCAAATCCATATAATTTCCCTGCTTCTGATAGATCACATCTTGAACCATCTGCTGTTACAGAAAGCAAAGATGAGTTAACGTGCGGGCAAAAACCCAAAGGTGTTTTGCAAGAATGATATAATTCTTTGTCAAGCTTAAACTGGCTGAAACGTGTTACCAAGAAAGCTGCAGTTAGTTCCCCTTGGAAAACATCTGAATTCAGATACTTGTTGAAAGCACATTTTTTTAATTTCCCCTTAAAGAGCAAATAACTCGCTATATTTAACACAATAATAAAATATCCCTGTCAGTGCCTAGACTGGAGCAAATGTTATTTAAAAAGAGACTAGCCAGAATCCTGCTTCTGAGCTACTGTTGCCTAAAGGAAGCCATGTAAATCTGGCAGCAAATTACCACTCATTAATAAGGTGTTAGTTATATTCCTGGACCACCTGACCAGGAATGTAACCACCACCTCAATAATGAGTGGCAATTTGCCGTCTAGACTTGGCTGTCCTAATTGTACTTCTTCAAGCTGTATAGGGAGGCCTCATATGCTCACTCCATTGAAAACCAGGTTTTGGGGAGAAGAATCTAAGGATAACAAAGCCTATTATCCCACTACCATATTACTCGTTACACCTGACAGAGACCTGCATCCATCCCGGAAGCCCACATAAGCCCTTTTGCTGCTTCAGAGTACTGTACGTGTTCTGGTCCAGGCTAGGGAAATCGATGATAGGTTTCCATCACTGGCTGTTTATGCTTGCAAACCAATCAGATCACATAGAAATTTGCACCGTGTAGATTAGGTATCAGTATGTAGCATTGCCAATTAAAAAAAACCCTGGAATTTTCCCACCAGCTTATGCTCTAAACGAAGGTTGCCCAAACTTTTTGAGCCATGAGCCAGTCACATGGTTCAAGAGATTGGTCACTATGGCCCGGGGGCCAGATCTAGCCCATGATGCCAGTTCATACAGTTACAGGCGTGTTTTACTTCTGCTTCCGGGAGCAACGAGGGCTTCATGGGCCAGATGAATTGGCATCATGGGCCGGATCTGGACCATAGTTTGGGCATCCCTACTCTAGACAAAAAAGTCTTCTGTAAAGAAGACAGCTTTATTATATGATGGAAAAGTAGATTAAAAATCAGGATCACAAAAAAGTTATAAAAATAAAAAGGCACATTTTTACCTTTTCCCCTTGTTAAAACAAGAAAGGCTTACTGTATATTTCCTGGCCTAGCCAACTAACATGATCAGGATTACATTTTATCTACTGTTCTACTCATAAGCAAGCACAGGTAGGCTTCTATCCTGCTTTGAACATGCTTAACAACAATCACATTTATTCTCTACCATTCTAAAATAACAAACACCATCTTTCATCCTTTGACCCACCTTTTCCTCTCTCCTCCAAGAAGACTACAACAATCAATGTTCATCGTTCCTACTTCTGTTCCCAGAGTCCTAGCTTATTTTGACTATCCAAGAGAAAAGGAATTCACACTCAGTCCAAAAGCCACATGCCACAACTCTTCACCCCTCTCAGAAGGCAAAGAAACAACAAGAACCATTTTAAACTCGCAAAAATAAAGCTCCATTTTCAATTCATTACGGAAACTAGCCTAACTTTCCCCTTTAGTGCTAAGGGTTCATTGGGCAGCTGCTTCTCTTATATTGATTGTTATCCAAATTTACAATATAGTCCAGGAGTTCTCAACCTTTTTAAGCTGGGGGCCAGGTCATGATCCCTCAGGCAGTTGGGGGGGGGGGCGGATGGCCATTTTGCCTTTCCTCCACCACATGGCATTTCTGGGTGTGGTGGAGGCAATGGAAGGGCACATGAAATGGTGGGCCGTAGGTTGAGAATCCCTGGTAGAGTCTGTAAGATCTAGCCACTCAACAGCGCTGTTTTGGGTCCAGTTTCTTCTCAGAATGAAGAGTCTTATTTGCCAACAAAACGCACTGCTGGGCCTGCTTAGGGTGTAGCCTTCCTAGATCTGTTCTTGTGCAATTCAACTGATCTTGTTCAATGATACAGAAAAGAAAGGGAAAGAGTTTGCAGTGATTAATGCCAAGATAAACAACCTGGAGTTTGCGAGACGCTTTCGGGCAACAACTCCCATCCTCCCCTGCCAGCATATCTAATCATGGGAAATGTTGTCCAGCAATGTCTGGACTGTTGCAAAAGGATCACTATCTTAGTAAACGGTAAGTATACGCCATGGGGAACCCTACCCCCACCCCATCTACAGGAGAATTTTGACGAGCATTTTGCTGTTCCTTAGCTGGCCCAAAATGCCCCCTCTGTGGAAGCTACGTGATGTCCCCCCATCTGCATGATGCACATCCAAAACTTTCAGAGTTAGGAAAATATATTCTCATTTGTTTAAAATGAGATCTCCCAACTAAGCGTATTCAGATCATGGTGCTTTACAAAGAAACCAAAATCTGCTATAGGAAATGTCTTTCCTATATTCTTCTAGACCAGGGATTCTCAACCTGCAGCCGGCAGGCCAGATGCGGCCCACAGCACCATGATAAGGCCTGTTTCATGTAAAAGTGCCACATACAAAATGCAAGAAACTGGAAATGGTCATACGATGGGTTGAACAGCCAGGAGTCATGTAACTAAACCTTACAGGTCCTGTTGCTCAAACGTTATCCTCATTTTTCACTGCTAAAAGGTTGCATTTCTCTCTAGATCATTTTATTTAAACCTTCTTTGATGGTGCAACTTACATTTTCCGGGGTCAAATTGATTGCCTGAGAGAAACTAAAATCTGCTATAGGAAACGTCTTTGCTATATTCTTCTAGACCAGGGGTTCTCAACCTGCAGCCCGCAGGCCAGATGCGGCCCATAGCACCATTTCAGTTGGGCTCCCATAGTTGGGCAGTGCCATGTGGTGGAGGAAGGGCAAAATGGCTGTCCGGCCCCCAAAGCTGTCTGAGGGTGTGTGACCGGCCCCCAGCTTTAAAAGGTTGAGAACTCTCGTTCTATATCCTTTTGGGAAGCTTCCCCCCTCATTCTGCCCGCACCGCCATTGGAAAATGTGGTTCATAAGTTGAACTTTCGCTCAGTTCACTTAGTCACTGACTAACTTCCTCCAAGGCAACTGCTTGTCTGAGTTTTTGGTGAAATATCACTCATGTGTCCAGTGGTGTGCAGCAACAGGTTCGCACACACACCGGGGGGGGGGGGGAGTAAAATTGGGTGGCCTTCGGGTGGGGTGGGGGTAGCGAAATTGGGTGGCTACACCCACCTCCTTGCCTTGCCCCATCAGGTTTTGTCCCTGCAAGTGATTCAGGGCCTCCCTTGCTCAAAAGCCGGTCGTATCCGATTCTAGGGTGCAGTGCTCATCTCCATTTACAGCCCAAGAGCCAGTGCTGCCTGTGTTTGCAGATGTATACATGGCCATATGGCAGGCATGACTAGACCGCCCACGATGTAGATTCCGCCCATGACGTAGGCTCCACCCACAGTGTGGTAGCGAATTTTTTTGCTGCCCACCACTGGATGTGTCTAGTGGATTTCTGTGGAACAGGGAGGGGGCGGTACAAGCCACCTTTATGCTGCTGAAAACCACAGTACAGTACCACAGTACAGTAACTGATATTTATTCTTTTGTTCAACCTTTATGTTAATAGTTCTTTCCCATGTTTGGGGCAAAATGCTAATTGAGACCCACCCAGGGAGTACATTAAGCGCTACTGTGTATGTGCAGTAACCCATTCCTAAAGATTCAGAGGGATCACATTTAAATACAGGAATTAGTCTTTAAGGTGCCATAACATTTTTTGTCTCCCCCCCCCCCAATTTTGTTTTGTTTACTCTCTGAGATGCCTGCAAGGATGAACGTGGCTACCACGTCAAAAATTTCAACTATGAAAGAGAAAAACGTGTGTTGTACAATTTCACTACTCCTTAACATCATTTAAAAAGAAATAACTAATTATTGTTGCTCATAAAAGAGGAATACTGTACGTTAATATTGTATTCTGAAGGCAATACTCTTCAGAACACAGTGTTACCTCCCTGTTACTCTGCAAAACAACATTAGTCATGACATCATCATTTATATTACTTCTGAGTTCCACGCCTGCCCTGTACCCAACCTACAGGCACTTTTATAGGTCAAATTAAACCATGGCTGTTTTCTTTGCAACTGTTACTTTGAAGAAACGGGTGGTTTTTGCCAGCAAATTAGGTCACAAAATACAGTGGCCGGCGTGTGCTCCGAGGCCCAGGGAACATTGGCAGCGGATACACGTACAGCCCCTTTCCTCGAACGATGAGAGATGCTCTTGGCACAGCCCTTTGAGGAGAACCACAGACCAGCCCTTGGCATCAAAAGCCCACTGAAATCTCAGGAAGTGAGCGGTTTGTGAAATGTGGACCACAAGGGAATTAATTCAACACGTGCAACCGCTTTGACCGAAATTTGCTGGGTAGCATCATCTGAATAAATTTTCTCTCCCCCCCCCTCCCCCAGTGCTTAAACGAGAGATTTAACCAAGACAGAGCAACCAGCTCAATAAAGTTTAGTAAAGTTAAAGGTTATCTTGAAATCCAGCCGTATCTGACTCTAGAGTTTGGTGCTCAGTTCCATTTATAACCAAAGAGCAGATGTTTCCATGGTCATGTGGCAGACATGACTAGACACTGGAGTGCACAGAACGCTGTTTACCCTCCCACTGAAGTAGCACCTATTTATCTACTCGCAATTTCTTCCTTTCAAACTACTAGGTTGGCAGTAGTTGGGACAGAGATGGGAGCTCACTCCATCGCACAGTACTCGGGTCTCGAACTGCTGACCTGGCAACCTTCCAGTTGCCAAGTTCAGCCTCTTAACCTCTAAGCCAGCACAGCCCCTCACTAAAGTTTAGTAAAGGTAAAGGTTTCCCTTGCTCGAAAGCCAGTTGTATCTGACTCTGGGCTTCAGTGCTCATCTCCATTTCAAAGCCAAAGAGCCAGCGCTATCTGCTTCTGCAGACGTTTCCATGGTCATGTGGCAGGCATGACTAGACACCGGAGTGCACGGAATGCTGTTTACCTTCCCACCGAAGTGGTTCCTATTTATCTACAGTACAGTATTTTTACTTGAATGCCCTTGCAGGAGGGGGGGCACATTGTGCTGCAGGCCAGATCTGGCCCATGGGTCTTAAGTTCAGAAGCCTTGATATAAGTTAAGTTTAACCTGCTGGGTCGGTTCCATCTTTTCTACACCTTTTTAGGCACATAGCTTCTCCAGCTACATAGTTTATTGTTGTTTTGCTTTATTTCAATTTGTCAGATACTTTTTTCCTACAGTGACTCACTGTCTTGAAATGTTAAAATATTACAAAATGTTCTAAAACAGAACACTAAAAGTAATAAATTGGTTAAAGCGGAAGGACCGCTCCCAAGAACAACAAATTCCAGGGATAATAAAGCAGCATCGTGCCTATCTTTGGAAAATAAGCCAATCATATCCCGCGAATTGCTTTGTTATTTTATTTACATCCCAGGTTTTTCCTGGAATGGAATCAATGACTGGTCACAACAAAATTAAAAATAGATACAGTGGAACCTCATATAGCAATTGCCCCATATAGCAACAAAATCACATAACAGTTAGGTTTTGGTGGGAAATGGAGTCCCGCATAACAATTTTCCCTATGGAAAAAAATCGTACGATAAATTTTCAATGGGAAAATCCATTTAGCAAAAAAAAAAAAAAAAAAGTTGTATGATGCATCCCATAGGGAAATTTTTGGAATAGTAGCCGTGTTAGTCTGTGGTTCAGGCATATCAGAAAACAAAATTAAAAAAAATTAAAAACACTGTAGCACTTTAAAGACTAACTGCTATATTTTTATTGTTAGCTTTCATGGATCAAGTCCACTTCTTCAGATCTGTTTTCTGATATCCCATAGGGAAAATCACTATATAATGCATGCATCATATAGCAATTGTTTTGTACAACAATGAGCCCCGTGGAATGGATTAAAATCTTTGTATGACGTACCACTGTACTAATGAAAATATGCTTTTATTTTTCTGGGTTTATTATTAGTTTTTGATATATCTGCTTTTACCATTCATGTTTTTATGTTATTTTTATGTTACTGTATTTTAAACATCCTCCCTTAGGTGCTATTAGAGTTAGTTAGTTGGTTGGTTGGTTGGTTGGTTGGTTAGTTAGTTAGTTTGGTGCAAAAGCAGAGTAGATAAAGGTTACCCTTGTTCCAAAGCCAGTCGTATCCGACTCTAGGGTTCAGTGCTCATCTGTTTAGAGTGGAAGAGCCAGAGCTGTCTGCGTTTCCAGACATTCCCATGCACACGTGGCAAGCATGCCTCAACACCTGAGTGCACGGAACGCTGTTCCCCTTCCCACCGAAGTGGTCCCCTATTTATCTCCTTGCAATGTCTTGTCTTATATTTGTATTTTGTATTGTATTTTTTGACTTATATGCCGCCCCACTCGCATAGCGACTCTGGGCGGCTTACAGAAGAAACAGTTACAGTACATAGCACATTCCATAGCATAAAAAACAATTTCAAATATCACATAGTAAATTACAAATCTCACATATACAGTATATATATCTCCAATAACAATTGCAATTACAAAACATCAGGACATCCTAAGAAATAAATAACAGATACAGTACTATAATGAATCAATACAGCATCAAAATCCAAAAGCAGCAGTATCAAGCAACAGTCAAAAATCCCAAATACCAGTCCAGTTTACACAAAAATTACAAAAGCAGAAAACTAAACACAAACAGTTATTAAATCCCGCATAAGAGACTTGCTTTCAAACTGCACGGCTGGGCAGGAGCTGGGACAGAGACGGGCGCTCATCATTCCCCGTCCTGCAGCACTCGGGTCTCAAACCTGCAAACCTCCCGCCTCCCAGCCAGCTACAATTGTACTGCTGGATTGTATTTTTAATATTGTACAAGTAATACCTCATATAACATTAGTATCGAATAACACTAAAATCGCATAACATTAAGGAATCTGGGGGGAAGAATTGCATCAGATAACATTAAGATCCTATGGGATGCTTCAGATAACAACCGCTAAAGCCTGTGTGGTTACAATGTATCTCTATGGATCCCATAGGATTTTAACATGCATCAGATAACACTAAAAATCATATAACACCAAGACTTGTGGAACCAGGTTTTAGTGTTATATGAGGTTTTACTTGTATTGCTATATTGTATTGTTGTGTCGTATCTCTACATTGTATTGTTTGATTGCACTGCTATATTATTGCTCAATTGCATGGCCACATTTATTGCTGTGTGGTGTTCTGTCATAGTATTGTTATGCTCTATTGTTATGGTTTGTTATATATGTTATATGGTTATATTTTTAATGTGTATTGTATTGGTAACTGTATTATTGCTGTTTTCGTTGAGATTTCTGTGAGCCGCCCTGAATCGTGTTGGGCGGCATAAAAATCAAGTCAAATAAATATAAATAAATAAATAAACCCCTTGAACCACCTCAGGGTGAGGCGACTGGAACCACCACAACAAAGCCTTGAGGGACAAAATCCCGCCTGAAGCAGGGACTATTTTTTTTCCCCAACCGACAGACCCTCTCTGCTCTGACTCTCTCCCTCCGGCGCTACTTCCCCCCCCCCCCCCCCCACATTCAAACCGCCGTGGACCCGAGAGGCGGAGGGATCTCCAGAACGGGGTGATGGGGTCTGGGATGAGACGGGGGAGCGCTGAGAAGGGAGCAGAAGCCCATCCGAAAGGGAGGGGGACCGCTCGCTCCGCGCCTGCGCAGTGGTGGCCTCTCCCTCCCTCCCTCCCCAGGCGCGTGTGGCGGCGGCGGCGGCGGCGGTGGGGCTCCTCAACGGTGTCCCCCCCCCTTCTCTCTTTCTCTCTCCTACCCAACCCCCCCTCTCAACGTTTCCCTGGGGGTCTCCTCGGCTTCTCTTTCTGGCCCACCCCCCCTCCTTAAGAAGGCTGCCCCCCCTCCTTAAACCTTTCTGGCCCACCCCCCCTCCTTAAACCTTTCTGGCCCACCCCCCCTCCTTAAACCATGGCTCAAATACTCCCTATAAGGTTTCAGGAGCATTTCCAGGTGAGTACCTTTTGGGGGGGGGGTGAGAGACAAAATGGGGGGCCCTGGGGGGGGAGTTTCATCCCCATCTCCCCCTCTTTTGGGGGAGACCACCCTCTTTTTTAACCTGCAGTGGGATGATGGGGGGGGGGATGTATGGCCAGGAGGGGCTGAGGCCTAGTGAAAGAAAGGGGGGGGGGACACTGACCTTTTTTTGGGGTGTGTGTGTGTGTTAAATTGTATACAAGGGGAAAGGAAGGAGAGGGAATACCTCCTTTGTAAAGAGGAATCATTCTCTTTTAGGGTGAGGAGTGGGTATAATGGGTGAACTGGGAGAAGCCCCCCCCCTTTTTTGGGGGTCGATATATATTGATTTATAGCCTTTTATTGTTAGAAGGAAAGCACAGGGATCTCCCCCAGCTTGTTGTTTAACACTGGGGGAGGTCTGGTTTTTCTTTTTTAAAAAATGTGTATTATCTATATATACAGTACTGTATCTACCTCTGTCTTTCTATATACACTGTATCATAAAAAAAATGAATTTCATCACTGCCCCAATTCCTTCTGATTCTTTTGGGGGTTTTGATGGGAAATTCTCAGGATCTTTGCCTGCACCTGATTCGAGGAACGGGATGGTTTTTCCTTCCTAGGGTTTTCGCCTAGTTTTTTGATTGCAGCCTTTTGCGGGTATTTGTGCAGAGTCACTGGCTGGCTGAATGACTGATTCTCCTCCTCCTCCTGGTGTGGTGTGTATTGTGTACTGTAGGGAGTGTAGAAGAGAGCCTCTGAGCTGCTTGTCTACATCACTACACAGCAAGGAAGATGGGGGTTCAGAAAGGGGATGCCTCGTCTTGCAATTCACAAGGATATTGGCTCACAGCTGTCTCTGCACAATTTGTGTGTGTTTTGTGTGTGTGTGTGTGTTTGGTTTGTAGGGTTGCAAAGAGGAGAGTGGATTGCTGAGTTGTGTTTTGGGAATCTTTCAGTCTTCTTGATGGACTTGGAAGGTGAGGAAAGACTAAGCTTCAAACAAAGGTTTCCTTTCACGCCCAAGAACTGTAGGTCTTTCTCCTTTCACCTGTGTTTTTGTGTGTGGCTCAAGTACTGTGGCCCGAGTGGCTGACCGGAAGGCAGGAGGTCAGCAGTTCGATTCCCAAGTACTGTAAGACGGAAGGAGCTCCCGTCTCTGTCCCAGCTCCTGCCAGGCTAGCAGTTCGGAAGAAAGAAATTGCAAGTAGATAAATAGGGACCATTTCAGTGGGAAGGTAAACAGTGTTCCGTGTCTAGTCATGCCTGCCACATGACCACAGAAGCGTCTGCAGAAGCAGACAGCGCTGGCTCTTCGGCTGTGAAACAGAGATGAACACGGAACCCTAGAGTCGGATACGGCTGGCAAGCGAAACTTTTACCTTTATTGTACTTAAAACCTATTGTGACACATAAGCATAGATGGATAAATGTCCCCATGCTGTGTAGAAAGACAGGCTGCGCTGTGGAGCGGCATCGTTGTCTCACAGGAGGAGAGGAGGACTGCAGATGGCCATCTGAAAGCCCTGGGATGGAGAAGGCAGAATTATTGCAGGAATTAAAGGAATTCTGTAAATGAATGAAGGAACAGGAAGTGCACTTGGCAGTTTGCCACTCCCTTCTTCACTTAGGTCAGGCATCCATTTCAAAACGCCGTACAAATTTCCTGATGACACAGTCCCTTTTTTGTCTTAATATTCTAATTACAGTAGTGTGTAGTTTCAACTCTTCAGTTTTTCCCTAGATGAAGGGTATGTGCTCTTATGTACAAATTTGTCAAAATGCATTATGCTTCCTGAGCTCACTTGAAGCAGCTTTATTACAGATTTGGTAATATAGGATATCTTTCCTTAACTGGTTGGTTTGCAGAAATTTTGAATTGCAAGAGTTGTAGCCCGAAGCATCTGAAGGATGTAGTGTGAGGAAAGGCTGCTATATAGCTGTGCTATTTTCAATCTACAACAGAAATTATCATATTTGCATTAATGAGACACAATTAGGAGTTTTAAAATCAATCAATTAATTAAATTTCTATCCTGCCTTTTCTGCTTAGGTGAGACCCAGTTAAGGGAATAAACTTGTAACTAAGATCTCCCTGGCAGCATATATAGGCTACAGGGTCTCAAGGGGGAAGTGTGATTTTTGTGTATGAAGTGGTGAAAGTGCGAAGTGATCATTTCCTACCACACTCAGTTGGCACTAGGTTTCACCTACTGAGTGTAAGGGACTGCAGTGGCTCGAGTGGCTAAGACGCTGACTGGAAGGGTGGGAGGTCAGCAGTTCGATTCCCAAGTACTGCAGGACGTAATGAGCTCCCATCTTTGTCCCAGCTCCTGCCAACCTAGCAGTTCGAAAGCATGAAATTGCAAGTGGATAAATAGGGACCACTTCGGTGGGAAGGTAAGCAGTGTTCTGTGCGCTCGGGTGTCTGGTCATGCCTGCCATGGAAATGTCTGCAGAAACAGATAGCACTGACTCTTCGGCTTTGAAACAGAGATGAGCACTGAACCCTAGAGTTGGATATGACTGGCTTTCAAGCAAAGGAAACCTTTACTTTTACCTTACTCAGTGTAAAGCTATTTTTATATGGGATGTATTAGTGCCCTGTTGAGGCACAAGACAGCCAAGAAGAAGGTGAAAGGGTTGGGGAGGAAGATGCATATAGTTATACTCATCATGACATTTTTAGGAAGGCAGAGCATGAGGCACCAGGTCACCACTTGTGAGCATTGACACCCAGGCCCTGGAAATAGTGGCACAGCCTAGAGAAGATAGTCCTTGTGGGTATGCAGTGAGTCTTCCACAATTCTCTCTGCAGTAATGTAAGGCAAAGGGTTGCTCTTGCTTGAAAGCCAGTCATATCTGACTCTAGGGTTCAGTGCTCATCTCTCTGACTAGCCAGAGAGCCAGCGCTGTCTGCGCCTGCAGATATTTCCATGGTCATGTGGCAGGTATGACTAGAGACTGGAGTGAACAGAACACTGTTTTACCTTTCCACCAAAGTGGTCCCTATTTATCTACTTATTTATCTACTTATCTAGTTGCAATTTCTTGCTTTCAAACTGCTAGGTTGGCAGGAGCTGGGGCAGAGACAGAAGCTCACTCCATCATGCAGCACTCAGGTCTCAAACTACTGACCTGCCAACCTTCCAGTCATCAAGTTCAGCATCTTAACCACTAAGCCACCACAGTCCCTGTGTGAGGAAAGGAAAACCAGACATTTCATATACAGTATTCTCATGATTAAATTGCAAAATGCAAGTCCTATTGGGAATGGTCGGAGCTGTTGCAAGGACTAAACCAGTGATTCCCAATGTGGGGCCCATGCCCCACAAAGGGACTTCAGTTTCCAAAAGTCTAAGTCAGTTCTTTGGGGAATTGACTTAGGTTTATGGGAGTTGAAAAGCAAAAAACAAAGGTGCAAAACCAAAAGTGCAAAAACTAAAGGCTAGGAAACACTGGACTAAACACATATTGCTGCCAAATGTGCTAACACTATTTCCCCGCTGGCTCTGGATTGTCATATTATCTGGTTAGCTGGCCTTTGCTTGGGTTTTGGGCTCATTTATCCAGATTTCCTTCATGGCTTTTTCCGGTTAGTTGGGCTTGAAGCAGTTCTTTCCACTGCCTTTGCCTGGTCTGCTCCTGTGGCATCATAGGAATTAATGAGATCAATCAGGTTTTACTCCTGGGAAGGGGATCCTTTTGAGTTGGCAGCCCTCTAGAACTAGTAATAAGCTCCATTGTGTTCAGTGCAACATAATCCTGGAACACTTACACGGGAGTGCAAACTTTATCTCCCAACATTTGTGGCTGGCTAAGTTAAGGTTCAGACTTGTGGTCAAAGAGAATCCTTTATTTCCATATTTCTAACCTTCCTGTTTGGTTATATACAATATAAATGATTTGGAATGAAGAGTGCAGACTTTATCTCCCAACATTTGTGGCTGGCTAAGTTAAAGTACATACTTGTGGTCAAAGAAAATCCTTTATTTCCAAATTTCTAACCTTCCTGTTTGGTTACATACAATATAAATGATTTGGGATGAAGATCCAGCCCCATGGTTATCTTCAACGTAGAAAGATAAATCCTCCTGACTTAATTAGTTACTGTTCTCCAGGTACCGTCTATCAAATTCCTTTCTTAGTCCATTGTCTCCTCCACATTGTTTATTTTCCTTGTCTGTAGCTTTCCCATCAGTTAACATTTTCATTTACATTCTGCCCCTTCTGGGGATCACTGAAGAATGCTGTACATCGTTTTTTCCTCTTTTTATATTCTCATTGTAACCTTCCCTGTAAGGGAGATTAGAGACCAGCTTCAGTCATGGCTGATTGGTAATCTGAACTATTTTTGCCTGACATTCTAACAATTGAATCACATTAGTGGGAACCCCTATTTCCTGACACTTCATCTTAGTCCTGGGGCATTTCCTGTATGAGGTTGGGGCTTCAGCCAAACTGACAGTCTGGTTCAGATTCTGGGCTGGAAGCCACTTCTGTGCTTCATAAGTGTAAGCAGGGAGTATAATTTGTAGATATGCAGTAGCTCTGTAGGAATGCTTCTACTGTACAGTACTATACTTGATATACTGACATTTCCCTATTTAAAATAGGATAGGATGCAAGCAAGCAATATAACATCACTGGGCATTTTTTTAAAAAAATTAAAAGCTGTTTAAACATGTTTACAATTGATTAGAGAAATAGATGAACAGAACAGGTGAACATATATAGATAGCTAGGTCAGCAGTTCGATTCCTGAATACTGCAGGACGGAATGAGCTCCCGTCTTTGTCCCAGCTCCTGCAAACCTTGCAGTTCGAAAGCAAGAAATTGCAAGTAGATAAATAGGGACCACTTCAGTGGGAAGGTAAACAGCATTCCGTGCGCTCCAGTGTCTAGTCATGCCTGCCACATGACCACGGAAACGTCTGCAGAAGCAGACAGCGCTGGCTCTTTGGCTATTATTATTATTATTATTATTTATTAAATTTAATACCCCGCCCCAATCGGGAGGACCCGACTCTGGGCGGCCCACAATCAGAATAAAAAGAATAAAACAAGAATAAAACTATCACTAAAACGTCAAAGTTAAAACAATCGAAAGATTAAAAACAACACAGGGATAGATAACAGTAAATCCCATGATCCAACCCAGGGGGGCAGTCCTTAAATGAGCCACTTGGTATGGGAGCCCATGGTCCCGGGTCCCCAAATCTGTCCCGCCAGCCAGGTTTTCAAGCCCTTTCGGAAGGGGAGGAGCTCCGTTTGAAGGCGCAATTCGGTGGGCAGGAGGTTCCAGAGGGTCGGGGCGAACACGGAGAAGGCTCTCCTCCTAGTACAGGCGAGGTGCGCCTTCCTCGCCGAGGGAATAACAAGGGAGCCTCTCCGATCCGCCCTGGTGGGCCGGGCAGATGATCTTGGGGTGACGCGGTCTCTTAGGTATCCTGGCCCACTACCATATAGGGCTTTAAAGGTAATAACCAGCACCTTGAATTGCACCCGGAGACATACTGGCAGCCAATGCAGCTCCCGGAGCAGCGGCGAGGCATGAGCATAGCGCCCACACCCCACCACTACCCGGGCCGCCGCATTCTGGACCAGCTGGAGTCTCCGGATGGTCATCAGGGGCAGCCCCATGTAGAGCGCGTTACAATAATCAAGTCTGGAGGTGACCAACGCATGTGTGACCATGAGCAGGGCATCCCGGTCTAGGAGGGGGCGTAACTGGCGAATTACACGAAGTTGTGCAAAAGCCCTCCTGGCCACGGCTGCCACCTGCTCTTCGAACAGTAGCCGTGAGTCCAGGAGGACCCCCAGATTACGCACCGGGTCTGTTTGGGGCAAGACTGCCCCATCCAGAACCAAAGGTGGAAGCTCCTTTGATAACACAGGACCCCTTACCCACAGCCACTCAGTCTTGCCGGGGTTCAGCTGTAGCCCGTTGTCCCCCATCCAGACCATTACAGCCTTCAGGCACCTGGAGAGGACTTCCACCGCACCGCTTGGGTCCCCACGGGCAGAGATGTATAGCTGGGTATCATCAGCATATTGATGATACCTTACCCCGTGGGAACGGATGATCTCACCCAGCGGCTTCATATAGATGTTGAACAGGAGAGGAGAGAGTACCGAACCCTGAGGCACCCCGTATTGCAGGGGCCTAGGGCTGGACTTCTCCTTCTCCAGGCACACCGACTGGGTCCTGCCCCTCAGGAATGAGGAAAACCAGGACAACACCGTGCCCTGGATCCCCAGACCCTGGAGCCTTCCCAGAAGGATGCCGTGATCGACCGTATCAAAAGCCGCTGAGAGATCGAGAAGAGCAAGGACAGACGGCTCCCCTCCGTCCCGCTCTCTCCAGAGATCATCCACCAAAGCGACTAGTGCGGTCTCAGTACCATATCCGGGCCTGAATCCTGACTGAAACGGGTCCAGATAATCCACTTCATCCAGGACCTCCTGCAACTGCTGCACCACAGCCTTCTCCAAAACCTTACCCAAGAAAGGTAGGTTGGACACTGGACGGTAGTTGGAAATTACCATGGGATCAAGGGACGGCTTCTTCAAGAGGGGGAGCACCAAAGCGTGTTTAAGCGGTGCTGGAAAGTGCCCCTCTTTTAGAGAAGCATTGATTATCGCCCCGATCCAACCACCTGCCCCAAGCTTGGAGGCTTTAATTAACCAAGCGGGGCATGGGTCCAGTGCACAGGTCGTGGCACGAACAGATGCAAGAAGCCTGTCCACTTCCTCAGGGCCAACAGGATTGAACCGATCCCAGGTAACATGGCTAGACTGTGCTATGGTCAACCCCAGCTCCATATGTTCCACGCCGGGATTAAGCCTCGAGCGGATCTGAGCGATTTTCTCCGCCAGATAATCAGCAAAATCCTCAGCCGAACCCTGCCACCCAGGGCCCGGCCCCCCTCTGCCGAGAAGGGACCTGGTCACCCGGAACAAGGCAGCTGGGCGATTATCTGCGGAGGCAATAAGGGTGGTGAAGTATTGGCGCTTCACCACCCTCATCGCCACTAGGTAGTCTTTAATAGCAGCTCTAACTAGTGTTCGGTCGGACTCACTCCGAGTCTTCACCCAGCGGCGCTCTCGGCGTCTCTTAGCCCGTTTAAGCTCCCTTAGTTCCTCTGAAAACCAAGGGGCAGATCGATCCCCACGGACTCGGAGAGGCCGTAGTGGTGCGATTACATCCAAGGCTGCCGTCGCCCTCCTATCCCATGCATCGACAAGAATGCTATGAAACAGAGATGAGCACTGAACCCTTCAGTCGGATATGACTGGCTTTCGAGCAAGGGTGACCTTTACTTTAAATTCACTAAAACAAATGTTCTAATTGTATAGAGAATCTGGAAATATCTATGGTTTCCTGTGCAATCCACCAAGTGGATTTAATATTTGGAATTAGATTTTTTAAAAGAAGATGACTGACAAACTGGTTTTAATAAAGGGGGAAATTCGTGCATGATAAAATTTTGTCTTCCACAGGGTGTTTGATGGAATGTGCCAAAATTTAATGGGTCTTTTACCAGCTCTCATCCAAATAAAATTATTTAATGAATTTATTAAATTAAATTGGCACAAGCTTTGACAAATAGTTTGCTCTTTTAATCTCATACCATAGTGGTTATACAGCTATCTCTGGTATCTCAGAACTTCGGCCAAATGTTTTTTGTATTTGTATCCAGATAGTGTTGTAAAAGGGAAGCTGAAGTAATAAACATTTGCTAATATTGCTATTAAATTACTAAAAATAAGTATTAGTGAATTATATGAATTAAATACAATTCAAAGAAAGCTTCATGAGAAAAGAACAATGATTGTACTAAAATTACCGTAATCTACTGATCTTTAAAGTGCTACAGTGCTTTGATTTTCTCTCTCTTTATTTTGCCATCTGAAATTTTACTGGCATTTAAGTAATAATTTCGTGCCTGAAATTATTCTGGGTTGAAAGGACTTTTGTGGAAGAAACTGCCCCGGGAATGCCCAAATGAGGCTCCTTTCATGTCCCCAAGAGCTGGGACATTGACAGGCACTCAATCCGTCATGTACTACCCGGGTCTCAAACTGCCGACTTGCTAGCCTTCCAGCTAACAAGGTGAGCTTCTTAACCACTGAGCCACTGGCTAATATGCCTATTACTTAGTTTAGATTAAATCACCTGCCTATAAATTTATAAGATGGCTTTACATTTCTGAGGCCTCTTCAACATAAGAACCATGGCAAAGAATGCTCTGGACGTATTAATCTATTAAGTCTTTACGTTCCAAAAAACCCAAAATACCGGTAATTTTTTCCGGCGAATGCAGTTTTGCTGATAGTTCAAGAAATCTTCCTGAGAATTTGAAACTGACATCATCAAGATGTTAGATGGAATTAAATGGCCAACTGATGTTCTGCTTATAATTTCAGGGAACCGTCTTGACTCATCAGTTTAGTAGGAAAATTGGCTTAGTAATGCTTAGAACTGTCTTGACCAGCCTGGCACCAGATATGTTTGTGCATAGTGCCCAAACAGGGTGAAGCGAACTCTGTGCTGGGGGAGGGAGGAAGCGCTCTCATTGGGCTGCTGGGCAGAGGAACAGGGTTAACTCTGTGCTGGGGGGTGGCACACATGCCAGCAGAAAGGCCCAGGAGTGCCATGTCTGGCACGTGTGCCATAGGTTTGCCACCAGTGTTTTAGGGCTTGTGCTTTAAAACAAGTAGTGGTTAGTTTCTAAACATGGCAACTTTGAAGCATTAGTTGTGAAAACTGTCTTATTAAACTAACCAGACACACCTGTACTGGCATTGCTAAAATAAAATTTTAAAAACTCTCAATGATTTGTTCTGCCTCAGTGCAAATGGGAGAGTGTACTGGGCAAGGCTGAGGTAAAGTGTCACCCATGCAACCTTCAGCCTAATCAGGAGCTTCTTTAGGTCTTCCTCACTTTCTGCCATTAGGGTTGAAAGAAGAGAGTGCAAAAGCTGGCTTGAGACTCAACATTAAGAAAACCAAAATCATGGCAACAGGCCCTATCAGTCCCTGGGAAATAGATGGGGAAGAAGTAGAAGCAGTGACAGATTTTACTTTCTTAGGATCCGAGATCACTGCAGATGGTGACTGCAGCCATGAAATAAAAAGTCGACTAATTCTTGAGAAACAAGTGATGAGAAACCTCAGGAACATAGTTAAAAGTAGAGATACCACCTTGCAAACAGAAATTCGCATAGTCAAACAATGATATTCCTGGTGGTAATGTATGGTTGTGAGAGCTGGACCATTAGGAAAATTGAGTGCAGAAGAATATATGCCTTTGAAATGTGGTGTTGGAGGAGAGATTTGAGAGTCCCCTGGACAGCGAGGAGAACAAATAGGTTGAGCCTAGAAGAAATCAACCCCGACTGCTCCTTAGAAGGTCAAATAGTAAAGATGAAGCTAAAGTAGTTTGGACATCAAATGAGAAGAGAGGATTCACTTGAGAAAGCCTTGATGCTGGGAAAGATGGAGGGCAAAAGAAGAAGGGGTCAGTCAAAAATGAGATGGCTAGATGGTATTGTGGAGACAATGGGCACAGAGCTGGACGGGTTGAGGAGGATGGTGGATGAGAGAAGTGCCTGGCGAGCAGTGGTCCATAGGGTCGCAAAGGATCAGAGTCGACTGTGCAATTGAACAACAAATGCACCCTTCACTTAAGCTAGTTCAGACTCGTCCACAGAAACTACCAGTTTATTACTATGTTTGACTTATATGCCGCCCACTCGCAAAGTGCGACTCTGGGCAACTCACAAACGTATCTTCAAACCTCAACGGTATACATCAGCACAATAAAATACAATTTAGCACAATAAAACACAATTTAGCACAATAAAATAGCAACTAAATAACAAAAGTCCTTTGCTGGCCCCACGACCAGCATTGGCGGGGTCTGGAGGTCGGAGCCCGCTCAACATCTTCAATGGAAACCGGGGCTCAACGTCACTGTTGAATCACTGTTGAGTGTTGAGACACTGTTGAGTCACTGTTGAGTGTTGCATGTTAGCCAGTTCTCAGACTTGGTGTATAGATAATGAAACTGTACGTGAACCACAGCAAGTGTGGTTTATGCTAATAATGATTGACTAACATGGTGCCACCATTTTCCTTCATCAGAGTTATCAATGGTAATAGATGATACATTCTTGTGGGAGTAGTAACCTCTTTCTGCTTGACAGCTTGTTGGACAAGACTCAAACAATTAAACATGGAATATACAGTACCGGCAAGAGACTTGCTTTTCTTCAAAGGGTGTTGTATTAATCAATTGACTGGGTGCTGTATCTGATTGTTGAAAACCTTAGGCACAAACTGGTGACTATGGTATTAAAAAGAAAAGACTGAGAAACTGAAAACAATAAACTTGCAAGAGGGAAAATGTCAAAATATTTACATTTGTCATAGTAACAACTGCTACTGTAATTGCTGTGCTCTCTCTTTTTGTCAGCATAATGAACCTCATATAATTTTGCTGGGGGGGGGGGGAGCTTCTACAAAAAGGTGAGGGTTGTAAATTGGCCCAACATATTGATTTTGCGAGGCAAGCATGGAAGAATTTTGTGTTTCTGCTGCTGAAGAAACAAACAAAAAAGTTTTTTGTCTTAAAGATGACTGTTACTATTCTGTTAGGCTGGGCAATTATTGTGTGCCTGTGTACCTGATGCGTGTATAAATCGATGCCATGAAGCCTCACTCTTATGTCTGATGAAGTGGACTTGGTCCACGAAAGCTCACATTTAAATACAGGAGTTAGTATTTAAGGTCTCACAACATTTTTTGTCTTATTTTGCTGTCATGTTTCGTTTACTCTCAGATTGATTGATTGATCGATCGATTGATTGGACTTGTTTACTCTCAGATTGATTGATTGATTGGACTTGTATGCTGCCCACTCAACCACATGACTCAGGGCAGCTAACAGCAATCACAATATATCACAATAAATCTATCACAATAAAGATATATCTTTAAGGCTGTTTCTGCTGTTACAGATCAACGTGGCTGCTTCATTTGAAATTACATCTCTTCATATTTATGGATGTTGACAATTGACAGGCCTTATAGGGCACTAGGATTTGTTTTTCTGGGCAGAACCTTTGTCCTCATACAGTATTGAATTAAGGCTATTGAGGTGAGAAAATCTGGTCTCTTTAGAATTGTTTAGAAGTTGTTTCAAATAAAGAGGAAAGGAAAATCTGATAGCAGTAGTTAAATTGTATTAAAGTCTCACACAGTGGGCAATCAAATTTCTTGTTTAGTTCTTCCATTATCTGGCAAGAATGACAAACAAGGTGAAACTGGTCTTCTAAACTGTAGAAGGGGAAATGTAATATTCCTCTAGCTGCTATTTTTATGCCTGTTGTAAAGTATTTCCATCCATGTCTCCCGAGAACTCTCCATAACTGCAGTGAACTGTTCCTACTGATGTAAGAATGGAAACTTGCCATAACTGAATGGTGCAGAAATACAGCAAGTAGTAACCTCGTTTTGCTCAGTGTTCCATAATACTACTTCTAATTTGATGTTTTCCCCCTTTCCCTTCATCTGTTTTCACTCCCCAATGCAGCCTGAGATGAATAGCTATTTGTTAATTGATTCCTGGACAGATTTACTGAGAAAACTGGTGAAAACATACTGGTAATTGGAGCAAGAGATTTCCCCCTACCTGCCCAGTTTCATTTTGTGGCTCTTACTACATAGTGGAGTGGGCCGTGACAGTATCAGTTTATTGCTAATCCTTTCATGGATATACAGTACAGTACTCAATTCGTAATTTACATCAGGTTTATGTGATTGTTTAAAGTGACTCCTGACCCACAAATGCAATTGTATAAACTACAAGAGAGGATAAGTAGATAAAACGAATAGGATAGGGAGAATAGGTGGATTTATTTACAGATAATACTTTGTTGACCATAGAAGATCCATTAAAGGCTTTGGGGGTTATTGAGGTACGTGTACATTTGAATAAGTTTGAAGATGTGATAGGTCTGAAAACTAAATGGAAGAAATCTGAAATGATTGTACTGTACAGTAAAACCTTGCATAAAGAGTGCCTGGCTTAGAGAGTAACTCTCTTAAAAAGCAGAATTTTCTCTGAATGGTTGCCTTGCTTAACAACTAAAACCAACAACTAAATTTAACAACTTAACAACTAAATTGGGGTTTGCAATCCCCCTGCCAGAAGTCACAATTGGTCACTTAAAATGGTGTTTCGCTTAAAGAGCAAACTCATTTAAAGAGCAATCCTGTGGAATACATTATGCTTGTTATAATGTGATTCTACTGGAAGAATAAATCAGAAGCTGGGTTAAAAAAATTGAAAAACATAAAGAGTTTGACAAAATTTGGAGAACTAATTGCACAAAGGGAACAAGTTGAATGAAAGAAAACAAGGAATCATTTGGTAAACAAAAGATATTAAATATTAATTAAAGCAGAGGGTCAACCGCAGGGTTTCAGAATAAATTGGGATACAGAATTAGGTATGAATGTGAAACCGGAGGAATGGTCTAAATTATAGAAGAGAAGAATGCTAAAAAAAGTATTAAAGAGAATTGTTATAAAATACTATAGAAGTGGTATCTAATTCTATTAAAAATAAATAGTTAAAATTCAAAATATTCAATAATTTGGAGATGTAATCAGGAGATTGGCACATATTTTCATTTATTTTCATTTATGATGGAAGTGTGGTCCAACTCAGAAAATATGGGAAATGATGTTTGATTAAATGAATGAGATTTTATCTATGAATTAGATGTGTCCATTAATTGCATTGTTATCTTGCTTTGGAGATTTACGGTTGATTTGTTGTTAATGAATATTTTGGTTGTATTTTTTTTTAAATAGTAGCTGTGTTAGTTTGTGGTTCAGGCATATCAGAAATCAAAATAAAGAACACTGTAGCACTTGAAAGACTAACTTTAAAGTGCTAACAATAAAATATAAGCCGCCCAGAGTCGGGTCTTCCCGAGTGGGGCGGGGTATTAAATACAAATAAATAAATAAATAAATAAATAAATATAGCAGTTAGTCTTTAAAGTGCTACAGTGTTTTTTATTTTGTTTTCTGATTTGGTTGTATGTGTTTCTAGTGACAAAAATAATTTTAAAAAATGAACTAGGTCTACAAGATTGAAATGAGCCACAAACGAATGCAAGCTCATGGTCACCATGAGAGAAACCTTCTGATGTTTGTTAGCTTGTGTTCACAAACAACCTATATTGCCAGTTTTATTCTTCATAATTCTTCTGTGTGAAATCTGTGTTCTGGGAATAATGACAGAAGTGATTTACCATCTTCGTGGATCACTTACTTTAACGTTGATCTGCAACCATTTAGAATTTTAAGCAGTGATTTGATTCCCCCCCTCCCATGCTTGTTCTGTGTAGCAACTTGTCCTAGTTCTTCTAGCCTATTTGAAACTGAATTTCAGTCTAAAGCATGTGGTGTGATCTAGTTTTAGATATAAATGCAAAGGACTGTCTTAGTGCATAGAAGATAGCCTGAAGCTCAAAATAGTAAGGAAGGTGACTGAAGTGGTTGTAACAGGTGTCAGTCATAAAATATCCTGCTATGCATGAGTTAGTATAAAGGCCTGGCTTTTTTTATTTCCTTTGACAAATGTCAATTTTATTCACCATAGGCTTTTTCTGTCTGTAGATACAACTGTTATCACAATGGCCAAAATCAAGCCTCAGTTGCCAAAACAGAAATCTGGTCTCATTTTGTTAAAAAAATTATCATTCTAAAGTAGAAAGGGTGCTGTCCAGCAAAATCTTCAGCTATTCTCTTCAGGATATATGTGCCCACTAATTTGTGATACTGGAGAGATAAAGAGGGTTTTGAGAGTCCCCTGGACAGCGAGGAGAACAAATATGTCGATCTTAGAAGAAATTAACCCTGACTGCTCCTTAGAAGGTCAAATAGTAAATATGAAACTAAAGTAGTTTGGAAATCAAATGAGAAGAGAGGATTCACTTGAGAAAGCCTTGATGCTGGGAAAGGTGGAGGGCAAAAGAAGAAGGGGATGACCAAAAATGAAATGGCTAGATGGTATTGTAGATGCAACGGGAACAGAGCAATGTCTGACACAAGGCAAGATGGCGTAAATGGCATTCAAGATAACTTGCAATTTTTTCCTCTTTCAGCTCCAAAATCTTGGGATTAATCCAGCAAACATTGGCTTCAGTACCTTAACGATGGAATCTGACAAATTCATATGTATCAGAGAAAAAGTTGGTGAACAAGCACAGGTTGTGATCATAGACATGAGTGATCCGACGACTCCTATCAGGCGCCCAATTTCTGCAGAAAGTGCCATCATGAATCCTGCTTCGAAAGTTATTGCTCTTAAAGGTACGTTTGTTGTCCTGGTTTTATTTGGCAGAAGACTATACAGTATGTTCTGCTTTGAATTAGCCTGAAGGTACTTGTACCAGGTCTGGGCATCTTATTTTGGTAACTGCTGTAATACAGGCTAGCTAGGAATAGTGTAAAATAATGGGATTAATTTGTACTAAAGAAGCAATTTAGCAGTGATATCTGGTTAATATGGGGCTTCTCAGAACTATCAAAATTAATTTGGTGATTGTTTTGCCCTGCAGAACTGATGTTTTCTGAACTAGAAGAAATGTTTGGGTGAATGCAGTTAATAAAGCATGAATTACGCTGCCAGTGTGGTCTGCAGTGTAAATTTTTTGCTGTGGTTTGTTTTGGAGTTGTAGGGAAATTTGCAAGAAATGTGCTGTCTAATTGCAATATAAAAATATCCCTAGAATATGAAACGGTTTCATTGTCACTGACTGTGTACTTTCCTTCCTGCATTCTTGTCTTAAAACAGATGGTGAGTTAACTTTGTCCTGACGCACTTCATGTTTAATAATATGGAATGGTCTAATCTCATAAAAAGTACTAAATCCTTTTTTAAAAAAAAGCAATTTGGCAAATAACAGTGCAGTTAACTGTGATCTATATGCTGTATCTTGAATTTTAGGGAAATTCCTATTGTTCATGGCTTGTTGGTTATTTCCTGCACAAACTGATGAACTTAACCAGTCCCATCATATTACAGTTACTTGACTAAGTCGAGTCACAATACTTTTATGAGAGACCTTTGATAGCATGATTGTCTTGTGTACTAGTCACTTATTTGAACTTAAATGTGGTAAATGGTCCCTAAAGTCTATGACATTTGCAGAAGTCCATCATGCACTGTTTACCAGTGAACTTTTTTTTTGCGTCCACAAGCAACAGCTGAATGATTGTGGGCTGATAGTATGTAGTAATTCTAAGCTTGTTGAAAACATATCCTGGTGGGAGCATCAGAGTATGAAAATACAATGTGAGTAACAGCAATTCACACTGATAACTTTGACATAAAAGTCAGTAAATGCATAGTATTTTAATTCTAGTTATCTTATATCATCCCCCTACTCTGTGAATCAAACTGTTGGTCAGCAAAGATAATGTTTATTAGTAGCCCTGGACTAAATTCTTTCCAGAGGCACTTCAAGGATTTGTAGGTAATGGTAGATGCGAGGAACTTAGTCTAGAAAATATCCCCACCCATTAAGAATCCCTATAACACTGTCCTAGTCAAATTTAAAATAATAAATGGGCAGGAGTGACAACATTTCTCCAACTTCTCTTTATTCAGTAGTAGAAGCAGGACAGAACCTTTACACCCAACAGAATTATACATCAAATGTCATTGAAGTTCTAAGGAAACATTGCTCTCGGAATGCATTTCAAACATTCCTTGCTGATGGAGTATGCTGATGACAAACTCGCTGCGCATAGTTACGTCTTGCCTGAAACTTGTCTTCCTTTGGAAATGTAATGTATCTCTAAACTGTTATAACAGTGCCGTGGGTGCGTTACAGATTGCATTTCTGGATTGCACGTGGCATTTCCACAGTGACTAAAGCTTTATTGTCCTTGTATGTCTGTATCCTGTATTGTTCTGTACCGTCAGAGCACTTCAGGTAGTTCATGTTGAGCAGAATGGGGGAATGCAGCATTTTTAAAAAGACATTTCCATACACACAGCATGGGAATGCTAAAACACAATTTCATGCTCTCCTCTTGGTGCAGATATAAAGTGTTCCAAGCTGGCTAGAACATGGAAAGGGGAGGTGGGGGAGAGAAACACTGTT
Organism: Furcifer pardalis; assembly: GCA_030440675.1. Taxonomy (NCBI): domain Eukaryota; kingdom Metazoa; phylum Chordata; class Lepidosauria; order Squamata; family Chamaeleonidae; genus Furcifer; species Furcifer pardalis. The sequence goes on from CP126898.1 coordinate 8,638,668, forward strand.
CAGACCTACAGTTGCTAGAAGTCGTCTGAATAGAGAAGACTCGCCTGTCTTTCAAAGATAAGCGGCATAGTTCAAATGTGTAATTCTTGCTATGTTGTACCTTTGCTTTTCAGGTTAGAATCTATTGTGGGTCAGCTTCATTGGCACAATACAATCTAATCTGCCGGAAGGAACGTTAACTTGAGAGGCTGGGGTGAAATTGTTGCATGTTGCTCTTCCCCCAAATTCTGTTGGAGTGTTCCCAGCGCTAACAGCTTACCCAGTCATGGGTCTGCTTGTTAGGGTGCTCATATTCCTGGCATGCTCTCCCTGAAAGAGTATATTCGGATAAATTAGGTGAAGAAGTGAAAGTTACAAATATAGTCTTTGAGGAATAACATCCTTTTGTGTCTCATGGCCTTTTCTCCTCACTGTCTACAATCCATCCTTTACCTCCCCTGCACATTTGTGTGTGCGTGCGTGTGCGTGTACCTTATGGCACAATATAGTTGGTTAGTAAAATTGCACAAGACTCTCTTTTCACAAGAGACTGACAAGCAACTCTTTGAATTTAAAAATAATAGCAGTTCTATGTTTCATGATCTTGTTATTACTTGCTAGAGAGCCGATGCTAGCATTATGTAAATTTTTTGGCTTTTAAACAGAGGTTGATCGCTGTAATGTTAGTGTCTTTCATGCCATTGCTACGGTGATAGATCCTCTTCTATAAGATGGGAGTTAACCTAACTAATCATTGGTCACTTTTTGAAGATTCCTTGTAAGGAAAATATTTCACGGAAAGAATACATGTTATGAACTGGGGTTCTTTGTATGAGCAAGTCCTTGGTAGTGTTTTGAATTGCATAAGCCCTAACACACTTCCTTAACTTTTTGTGGAATCAAGCTTCTAATTCCATATATTGTAGTCTTGTAAATCATAGCAAAGGATGCTGCCTTGTAATTTACAGCAGTGGCTCTGTGGTTAAGAAGCTTGCCTTATTATCTGGAAGGTTGGCAAGTTGGCAGTCCAAGACCCGAGTACTGCATGACAGATTGAGCGCTCATCTCTGTCCGAGCTCCTAACAGCCTAGCAGTTTGCACGCAAGAAAATGCAAGTAGATAATTGGAGACCACTTCGGTGGGAAAAGATCTTGGGGACAGGACAGATTCATAAACCTCAGGCCTGCTTTTCCTAGCACAAAATCATGGAAGCTCTTAACACGAAATACATTTTTAAGGAATACAAATCCATGACGGTGCTTGTCAGAACAATAAAGGTATTCTTCTTGTTCTTCTGTATCCGAGTCTGAATATTGGCGATCATCATGGCGATCAGCCATGAAAACTGTCCTGCGAACATAGTGCTGTGACCTCTCATCTACCTTCTGCATTGCAGCATGACACCCATACCACTGATCCAGCTCCGTGAGTCACTTTCTGGTCCTGAGCCCTTATAGCATGCAAAGTCCTACTCAACCCCAGGCCACGAATGATGAAGCTGCTGCCCTTCTTCAAGATGGATTCAAGTGGGATTTAATCCCCTTGGGAACCATCACCCTTCCCTGTGGACTTCACCAAGGCTGCTAGTCCTCAGGGTTGTCAGGTTAGTTAACCACTGCCTGACGCTCATTGTTGAGTCACTGGCAGTAGGGTCTACTCTGGTACCATAGCAGGATAACCTGGCCAGACTCCCAATTGCCCAATAAAGGTATAGCTAATTAAAACTTGGAATTTCAGACTGCAGTGTAACAACAAGGAATCATGTCTCTTTCCATGAAGAAACTCACCCTCTGGTTGCGACTACCAATACTCACAGAAGGGGCATGATTGATTTGATTTGATTTATTGGATTTGTATGCCGCCCAATGGACTGTAATCGATTCAGGATTACACACACGACAAAAACTCCCAATAGTACAATAAAATATAATAACATACAAAAGAATCAATAGCAAACAATACAGTCAACAGCATACAATAGAGTCAATACTGTTTTGTGTTGTTATGCTGATGGGATTTCCCACTCATTGGAAGATCAATATGATACCAACCATAGTTTCTGCAAAAGTATGCAAAGTTGTAGTACTATGTCACTAAGAGGTCTGTTTAAGATTTAACTCTGGTGTTGAAATAGATAGAAGTATTGCTCCAAAATAGATTGGGACTGTGAGGTGAAATGATGGCGATGAAATTTTTTTGTATATCACACAATAAAACAAAGCAGAAAACAAAATAAAAAGCATTATGGTACCTTAGAGACTAATTGCTATATTTCAATGTGAGCTCTTGTGGTTCAAGTCCATTAAGAAAGGCATTTTGTTATGTATGTATGTACTCTTTGTTCTGTTGGGCACACTGCAGAATGAAATATAACACAAATTGTACAAATGTAAACAGTTTCATTTTCCAATGGCACACTGAATATCTTTTGGGAGATCTCAATTTGATAAAATCAGCTAAGATATTTGGCCTCACATATTTCCAAGTATGTGTTTACTCAGTGTGGGAGCAGCTTTTTATGTACCATCTTTTTTTTTTGTATTGACGTTGGCACAGTATTGCTCAGTATCACTTCTTTGTATTTGCTGAGTGTGTCCCATAAACTTGTCATATATCTACTTTTCTTCCTCTTTCATCCTAAGAAGCTTTTAATTTTGAAAAGCAGAAAGTGAAGCAAAGGTGTTAGGAGACTGTTTTGCTATGGTGTACCAGTAGCGGCCTAATAACCTTTGTGGAAGGCTAAATGAGACCATGTTGGTCTTGGATGTTTGAACAGCTAGTGCTTTATGTATGAGTGGGCAGATCTTTAGTTTATTGAGTTCAGGGTGGTTTAAGTAGATGAGACTCAAAACGTATTTCTCCCATCTGCTACCAGAAGTGATACTACTGTACAGTAATACTTCGGATAACGTTTACCTCGGATAATGCTAAAATCGCATAACGTTAAGTAATCTGGGGAGGAGAATTGGATCAAATAATGTTAAGGTCCTATGGGATGGATCGGATAACAACTGCTAAAGCCTGTGCGGTTACAATGTATCTCTATGGAGCTTTAACGTTATCCGATCCATCCCATAGGATTTTAACATGCATTGGATAACACTAAAAATCTGATAACACCAAGACATATGGAACCAAGTCTTAGCGTTATCCAAGGTATTACTGTATTTCTCTTTCTTTTTTTAAAAGTACATTTTAGTCCAGAACTTTGACAGTGGCAGTCCAATGTTTTTAGAAGAGCAGGTATACCTATTGCTTAGGACTATGGTGGCTTAGTAGTTAAGACTCTGAACTTGATGACTGGAAGGTCAATAGTTTGCGAAGCAAGTACTACATGATGGAGTGAGCTCCCGTCTCTGTTCCAGCTCCTGCCAACCTAACAGTTCGAAAGCAAGACATTGCAAATAGATAAATAGGTACCATTTTGGTGGGAAAGTAAACAGTGCTCCCTGCGCTCTGGTGTCTAGGCAGGCCTGCCACATGTCAATGGAATCGTCTGCAGATGCAGACAGCGCTGGCTCTTTAGCTTTAAACAGAGATGAGCACTGAACCCTAGAGTCGGATATGACTGGCTTTTGAGCAAGAACAACCTTTACCTATAGCTATTGCTTAGTGTTTTGGTGGTCTGTGATTCTTCTTTCTTTCTGTCTTGTATACCAGCGGGGAAAACACTCCAAATCTTTAACATTGAGATGAAAAGTAAAGTGAAAGCACATACAATGGCCGAAGAAGTGATCTTTTGGAAATGGATATCTGTGAATACAGTTTCCTTAGTGACAGAAACTGCAGTGTATCACTGGAGTATGGAAGGAGACTCTCTGCCACAAAAGACGTTTGACAGACACGCCAGTCTTGCCGGTTGCCAAATCATTAACTACAGAACAGATGAAAATCAAAAGTGGTTGCTCCTTATAGGAATCTCTGCTCAGGTGAGGAAAGTCTGGAAAGAGTATAGAGGGTCCAGGTTAAAGAAATCTGGATATTAGAAGAGAAATGCTTCTTGGTCACACATTGTGCTGTACTCTCACTATTTGGAGAGCTTCTAAACCAGGGTTTCTAGACCTACAGACCGTGTGCCAAATCTGGCCCATGATACCATTTCATATGGCCCGCACCCTCATTTTAGTCACCACTTCTGCCACCGCCTCAGTCCTTTTCCCCTCTACTTGGCTTGCCATGTCCCTAATGGTGCTCCATAGCAGGGCAGATGTTGTTACAACATCCGCCTTGCTGCAGATTGCTGCTAGGGACACACAAGCCAAACGGAGGGGGAAAGGATTAAGGCAGTGGTGGAGGTGGAAGCGGAAGCAGTGGATGCGTGCGGTTTCCCCGCATCTTTCCCTGGGGCCGCTCTGGCCATCGCAGGTAAGAAGAACAGTTTGGGCTCCTCCATGCAATTCCTCCAGGCTGGTAAGCAGGGGGGGAGGGTTGGTCCCACCGGCGCTGGCAATGGTGGGTGGGGGCTCAGAGTGGTCCTGCGGGTAGTGATGGGACCACCTCGAGCCCCCCCCCCACTCCCCTCCGGCACCCCTCCGGCGACAGCAGCAGTTGGGGTATGTTAGGGTGTTTCACCACGCCAACAGTGAGGGGTCATCATCTAACCAGTGGTTGAGCAGCCCTGTTCTAAACTGTGGCATTAGTATCTATTCAGTCACATTAGTAGTTGATTATTATTTTTTTTTGTAGTAGAAGGTAGACTGCAGAGATAAAAATGAATTAAGGCTCTGAATTGTTCTTAATGACGCTCTTAAGCAGCTTAGCCAGTGAGTGTTTTATGCTTGCTTCGTCAGCAAAACCGCGTGGTTGGTGCCATGCAACTCTATTCTGTGGATCGGAAAGTTTCGCAACCGATCGAGGGACATGCGGCAGCCTTTGCAGAGTTCAAGATAGAAGGAAATGCTAAACCCTCCACCCTCTTCTGTTTTGCTGTGAGAAGTCCTTCAGGAGGCAAGGTAAAAACAAACGTCTGTCTGGATCATGCTAAATGAAAGCAACTGTTAACCTGGTTGATCACAAACACTGGAGACATGAAGTATTGGAATGAGGTTACTCGTAATATTTCTTTAACAAGAGCTTATTCCAGTGTAACCAAATGATTCAGCCCTCATAACACTGCACCGCATCGATTTTGCTACTGGGAATAACACCTGTGATCCACATGATCGAGAGTGTGCTGATTCCAAATCTGAATTCAGAATTTGCCTGTCATGTACAGATTTTAAGGCGTGCTATAGCTGTTCAAATGGTCGGTAGCTGGGTAATGTATTCTTACATGGGAACATTTAACAGTTGCAGCTACCACTATGGCTGCTGCCTCCTCAGCTGAATCACGTCCCCTGGCGGCATGCATGTTCCAGCAGTGGCTGGGCATGTCTGGTCAGTAAGCAGATGTCAGAAATAGATGTATAAGGCAAGATGGACGAAGGGCTTGTCTCTAGTATGAAACCATCTTATTGGATAGTACAGCTAGGCCATGGTGAGTCTGTTTTGAGCTAAATATGAGTAGGTGCAGCTTTGTTAATAAACCAGACAATTTTTGCTAAATTTGTGGCAAATATACCCTGCATCCAGTTGTGCCTGAATTAACACTTAAAAGCATCAAACCTCAGGCTGTGGAATTTTTAAAGGTCTGCGGGGGTTGACAGCCATGGATCCTTGCCACTGTTTGGAGTGGTTGTCTTTTATGAGAGCTTTTGATTTCAGGTTAGGTTTCTTGGTCAGAATGAGTAAATTATTTGTCATTTTGTATCTTCTTAGTTACATATAATTGAAGTTGGTCAGCCTGCAACTGGGAACCAGCCGTTTGTCAAGAAAGCAGTTGATGTGTTTTTTCCTCCTGAAGCTCAAACGGATTTCCCGGTAGCAATGCAGGTAAATAACTGAAGATTGCATTTAAACCTCTATTGACCTGACTGAATGGGCTCAGAGATGGCCATATTATTGCAGGATCTTTTGCACTTTGGAGGCTGTCATAGCTGGACAGCGTTCAGATACAAGGTTCGAAAATTCTGTATTAGTATGTGGAGATGCTCAAAATGAGCTTGAACTCAAGAAGGAGCCAAATGTGATTTACCCAAGTTGGACTAGGCAGTGGTGGCGGACCTTGGCACTCCAAGTGTTCTTGGACTTCAATTCCCAGAAGCCCAAGTCTCTGTGAATCCACACAAATGGGTTTACTGCGCATACGCTTCTGGGAGTTGAAGTCCAAGAACACCTGGAGTGCCAATAAACCCATTCATGTGGATTCACAGGGACTTGGGCTTCTAGCTTGAGATATGGTACTAAGCTGCTTATCTTGGAAATGAATGTTTTTCTCCCATTCTCTTACTTTGTAGTTTTATAACAATTGTTAATATAATTTTGCATAAAAATTGCTTGAAGTTTTGCTACATTTTTATATACTTTGCAAGGAGTTACTATTCCAACTTGCAAGATGGACTAGGCCTGGAAACGGGGGAGAAACAGCTTCAATAAATAGGATATGTGTCCAGTTTTTTTAAAAATGGACTCTACCATCTGCATGAAAAATTGGCATAGTGATCTCTCCTAATCTGAAATGTGAGAGGGAGTGGAATCAATTCACATCAAGTTCTTGTTTTGAAATAGGGATGGCCTGACATCAGTGATGGCTAACCTTGTCACTCCAGCTGTTTCTGGACTTCAATTCTCAGAAGCCCTAATCAGCAGGTGTGCTGACTTGGGCTTCTGGGAATTGAAGTTCCAGCACAGCTGGTTAGCCACCAGGGGCCTAGCCAGTGTCCCCCAACCTGTGGTTTTTGGACTTTAATCCCCAGAAGCTCAAGTCAATTCCCCAAAGCACTGATCAGTCAATGTACTGACTGAAGCTTCTGGGAACTGAAGTCTACCAGTGTGCCCCGGGCCCCATGTTTGGAACCACTGGAGACTCAGAATAAGTGGCTTCAGTATCTGGTAGACACCTTGTAAATTGTTCTTTTTTAAACAGTTTACTCTTTATCTCCCTTTGTTCATGTTTGGTAGATTGGAACAAAACATGGTGTTATCTATCTCATCACAAAATATGGATACATTCATATGTATGACTTAGAGTCTGGTGTATGCATCTATATGAATCGTATTAGTGCAGACACTATCTTTGTCACTGCACCTCATGAGCCTACCTCTGGGATTATTGGAGTGAATAAGAAAGGACAGGTAAGACTGAACTTTCACTCTGTATATAGGCAAAGGGAACCTTTAGCCTTCCAGATGTTGAATTGCCCTTTCTGTCATATTTCACAACTGGCCAGGTTGTTGAAAGTGGAATTAGAGTTCAGCACCATTTGAAGATCCACAGTTTTGCAGTAATTAACAATTCTGCAGTTAAGTCCACGATGGATTCTCTGTGATGACTGTGTAAAATGCAGCAACAAACACAGATGCCCAACCTAATGGAACAGATTTCTTTAGCGGTAGTCCAAATGCAAACAAGCAAAGCTGTTCATATGATAGGAGCAAAATCGGTGATAGAGATTTCAATTGTGATTGTTCTCTTCTCTAGTATTTAACTTAAGACACTTCTGTTATATTGGTGCCTTGTCCTTATTTATAATTTGAAGTGAGACTTTGAAAGCAGTTTTGCCACATTCCTTCCATTTTTAAATCTGCTGTATAGTTCAGGATGGAGTAGTGATTGTCAAGCAGTAGAGTATGGCCTCCAGAATTTCATGGCAGGCATGAGTAGTATGAAAAAACACAGTGAACATAGTAAAGTATTTTATTTGGAAGATGGGAAAAACCAGTGACACCTATTAATCTTTTCTTCTGTTTTTCTGCTTCTCTTTGTTTTTGAGATACACTTTAGGGTGGTTTTCATTGGCCAGAATCCTTTTTGGGGGTTTATGTTGGCCTATGCACGATTATGTAAATGGCAGTTTTGAGTTGCCCCTAACTAACAAGTTGCTACTCGTGTTCCTGTCATGTGCTACTTGCGTCCAGAGATTTAACTAGAAATTTTGGCACAAGAACAAGCAGCAAAAATGTGCCCCTAAATCATGATGCAGAAGTTAAAAAGAAGTAATAACAGTATTGAACATCTCAGCAATATAAACCACCCTCCACCCCACCACCACCACCACACCACACCCCCCCACGTATTCAGCATACAGGAATTGTTTCATCTGTGCATTATCCAGGTAGACCAGCTGTCCATCTGGGTACTTCTACTTCTTCCTCCTGGACTCAAGGTCTGTACTGCCGAAGGCCAGAGAATGGGTATGCCTTCTAAAATTCGCCAGCAGTGGCAAACCCAGTTATGGTCCCAGTTGTGTAATCCAGTGAACAACGAAGAGTGCAAGTAGTAGCTTGTTAGTTAGCAGCAATAGCAAAGCAATCACACTTATATACCACCCCATAGTGCTTAGCGAAGACAGCACATGCCCTAAAGCCTGAGAGGTTTTGCATGCCTGTGCATATTTCTAAAGCAAGCCCAGGAGGTATATACTGGCAATCACACGATATATATTGCCCCATAGTGCTTAGTGCACTCTCTGGGCGGTTCACAAGTTAATCAGCATCCCCCCCCCAATATGTTGGGTACTCATTTTACGGGCCTTGGAAGGATGGAAGGATGAGTCAAACTTGAGTCCTAGCCAGGATCAAACTCACAACCTTTTGTTTGCATTGCAGCACTTTAACCGCTACGCCACCAGGGCTTCTGCACACTAGTGAGGTTTGCCTGATCATACCTACACTGTTGTAAATCTCCAGTAGGGTTTTGGCAGTTGGGTGTGGGTGATGCCACTGTGAGCCCTCCTTTACATTTACTCCATTAAACCTATTATTTCCTTATTATAAAAACCAACCTTGTGTTCTGTGGTGACACTAGATGCCCTGCAGTGAAGGCAACAAGCAACCAACCTCCCCAGCCATAATAGTAGCAGGTGTGAAAAGGGAATGGGGGGAAATGTGGTTTTTATGTTCAGTCAGAAAAGGCTGAGGAACACAGGCTTATCATCTTAAGTATATCCTCTCTTCATAGGTACTTTCTGTGTGTGTGGAAGAAGACAACATTGTGAACTATGCCACCAATGTCCTACAGAATCCTGACCTGGGGCTTCGTATGGCTATTCGGAGTAACTTAGCAGGAGCAGAGGAACTCTTTGCCAGAAAATTCAATACGCTTTTTGCACAGGGAAACTATTCAGAAGCAGCTAAAGTGGCGGCATCTGCACCAAAGGTAAGTGTCACTTCCAGGGCTGGGCAGGCTGTTTGCCATCATGTACACAGAACTGTGTAACATTTAACCTTGGTCAAAATTGGCCGGTAATCCCAAATCATGCTGGGATTTCATGTAACAAGATCTCTCCTTGAGAAAGGCCGAGGTCAGCTGCCAGAGAAGCTCCCGATCAAATGCAGCTTGTCTTTGACTCAAGCAATGAATTATTAGCACATTATAAGAGAATTATATTCTCTTCCTTGCATCTTTATCCTTTTGTTGCCATTAGCTAGCTTCCAATTTTTGCCAACAGCTGATTTTACAACCTCGAAGTAGCCAAGCTAGAGTTCAATGTCATTTACTTGAAATCTAAATGTGTTGAGGATTATAGCCTTAAATACATCCTGAAAGGATGCGGTAAGGTTTTTGGAACACATAGAAGATGCATTTGCCTGTTAGCATAGACCAGATAATGTAGCGAGTTACTTTCTGGGCCTGAGCCCTTTTGACACGTATTTTTATTTTTACTGATATTATATGTTGCTTTTTTTTTATTTTATTTTTTAATTTTTATTAGGCATTTAAAGAAAAATACAAAAATACAAGACAAGACAATTATAAAGATATATATAGCCATGAAGATCATGTAACATTTCTCTCCAAACAATTCAATGTTGCATTTACCGCATTTCTTTGAACATAATCTTCTTCACATTGTTATCATTCACAACATTGACATCACCCTTGTGTTATTTACAATGTCCGGGGAATTCTACATTTTCACAGTTTCCAAAAGTCATTCTGATCTTGTACAGGGAATATGCCCTTTTTTCCCCCCAGAGTATAACTTATAAAAGGTTCCCAGATCCTCCAGAAGTTGTTACTTTGCACTTTTCCTCTCCTACAATTTAACTCCCAAGTAAGTTTTTCATTTAATGCCAAGTCCCACATTTGTTTATACCAATCTTGTATACTTGTTTTTTCTTTACTTTTCCAACTTTTAGTTATACATTGTCTCGCAACAGTCAACATTATGGCCAACAGTTCTTTATTGTCCTTACTCATGTCAAAATCGTCAATGTCGGTTAGCAAAATTGTATCTGACCCCAGCCTAACTTGCACATTTAGTATATTCTCCATTTCTTTTTCAATTCTTTCCCAATAAGCTTTTAATGCATCACAACTACACCACATATGTTCATATGTTCCCTTTGTTTTGTTACACCTCCAGCATATATCACTTAGATTATTATACATTCGATGCAAGATGACTGGGGTCCTATACCATCTCCATATTAATTTATGATTATGCTCTTTAACTCTAACCGACATTGTTCTCATTATCCTTCTTTTCCAAATCCTCTGCCATTTTGTTTCTCTTATCCTTATATCTAATTCTTGTTCCCAGCTTTGTCTCAACACCTCTTGTATTTCTTGACTCTTGTTCAAAATTTTATATATTTTACTTACTTTTGTTGCTTTTGTAATTGACTGTGTTACTGGATATTATTGTGCAGTCATACCTCGCATAACGAATTTAATTCGTTCTGCAAGGCTTCTTGCTATGCGAGTTTTTCGCTATGCGAGGCGTACTTTCCCTATGGAAAAACTCGCATAACGAGCGATTCAAGGGGGAAAACTCACATAGTGAAAAATTTGTTATGCGAGTCGGACCGCTTAGCGAAAAACTTGCTCGTTATGCGAGTTTTTCGCTAAGTGAAACGCTCGTTATGTGAGGTTTGACTGTATATTTTGTTTATTGAAATTGTGATGATTTGTTATGCTTATTATGATTGTGTGTAACTTGTAATTATATATTTGTTCTGTGAACTGCCCTGAGTTGGTTTTACCAAGTAGGGCGGTATATAAATCGAATAAATCAAATCAAAGTCCTCATCCGCCCCAGGCCGGTATCGATGAATCTGCTGCTCTCCATCAAGATGGATTCAAGTGGGATTTCGAGTCAGAAAGTGACTTGTGGAACTGCATCAGTGGTACAGGGATCCCACGGCAATATGGAAGGCCACTGGACAATCCAGGACAGACTTCATGGCTGATCACCATGATTCCAATATTTGGAATTGGATATGGCACAAGAAGAAGAAGATGTGTCTTGTGGTCCCATAAGCTTTTTTTTTTAATGTTTCCCAGGCCAGTTTGGACATGAATTGAGTTTTTTGTTAGGGGTATGTGAAGGGACTGACGTGAGCATAATGGGTCCTGGAGCTGAGAAAAGGACCCCTGGGCTTCACTTGCATCTAGCTTTGCATTATAATAAATATATTTTGTGTCAGAAATTACTCTGGGTTGAAAGGATTTTTGCTGGAGAAACTCCACACAGAAGATGCCCAAATGAGGCTCCTTTCATGTCCCCAAGATCTGCCGTGCAGTACTCGGGTATCGAAACCCGACCTTCCAGTCTTCAAGCCCAGTGTCTTAACCACTAAGCCACCGCAGCACTGCTTGTTTTGTATTGCTTTGTAGCTTTCAAACAACAAAGTGGATGCATAGTTACTGTCTATCTCCTACCTATTGTCAAAATAAATAATTATACATCCTGTTCCAAACCTTCAGGGAATCCTAAGGACAAGCGATACCATCCGGAAGTTCCAGACTGTACCAGCCCAACCTGGCCAGGCCTCTCCCTTGTTACAGTATTTTGGCATCCTACTCGATCAAGGTCAGCTGAACAAATTTGAGTCTCTGGAACTCTGCCGTCCAGTTCTTCAGCAAGGCCGCAAGCAACTCCTAGAAAAATGGCTAAAAGAGGATAAGGTAAACAAATAAATAGTTTTATATATTTAAATTGCCTGTCCTTTGGATAATTTTGATCTGGAAAAGGATGTGTTAAATCAACATGGAGTTGATAGACTCCTCTAGCTAAGAGCACCTCCTGGCAAAATCTTGAGCTGCATTCCTGTAACTGATAACAGACGTCACTTTGTGAGCAATAAAGTTAATCCTTAATTTTCATTCGTAATGGAGGCCTTATGGCCCTATCCCTTTGCTTTCCTTGCTGCGGGAGGGAAAGATTGGTATTATGGTATTAAAAAGCTGCTTAAGTTGCAGTCTTCTGTCCCATGCTAACAAACAAGGAGCAGCATAATACTTGGTGACTGTGTGGATGCTTCTTCTTTCATATCCCGATCAAACCAAGAACTGCCAAAATGAAGCCACTTTCTTGGCTTTGCCGTTGGCCAACCTTAAGCCCTCATTGGTTCATTTTTCTGGCAGTAATCTGCAGATCAGTAAATAAGCTGGGTTCTGTATTTCTCCACATTCACACAGCTTGTTGTAGTTGTTTGCCCCCACTTGAGCATCTGGGTCTTGCATTTATGGACTCCGAACCTCAGCCTATTCTGGGTCCTCCAAGCGACTTAGAGGAGGTTGAATTTCTCAGCCATATCCTCCTTTAATGTCGTTCCTTGCCCAGTGAGCTCCTTCCCCCATCTTCTAATTTGGTTTTGCCCTCACATCCTCTCACGAATGTTTGTTCTTGCCATAAAGCTCTTCCTGGATCCGAGTCAGTCGATATCCGTTCAGGGGACGTGTTGATGCTGAAATTCTCTTTTGTTTAATTTCAGCTGGAATGCTCTGAAGAGCTTGGAGACTTAGTAAAGACTGCTGACCCAACCCTCGCCCTTAGTGTTTATCTCCGTGCAAATGTACCAAACAAAGTAATTCAGTGTTTTGCAGAAACTGGCCAGTTCCAGAAAATTGTTCTTTATGCCAAAAAGGTAAGCGTATGTGATTGTGTAATGCTCAGCTTGAGAGTCAGGAGCTTCTTGAACACACAGATTAGACTATATCTTCGCCAAGATAAGAAAAGGCCTTGGCACATTCCAGGGTATCTGTAGTGTGATAGGCAGGAGTCTTATCTTGTTAAGTTTCATTTGCTTGGCTCATATGATCTTTGTAGCATTCAGTAGACTGTTTTCTTCTGGCTAAATATTGGGATGCTGAACCTTAAGGCATTTTAGCAGTAGCAATAACATTTATATACTGCCCCATAGCGCTTAGTGGGTGGTTCACAGAGAAATTAGCATTTTGCCCCCAATATTGCTGGGTATTCATTTTACCAGCCTCAGAAGGATGGAAGGCTGGGTCAACCTTGATACTGGTCAGGATTGAACTGACAACCTTTTGGCTGCAGTACCACTGTGCCACCGGGACTCTTTACATTTTTTGTAAATGAATGAAGCTATGTTTCTAGCTTCTGTGACTTATATTGTATGTTACAATTACTTACTGGAACGATGTATGCTCGATTTCTCTTTCTTATCTCCCCCATATAAGACAGTGGTTTAACTCAAACAAATGAATTAAAGACATGATTCCCTGCCTTTTTTCTTTTTGTAATAATCGTTATTCATTTTAATAACATAATAACAAAACTCATAAAAAATAAACATAAACAAAACATATATATCAAATACAAAATATCTCATTTATACAAAAATCAATTACATATAAAAACCTGTTATTCGTTTACCCAATTTCTTAATATCTCACAATATGACAAAATAATAACAATCTCACCCAGTGTTATCGACAATGCTCATGAAAAAGCCGTACTTTTCATACGTGTGTTATTATTTCCAAAAACTCATTTGATCTGATACAGGACTGCCTCCCTTACTCTTAAACAGTGTATATTCCAAAAACGGCCTCTAAATATCCCAAAAATCTAATTTCTTTCATTAAACTTTTTTTTCAAATTCAACTCCCATGTGATTTTATCATTTAAAGTGATTTCCCATACCTCTTGGTACCAATCATGTACCTTTAACTTTAAATTATTTTTCCAATTCTTTGCAATATCCCTGCATTTCTAATCACTTACCATTTTATCTACCTAAAATGTTCAATATGTTACCTTCAGCCTCAAAACTTCCCGGGTAGCTAGCAACTGACATTAAAACCCTATAAAATAAAGCAGAGCACCAGAATTTCTGTAGACGGAATAAATGATCTGATTTTAAAAGCCTGGCCAAGCAAAGTCTTAGTCTAGTGCTGAAACAGCGTAAGGTTCCGTGTTTATATATGTATAACTAGGGAGGACATTTCAAAGATCACTTCTGTCTGGAAAAAGGTCCCTTTTAAAGTAAATTCCTGGCTAACCTCCAAAATATGGATAACATCTGTAGTCAGATGTGGTCATAAATCTACCTGCCTAGGTCCCCAACTGTAGGTCTTTAAAATTTAAAACAAACACTGCATTGTATTGGGAGACAAATTAACACAGAGGGAAAATTGTTGGGTTTGTAAAGCACTCAAGATGTGCTTCCTTTGACTTGTCAATCTAGTCGCTGTATATTGTAGCCATTAAAATCTCCAAGTGGCATTCAGAGCAGATAATCTTTATTTTACCAAAATATAAATGATAGCTAATTATTATTTTGTCCTGACTTCATATAGCGCAGTTACAAATATGATTCTATGAATTGAGAAGTCTACATTGGGCTGTATGTAGCTATGTCAAACTCTAGTTGGTTTTTGGAATGAGAATGCTTGGTTAAAACCTCTTTAAATGTGATTTTTAGGTTGGTTATACACCAGACTGGATTTTCCTCTTGAGAAGTGTGATGAGAGTCAGCCCTGACCAAGGCCTTCAGTTTTCTCAGATGTTGGTACAAGATGAAGAACCATTAGCGAACATCAATCAGGTAAAACCTGATTTCAACCTGTTGTAGTATTCTTCTTCTTCTCCCATATCCAAATCCAAATATTGGCGATCCTCATGGTGATCAGCCACGAAGACTGTCCTGAGAATATAATGCAGTGGCCTCTCATCTGCCTTCTGCATCGCAGTGTGACCCCCGTACCACTGATCCAGTTCCACGAGTCACTTTCTGGTCCTGAGCCTTTTTGGCATGCAAAGTCCTCATCAACCCAGGCCAGGATTGATGAAGCTGCTCCACCAAGATTTAATCCACTTGGGGACCTTCATCCTTCCCTGTGGACTTCGATACCCACTGATTTAAACCATCACTGTGGTTATGCTGGAAATTAATGTGATAGTTATTGTAATCCTCTTCAGGGTTTGAACATATATTGAATACATCCTATCTGTGAGTTGTTGTTTTGGTTTCCAAATATTGTTGGCATGTTCTTGTTTTGCGGTTGGCGTTCCAGACATGTTTATCTATTGTAGAGGATGCTGGGTGGTGAATAAAGAATCAACCCACACTCTGTTCAAGCATCATAACAACGGGGCCCCAACGCTATTTCACAACATG
This sequence comes from Furcifer pardalis, assembly GCA_030440675.1. Taxonomy (NCBI): domain Eukaryota; kingdom Metazoa; phylum Chordata; class Lepidosauria; order Squamata; family Chamaeleonidae; genus Furcifer; species Furcifer pardalis. The sequence continues at coordinate 8,654,061 of CP126898.1, forward strand.
CATGACATTAAAATAGTTTTAAAAGCATCCTATTTGGCAATGGTTTCCATCTCTAAAACATGTTTTGCTTGTTTTAGATTGTCGATGTGTTCATGGAGAACAGTTTGATTCAGCAGTGCACTTCCTTCCTCTTGGATGCCTTGAAAAATAATCGTCCTGCTGAGGGTCATCTTCAGACGCGCCTGCTTGAGATGAACCTCATTCATGCGCCCCAGGTATCTTCTTCCTTCCCAGTTCTGGATATTTTTAGGAGGTGTTCCTTCTCATTCTTTCTCGAAGGAAGCAAAGCTTAACCTATTTATTTATTTATTTATTTTATTTTTCTGATTTCTGTTGCCACCCAACTCCGAAGACTCTGGGCGACTCACAGAAAATAAAACCAATCACATTTTAAAAACCCACAAAATCCCATTAAAACTGCCACCCAAAATTACTCCGACGCCTACAGATTAAAAGAGATTAAAAGAGGGAGAGGGTGTTCTTACGAAATCAGCCAGCAGGCAGGGTTCACCCCATTGCTGGTGCCCCACACCTGCTTTGCCAGCCAGGTTTTTATCCCTTTCCTGAAGGACAGCGACTCCATCTGGAGATGCAGCTCAATTGGCAGGAGGTTCCAAAGGGCCGGAGCAGGCACAGAGAAGGCCCTCTTTCCGGTGCTCCATGTGGCATTCTGCCTGTTTGGTTTCTCTCCCGAAATTCATTATACAGATTTCAGGGGTGGTAAAATCCATTTCTCTACGGTTTTATTTATTTATTTATTTTATTCAAATTTGTTTATCGCCTCCTCCCCGAAGGGACCCAGGGTGATTCCCAACAATCATCAAGACAACAATTTAAAACCAATTTAGAAATTAAAAGTTTTAAAAGTTTTAAAAAAGCTTAAAATTTTAAAAAAGCTTAAAGGTTTTATTATAATTTGATGTACAATCCTGATAACAGGTTGCAGATGCCATTCTTGGGAATCAGATGTTCACTCACTACGATCGTGCTCACATTGCTCAGCTTTGTGAAAAGGCAGGCTTGTTGCAGAGAGCATTGGAGCATTACACTGACCTTTACGATATCAAGCGTGCTGTTGTTCACACCCATCTTTTGAACCCAGAGGTAAGATTCTTCCATTTTTCACAATAGGAACCTCATTGTGTCTTTCCACTTCTCAGACTAAGTTCTAACCCGGGAGTTCTTAACCTTTTTTAGCGGGGGGCCAGGTCACGCTCCCTTAGATAGCTTCAGGGACTGGGTGGCCATTTTGCCCCTCCTCCACCACATGGCAGTTCCTGTTGTAGTGGAGGAGGTGGGGGGGCACATGAAATGGCGCTGTGGGTTCCATCCAGCCCATGGGGTGCAGGTTGAGAATCCCTGTTCTAGCCCATTCTTACATGAACTAGTTAGCTTATGGCAGGGAACAAATTAGGTGCTGAGTCTGTGATAGATTGTGGGTAATTTTCAGTGTATCAAAAAGGTCTTTTAGCTTCCATTTTAACAGCTGCTGCTGCAAAATAGCTGCTCACCAAGATTACACTACTTCTTCTGCCGTATCCGAATATAGGCGATCCTCATTATTTTTTAATTTATTATTTATTTATTAATCAAATTTATATTCCGCCCTACTCACACAGGCGACTCAGGGCAGAGCACAACCAGCATATGGTACACCGTTAAAAACTCTAAAAACAAAAAAACAAAAATTAAAATCAATTTTTTAAAAAGGATGAAGACTATCCTGAGAATATAATACAGCAACCTTTCATCTGCCTTCCGCATTGCAGCATGACACCCAGAGTACCACTGATCCAGTTCCGCGAGTCACTTTCAGGTCCTGAACCCTTTTGGCACGCAAAGTCCTCTTCATTCCCAGGCCAGGATGGATGAAGCTGCTGCCCTCTATCAAGATGGACTCAAGTGGGATTTAATCCACTTGGGGACCATCACCCTTCACTGTGGACTTAGGCACCCAGGGCCATTAGTCTTCAGGGTGGTCAGGTTAGTTAACCAGCACCTGATGCTCTGCATTAAGTCACTGACAGTAGGGTCTACTCTATTACCATAGCAGGATAACCTGGCCAGATACTATTGAGATGAAGCAACCTTAGGGTAACTGACCATATGTTGTTGTTTGACAAAACTAGACCTCTGTTGATTGGAACACATTTACAGCCTTGAAATGCTTTGAGTTTTAAGTGCATGACTTTTGCATTAGTCTGCATTGGTCTGTCTCAGTTTTCTTGTCAAAGACAAAGTGGCTTCTTGTAGACTTAAAACCTTTCCACGGTGGTCTGGCTGGACTAAGATTTTGGAGATCCAGGCTCCAATTCCCATTTTGGCCCCTAAAGCTCCCTCAGTGACTTTGGGGCAGTGATTGTTACCATAGCATAAGATAACTGTGGAGGAAGGAAAAAATGGGGGAAGGAGAAAAGGATTTCCTTGTAAAGAAGATGAACACTGAATTACATACTCAAATATCAATATATGAACCTACCCTAAATCATCAACAGTGTCATGCCATAACATCTACCTGTACCTTCTTTAGATTCTTAGCTATTACACGACTGTTACCTTACAGGTTTCACATAACTCTGTGAATCTGCTAACATTCTTCTCTTTTAGTGGCTTGTGAACTTTTTTGGCTCTCTGTCAGTTGAAGATTCTGTGGAGTGCCTGCGTGCGATGCTGTCTGCCAACATCCGACAAAATCTACAGCTCTGTGTGCAGGTGGCTTCTAAGTACCACGAACAGTTGGGCACCCAGTCTCTTGTGGAGCTCTTCGAGTCTTTCAAAAGTTATGAAGGTAAGTCTAGGTAACGACATAGCTGTGCTTTTTGCTGTAACCATTTTTCTGGAAACTTCCAATATGTTCACAGACGGCTCCGTGAAACAATATGTACTACTTGGAGCCGAGAGTGGGAACTGATGGCTGGGGATCAAGGGACCAGTGGATATGTGGAAAGTGAGAGCCCGTTCTTATAACCACAAATCTCTGCAGCAGGGTTTCCCAACTTGCGGGCCAGCCTATGGCATCATTTCATGGCGCATGTGTAAATGTGGTTACATCAGCCATAAATGCTCCTGCGGCTGCTATAAACATGGAAGTGGGCACATTTACTTTAGGGCATGGTCTGGTCTCTCCAGCTATCCAGGGCGTGGTCAGGCCTGTGGCGTAAAAAGGTTAGGAACCCCTGCTCTGGAGGATCAAGATGGAATCCTTAGATGTCATGGGTCTCTTAACTAGATTTTTAGATGTGAGATTTTAAGATTTTTAGATTTTAGAGTTTTATGATGTTTTATCTATGCATATCGTGTTTCAGAGTGTTTTATGTTAGTATTGTTTTTTGCATTCTAAACCACTCGGAGTCGCCTTGGCAAGGGGACAGTTAAATAAATCAAAACAAACAAACCACATTTTGCATGAGGTGTACTAGTCCAGAGGTCTGCAAACTTGGCTCTCCATGTGTTCTTGGACTTCAGTTACCACTCCTGATCAGGGCTTCTGGGAATTGAAGTCCAAGAACATCTGGAGATCCAAGTTTGCAGATGCCTGTTCTTGTCTGATGCGTGATGAAGAACTTTTATGTTTGACTGTCTGTTAATCGTGTAACTTGGAGGAAAAGGCTCTCCTGAAAGAAGCGGAAGGGGGGCATTTGTGCACGCATGTGCGCATGTAAACCACAGCTGCTTGTGTCCCTGTGTCTCCCAGGGCTGTTCTATTTTTTGGGCTCGATCGTGAACTTCAGCCAGGACCCAGATGTCCACTTCAAGTACATCCAGGCAGCTTGCAAGACGGGCCAAATCAAAGAGGTCGAAAGGATCTGCCGAGAAAGTAATTGTTACAATCCGGAACGAGTAAAAAACTTCCTGAAGGTAAAAGATCCTTAAGTGCCAAGCTGAATGGTAGCATTTTCATTTTGACTTTTATACTATCTCCATCAAAGGATATTGAGACAGTTTACAGAACAGAAGAACCAAATTCATGTTTCTACATGAATAGTATCAAAAGGGAATTGAGTCTCTTTGGGGAAATAAATTGTTTATCTGTTTACTATAATATGTCAGTGTCACATGTGCTATATCATAGGCGGCATGGGGAGAGCTCCTTTGTAAGTATTTCTTTCCAGTTATATTCCCTTCTGGGTGTATGTTCATGCTTATACTTTACTGTCGTTGTCCTGGTCATAACGGTATCAGCTTGCGTTCTTTTCTACTCCTCTGTTTATACAGGAAGCCAAGCTTACAGATCAGCTTCCCTTGATAATTGTCTGTGACAGATTTGATTTCGTGCATGACCTGGTTCTCTACCTATATCGTAATAACCTACAGAAATACATAGAGATCTACGTTCAGAAGGTAAAATACAAAACTCCTGTGAACATTGCTGGGAGCATTTTTGACACTTGTAACAACAACCCCTTTCTCACTTCTTATAGAATAACCATGAAGCATTCCATGCCCCCCAAAAAAAGTGTTGTGGGATGGAATTAATCGGAGAGTATTTGAACCAAACTGAGTTTTTCCCTGAGGTGTTCTTCTAAACGATACTTGGTGTTTGGATAGAATTTGCAATCTGAATAGTTTATAATTTTTCTTGCAAGCCTCAAAATTAAAGCCAGTGACTTGTTTTAGGTAAATCCGAGCCGAATTCCAGCCGTGGTTGGGGGGCTTCTAGATGTGGATTGTTCCGAAGATGTCATTAAAAACCTGATCATGGTGGTGAGAGGACAGTTCTCAACAGATGAATTGGTCGCTGAAGTAGAAAAACGAAATAGGTAAGACCCATGGAGTTCAGGCCCAGAATTTTTTTTAACTTCCGTATAGTGGTTAAACTTATTTGTAACCTTACAGACTAACTGTACTTAAAGAACCAGACAACTGTTTAGAACTATCAAAATAAAGGAGTGAGTGTATCGTTGTAACTCCTTGTATCTCTTCTTGAATTGAAAAGTTACAGTGGTACCTTAGTTTTCAGATTTGATGCATTCTTTGGGACGTTTCGTATTGTGAAAAATTCATAAACTGAAATGCAGTTTCACATAGGAATGCATTGAAACTGGAACCTCTGACCTCCGGAACAGATTAATTGGTTTTCAATGCATTCGTATGGGAAGCCACATTTCAGTTTATGAATTTTTCACAATACAAATTTGTAAACCGAGGCGTTATGTTCAATGGATTTTCATTCATAAACCAGAAATTACATTAACCGAGTCATTTGTAAAATGAGGTAGCACTGTATTTGTTTTGGACAAACTAGTACATCTCCTTTGCTTTTGGATAATTGACCTGGAGTGATCCTTCTATAATTGAATCTTTTTTTCCCTTTAAAAGGAAATTGGGAGATCAGAGATGGCTCTCAGGTTGATGCTAGGTGTGAAAAAGGTAAAGACTTATAGCGTAGTAAATCATACTGTGTTTTTCATTAAGGCTTAAACTACTTCTGCCCTGGCTCGAGTCTCGAATTCATGAAGGCTGTGAAGAACCGGCAACGCACAATGCGCTGGCAAAGATCTACATCGACAGCAACAACAACCCTGAGCGCTTCCTGCGGGAGAACCCCTTCTACGACAGTCGGGTTGTGGGCAAATACTGTGAGAAGAGGGATCCGCACTTGGCCTGCGTGGCTTACGAGAGAGGACAGTGTGACCTTGAGCTCATAAAGGTTAGCATGAACGGCCTTCTTCTAGACGTGGACATTTAAATAGCACTAGCAGTCCTGGATGTTGACCAGATCATGGGGAAACAGCTTCTCTAAATTAACAATTTTCAAATTGTGTCTTAGAAGCTCTGTGGTTCCTTAGAAAGATGGTTGATAATAAGCTGCCACTTAGTATCTTGAAGCAAATTTTTCCAAGATTTCCTTTCGTATCGTAAGCCATTCATAACTTGAGGTTTTACTGTATTCACAAAAGGGCATTTGAAGTTGCCCTTCATCCAATGGCTTCAATATGACTTTTGCTTTAGTTCTAAAGCTACATGGCAACTCTGAAGTACAGGTTGCTCCCTCCCCCATTATCCTATCGTCTAAAAATACTCAACAAAAAATCCTGAATGCATGTTTTTCTATTGTACTTCATCAAAGCTGACCACTACTAGAGGCTGTTTGTCTGCAATGTAATTATAGGGTTTGCTGTTATTCACGGTTTCAGATATCCCTCATAGGTCTCAGAACATACTTCTCATGGCTATGAGGGTATGACCTACATTTGAGATATGACCAGGAACTTTCGGTAGACTTAGGCACAGAAAATAGATCTCATGAATTTGCAAGAAATTCCGGCAAAATCAACACCATAAAAGTTGAAATGATTTGGGGTCTCCATATTTGTATCAGCATAAAGTGAAGATGGAGATGGCTTCTTGTAAATAACAACTTTAACTCCAGAATATATGCCTAATTGTTGTTGTTGTTTTCTTCATAGGTCTGCAATGAGAATTCATTGTTCAAGAGTGAAGCGCGGTATCTAGTACGCAGAAAAGATCCAGAATTGTGGGTAAACGTTTTGGATGAAAATAATCCATACAGGAGACCTCTCATTGATCAGGTATGCTAAATAGAAGGGATTTTCAAAAACAGAAACTGATGCTTCAGGCCAAATATATTATTATTATTTATTTATTTAAATGTCTATACTGCCCTCCTCGCCGAAGGCGATCCAGTGCTCTTTGTGATCAGCAGTGGACCAATAGAACGGGTGGCAGTTGCTAAATATCTTACTCTTTTTAAGATTAGTATAGTGTTATAATAGCCTTTGGTCATTTCTCTATCCGCTTTTTCTTTGTTCTCTCTTTGGAAAAAGGATTTTAAGTCATGCCTGTATAGAATTCGGCTTTTTGATGGATAAATAAGTCATCTTATTTTTTATTTTATTTTTTGCAGCCAAACCTCTTCTAATGTCTGTTTTTTTCTTGTAAGATGTAAAGTACCTGTATATACTCAAGTATAAGTCGGGTTTTTTAGCCCCCAAAATTAGGTCCAAAAATAGGACTCGACTTATACTCGGGTCAGTATAAACACTCAAAAACATACCCACACAAATTTCTAAGTTAATCAATTTTATCGTATTTTAATGTATTTTAATTACTGAAACTCACTAGCAGCTGCTGCATTTTCCACCCCGACTTATACTCTGGTCAATCTATTTTCCTAGTTTTAGAGATCCATATTAGGTACCTTGACTTATATTCGGGACAACTTATAGTCAAGTACATACGGTATCCCAGCTGATCTTTACCCACATGCTTGTTAAAGTTCGGCTACTATTAACAATCTGCTCCTGAACAATAACAGAGATCGTTCTCCAAATAACAGGTTGTCCAGACGGCATTATCGGAGACTCAGGATCCAGAGGAAGTTTCTGTAACAGTCAAAGCTTTCATGACTGCTGACTTGCCCAATGAACTGATTGAGTTACTTGAGAAGATTGTTTTAGATAACTCTGTCTTCAGTGAACACAGGTAGGAGAGGAGTTTTGCCTGGTATGTTATATTCAAATGCTCGGAAATGACATCTGTATTTCGCTGTGTATTGTCCACACTGCTCTAATATAGCTATGCCATATAGCCATGATGGTGAAACTTGGCACTCCAGATGTTCTTGGATTTCAACTGCCAGAAGCCCAAGTCAACACTCCTGCTGATCAGGGCTTCTGGAAATTGAAGTTCAAGAACACCTGGAGTGCCAAGGTTCACCATCAAAACAGCTGCATATGATTGTTTCATAGAATGTAATGAGGAGTATCTACTTGCTCAATGATAGTGAACCTTTTGGAGACCAAGTGCCCAAACAGAAACGCTCCCATTGGGCTGCTGGGCAGAGGAGTGGGGTGAACTCTGTGCTGGGGGGAGGGAGAAAGCACTCCCATTGGGCTGCTGGGCAGAAGGGTGGGGCAAACTCTGTGCTGGGGGACAGAGGAAGAGCTCTCATTGGGCTTCTGGGTAGAGGGGCGGGATGAACTCTGTGCTGGGGCGACGGCAAATGTGCCCACAGAGAGGGCTCTGAGTGCCCCATCTGGCACGCATGTTGTGGAGTCACCACTACTGTACTAGCTGAACCAAATGATTCCACTGTTATAATTCAAGGAACCTCCAGAATCTTCTGATCTTGACTGCCATCAAGGCAGACCGTACACGTGTGATGGAGTATATCAACCGCTTGGACAACTATGATGCTCCAGATATTGCCAATATTGCCATTAGCAATGAGCTCTATGAGGAAGCTTTTGCCATCTTCAGGAAATTTGATGTGAATACTTCAGCAATTCAGGTACGGCGTCATCCTATTGTAAGCTGAATATTGAAATATTTTCAAAACCTTTACACTTCTCGTGCACAAAACACTGGCAAAAATGCAGCAGTGAGTTGTTTGCTTTAGAGTTAAGTTACTTTTGTCTTCTCATCCTTAACGATGGGTGGCAGGATTGTACACATTTTGCCCCCCCCCCCAAACACACTTGGTATTTATTTGACTGATCTTGGAAGGTTGAGTCAACTTTGATTCCTGAGTAAGATTAAACTCACAATGTTCTGGCTGCAATACAGCAGTTTAACTACTGCGCCACCAGCGCTCCTATATGTATTCTTCTTACGCCGTATCCAATTCCGAGTACTGGCGATCATCATGGTGATCAGCCATGAAGACTGTCCTGAGAATATAATGCTGTGGCCTGTCATCTGCCTTCTGCATCGCATCACGATGCCCGTAGTACCACTGACCCTGCTCCATGAGTCATGGCAAAGTCCTCCTCAACCCCAAGCCAGTATTGATTAAACTGCTTCCCTCCATCAAGATGGATTCAAATGGGATTTCATCCACTTGGGGACCATCACCCTTCTCTGAGGACTTCACCAAGGCCGCTAGTCCTCAGGGTTGACAAGTTAGTTAACTGCCGTTTGATGCTCGGCGTTGAGTCACTGGCAGTATAGTCTACTCTATTACCATAGCAGGATAACCTAGCCAGACTATATGTATTACAGAGTAAAAAGGTGTAACTCCTGCCATCGACTGTGGTCCGTCCCCTCCCGCTCTCAGGTTTCTTTCTATGACGCATTACTTCAGATATTAAATGCTTTAAAACCTTTTAACAGGTGAGTGTATTTCTTTCTTTTGTAAACCTGAGTTCCTCTGTCTCCTCCGCCTCTTAGCAACCATCCCATATTGCTTACTCTCCACTTGTTGAGACAATTTTTATATTATTATTATTATTATTTTGTAACCCAGGTGTTGATAGAGCACATAGGCAATTTGGATCGTGCTTATGAATTTGCAGAGAGATGTAACGAACCCGCGGTTTGGAGCCAGCTGGCCAGAGCACAGCTTGAAAAGGACTTGGTTAAGGAGGCCATAGATTCTTACATCAAGGCCGACGATCCGTCGTCCTACATGGAAGTTGTCCAGGCAGCCAACCGAAATGGTAAGTCAAATTCTTTGAGTTTGGGAAAGCTTAGTCTAGTGACTTAATAGTAGGAATCTCTAACGATTACTTTGAAAGGCTGTTATTTAACAGTAAAGATAGACACATTATTTTGTTTCATTTTCTTAGGTTTTATTAAGTCCTTTCTACTTATTATGGGACTGTGGTGATTTAAGTGATTTAAGACGCTGAACTTGACGACTGGAAGGTTGGCAGGTCAGCAGTTCGAGACCCAACTGTTGCATGACGGAGTGAGCTCCTGTCTCTGTCCCAGCTCCTGCCAGCCTAGCAGTTCAAAAGCAAGAAATTGCAAGTAGATAAATAAGTAGCACTTTGGTGGGAAGGTGAACAGTGTTTCGTGCACTCCAGTGTTTAGTCATGCCTGCCACGTGTCCATGGAAATGTCTGCAGACACAGACAGTACTGGCTCTTTGGCTGTAAACAGAGATGACTACTGAACTGTAGAGTCAGCTGCGACTGGCTTTCGAACAAAGGTGACCTTTGTAACTGCAGAACACATTGAAAAAAAGGAACTAATTTCTCTCCTTTCTTCTGTCTTTCTTCTTCTCTTGTTATCAAGATAACTGGGAGGATCTGGTTAAATTCTTGCAGATGGCTAGAAAGAAAGCAAGAGAATCTTACGTGGAGACTGAACTCATTTTTGCCCTGGCCAAAACGAATAGGCTATCAGAATTAGAAGAATTTGTCAGCGGCCCTAACAATGCCCACATACAACAGGTATGTTTTGGTGCTGAACTGCAGCACGTGCCAGCTAAGCTGCTTCCAAAGTACGCAGAGACCAGCTCTCTTGCCCTGGGACGTCCCCACTCTTGTACATTTTCTGTCTCTTTAGGTTGGCGATCGCTGCTACGAGGATGGAATGTATGACGCCGCAAAGCTGCTATACAACAACGTGTCTAATTTTGCTCGCCTGGCATCTACACTTGTTCACCTTGGAGAGTACCAGGCGGCAGTTGATAGTGCCCGCAAAGCAAACAGCACCAGGACGTGGAAAGAGGTACATTGTTGATTGGGTCCCATGCTGGGAAAGATGCTGATGAATATGGTTAGGTCATAACTCCGAGTCAGAAGGTGTTGATGTGAGTTCGGGCTCACCTGTGCACTGACCTATTGCTACTAGTAATCAGAATGAAAAAAAAAACCCCTCAAATACTCATGTATTTGTAAATGTTTTCCCTTTTCAAGAATTTGTGGTTTTTTAAAAGGCTGTAATGGTCTATACCAGTGGTTTCCAACTTTTTTTTTTTTTTGGCCATGCCTCAACTAAAGCATCTCTGAAATCCTGATGGACCCCACTATAGCATATACCATATTTGCTAGCATATAAGGCTCATCAGAGTATAAGATGCACTCAGGTTTGTCTAGTGTATTTTAAGGGGGTAAAATGCATTTATATGCTGGTAAATATGGTAGACGCGTTGGAGTATAAGACACAGCCCATTTTTCCGGTGTATTTTAAGAGGGGAAAGTGTGTCTTATACTCTGGTAAATACAGTAATTCTTATTATTGAAAAACTGAAGTCCTATTCATGTAGAGGAAGCTCAAAAGGCCATTAATGTGGTTTAAACAAGCTTCCAAAGAACAATTCACTGTTAATAACCCATCCTCGAATTGCCCCTCTTAAAAGTCAAATTGACCCCCGGTGAGGTGTGGGCCCCAAGTTGGGAACCACGGGTCTACATACATGTTGACTTTATAAAAATAACTTCTGGTTCTCTTTTTTTCATTTGGGGTTTGACTCAAGCGCTACACTATAATATCATATTGTAGTAGAATCAACATTTTAATGTACCGAAGACTCAGGATTTGAGAACCACTATTTGAAAATATGGGATGCAAAAGTGATGTAAATTTTTACACACTTTGCCAATGGCTTTTTCTTTTTTTACTTTGTTGGCAGGTGTGCTTCGCCTGTGTGGATGGACAGGAATTTCGGCTTGCTCAGATCTGTGGCTTACACATAGTAATCCATGCCGATGAGCTTGAAGAGCTGATCAGCTATTATCAGGTTGGGTTCCATTAACCATCTGATTGTACATGCGCATGCTTCCGGTGGGTGATACAGTGTGTACTTGCTTCTTCCCTGAATTGTCTTAACAAAATGGCAAAGGCTATTAAAACAGCTGTGTTATTCGTGGCTGATGCTAGCATAGTTAACCTTTAGTACCCGTATCACTGAATTGTGTTTACGGAATTAGGCGTTTATGGCACTAGGACCGTTCTCAGTGAAAGCAGAACACTAAGATGACCGGAGAAGACATTTTAAAAATGCCATGGTTGAGAAATTCCTGTACAGACCCATCAGCACAGGTGTTGAAAGGGACTGCAGTGGCTCACTGGTTAAGAAGCTCACCTTGTTAGTTGGAAGGCTGGCAAGGCGGCAGCTCGAGACCCTGGTACTGCTTGTCTCTGTCCCAGCTCTTGGGAGCTTGAAAGGAGCCTCATTCAGGCGTCCCCTGAGTGGAGTTTCTCCAGCAAAAATCATTTCAACCCAGAAAAATTTCTGACACTGTTATTACAGTATTAGCACAGATGTTGCTGTCATAGTCCTACAGACGGTCTCTGTTAGCTTCCAAAAATGAACTTCCTAGTGAAATACTTTATCCTTTGTGTTTATCTTACTAAAAATTTTGCTGAATTTTACAAGTGGTTAAGATGCTAAACTTGACAACTGGGAGGTCGGCAGGTCAGCATTTTGAGACCCGAATGCTGCATGATAAAGTGAGCTTCTGTCTCTGTCCCAGCTCCTGCCTACCTACCAGTTCGTAAGCAAGAAATTGGAAGTAGATAAATAGGTACCACTTCAATGGGAAGGTAAACAGTGTTCTGTGTACTCCGGTGTCTAGTAATGCCTGCCACATGGCCATGGAAACGTCTGCAGACACAGACAGCACTGGCTCTTTGGCTGTAAACAGAGATGAGCACTGAACCCTAGAGTCAGATATGACTGGCTTTTGAGCAAGGACGACCTTTACCTTTATCTAATGGAAGATAACAACAAACAAAAGCGTCACAGCAGTATATATTTTGGAATCCACCTTTATACTTTAAGTCAGACAAAGAAGTGGTGACTGGACTAATTGGGAGATTTCAACGCAGTTTTCACAGTGCTCACAAATGAGCACTGAACCCTAGAGTTGGATATGACTGGATTTCGACCAAGGGTGACCTTACCTTTACTCAAACAGTTTGGAACTTCCTGCACCTAAGCAGAGCTGTCTCTTCATGTACTTTTGAAAGGAGTTTCCTTCTGAAGGGTTAGCGCATGTGCTTTGAAATGGTGCATGATTAATTTTTTTACTCATGGGGAGTAATGTACTTAAACCTTGGTATGGCCTTGAACCATAGGATCGTGGATACTTTGAAGAACTGATTGCTCTGCTCGAAGCTGCGCTGGGCCTGGAACGTGCTCACATGGGGATGTTTACTGAGCTGGCCATATTGTACTCTAAATACAAACCACAAAAGATGAGAGAGCACTTGGAACTCTTCTGGTCTCGAGTTAATATTCCAAAGGTAGGTGGTTGTATGTCACTAAATAAGCTGAGTATGTTGTCATCTAAAGATAAAATTATACCCTATTTCTCTCTCGGTAAGCAGTAGTTCAGAGAGCACATTAAAAACAATGAAAACCTGACTAAGTTTGGAAGCTTTGGAGCCTCCCTCTTGTTCAGTAGATTACCATGATTGTAGAGTTCAAAACACCCCCATACTCTTTTGCAGTGTGGAAAGACCCATCCCTCTTCCAACCTTCCCTTTTATCTCCTCCAACAAGTACCACCCCTTTAGCACTTCCTCTAAAGGACTCCAGCCAATCTGTGTACAGTACTCCAATGTCCATCACAATTTAGGCTTCTCCAAGAACATGAGGTTAGATTGTTTAGTCTAGCAAGCAGTTCCTTCCCAGTAACACCCAGAATGCCTCACTGCCACCCCTCCTCAGTGAACAGCCCACAGAAATCTACATCATTCTTTTTAAAAGACACAATCCCCATTTCTATTTCCATGACACACATCACAGATTTATCTAGTGCAGTGTTGGTGAACCTATGGCATGCGAGCCAGAGGGGGCACTCAGAGCCCCCTTTGTGGGTACATGTGCCATTGGCCCAGCACAGAGTTCGCCCCGGCTCTCTGCCCAGCAGCCCAATGGGAGAGCTTACTCCCTCCCGCAGCACAGAGTTTACCCCGCCCTTCTGCCCAGCAGCCCAATGGGAGCTCTTCCTTCCTCCCCCAGCACAGAGTTTGCCACGGCTGTCTGTTTGGGCAATCGGTCTCTAAAAGGTTCATCATCACTGATCTAGTGTGCGGTAGAAAGCTATGATAGAGGGGGTAACCTGGAGCTTTTGAGGTGTTTGCAACAGTGACTGAAGACAGTGCAGAAAAGGCCATGACCCGTCTTGCTGCATCACAGCATAGACGAGATATTTCATTATCCAAGCACGTCCATAAGAGAGGAGAGAGTATATCAGATAGTCTGGCACTAAGCCATTTAGGGCATGGGTTGGGCAGACTTGAGGCTTTCGGGATCAATTTCATCCCCCCCCCTTTCAGATCCTGAAATCTGCCAACCAGAATTAAGTGCCGAATTAATGTCATAGACCGGCAGACATACACAAAGAATTAAGGAACAGGATGCATCTGAATGCCTTCTCAGCCTGGTAGTTCCAGCTTGGTACTAGACCCAAGCTGTGTAAGCCTCTCTCATGAAAATCCCCGGTTAATCTTGTTTTCAATCCAGTTAGGGGATTTAAAAGCCTCTTTTCAATTAGATGGTTTGGGAGCCGGTGGACTCTTGCCAGCCTGTTGTGGATCGCACAGAGAAAACCTTGGAGATAGCGAACTGAATTTCTCCTTCTGATTTAAAGGTCAGCACCAGCGTCCTGTAAGAAGGAGGCTGTGGAGCCAATGTCTTTATTGTTTCATGCTCTCTGTGGTGGTTTCCAGTCAAATGTTCGCTTCATCTTTGACTTGCAAAAACTGCCTCTCCTTTCTCTATGCTTTCAAGGTCCTTCGCGCAGCGGAACAGGCCCATCTGTGGGGAGAACTGGTTTTCCTCTATGACAAATACGAAGAATATGACAATGCCATCATTACGATGATGAATCATCCAACAGATGCATGGAAAGAAGGGCAGTTCAAGGACATCATTGCCAAGGTATGTGCTTCTAATACGGAGGCTCCGATTCAATGCACGCTGCCCAAAACTGCCCTCTTGTCAAGACATCAATGTGAGAAAGCAAAGCCGTCACACTTACATAACCCCCCCCCCCTTAGTGCACTCTCTAGGCTGTTCACAAATTAATCACCATTTTGACCCCAACATACTGGGCACTCATTTTGCCATCCTTGGAAGGATGGAAGACTGAGTCAACCTTGAGCTCTGGTCAGGATTGAATTCACAACCTTTTGGTTGCAGGAGAGCCATTTCACCACTGTGCCTCTGGGCGTCCTTCTTGCCCATGTTCTGCAAAAACTCTGTCTTTGCTAAACGCAGCTGCCACTATGGCTAGTTACGAATTGCTTTATTCATCACTACTTTGTCTAATCCCTTTGTAAATCTCACCCAGTGTTCTAATTATTCGCGGATTTTCAAATTGAATCTAGTGGGGTAATGCAGACGCAGCCAGTTACGTCACAGCTTGTGTGTGTTCTCTAGGTGGCCAATGTGGAGCTGTATTACAAGGCCCTGCAGTTCTATTTGGACTATAAGCCATTGCTGATCAATGACCTCCTTCTGATTTTGTCTCCCCGGCTGGATCACACCCGAACAGTAAACTTTTTCTCCAAGGTGAGTTTAGATCCACATTCTCTTTTCAGATTGGAACTCAAAATGCAGGAGCCTCTTTTCAACAAGGCAAGAGAATTCTGGACCTTTTCTTTCAAATCCGCTCCAGTCCACATCAATTTGTATAAGTCAGGTTAGAATCCTTTTAGAATCCTGTTCCCAGGTTCTAGGGTACTGCGGCGGCTTAGTGGTTAAGACGCAGAACTTGATGACTGGAAGGTCAGCAGTTAGAGAATCGAGTCCTGCACGATGGCATGAGCTCCCATCATCTATCCCAGCTCCTGCCAACCTAGCACTTTGAAAGCAAGAAATTGCAAGGAGATGAATAGGTACCCCTTTGTTAACAGCGTTCCATGCTCTTCGGTTTCTAGTCATGCCTGCTGCATGTCCACAGAAACGTCTGCAAACGCAGGCAATGCTAGTTCTTTGGCTATAAACAGAGATGAGCACTGAACCCTAGAGTCAGATACAACTGGCTTTCGAGCATGGATAATCTTTGCCTTTACCTTCTCAGGTTTTGTAAACACTCTTTCATGCAAACACGTCTGGTTTTCTTTTGGGAAATCAGTGGTTTCCTGCTCTAGGCTTTAACTTTGCAAATTGGGTGGCTTTAAATGTGCAAATAGCGCACTCAAACAAAGATGTTCAATCACAACTTTTTGATCACATTATTCCATAGGTTAATCAGTTGCCTCTGGTGAAACCTTACTTGCGCTCAGTCCAGAATCATAATAATAAAGGCGTTAATGAGTCACTGAACAACCTTCTGACAGAAGATGAAGACTACCAGGTAAGAGATTTGGAGTACTGGTTGCATTATAATTCCACAGATGCGTTAATGTTTTCTTCCATAGCAAGAATGCGAATTCTAAAATACTTGGCACTTTATGGGTAAATCTTTTCCAGATGAAATACTAACTGCAATTATAGCACTCTTGCCATGGGGAAAAGTAGGTGCGATATTGTTCCAGTTCCGTATGTATTTTTCCCCACACAAAGGCACAATAATTTTGTAATCAATCAATCCCCGGCTTTATAAAATTACTTTCCAATTTGCACTTGCATAACGGTTAAGATGATGTATCATCCCACAGTATCAACTCTTTGGGAGGCCTTATTGCTGTAACCAGAAGCCCCCAAGAGAAAAAAATTGTATAATGAAGTGCCTTGTGGAACCAATTATTTTCATTATAAGAGGTTCTACTGTAGTTAGAGCACTAGGGAAAGCCACACTGAAATCCCTAATTATGAAATTCATCAGGTGACCTTAAATAATTCCTTCTTTCTCAGCATGATGAAGGCTGTGTATGTATCTTGATGAAAGGCAGAATATAAAATGTAGCACACAAAACTAGAGTTTTGAAATAAAACAGGATTTTTACTGAACTAAGCACTTTAGAGGCAATTTAAAGTAACATGGCAGAACGAAGCTGCTATAATAGTGGAGTAAATAATGCACTGAATACAAATGTAGAAGAAGGCGATATCTTTTTTGGATCACTAAATAAAAAAAATCACTGTGAGCTTTCGTGATTCAAGATCACTTCTACAGGCATGCAAAGGTAGGGAATCATCAATGAAAGTCCAAATGTACGTGGCATGGTGGTGTTTGCCAGGCTCAGCTATTAAAAATAAATGTGAAGTGGCAGTCCATTTTATATCTCTCCACCATTTAACAGACACGGGAAACCAGGTGTCTCCTTATTGCTCCTTCCAAATGGCTCTATTATGGAATATGCACACGTCCCCTCTTCGGCCAGGTCAAAACAATGCGAATTTCAGTAACCTCCATCATGGAATTTTGGGGAGAGATTTTGTTTACACACTAGGCATTCCAATTGTAGCCAATTCAAAGTTGATTTAAATATTGTATTACCTAATGGTTCAGTTTGTAGTGATGTTGTCCTGATGTTAAACTGTCCATTCAAATTAGTGTCAAATGTTGCTCTTCGAAAGTCGTTTAAAGATGTCTGTGAGTTGACAGAGCTTTTTAATTATTATTTTTTGCATGATTATCTTATCAGTCCTTGAGGGTTATTTAAATAAAGGGCAGCACATTACAGTAATAGTTTATGTAGTTTAACTACTTGTCAGATGCTTCATTGACCGATAGAAAAAGATTACATTTATTAAAGTAACATTCCAAGCTCTGAATGAAGTAGATAAACGGAGCAGCATAGAATAACTTGACTTGGAAGGGGCTATCAAGTCTACCCCCCTGCTCAATGCAGGAATCTGAGTCAAAGCAGAGATGGCAGATGGTGGCCCATTGGTGTTAACTATTTAGCTTCCTACATAGCAGCCATGAAATAAAAAGATGCTTACTTCTTGGGAGGCAAGCTAAGAGAAACCTAGGCAGCATGATGGAAAGTAGAGACAGCAACAAAAGTCTGCATGGTTAAAGCAATTTATTAAAGGAGTAATAATTCCCAGTAGTAATTTATGGGTGTGAGAGCTGGACCCTAAGGAAGGCTGAGTGCAGAAGAATAGATGCCTTTGAATTGTGGTGCTGGAGAAGACTCTTGAGAGTCTCCTGGACTGCAAGGAGATCAGATCAGTCCATCCTAAAGGAAATCAAACCTGACTGCTCCTTGGAAGGATAAATACTGAAACTGAAGCTCAAGTATTTTGGCCACCAAATAAGAAGAGAGGGCTCACTTGAGAAGACCTTGATGCTAGGAAAGGTTAGAGGCAAAAGGAGAAGGGGGCGGTAGAGGATGAGGTGGCTAGATGGCAGTGTTGGTGCAGTAGCATAGATTTGGGTGGGCGATGGAGGGTGACAGGAGCCTGGCGTGCCATGGTCCATGGGGTCACAAAGGGTCAGACTCGACTGTGCCACTGAACAACAAAATAGCACTTCCATTTGCTGTCATACTCTCTCTCTTCCTCCAAACAGGGCTTGCGAGCATCCATCGATGCCTACGATAACTTTGACAACATTACACTAGCTCAGCGTCTAGAGAAACATGAGTTGATTGAGTTCAGACGGATTGCCGCTTACTTGTATAAAGGCAATAACCGATGGAAACAGAGTGTGGAGCTTTGCAAGAAAGATCGCCTGTATAAGGTCAGTAGATGTTGGTAGCTGCCTTTTGGATACTTTAGACAAGTTGCGGGTGAAAAGGGGTATTTTTTTAAAAAAAGGCCTGCAAAAAAATAATAATAGAATAGCCCTTCCTATGGATCCATCTCCAAGATTTCATGAGATGGGACTTTTCAGCTACTTTTTGTAGATGTTGTGACCTTGGTCTTTCACAGGATGCCATGCAGTATGCTGCAGAATCCAAAGACGCTGAACTGGCAGAGAAACTGCTCCAGTGGTTTCTGGAGGAAGACAAAAAGGAGTGTTTTGCGGCATCACTCTTCACATGCTATGATTTGTTGCATCCAGATGTGGTTCTCGAGTTGGCATGGAGGCACAACATCATGGACTTTGCAATGCCTTATTTCATCCAGGTGACGAGGGAATACCTTACCAAAGTAAGTGTAATTACTCTGGAAAGCCTTGTTGCTTTGTATGCATCTAGACCCCTGAGCGATATGTTCTATTTTGCATTAAAGTGAGGTACTTCTGCATATTCCTTAATATAAAATCCAGTTACTAGCAGTCCCAAATCACCCTTCCCTGAAAATCAGAGTTTTGTCTTACTCATTTTCTGCACCCAGATTACGAGTGGTCTTATTTCTCATTTTAGCTACACGTGATCTGTGATGGCCAAAGCTTTTAACTGCTATTCCCTTTGTTATTAAAATAAAATATAATAGGCTTTTTAAAATATAAAACAATAACTTGCTCATAAAACGCAGCTGTCTGTGGGTCTGGTTCTACAACTTTTCTTAAGTTTTTTTTTATTTCAAAACTTTAAAAGTAATTAAACAAGTGCCCTGATGGCAAACCTTGGCACTCCTCCTGTTCTTGGACTTCAGTTCCCAGAAGCCCAAGTCCCTGTGAATCCACACAAATGGGTTTACTGCGTCTGCACAGCAAACCCATTTGTGTGGATTCATAGGGACTTGGGCTTCTGGGAATTGAAGTGTAGATTCACAGGTCCACACTTCAGTTCTGGGGATTGAAGTGTGAATTCCATTCATGTGCATTCACAGGGACTTGGGCTTCTGGGAATTGAAGTCCAAGAACAGCTGGAGTGCCAAGGTTGGCCATCACTGAACTAGTGTCTCTCCATCATAATGCATTCCATTACATTTTGGCCGGAGCCTGGAACATCATATTTCAGAAGCAAATGTTTGTGCCGATCCTGGCCTCACAAGCTGAGTGAAGCTGCTGATTCTTTTCAGAACATCATTAGTAAGGACCTGTGGATAGTGCTAGAAGCTGCCTAGATCCTGGCTGATGTGCAGCTGGTAGGCTTCCATTCCAGAATTAGATTTTGATTTTCTACTAGCAGTAAACATTTTCAGCGTTTTCCAAACTTTGGTTTCCGGATTTCAATTCCCAGAAGCCTAAGTCAATCCACCAAAGCACTGATCAGCCAATGTACTGACTTAGGTTTCTGGGAATTGAAGTCCACCGGTGTTCCGCAGAACATAGTTTGAGAAACACTGGTTTAGATAATTAAAAAACAGATATCTTGCTTCTTCTTCATCTTCTTCCAAATCTGAATATTGGCGATCCTCAAGGCGATCAGCCATGAAGACTGTCCTCAGAATATAATGCAGTGGTCTTTCATCTGCTTTCAGCATCGCAGCATGACGCCCATTGTACCACTGATCCAGTACCATGAGTCACTTTCTGATCCTGAGCCCTTTTGGCATGCAAAGTCCTCATCATCAGCCCCAGGCCAGGATGGATGAAGCTGTTGCCCTCCATCAAGATGCACTCAAGTGGGATTTAATCCACTTGGGGACCATCACCCTTCCCTGTGGACTTCTGCATCCATTAGTCCTCAAAGTTGCCAGGTTAGCTAACTCCCGCCTGACACTCAGCGTTGAGTTACTGGCAGTAGGGTCTACTCTATTACCATAGCAGGATAACCTGGCCAGACATCTTGCTAGGGTCTCAAAATAGCAACAATAACAATAATGCTAGTTTCACCCATGCTTTCTTCTTCCCTACATGAGTTACTAGGACTTGGATATTACATGTCGTAAACTACTTCTGTTAGTCAGTGTAGGGGTGTTGGGTTTCATAGAATATAAGCTATATAATGTCATGTTTCTTAAATTACATCAATAGTAAGTTGTTGGTTTTTTTTTGCTGTTTTGTATTGCAGTGATAATAGACAAACATACTTGTTCTTGTGCATAAAAGTGAAATAGCTGCTTTGGTGGAAAATATTTATTTTCTCAACAGCTTAAATAGTGTGGGTGTTGTTTGCTCATTTCTCCCTTCTTTCCTTTTTTGCCTTTCTGTCTCTCTGGCCTTTTCTCTTTTCCCCACCCCAGGTTTGTGTGATCTTTACTTTTGTTTTCCGTTGGTTTCTTGGCACTGAATTTAAGTATGCTCCTCTGAATTTTCTTACAGGTTGATGGTCTGTTTAATAAGGTGACCGTTTCTGATGTTTTACGTTCTGTTTTTACCCCATTTGTGTCCTTTAAAATACATTTTAAGATTATAGGGGAGTCTAGATGTAGCTTTTTGCTGAAAAGCAGAATAATCTAGCTTGGTGTAACTAATGCTATAGTTTACACATGTTCCTGAATAACTTCCAGAAATCCAACCAGAATTTGCTTGCTTCACATTTAGGGGGAAATAGCAATATTCCCGCAATATGCCTCATACCTGAAGGTGCGATCAGAATTTATGTATGCCAGGTTTTAAAAAAAGAATATTGTCTTTCTTGAGAAGTAGATCTGTTTCCAGGGATATAATAGTCATCTTGCACAGATGGTGTTAAAAGGCGATAAAGGGGGCAGAAATCTTTACTTGTGGTATCTATAGACTCTAGTGGTTCCCAACCAGATGCCTCCACACACACCCTGTGACGTTAGAGTTGCCATAATTCTCTCCCACAAAACCAGGACAGAAGTATACTGGACAAAAATGGGTGGGTTATCTACAAGATAGCCTTTTTAAAAACAAACACAATGACAGCTGTAAAATACTCTCACATTAAATATACCAATACAGTACATAATTTTTTTAAAATCTGGGACTTTAACATGATTTTTATTAAACTGGCCAGGATAATTTTTTTTGACCTTGAATCCAGGACAATGCTGGTTTTCCAGGACGTATGGCAACCCTACGTGACATATAATTCTTATTATTCAAAAAGTGAACTTCTATTCACGTGGAGGAAGCCTAAAAGGCCAACGCATTCTCAAATTGTCCCCACTTAAAAATCAAATTACCCCCCTGTGGGGCACGCGCCCCACATTGGGAACCATGGCTTTAGAGAAATGGTGAGGCTTTGTTATGTGTCAGAGAAGGGGAGAATGCCATACGTTTGTTTGCAATGAAACTCTATACAGATTTTTTAATGGAGGTTACGGAGGTAGTCGATTGGATTAACACTGCTCTGGTGCCCAAGCTGAACTCTGGTTGGATTTTGCCAGCAATTAAGTGTCTACTAAATATTCAGTCTTTCAGAAAGAGCATGCAGTAGTGGGGGCTGGTTTTTGAGTAAGAACTAATCTAGACTTGGCATTAGTAATGAACTGGAGAATGAATTCCTACCCCTCCCGCTTTTAATGCAAAGGTTTTTAACTTCTCTCATGTAAGTGTGCACCTAACAGCTATATTCCTCTACCAAAAGGCATTTCTCCTATTAACAAAGGTTCAGTACCTTTTTTAAAAAAATAAATTAGAGAGATAGAGATAAATATCCTGGTATACTTATGGTTGCATGTCAGCCACTTATGGGCAGAAAGTTCATCCAGAATGTGAAGTAGACTGACTGCTGTTGGTGTTTGGGTGTTGGTGGGACATCAGGCAACTTCTGTCTCAACAAGTCTTGACATTCAGTAGAAGTGGTACAGTTCCAGCGCAAAGCATGTTTTTGATGCGTTGATTGCCCTTCGTTTTTAATTATAGTGATTTTGCTAAGCTGCATGCTGCCTGGTGCCTTTTTTTTTGGGGGGGGGGGGAGGGTGGAGAAAAGGATGACAACACTCCTTGAACTCCTAAGAGCAGAGTTGCTTCAGAGGAGTCAATTTTGTAGGAAACTGACATAACAGTATGCTAGCTTTAGACATTTGAGCTGGCCCCAGAAAAATGACTTCTTTCTATTACTAAATTTTAAGTGCCAAGATTTAGCCAGTGTCAGGAAACAAATTTACTCATGAGTAGGTCTTCCTTCCTGCCAGTAGTTGGTTCCTGCTTCCAAGCTGCCGCCTTCTCAGCTAAGCAACCCACGATACTAGACTAGTGTAGATACGGTAGCACACAGCCAAGCAAACACTCCAGGCATCTTTAGGTATTTTAAAAGTACTGTATATTGTAATCAGAGTAAGTTACAGAAGAAAGTTAATCAAAAGTTCAGAAAGCACATCAAAATAAAGAAAACTTCTCTAATGGGGAAACACCTACATGTTTGCAGTTCATCCTTAGCTCAGTGCTTTGGATCAAGAGAGCATCTTGCTTCCCTTTGGGTCCACCTCCTTGCCATTCCCCTAAAGGAATCCAGTCAATGGTCATACAGTATAACATGTCCATCACACATTAGGTTTCATTTCTTCCAACTCATGAGGCCAGCATGTTTACAAATTCCAATCCCTCTAAGGTATTTTCTAAAGGTTCTCCCACGCATTGAACTCTCCATCTTGGATGAGGCTAAAACCAGAGGGGACAAATCCTGCCCTGACAGCAAGCCAGGTGGTTTTTCCTATAAAGAGAAGTCCCATTGTCAGCTATTTTCATTGACAATCCCATGATCAGCATGCCACCCTGGAAAATGTAAGTATATCAGTGATGACAAACCTTGGCACTCCATATGTTCTTGAACTTCAATTCCCATAAATCCTGATCAGCAGGAATGCTGACTTGGGCTTCTGGGAATTGAAGTCCAAGAACACCTGAAGTGCCAAAGTTCACCATCACTGAGGTATATCTTCAGTGAGGCTATTCTGGCCATTCTACATTGGGTGGCATTACAGCACTGTCCATTTCATATTGAATTACTTAAATAAGTGACCAATCATTGGGAAGTCCAAGCTGGTTGATAATAGGATGTAAATGTGAAGTTGTCTGGCTTGGCAGAACAGAGGCTTTGATTAAATCACTTGAGCAAAGCTTTCTGCACACACACACACCATGCCAGGGCAATGATATAGAACAGAATTTGGTTAGCATTTCATTTTGAAGCAAAATATTTCCCTGCCTTAACCCTCCAGAGTATATAAGGTGAGAAATGATATTATTGCTGTGCTACTTCAAAGAGAGTCTGCTACAAGCAGCTCTTTTCTGGTATTTCTTTTAAATTCAACAAAGGAACTTGCTTTGTTGTCCAAGGACAAAAAAAAGCTTTTGTCTAGTGTGGTGCACTTGACTTGATTGTTTACACAAATTCATCAGCCAGTGTGGGAGATCTCAATTGCTGTAGTGAAATCACACACACATATCTGTGTTTGTGACTTATTGGCAGGCCATTGTGGGGTCATCGTGGAACAGATACTGCAGCAGGAGGTAAACGGAGTTCCCCGTATTATAGAATGTGCTAGGGAGCACTATAGCAAGCTAGCTTAGATTGTGCTGTGTTGCCTTTCATTGCTTGGGTGTATGTGGTAACTGGTTTTCACAAAGAATATGGGTGGAAACATATTTATGATGGACCTAAGACAGTAATGGTGAACCTTGGCACTCCAGCTGTTTGTGGACTTCAATTCCTTGAAGCCCAAGTCCCTGTGAATCCCCACGAATAGGTTTACTGGCACTCCAGGTGTTCTTGGACTTCAGTTTGCTGCGTACGAGCAGTTAACCCATTTGTGTGGATTCACAGAGACTTGGGCTTCTGGGAATGGAAGTCCAAGAACACCTGGAGTGCCAAGGTTCACCCTCACGGACCTAAGACATGCCTCTCGGCAGCAACATCTGCTATTTCAACTCTTTAAAAGGGTGAGTCCCTCATGCTTTGCCTGTAGCCCACACTGTTATTTGGGATTCCACTATTAAATACGTGACTCCTGGAAACCCAGCCCAAGAGGAGGTTATGCTAAATCCAGTTTTCACTTGGAAATGCTAACGGGTATTTTCAATGCAGATTGCAGTGGAATCTGTGTAGACTCCGAAACATCTGCTGAGGGGTGTGTGTGTGAGTGTGTGTGTGTGTGTGTGTGAGAGAGAGAGAGAGAACATCTGCACTTCACGGCCCTGCAAAATGTGGGTCTGCAACATTATTTCACCGGTGTTTCTTGTTCGTTTGCAACTTAGGTGGATAAACTAGATGCTTCTGAAAGCCTACGAAAAGAAGAGGAACAAGTAGTCGAGCCCACTCCAATAGTATTTGGTAAGTTAAATTTTCGTTTCGTCTTTGTCAGGTTGTTAGGTTTTTCCTTTTATCTGACCCAAACATTGGTATTGCTACACTCCTAACATGCACCCCACCTTCCATGTGTTGTTAATGTGGATGCCAGTGATGATAAGGTCAGGTCACAGTTTCTCATGCAAGCTAGTCTAGAGACTGTTGCTGCAGCGTAGACTCAAAATTGAGGCACTTGAAAAAGAGTATAGTTGTCCTCATTTATTTTTCATTGGCCAGTCTTGCCATATACTTTGTTTACTTGGAAGTTAAGTGTTTAGCGATGTTTACACCTCACTAAGCACATTTAGGATGGCAGCCATGGGTATTATATTTGCAGATTCAGGATATTTTCAAGCAAGATCTTTGAAAAACAAGTGTAATAGCAAACAGATTCATGATAAAACCAACATATTGACTCATCTGTGATTTGCTAATGGAGACTATAGATTCCTGTGGTGCTCTCTGCCCCTAAAATACTGTGTATACTTGACTATAAGTCGTCCCAACTATAAGTTGAGGTACCTAATTTGAACCTCTAAAACTAGGAAAATAGACTGACCCAAGTATAAGTAGGGGGTGGAAAATTCAGCAGCTGCTAGTGAGTTTCAGTAATTAAAATAAATGAAAATATAGTAAAATTAATTAATTTAGACATTTGTGTGGGTATGTTTTTGAGTGTTTACATTGACCCGAGTATAAGTCAACTCCCATTTTTGGACCTCATTTTGAGGGTTAAAGAACCCGACTTATACTTGAGTATGTACAGTAGCTCAATAGGGCTCAGTAAGCAAAAATAAGCTGCGTGACCCAGGCATAAAATCAAACCGGAGGAAGGCAATACCTTTTATGGGTCACTTTAAAAATCCAAAACTTTGCAAGTTGTGGTGGTTGTAAGCTTGACTCAGCCAAGTGAAAGCCTAAAATAGATTTCCCAAGTCCTGGTTGTTTATGCACTTTGGGCCAGTTAAGTTTTAATGCCCAGGCAAAGTGATAAACAGCGAGAGAGCCAGGGCGGAGGGCCCTGTCTTAGCAGGTACAGAAACTAAATGGTACCCTTACAACCCAGCAAGCCACATGGTCAGTTAAAAGGGATTATGTGCTAGAATTGCCTCTTGATATTTTATAACACAAAGCTTCCTTTATGACTGGGATGAACTTGCAGATTTAGAAATGCACTGAAAAGAACTTTCTTTATTATCTCCCTTCTCAACCTTTGCCCTCCCAGTACGGTTGGACTTTCAACTCCCAAAACCTTTAAGCACTGGCCATGCTAGAAACTCAGAACGGAATGGGTTGAGGACCCGTTTTTTATTTTTATTACGTCCTTGATCCTTTTTTAACCTATGGTAATACTGATGGGGGAGGGAATCTGGTCCCATTGGGAAAACAAACAGTGCTTCCATTTCAGGAATGTGTGTGAAAATCCCTTGTGGCCCATTTGGCAAAAAAAAGGTAGACATTGTTGACAATTGCATTCTAGGTCCCTCCATTTAAAAGAAGTTCATGATGGTGAGGTCAGTGTTCTGGTGGCAATGGTTTTAAATATAGGCATTTAGCTTTCCCTGCATGAGGCATGCGTGGCTTTTGGCGATGTTAACAAGTGTATGTCTGGAACATGTATGGGGAGGGGAGGAAAACTAACAGATCTAACTGCAGTGCATTAAAATTAAAATTCTGGCCACATAGAAGTCTTGTGTTATATGTTTCTTCTGCTCTTTAATCTAGTCTTCTCACTGTATTAGCCGTGTTACTAAATACCCCAAACAAACCCCAGCTCAATTTCTATGTTTGAAACTGGTACCTTTGCTACAAGATAAAAATGTCTATTTACAGGTACCATACAGTTAATTTTTAAAATACACAGTATGAGGGCTGACAATTCATGTACAGCAGTACATTATTTCTTCCCACAGTTGGGAAACTCCCAATTTAAACTCAATTAGGAAGACTGAGCTTTATCATCTTTATGAATATTTGCTCTTCTGGGAAGGCTTCTAACTCAATGGCAAAACAATGAAATGATGCTTTCTCTCAGGATCTCTAAATCATTGATGGCAAACCTTGGCACTCCGGGTGTTCTTGGACTTCAATTCCTGTATCAGCACAGTAAACCCATTCGTGTGGATTCACAGGGACTTGGGCTTCTGGGACTTGAAGTCCAAGGACACCTGGAGTGCCAAGGTTCACCCTCACGGACCTAAATGATTATTGCTTCCACACAGTGGTGTAGTGTGTGTGTGGGGGGGGGCCCTGCCCCGGGCGGCACTTTTTGAGGGTGGCAAAATTTCACAATAAATAGGACTTTGCCATCCTACGCCCCGGGCGGCTGAAACCCATCCTACTCCACTGGTTCCACATCATTGGTCACAGCAAGTAACCATGTGAGGTAGACTTAGAGCAGTGTTTCCCAACCTTTGGGTTTTGGACTTCAATTCCCAGAAACCTCTGTCAATTATTCCTCAAAAGCACTGATGAGCCAATGTACTGATTTAGGATTCTGGGAATTGAAGTTCTCTGTGGGATGTGGGGACCATTGGCTTAGAGTGAGAAAGGGTGGCTAGTCTAGGACACCCACAGTGGACTTAATAGCTGAGTGAGGATTTGAACCTGGGTCTTCCCCATCCTCGTCGGCCACTCTTAACCACTACTGGCACTGCCTCACTATAAACTACAGAATGCCCTAGTTTTACCGTATATACTCAACTATAAGTCACCCCAAATATAAGTCGAGGTACCTAATTTGGACCTCTGAAACTAGCAAAACAGATTGACCCAAGTATAAGTCGTAGGTGGAAAATGCAGCAACTGCTAGTGAGTTTCAGTAATTAAAATACATGAAAATACAGTAAAATTAATTAATTTAGATATTTGTGTGGGTACATTTTTGAGTGTTTACATTGAGCTGAGTATAAGTCGACTCACATTTTTGGGCCTCATTTTGAGGGCTAAAAAACCCGACTTATACTCGAGTATATACAGTAATTCTTGAACACTTGAGTTAAAAATTTTCTTGGCAACTTGTGCTGAGGAAAGACCTCTTCCTCAAGCTTAGAGAGAGGCCACCACTTGCCCAAATATTGTGGGGCTTCGAATCAAACAGCTTCCCATGCAGATTGGCTCGTTTGTCCAAACTTGGTGCGTACTTCCTTATTATTCCCGTTTCTTTTTATTAAAAAACGGAAAAACCACCCCCTTCCGGTCACAATTGGAGCTGGTTCTTCTGCAGTTTAGCTTTAGCTTCTTAGGTAGCATTGCTTGGGGAATATACAAAGGCTTGTGTGTGTGTGTGTGTGTGTACACGTGTGATGCTTTAAAAGCCTACAACAACCAAAGTCTTTGTCGCTTTCTTGCAGGCCAACAGTTGATGTTGACGGCAGGGCCGACCGCGGTCCCTCCACAAGCTAACTTCACCACGGTCCCTCCACAGGCTAACTTCCCCTATGGATACACAGCGCCAGGATTCACCCAGCCGCCCGTTTATGGCTTCAATATGTAACTCACGCTGGGACAGGACAGACCATTTTAAACCGGTTGCCTTCTCCGCCCTTCCCTTTCTAGTTACTTTATCTTTTTCCCCCCCTTTTTGTCCATGGAGGCACAGATGAATTCTTGTATTGGCTTCCGTGCCCTTTGCCAGAGACGCCCAAAGGACACTGTGTTATTTATTTCCATGTCCTGTTACATTTCAACCTCCCCCTAAAAAGGCAGCTTTTTCTTTCTTTTTTGTTACTGACATTTCAAGCCTGTATCTGAAGCCGAGTCACAAAAAATGAACGGAACAGCAATAACTTCTTGAGGCCAGGAGAAAGCGGTGGCGAGGGGAAAAGGTGGTGAGGTAGTGAAGCCGGCACTTCCTTTGACTGCAGAATTTCTCTTTTTTCTTACTGGAGTCTCTTGGCACCAAGTGGTTATATCAGGGGTGCCCAAACTATGGCCTGTGGGCCGGATTTGGCCTCTGACACCAATTCATCCAGTCCGCACCGCCCTCGCTGCTCTCAGAAGTGGAAGCAAAACGCACCTGTATGGGCATGTTATACGACGAAGACAGTCCGGGTTGGATGAATTGGTGTCAGGGGCCGGATCCAGCCCACAGGCTGTAGTTTGCTCAACAATCTGGTTTAAGCAGAGAAAATGGCAGCCTAAAAAAAAAATCTATCTCATCCTGTTGCAAAACATATCTGTTGCAAAAAAAAAAAAAAAAAAAGGCACGTTTTACTTCCGATGGGAGGGTTTGGGCACCCCAGGTGATATGCTTAGAAAGTACCGCAACAGCTCAAACAGCTACTCTGGCAGCAGGGAATGAGTGCCAGAACGTTCATCCTGGTGGGACATATAGAAAAACACACACACCTATAACTCATTTTCTCCCCTGCCTCATTCCTGTTCGTTTTTAGTACCGTATAAAAGAGAATACACAGAATTATACAGGATGGGGGAAATGGGTGCAGTTTACAAAATGTTGCACATACACACAAAAAGCAACACCTTCTAGAGTAGTATTTGAAACTCTTTATCGGGGGAATAAATTAGATCATATTGCAGAGTAGACATATCCTAGATCTTTTTTCTTCTTCCCTGTATTACAGCATGACAGAGCATGCTATATAACTCGTTGGCATCAAAGAGTACAAAATGAAGGAGAGTTGACATGTGTAAAATGAAAAACAAATGTCAGAGCCGGGAGTTCATCGAGACGATCCAGGAATAGTCTTTTTAAGAGGGCCGTTTGGTAAAACGGAAGCAGCGTCAACATCCAATGTGGTGTAATTCCGCTTTGTGTATCATCGTTGAACTCGGAAGCAAGTTTTTCCTGCTACAGTGGATGCATTTGACTTGAGCCTCCAAAACTCTTTGTCTTTTTGAACTCAGTTGTTCACGGGATTTCCCCCCCCCCCCCCAATTTTCTGGCTCTGCCCGGATTCTGTGACATAAACGGTTTGCCCACCAGAGATTCTCTTTTTTCTTTCTTCTTCTTCCCAATAGAGAATGCCAACAACGATGTACTACTTTGTGCCACTCTTCAGAGACGTATATCATTAACATTTTATGTACTGAGAACTAGATAACAACGTATAATTTATGGCTATGAATCTTGTGCTAATCATGAATATTATGAAAGTACAATTACAAACATAAAACCAAGCTCTTGTCCACTGTGTGGTTTGAAATGCTGTGGCTGCAGGGAATTCCTATGACCATCACCTGGGCCTAGAATCTGGTGAATGTAAATGTCATTCATTGGGTTTGGGAGGTGGCGGCTATATGATACAATGATGGCCAACCTTGGCACTCCAGGAGTTCTTGGACTTTAATTACAAGAAGCCCAAGTTAGCACTCCTGCTGATAAGGGCTTCTGGGCATTGAAGTCCAAGAACATCTGGAGTGCCAAGGTTGACTATCACTGTATAGAACAATCCTGGGATAAGGTTGTTTCTCTGCTGTTCCAGCAAGACTACAATGCGGAACTTTCTTTGGGTCTAGGGGGCAATATTCATGGTGCTCCAGATGCTTTGAATCCCCTGGACAGCGAGGAGAACAAATACAGTAGGTCGATCTTAGAAGAAATCAACCCTGACTGCTCCTTAGAAGGTCAGATAGTAAAGATGAAGCTAAAGTACTTTGGACATCAAATGAGAAGAGAGGATTCGCTTGAGAAAGCCATGATGCTGGGAAGGATGGAGGGCAAAAGAAGAAGGGGGTGTCCAAAAATGAGATGGGTAAGATGGTATTGTAGACACAAGGGGCATGGAGCTGGGCGGGTTGAGGATGGATGAGGACAGAAGTGCCTGGCGGACAGTGGTCTATGAGGTCGCAAAGGGTCAGAATTGACTGTGCGACTGAACAAGAAAGATGTTCTCCATGCCTACACGAGAGGGCAGCATAGAATGTCTTCTCCAGCCATTAAAAGGGACATGGAAATGGGGGGACTAACTTTCCTACTGCCTCCCCTTCTACTGCCGGGGAGAGAAGTATTTGTTACAGGTATAAGAGGCTCTAATTAATTTTTAACGATTACGCTGAGGCTATTGTACTTTTGAGTATATCCTAAGAAGATAGATTCACTGGAGAAGACGATGTTAGAAAACGTTGAAGACAGCAGAAAAAAAAGATGAACATCAAATAAGAGAAGGATTCACTCAATAAGTGAAGCCACAGACCTGAAATTGCTGAGCAGCACTGGTGGCGAGACCCTTTCAGGGTCCCTAAATAATATAGGGTTGCCATAAGTTGGAAGCAAAGTGGTGGCACAGGACAACGACGTGTGAACTGAGCAACAATAATGGACTACAATACAGTAGGACCCTTTTACTACTACTGTATATTTTTTAAAAACTGACAAGCAGAAATCCCTTCCAATTTGCCACAAATCGATCTTGAAGGGTCTCCAGGTTGACTCACTCAGGCTTCCTCCTGATGTTGGTAAAATGAGTATCCTACATGTTAGGGGCAAAAAATGCTACCTACCTTGTGAACTACCTAGAGTGCTCTGAGCCTTATGGGATAGGTCATATATAATAATTTCGTGTCAGAAATTATTCTGGGTTGAAAGGATTTTTGCGGAAGAAGCTCCTCAGGGAACGCCCAAATGAGGCTCCTTTCATGTCCCCAAGAGCTGGGACAGAGAGGGGAGCTCAATCTGTCATGCAGTACCCGGTTCTCAAACTGCCAACTTGGCAGCCTTCCAACTACCAAACTTTTATTGCTTTCTGCTCACTATGTACTGTTATACTGCATGATAAATCTTCAAAGTGCTTTATGTCCCTTGTTCAGTGCTTAGAACTACTGTATTGTTTAAGACCACAGCCTGCTTGGCTGTAAGATTTCTGGGTTTTAACCTCATGCTTTCTGGCAGACGGAGAGTTGCCTAAATGTCAGGATGCTGAGGCCTTTTGGCACACAAAGTCCTCCTCAGCCCCAGGCCAGGATGGATGAAGCTGCTGCCCTTCATCCAGAAGGATTCAAGTGAGGTTTCATCCACTTGGGGACCATCATCCTTCCCTGTGTACTTTGGCACCCAAGGGCATTAGTCTTCAGGGTGGTCAGGTTAGTTAACACACACACACACACACTAGCCTGACACACACAGCGTTGACCCACTGGATTAGGTAGGGTTTATCTCTGCTGTCTCTCAAGATCCGTCTCTTGTAGTTTTTCTGTTCCAGAACGGCAACTTTCACATCTTGTGCGGAGAGTGCCCAACTAGCTTAAAATGATTTGTGACCGGTTTCTGTGTATGACTATGTCCTGATTTATGTCCATTTCAAAGGCATGTCCTTGAGTGAGTGAATCCATCTCATCGCAGACTCCTCTTTCCCTGCAGCCTTGGGTATCGAACCCCGCTCTCAAACTTTTGTCCTGTTTGTCCTATGCAGAAAGCAGGGGGCATTTTTTAGCAAAAGATGGACTAAACTTAAATTTTCCTCTGTTGGGCAGACCATGAGAGAGAAAACACCAGGAGCCCCAATCATGCAGTCCTCGGGTCTCGAACCGCTGAAACTGCCAAAACTTCCACTAAGCCCCCGTAGTCACCAGAGAGCTAACAAGGCAAGCTTTTCAATCACTGAGCCACCGCAGGAGCTGGGACAGAGACAGGAGCTCACTCTGCCTGTGCAGCACTCGGGTCTGGTAGTCCCCCTTTCCCTGCAAACCAAATCACAGGCATGTCCTTGAGTGAGTGAATCCATCTCATCACAGACTCTCCTCTTCCCCTGCAGCCTCGGGTATCGAACCCCACTCTCCCGGATCCCCAAGCTCGGTGTCTTCACCACTCAGCCACGCAGGGATACCTCTGGGCTTTCCCTTCGCAAGGAGGGAAGCCTGGGGCGGGGGGCGGGGCGAGAGGCGTGGCTTTCTAAGTGCCCGCCCCCTGCCTGCCTGGCCCCGCCTCCTCAGCGCATGGCAAGTCCAGGCGGTGACGTTTCAGCGGCTTATTAAAGCGGGAGGGAGGGAGGAAGGAAGAAAGGGGGGCGGTGGCCGCGGGAGCCTTTCGGATACGGTCCCCCCTTTTTTCCTACGGAGAAGCCAGCCTTCCTTCCCTCCCCTCTGAAAGCCAAGCCGCGGGAGAGCCCCTGCTTGGAAATTGCCACCCGCCTCCCTCTCCTTCCCTTCCTCCTCCACCGGGGATCGAACCCGCCTTCGCCATGCCTCCCTTCCAGGACCCTTTCCCGCGGCCCCGGTGCCTGGCCGCCGCCGCCGCCCCCGCGGGGAAAGCCAAGCTCACCCACCCGGGCAAAGCCATCCTGGCAGGTAAGCGCAGGCAGACTTCAGGATCGGGGCTTTTAATTAAGGGCGCCTCTTTTGTCTCTTTTTTTGGGGGACACACAACAATCCCTTTATTTTGGAGAGGGTGTGTGTGTTCTTTTTGCATGGTCCTCAGGTGCCAGGATGGGGGGGCGCTGCGCCCCACTTCCCCCCCCCTCCCTCATCCCACTTTTGGAAGAGGGTCCCATAAAGTTTGCAACTTCTTCCTCCTTGCCTGGGATGGGGGGGGGCGACCCTGCAAACGCCCCCCCCCCAAAAAAAAAAATCCTTCCCACCCACCCAAGGCTTTATATCTCATTTATTGTTTGATTTATTGACACACACACACACACACCCCTGATGTGTTTTTCTTTCTCTCCACAATCTTGCAACCGGTAGTAGATGCAACACAACTGCCCACCCGGGAGCGCCGCCTCTCCTTCGCCTCCTCCTCCTCTTGCGCTCTGGTTGGTGGATCGGGTTCAGGCTGCCTTGGGGCGAGCCTTCCTCCTCCTCCTCCTCCTCCCTGATCTATTTGCATGCTGGGGGCACAGGATCTTCATCCCCCCCCTTCTTCTTCTTCTCTGGGCTAAGCAGGCTCTCTCTAATCCTGGTTTGCCTGCGCTCCCACTACTAGATCTTCCTCCTCCTCATTCCAGTTTGGGATTTTTTAAAAACCTTCTTAAAACAAACCAAGAGAGCCGTGTGGTACAAGCGCAAAGCAATACCTTTATTTGGATCACTTCAGACAGGGATGCCCAAACTCCAGCCTGTGGGCTGGATCCGCCCCCCCCCCCGGCTCCAATTCACCCTGCCTCCACTGCCCTCGTCGCTCCCGGAAGTGGAAGTAAAATGCGCCTGTTCGATGTGTTTTGCTTCCGGGAGGGCACTGTGGGCCGGATGGATTGGTGGTCGGGGCCGGATCTAGCCCATGGGGCTTAGTTGCCAGCCCCCTGAATCACGTGACTGGCTCACGGCCCAAAAAATTGGGCACCCTGATTTAAGAAATCAAACATTGCGCAAGCTCGAATCACAATGTTTGATTTTTTTAAAGTGACCCAACAAAGGTATCTCTTTTCGCTTGCATTTGTTTAACTTACTTCTGGCCTACTTCTTTGACTGGAGTTTAGAAGAGCCTTGATGGGGAACCTTTTGTGTGCAATTGGATATTTTGCAATCTGTCCAAACACTGCAGGATTTCCCCCTTCTCTCTGCTTTATACACCTCCTCCAGGTTGGCCAGTTGTAGCCAACCTTGGCACTCCAGGCGTTATTGAACTTTAATCCCCAGCAGGAGTGCTGACTTGGGAATAGACGTCCTAAATCACCTGGGGTGCCAAGGTTGGCCATCACTGCGCTAGCCAAATGTTAAATATAATGGATATTCAACAAACTGCATGTAAAATAGTCCTTTAAAATCAAGCCCCTGCTTTACAATAGCGACCCTATATCAGTGGGTAAATCAGCCAATTTCTCAATGGATTAAATTAACTAACATAAGGCTTTTCATGGATCATACATCAGTCACATGCGCTTGCAAATTGGTTTACTCAGCGTACATTGCAGTGGAATCTATGCCAGCGGTCAAACTGTACCCGAGGAGATGGGGATTTATTAATGAAATGTGTAACTTCCCAAACTCAGACCGTGCCAGATTTTGGGACGCGTCCGTAGCCCTCCCTCCAACTTCCCAAAAAGCCTCTTCTTTATTTTCAGAGCGTAGATATTCTCCATTTTTTTTTTGAAGCGGCAAACTCACAGCAGCAAACTGGCCCAGTTGAGTGGGCCGAATTGGTGGGCCGCTTCTTTGATTAGCCCACCAAAATATCACATAAAGGAGAGGTTGCAAAATTTGAAAGACTGGCTCTTTGCTGCTAAGAATATCAGCAACTCAAGAAAGTTGCTGAACTGGCTGGATAGCTCAGTATTTAGCTGCTGAGTCAGAGGCCAAGAGTTCGATTCCCCTCTGTGCTTCCTGGGTGAAGAGAACCAGTCTGGGTTCAGACGAAGGGAAATGTAAACCACTTCTGAGTACAGTACTTAGTAAAGGAAGTACTTAAAAAAAAACCCGGAAAGGGTCACTAAGGCACGTAGGAAGGAGCCCCGATGGTGCAGTGGCTAAACTGCTTCAAGATTGTGAGTTTGATCCTCACCAGGAGTCAAGGTTGACTCAGCCTTCCATCCTTTTGAGGTCATATAATTATTAAGAAAGTTGTTATCTGGCCCTATTTTTTTCTCACAGATCACACAGATCTGTTTCTTTAAAACCTTTAAAGCCTGGGACATGTTTTGAAGGCTGGGGGGGGGGTGCATTTTGTCCTGCTTGCACAATGGGGTGGTGTTG
Source organism: Furcifer pardalis (assembly GCA_030440675.1). Lineage (NCBI taxonomy): Eukaryota > Metazoa > Chordata > Lepidosauria > Squamata > Chamaeleonidae > Furcifer > Furcifer pardalis. The sequence continues at coordinate 8,689,275 of CP126898.1, forward strand.
ATGGCCATTTTGTCCCAACAGCTTCAAAGGTACAGCCATTTTGTTTTTCATATGTCCTCGTAGGAGGGGCACATGAAATGGCACCAGGGGCTGGATCAGGCCCATGGGCCTTAGGTTGGGAACCCCTGTTTTAAACTGTTGCTCTGTTTGAGAAATACAGTTGACTCAGTGCTAACAATGAACGTTTGTGTTCTTGCGGCAATGAATTGGATGGGCACCTACACAAAAACAAAGCGAGGTCCATTGTTGGAAGCTGTTTTTAAAGAATGTTTCGTTCCATTGGGTTCATTTTTATGGCATTCACGGGAAAGTCGGTGTTTCCCAATGTGATATTTGATGAGCCTAGCTTTGGCACCGTTTATAACCCGAGTCGTTTAAGATCCTCTTGGGTTTGACTTTGGACCCACGACTGCGGCAGGCTTTGTCATCTTTTGATTTGACTGTCCCCCGGGTCGCACAGCGCAGCTGAGCACACAGTAAATAGACCTCTGCAGTCATGCACACCTCTTACACAATTGCCTTCCCACCCATGGTGACACCAGCAGAATTGTGGCTGTGCAGTAGAGGAAGAAGAATATGTGATTACTGTATATACTTGAGTATAAGTCTAGTTTTTTAGCCCCCCAAATGAGGTTTTTCATAGTGATTGGCAGACCAGTTAATGAACTGGATGCTGTATCGTTCCACAGTCACATAGACTGTTGTTGTCCACCAGTAGCCCTTGCTTGAGCATGTTGGTCTTGCATTTAGGCACTCTGACCCTCAGCCTATTCAGGGTCCTCCAAGTGATGTAGGGGAGGTTGAGTTTCCCAGCTATATCCTCCTTTAATGTTATTCCTTATTCAATTATCTCCTTCCTCCATCCTCTAATTTGGTTCTGCTCTTGTGGGACCCTCAAGAATGTTTGTTCTTGCCATAAAGCTCTTCCTGGATCTGAGTCGGTGGACTTGAGGCTCATCTCCATTCAGAGGGTGTCGAGTTTCATTCTCTGGCTTAGTTCTCTCGTCTGCTGCTATTTCTCTGCTTATCTTAGGCGGAGCAATACCAACAAGAGGGTATATTTTCTCAACTGGTGTAAGTTTCATGTATCCTGTCACTATACGCATGGCTTCATTAACAGTGACGTCAACTTGTTTTGCGTGTATAATGGATGTGCTCCATACTGGAGCAGCATCCTCTGCTGGAGAGATGCCCAGGGCCAAAGATGTTGTATGCCTTGTGGATTGTTGAGTTCCCCACGTATAGTTTGTCGATGTCCTTCTACTAACTTTGGTGTTGGATGACAATGGCCATCAGCTTCCGGTGGTATAGGCTAAATGGTTTGTTCTTGCCGTAAAGCTCTTCCTGGATCTGAGTTGGTGGACTTGAGGCTCATCTCCATTCAGAGGTCTTTCTCTTGCTTAGTTCTCTCAATGTCTACTGCTACTTCTCTCCTTATCTTACGTGGAGCGATACCAACAAGGGGTATCTTTTCTAGTCAGTCCTGGAAGCATCTAAATCTGTTCTCCTAGGGCTGCATGCGACCTCATGGGCCTTGTGTTCCTAAACCCCTATTTTAGAAAAGTCCACCCCCTGAAGATTTGCAGAGACACGATTCTCCCTTCCTCTCCAATTTGTTTTTTTGAGTTGGGGTCTCAAGCTTGGGGGGTGAGGTTTCCAAAAAAATGCTAGTGTCTAATTTAGATCTTGCATTGTTAGTAGAGAAGAAAGGAGCTACTGCTTAATTTATTTTGAAAAGAGAATTGATAGTCATATTTGCGGTACGTCAACTGTATTTAATGGTCTTTGTTTCAGCCGTCTCTCTAACTAACAGCTCCTGGATTCTAAAAGGAACACCATGCACATAAATTTTAAAGGATCGTAGCAGCTTCTTATGTGTGCGTTCTGGACGTGTCTCTTTCCGGACAGGCAGGTCTGTTAGGACATTGACCTTTTGCCATCTGCCAGTCTATGTTCACGTCAACCTGTAGTCAAGTCTTACACCTTTGGCCTTTTGATAGAAGAAAAATATTTGGAGACGGGCAGAGAATTGTAATGAGATTTAATGCTCTAACCCTGTTGACTTCTGCAAAGATGTAACTGGCATCTGACAGTAAAAAAGAAGAAGAAGAATGCCTGGAAATCCACATATTATTTCAAAGAGGCCTAAATGCTGTTGAAAATGAATTTTCAGAGTACAGTATAAAGACAAACTAGTAATAATGTTCAAGGCGATATCTTGATGTCTTAACCAATTTTTCTTCCGTAAATTTGGGTAGATACATAATCTTATATGCACTTTCCTGGGCATAAGTTAAAGGGCACCCTTACTCGAAAGCCAGTCGTATCTTACTCTAGGGTTCAGTGCTCATCTCTGTTTCAAAGACGAAGAACCAGCGTTGCCTGCTTCTGCAGACGTTTCCGTGGTCATGTGGCAGGAGCACATGGAATGCTGTTCACCTTCCCACCGAAGTGGTCCCTATTGATCTCCTTGCAATGTCTTGCTTTCGAACTGCTAGGTCGGTGGGAGCTGGGACAGAGATGGGAGATGTCCTGGGCATTGACGTTCAGTGTGAGGTTAAATTGAGTTGTATTTTGAACATCTAATACAGAGAGGCGTTCAAAATCCTTAATCTGGATTTGAAGAAATCCTGCTTGTACAAGAAAAGAGTTCCGATTTCCATCCTTGGATCTTGGCTCCAGTGTGCACTGAGCTATGAGGCTCAGTAGGTGATCCAAAGTTGTGTCGTTGGTTGACTTACCTCTCTAGGTCTTTGTGAAGCAACAGAGAAAACAGGAAGAGAAGATTTGGTGTCTGGGGGGCCGGCACAGGATCCTTTTGGGCAGTTCTCAACCATTTTAAGCTGGGGGCCAGGTCACGCTCCCACAAACAGCTTCACGGGCCAGACAACCATTTTGACTTTCTTCCGTCACACAGCACTTCCTGGTGTAGTGGTGGGAGACCGTATAGAATGGCACCATGTGCCACATCCGGCGCATGGGCCGCAGGTTGAGAATCCCTGCTGTAGGGCAAATTTGGGGTAGGAGAATAAATGTAATAAACTAATAAATAAAGATGCCATTTGATTGAAGAAGATGACAACAGACTGTCGTCGTTTCCAAAGTGTGTTAAAACCTTTCATGTCGCAACCTTAGACGCCTGTTTCAACAGGTATTTTGTGCTGTTGAGCAAACCATTACTGTCGTGTTGGCATGTGATGAGATCTCTGTGGGAAGCTGACAAAGATTTTATGCAAGGGGTGTGTATCTGTGTTTCTTGGGGGGAGAGTGGAAGGGCTACATTCTTCCTGAGCTTAATTGCACTAACAAACCGATCTGCAGTGTTGGTAATGAGCAGTCTCCCCACCAGCAAGGAGCCATCAATCGTTTTCTCCCTGGCAGTTGACACTGAGAATCACTTCATTTTGTAAAGGTTGTGCACAGGACACTGTAACCTTTCCCGCTAAAGTAGTACCTAGTTATCTACTTGCAATTTCTTGCTTTCGGAGATTGCAGGTTGTGAATGGGTGATGTGTTTTCCTTTTGTTTCCAGCTCAGTTTTTCCACCTTAAAATTTGAAAATAAAATACTCGCATATACTCGAGTACAAGCCGACCCGAATATAAGACGAGGTACCTAATTTTGACCTGAAAACCCAGGAAAATAGATTGACCCGAGTACAAGCCGAGGGTGGGAAGTGCAGCAGCTGCTAGTGAGTCTCAATAATCAAAATACATATAAATATGGTATAATTAATTAAATTGTTGGTGCGTCTTAATCTGACACAGTCTTGGGAACCTTGTGGTCATTGTCCGAAGTATAAGCCTTTTCCTCTTTTTGGAGCTTATTTTAGGGACTAAAAAAATAAGCTTATACTCAAGAGTGCACAGTAAATGTAAAGCCATATCTTTGGTGTTTGTTAGCTGGTCGGATACTTTGCGTGATGGGTCTTTTGCTTTCTCCTATTCAAATGTACGAGCTGAGGTTGGGAAAGATAAATTTTGGGATCTACACCTCCTGATTTCTGGCCCATCGCCACCCAGCATGGGAGAAGGGCTGGAAGGAAGATCCCCAGAGAAAAATGCCCTACCTAAGCATTTGAGCGATCAGGAATTAAGAAACGGCATTTAAAGCATTTGCTAATGAGTTTACCCTTAGTCTTACTATGTGAGCATATCCTTTTGTTCTGTGAGACATGTTGTGAAAGAGAATTTTACAGGAAAGTTTGTGAAGGGGTAAAATATAACATAATATATATACAGTATATAGCACCATATGACAATCTGTGTATCAAATTTGATAATGTACAGAAAACTTGGGCTAATACTCAAACCTTTGCGATGGGTGTCCAACAGATGGATGCATTTTATTTCTGCAGTCTTCTGTTTTCTGATAGGCCTGAAACACAGACTAACACGGCTACTATTCCAAGAAATTAGAGAGTCTGAAAACAATTTATTGCTAGTCTTAATAATTTCACTCAGTGATGGAGAATGGATGAAGATGTGTTTTGCCACCTCTTTGTGGTTTAATGAATTGGTCCAACTTTACTTCTTCTAACACAAATGTGGTTTATGTTTTTGTTTCTCTCTGTCTTGGGAGAGCTGGAGTTAATCCAGTTTTCTTTCTCAGGGTTCATTGCCTTGCTCTATGTTGATCCCTTGTGTGCATTCAGGGTTTGCAGCCTTCCTTCCTTGACATCTTTGCTTACCGATGCCTCTTGGTTGACAATTTAGCTGACTTTACAGACACCCTTGGTTCGTTTTTCTCTTGAAAGGTTTTGAGCTATGAATGCATAAAAAAGGGGAATGTCCAATTTCCATGCCCAGAAAATGCCAAGTGGCTCATCACTCAGGGCTAGTGTATCTGTTTTATGCAAGCGATGTCAAGACTCAATCCAAGACAATTGCTAAGCAAAGCAGACTTCGGAAAAGTTGCTTTTTCTAGACTGGACTTCCCAGGCACGTTGACCTACGAAACAGGTTCTTGTGTATCTGTGGAAGAAATAATAATAATAATAATAATGTGTCAGAAATTATTCGGGGTTGAAAGGATTTTTGCTGGAGAAACTCCACTCAGGGGACGCTCGAATGAGGCTCCTTTCATGTCCCCAAGAGCTGGGACAGAGACGGGAGGTCAATCTGTCATGCGGTACCCTGGTCTCAAACTGCCAACCCTTGAGCTAACAAGGCAAACTTCTTAACCACTGAGCCACCGCAGCCCCTGTGAAAGAAATGTGTCATTTCAATGCTTCCTCCAAACAAACAAACAAATGAGGTACATCCGATGGAGAGAAATGGAGTGGTTCAGCCAGCATGTTTCATACCCCAAACCCAGCCCTCTAACCACTAGACTTTACTATTGTATATACTCGAGTATAAGTCTAGTCTTTTAGCCCCCAAAATAAGGACCCAAAAGGGGACTCGACTTATACTCGGGTCAACGACCCCAAGGGTCCCAAAATGAGGTGGTGCAAATTCAAACATACATTTAATAAAAGCACTGACACGACCGTAAAAACTCAAAAACATACCCACACAAATGTCTAAATTAATTAATTTTACCGTATTTTCATGTATTTTAATTATTGAAACTCACTAGCAGCTGCTGCTGCTGCATTTTCCACCCCTCAAATTAGGTACCTCGACTTATATTCCGGATGACTTATAGTCGAGTATATACGGTATCTTCCAAAGTGGAAGGAAAGCCATAAGAGGGAGAAGAAAAGGGAATCCTTGTTTTTTTATTTTCCAGAGAGGGAGACTAAAGGAAAAAAGGAAGTGGCTAAAACAAAGGATTGGTTGTACTTGTGTAATGGAGGGATGGGGGCCATGGGGGCGTAGTGTTTAAAACACTGAACTTGACAACCGGGAGGTTGGCAGGTCAGCAGTTTGAGACTCGAGTGCTGCACGACTGAGTGCCCGTCATCTGTCCCAACTCCTGCCAACCTAGCAGTTCAAAAGCAAGAAATTGCAAGTAGATAAATAGGGACCACTTTGGCGGGAAAGGTAATAACAGCATTATACACTCTGACGTCTAGTCATGCCTGCCAAATGACCACTGAAATGTCTGCAGATCCAGACAGCATTGGCTCTTTGACTGCAAACAGAGATGAGCCCCATACCCTAGAGTTGGACGCAAGCAAGGGAGACCCGTCCGGGCACGTTTTACTTCTGCTTCCAGGAGCGCTGAGGGCAGTGCGGGCCTGGCTGAATCGCAGTAAACCCATTCGTGTGGATTCACAGGCGGCTTGGGCTTTTGGGAATTGAAGTCCAAGAACATCTGGAGTACCAAGGCTCGCCGTCACGGTTCTAGGCCCAGGCCCCAGAAGGGAACTTCAATTCCCAGAAGCCTAAGTCAGTACATTGGATGACCAGTGCTTTGGGGAATTGACTTAGGCTTCTGGGAATTGTAGTCAAAAAAACCAAAGGTTGGGAAACACTGTTCTAGGTGGACCACAATTTGGCCCATGGGGGGGAAGGACATCCCCACACCCTCTCTCTTCTGACCTTGACCTTTTGTACTCAACATATTGGGGAAATGCCTTGTTCTGCCCCTAATGCCGCCTGGACTTTGATAGCAAAAAGACCGCGAAGCTCAGGGTAGAGTCCAGTTTCCTGTACTGTATAATGAAAGAACAGGGTGGGTTCTTTCACCCCCATTTCTTTCACCTGTTTTATCTGCCTTTTCTGTTGACAGAGAGGCCTCAGGTTTAATATTTGCTATTCTTTGCGCACATGTCGGTGACGTCAGCACCCGGCACTTTCCTAGCATTCTGGTTTCCTGGAAAGGCCAATGAATTGATACATAAGAAATCCCCTTTTTAAAAATAGGTTGATTCAAAGACCTGTGTGGCCATTTGCATCTGATTATAATAGGAAGCAGCAATTACCCCTGCCTATACTCGAGTATAAGCAGACCCGAATATAAACCAAGGTACCTAATTTTGACCTGAGAAACCAGGAAAATAGATTGACCCGATATAAGCTGAGGGTGGCAAATGCAGCAACTGCTAGTGAGTTTCCATACACTACATGAAAATAAGATGCAGAAGAAAGGAGTTTTCTCCATGCCGATTGAGAGGCGCTGACGACAGGACTGGAGGAGTGGGTGGTGAAGACTACCCCACCGCCTTTTTCCATTGAACTCAGTGACGAGTCCACTTTTTTGACCTCATTTTTAGGACTGAAAAACTAGGCTTATACTCGAGTATATATAATAGTATTAAATGCATTTCCCTATAACCCAAGAGCTTAATGAATTATCAATCTTGTATGCATGATTTTCTTGGAATAATGCCGAGATTGCTGATCGTGTCTTTTTGGAATCATGTGGTGTCAGTTTCTTTCCCCCAATAACTCTTGGATGAGTTGGGGAAAAGTTGGCCTCTAGCCTGGAGTTCGGCGGCTTAGTGGTTAAGCCGCTAAACTTGACAGTTGGAAGGTCAGCTGTTCGAGACCCAAGTGCTACATTTGTAAAAGTAATTTTTGGGGGAGCTGGTAGAGACTTGTAGTCCAGAAAGCCACATTTCAAAGCTGTCTGAATTTATCTGAGGAGAGCAAATGAAGTTGTTTTGGTTAAACTAAATAACGTTTTTCTCCCCCATCGCTGAATCTGCCAGAATGAAAAATGGTAAGTTGTTGTAGAACTTTGATAACAAAGATTTACTGTGGATAACAAAGATTGACACAAAACCAGCATTCATCCATAGCAAAATATAGATTCCCCCCCTTATCTGCAGAACATACATTCTGAGGCCTGTAGTAAATACCTGAACCCAATATTTAGTACATATACCTGACTCATAGGAGCAGGGAAGGGGTTTCAAATGCCTCCATCGTTCTACACGAGAACTACCAAATTGTCTGCGTCTGTTCTTTGTAAACATTACACTGCAGACAGTGGCCTCTAAAGGCCAGCTCTTGTAATCTGTCATAGAAATACAATACATATGTATTTCACAATTTTTAATTGAATATTTTTAGACCTGCAAATAACTGAACCTATGAATACTGGTACTTAATCTGTGGATTGGGGTGTGTGTGTGTGTGTGTGTGACGATCTGCACATTATTCATCAAAGTGGAACAATTTGGACTGCTATGCAGCATCGTTCTTGGTTTCTAGTGGAAATCCAGGCCGTTCTCTAGCCTTCCTTGCTGAAAAAACTTTCTAAGCTTTGTTTTGGGCAAGCACTTTGTTCTTACTTCACCATTTCATACATCTACTCAATGGGTGTCCAGGGCCTCTCTTCCCAGGGATCTTCCTTTGCATAGTAAGTTAGAGGATTCTCTATTCCATGTCATTCCTCATGATATGTGCAAGGTATTGGGGGCTTTCTTTGCTTGATGGTCTTAAAGAGTTCTTGCTCTTCATCCATTCAGCACAATACTTCTACATTAGTCTCATGGTCCAACCATGATATCCTTAGATCTACATTTCAGAAGTTTCGATCCTCTTTTCAGATGATTTAGTCCGGATGAGGCCCACAACACCATTTCATATGACCCACCACACCAGGAAGTGCCATGTGATGGAGGAAGGGCAAAATGGCTGGCCGGCCCCCGGAGCTGTCTGAGGGAGTGTGACCTGGCCCCTGGCTTAAAAAGTTTGAGAACTGCTTTAGTCAGTGTCCAAGCTTTCACTCTATAGAGCGCATGTCCAGTAAACCCATTTGTGTGGATTCACAGAGACTTGGGCTACTGGGAATTGAAGTCCAGGAGCAGCTGGCGTGCCAAAGTTCGCCATCACTGCTATAGAGCAACACTGGGGATTTTTTAAAAGGTAGAATGAATCGGCAGTCTGGGCTAGCAGATTTTGGCTTTGTCATGGAAGGACATCAAATGATTACTTAGTTCATTTATTGGGCTCCGACTGCCAGGAACAGGGAGAAGCCCTTGAGAGATTTACTGCGTCACTTGCAAGGATAATTTGGCTCTGTGTGGTTGTGCTCTTCAAGCAGCAGACTGTGAGTTTGCCAATCCTGTTCATTCTCAGCCATTGAGATGTTTTGGGTTACAAAACACATCATTCTTCATCATTGGGTTTCTGGGCAGGCTACCAGGTTTTCCAGCCTGGTTGAGATGTAGTGAGCTGGTTGGATAGCTCCGTGAGGCAGGGGTCTGACTTGCTGCTTAGGTTCTGGGTACCAGAGTTTGGAAGTTTGATTCCTGTCTGGTCCCCCCGGGATGAGAGCCAACCGGCGTAGCCTTGGGCAAGCTGCACAGTCCCAGGAAACCCACCACTAGAAGAAGGAAATGGGAAGCTACTTTCTGTGTGTTCTCTAACTAGTAAACACTGGAAAGGATCAGAATTTACTTGATGGCACATAATTAAAATCATTCACTCTAATGAGGGACATTAGATGAATTAACAGTGGAGACAACATCATGGAGAGGAATATGGCCCTGGGACATTCCTTGTGGAATGAATGAAAGTGAGAACTTGGAAGAATTGCCTTTGTGGACTCCAACTCTCAGAATCCTTAGCCAGTGTCCTGAGGCAGTGATGGCGAATCTATGGCGCGTGTGCCAGAGGTGGCACTCGGAGCCCTCTCCGTGGGCACCCATGCAGTCACCCTAGCACAGAGTTTGCCCCTCCCCTCTGCCCACCAGCCCAATGGGAGCGCTTCCTCCTTCCCTCAGCCAAGAGTTCACCCCGCCCCTCTGCTCAACCAGCCCAATGGGGGTGCTTCCTCCTCCCCCCCAGCACAGAGTTCGCCCAGCCCTTCTGCCCAGTAGCCCAATGGGAGCACTTCCTTCCTCCCCTGTTGCCGTGTTGGCGCTTTGAGATAAATAAGTGGGTTTTGGGTTGCAGCTTGGGCACTCGGTCTCTAAGAGGTTCGCCATCACCGTCCTGGGGGATTCTGGAACTGGTAGTCTAGAACAAGTAATTTCCCACTGCCTTGGAATGGAACAGGATGGCAACTTTTTACAGCCCTGCTGCAAGTGATAGTCCCTCTCCCGCTTTGCATGGACTTTGACCCACAGGCTCTTCTCTTGGGGGGGGGGCAAAGTCCTCAATTCAGTCCCCTCTCTGCCGTCACTGGAGGGGGGGACACTAGGGGCATTTTGGACCCTGTGTGCTTAATCTTTATCTGGAGCCAGAGGAGAGATCATCTTGTTGTTTTTCACTGAAGGTCATCAGGCACCCAGATTTCAAACACCGTGATGAGTGTAGTCCGCAAATTTTGGCAGTCAAATTCCCTTTCCCCTACTTGGCAAAGCTGAGGCCGCTTCCCTGTTTTGAAACTGTGGGGGGGGGGGGTGTCAGCTTCCCCGGAGCGTCAATTATGTGCATCCTTTGATGATGTATGTTGTATATTTTTAATATACTCTTAGTAGAGTGATGGCAAACCTTAGCACTCCAGATGTTCTTGAACCACAATTCCCAGAAGCCCTAACTACCAGGATTGCTGACTTGGGCTTCTGGGAATTGAAGTCCAAGAACACCTGGAGTGCCAAGGTTCGCCATCGCTGCCTTAGTGGTACAGTACTTGCATCAAAAGGGTGGGGTATACATTCAAATACGTACAAATACATTCAAATACGTTGCCTTGCCTGCACAATGGGGGGTGGGGATTTTGGCCATTTTGTCCCAACAGCTTTAAATGGGGTGGCCATTTTGTTTCCTTGAATGCCCTTGGAGGGGTGGGGGCCTCCACATGAGATGGCTCCACGGGCCTTAAATGGGAACCCCTGCCCTAAGCGATGCCACTTGAATGTTACTTGCAGTTTTAAAAGCTAATTGCAAAATCTCTGCCGGTGGGATGATGGCAAAATGAGATGACGATGTTGGCGAAATGAGTTAATGATTGCACTTTTAGGTAATTATCAAATATTCCCCCCCCTTTTTCCATCTTCCCTTCTGTGTGCCTCGGGTGATTAGATGGATCTCTCTGCAGGAGTGATTCATGCAAGTGGAACATGGAAGAAAACATTAGGAGATCAGGGAGGGAAGGAACATTTTAAAAGATTAGATTGCAGAGCAGGGATGGATGGAGTCCCCCCCCCCTTCTAGATCATACCCTGGGTAGTGGCATAATTGGAATTTGTGTCTATAAGGTGTAGTGATGGCCACCGATGCAGAGGCTTGAAGAGGAAATTGGACAACGCGATGGAGAATGAGGCTGCTAGCAGATGGAGAATAGCTGCATGATAAAACCAGCATAAGAGGTAGTGTGTCCCAGTACATTTCTTGGAGATATATGGTCTCGCCCTTGCTCGAAAGCCTCTCACGGTGCTCATCTCTGCTAACAGTCAAAGAGCCAGCGCTCCCGGCATCTCCAGATGTTTCCGTGGTCACATGGCAGGCATGATTAGATGCCGTAATGCAGGGGTTCCCACCCTTTTCAAGCCGGGGGCCGTGTCACGCACTCTCGGTCAGCTTTGTGGGCTGACCTGCCTGCACGAAGTGGGTGGCCGTTTTGTCCCAACAGCTTCAAAGGGGGACATTCATTTTGTTTCTCAAATGCCCTTGGAGATTGGAGGCCCCACATGAAATGGCGCCGTGGGCAGGATCTGGCCTGCGGGCCTGAGGTTGGGAACCCCTGCCGCGGTGCATGGAATGGTGTTTGCCTTCCTACTGAAACAATATCTATTTAGGTAAAGGTCGTATCCAACTCTAGGGTTCAGTGCTCATCTCTGTTTCATAGCCAAAGAGCCAGAGCTGCCTGCTTCTGCAGATGGTTCCATGGTCACGTGGCAGGCATGACTAGACACCGGAGCACACGGAACGCTGTTTACCTTCCCACCGAAGTGGTCTCTGTTTATCTCCTTGCAGTTTCTTGCTTTCCAACTGCTAGGTTGGCAGGAACTGGGACAGAGACGGGAGCTCATTCCGTCCTGCAGGACTCGGGAATTGAACTACTGACCTGCCAGCTTTCCAGTCAGCATCTTAGCCACTTGAGCCACCGCAGTCCCAAATTGTTTTTGGCCATGGATGTCCCCTATAAATATATATGTATATTTCCACACTTGTGTTGTTGAATCACGGCCAAGGGATTCTTAAATTGGAAAAGGCTGGAGCCTGACAGCTTCCCTGTGGCTGGGCTCCACTTCAGGAACAAACGTTTATGAGTCGTGGCATGATCCTGACAAAGGCTGTCAGTGGGGATTCTTTCACTTCACTCCAGATAGGCCCTCCAGCTCCACTCTTGCATCGAACGCCACCCTGACACACTGCGCGCTGCTGGTTTACGGTTATTCCCACTTGAGAGTGAAAACAGAAGCACAAACCAGCTAAAGCAACTTGACTCTGGCCTTTGCTGCAGTTGCCTTAAGAGTAGAGGGACCTAGAGAACAAGGAGACTGTTTCTGGGGGTCCAGGGGGGCTTGGAGATATTCACCCCTGGGATATAGAGGTCTGAACCCAGCCCACGACAGCCCCTACTCACCCCCCAAATGTTGACTTTTTTAGTAGTCGTTACACACAAACATACATATAAGCTATCAGTCGGTCACTCTTTCTCGAAAGCTAGTCGTCTCCGACTCTAGGGTTCGGTGCTCATCTCCGTTTATAGCCAAAGAGCTAGTGCTATCTGCAGATGCTTCTGTGGACATGTGGCAGGCATGACTAGTCACCGGAGTGCACGGAAGGCTGCTTACCTTCCCAGCAAAGTGGTACTTATTTATCTACTTGCAGTTTTTCTTGCTTTTGAACTGCTCAGTTGGCAGGAGCTGGGAAAGAGACGGGAGCTCATTCCGTCCTGAAGCACTCGGGTCTCGACCCGAGTCGAGACCCGATGACCTTCCAGTCATCAAGTTCAGCATAAGTAATTCGAAGAGTGGTAAATGCAATAGCTGGGAAAAGTAATACTGTATATACTCGAGTGTAAGTCTAGTTTTTTGCCACCAGAATGAGGTCCAAAATGGGTGTTCAACATTATACTCTGGTTCCAAAGTTGCGGTGGTGCAAATTGAAACATACAATTAAAAAAGCCACCACTACCGTAAAAACTCTAAAACATACCCACACAAATGTCTAAATTAATTAATTTTACTGTATTTCATGTATTTTAATTACTGAAACTCACTAGCAGCTGCTGCATTTTCCTCCCCCAACTTATACTTGGCTCAGTCTGTTTTCCTAGTTTTAGAGGTCCAAATTAGGTACCTCGCCTTATATTCGGGATGACTTATAGTCGAGTATATACGGCAAGTGGTACTTATTTTATCTACTTGCAATTCCTTGCTTTCAAACTGCATAGTTGGCAGGAGCTGGGACAGAGACGGGAGCTCACTCTGTCGTGCAGCTCTCGGGTCTTGAACTGCCGACCTTCCAGTCGTCAAGTTCAGCGTGTTAACCACTAAGCCACTGCAGTTCTACATGTAGTTATATACACACACAATCCAAATACTGTATACACATACACAACAGTAAGTAAGTCTCTCTCTCTCTCACACACACACACACACACACACACACACACACACACACACTCTCTCTCTCTCTCTCACACACAGAGAGAGAGAGAGAGAAACACACCCACTCACTCTTAAAGGCATCCTAGCAGTTCTCGGATGAAAGCCAAGAATTGGTTTCTCCCGTCTCAAGCGCCAATAAGATAAGCTCTTGAGATGTGGGGAGGAGGCAGACTGGCTGCTCATAAGGGGCTTTCTGAGACCATCCCAAAAATACAGCCCTTTATATTTTCTGGACTCGATGCCTGAGACAAAAGCCAAATTGGACAGAATTCCCTTTGTTCCTCCTCTCAGTAAATAGCCACCGTACTCAAAAGCTTGCATTGTGGATTCAGCTACTTTCGGAGCCTGAGAAAAACCTTTAGATCCGAGCTTATCTGCTATGGGATCGGCACGGTTATTGCTCTGGGCTTTGGAGGGTGGGGGGAAAAACAGAATAAAGTCTTCTTATCCAAAGACTAGGTGTGTGCCAGAAACCTGTTTCTCAAGTAATGTCAGCTGTAGTGAAAGATGAGCTTTTGGGGAGAAGGTTCCAGTGGTTCTGGATTACAGTTCCCATTAGCCCCAACAAGCACCCCAAGCATGGGGAGAACAGCAATAACACTTATACTGTAATAGCAATAACACTTATCGGGCACTCTTTGAGCAATTCACAGGATCATTAAGACTTTACATTCAACACGCTGGGTACTCAGTTTACCGACCTCGGAAGAATGGAGAGCTGAGTCATACTTGTGCCCTGTCAGGATCAAACTCACAAAGTCAGCAGCTTTTGGCTGCAGTACAGCAGTTTAACCAGTCACAAGGGTACTTGTGAAGTGGCTTTTTTTTTTCTGGACTTGGTGCCTGCTGGGGCTAATGGGATTTGTGATCCACCCTGTCGAGATTAGTGAGTTAAACTTGCAGCCTTCCTTTTAACCACATTACTGACAGAATGAACCAATGAGGCAATACAGTAATTTTCCTACACAGTCATTAGTTGAATGATGCAACGTCAACTCAGTGCTCTTAAAGCACCATAACAGACATTTTACAACCAACATGCTATGTTGCTTTATATATTATCCTTCCCGACAATTAGGCAATGGCCCCATTCCTAACAAGCTGATAAAGGTATCACCTGCCTCCTGCATCTTTTGCATCCTTTATAAAAATATTTCACTGTTTCACTTTCTTTATTGTCAAAATTAAATGTGTGTAGTTCTTCTGTAGTCAAGATTGTTGTCTTAATATTCAACTAGAGTCCTGCTTTGACACTTTCTTCTTTCACTTTCCCTAAAAGTTTTGTTCAGCTCTTCTTTCCTCTGTTGCACCTCTTGGCTTCTCCATGGACTGGGCGGGGCAGTGTTTGACCAATGGTACCATCATGTTGCTCCTTAATGCTGAGTCATGCTTGGCAAGCTATGTTTCTTGAACGATTGATAAGAGGGGGAATGACTCGGGCTGACTGCGGCGCAGAGTGGAATGTTATGCCCGATTCTGTTCACTGCCGGGAGGTTTCATGCCTGGCCTGGGAGGCATGTTTACATGTGTGCCAGCTGGAAGAAAAATAAAGGAACCTTAAAAGCTGTGCCAAGTGCATGGACTATGAAGCATGGATCCTATTCTGGGACATGGTGCCAGATAATAAAAGGGTAGGATATTGGACATATTTTTCACTGCAAACCTTCCTTATCCGTACATTAAATATTAAACCCTGCCCCGCCCAAAGTCTCTTGTCAATTCCCTTCCTACTTTTTCTTCTTCAAGTGCTGTATCTGATTCCAAATATTGGCGATCCTCACGGCGATCAGCCACAAAGACTGTCCTGGAAGCAAAATAATGCAGTGGCCTTCCATGTGCCTTCCGCATTGCAGCATGACCCCCATACCATGATGCAGCCCCTAGGGAAAATCGCTATACGGCGCGTGCACCTTAAGGCAATTGTTTCATACAACAACGAGCCCTGCGGAACGGATTAAAATCGTCGTATGTGGTACCACCATATCAGATAACACGACAGGAATATCATGCATGGTTTGCTCCAAATTTCCACAGTGCCATGAAATTCACGGGATGTTCTTGAGCCCAAAACACATTCTTAGCTAAACCTGCCTCACGGGATGGTTTCCGAGAGAGGGAGAGCATAAATTAACCTCGTGTAGAAAAGGACGAGACAGACGTTAAAATCTTGACACCCTCCTTTTTGTATTTGCCCCCCTACACAAAACCCCCAAGCAATAGTCACATGCTTACAGTGAAATCTTTGTTCCCAGGCAGACTTTTTAACTACTGTACTGTGTGTTTGAGCATTATACAGATAGGTCTTCTTTCCTATCCAAAGTTAACTCGTGTTGGGATGGCAAAGCGCCACAATGAGAAGTACCCAGCACTTAATGGTTATTTTTTGCCTCCAGGCAGAGACAAGATAGTAGTTTGTTCCTATTTATACTCTTTTCACCGTGGTAGAAAATTGCCCTGATGCCAAGAAAAAGGAAATAAAGGCTTCAGTTTCTTTTATTGCTTGTGTTTTGGCCCCCGCAAAGTGGCCCTGAAGAATTCCTTTATTATTTTCACATTTAAGAAGAGAGCACTGGAATTGCTCAAAACCAGCCATCTTTCCTGTCGTTTGGTGCATTTGTGTCCTGTGATTTTGCACGCATGCCTGGGACTGTGATGGCTGAGTAGCTAAGACACTGAATTTGACAATTGGACGGTCAAGACCCGAGTGCTCATTCATTCATTCATTCATTCATTCATTCATTCATTTAGATTTACTATCCCGTCCCAATCAGGCGAACCTGACTCTAGGCGGCTTGAATTGTAGTACTCGGGTCTTGAATTGATCATCAAATTCAGTGTCTCAGCTACTCAGCCATCATCTGTCCCAGTTCCTGCCAACCTAACAGTTGGAAAGCAAGAAATTGCAAGGAGATAAATAGGTTCCCAAAGTCCAGCCAGTTTACCCTGCTATGGTAATAGAGTAGACCCTATTGCCAGCGATTCAATGCCAACACCCATGAGGACCAGCAGCCTTGCCGAAGTCCATAGGGACGGGTGATGGTCCCCAAGTAGATTAAATCCCACTTGAATCCATCTGGATGGAGGGCAGCAGCTTCATCAACACTGGCCTGGGGCTGAGAAGGACTTTGAGTGCCAAAGGGGCTCAGGACCAGAAAATGACTTGTGGAACTGGATCGGTAGTACGAGTGTTATGCTGCAATGCGGAAAGCAGATGAAAGGCCACCGCATTATATTCTCAAGACAGTCTACATGGCTGATCGCCAGGAGGAAAGCCAATATTTAGATTCAGATACAGCAAAACAAGGAGATGAAAAATTAGGTACCGGTTCAGCAGGAAAGGTAACAGTGTTCCATTCACTCTGGTGTCTAAGTCATGTCTACCACATGACCAAGGAAAAATCTGCAGATGCAGACAGTGCTGGCTCTTTGGCTGTGAATGGAGATGAGCACTGAACCATAGAGTTGGATATGACTGGCTTTTGAGCAAGGGCGACCTTCACCTTGCAATGTATGCCAATACTAGTCCGGAAGAAAGGAAAGGCTATATTTTTGTGAGGTGTGTTCTCCAATATCATGTTGTTGAACTGCCATTCATGTGGAGACCCATCCTCCATCCTGTTTAGGTCCTGTTGACTCTTTGCCGGAGTCATTAGTTCTGTGCTGTCTATATACTTGTGGCTTCCACGTTACTAGCGCACCTCAGTTTTTAGCTGTATTTGCCAAGCTTCGGACAATTTGATCCGCAACCTGTCCTGCATACAATGGAACCAAAGTCTGCCCTGCCAAACAAAATTAACTTTTAACGGGTTTTACGTGGCCCTATAACAGTAGCAGGAGGGAGGCTATCTCTGTGAGAGAAATTAAGCTCCCCAGTGGACGCCAAAGTGCTTATGGTTTTTCTTTGTTGTTTCTAGGCGGACTTGCTGGCGGCATTGAGATCTGCATCACCTTCCCCACGGAGTACGTGAAAACCCAGCTCCAGTTGGACGAGAAAGCCAACCCGCCACGCTACAAGGGCATCGGTACGTCAGCAGGACTTCTCCTTTCGTATCCAGGTCAAACTTTGGAATGCCAAAATGAAGCTACCGTCTTGGCTTTGGCCAAACTTGAATCTTCATCGGTACTTGTTTCGGTAGTACAGTAAAACACCGGATAACGATTGGATCGGATAACGCTAAAATCGCATAACGTTAAGTAATCTGGGGAGGAGAATTGGATCGAATAACATTAAGGTCCTATGGGATGGATCGGATAACAACCGCTAAAGCCTGTGCAGTTACAATGTATCTCTATGGAGCTTTAACGTTATCCGATCCATCCCATAGGATTTTAACATGGATCGGATAACACTAAAAATCGGATAACACCAAGACTTGTGGAACCAAGTTTTAGCATTATCCGGTGTTTTACTGTAATTGGCAGACTAGCAAATGAGCCTGATTGTCTATACAGTAATACCTCGGATAACGCTAAGACTTGGTTCCACAATTCTTGGTGTTATCCGATTTTTTGTGTTATCCGATGCATGTTAAAATCCTATGGGATGCATCGGATAACGTTAAAGCTCCATAGAGATACATTGTAACCACACAGACTTTAGCGGTTGTTATCCGATCCATCCCATAGGACCTTAACGTTATTCGATCCAAATCTCCACCCCAGATTGCTTAACGTTATGCGATTTTAGCATTATCTGAGGTAAACGTTATCCGAGGTATTATTGTATCTTTACATTCACACAGTGTTTGTTATCACCCAACAGCCTCCACTTGAGCATGTTGGTCTTCTCATTAGGTATTCAGACCCTCAGCCTCTTCTGAGTCCTCCAAGTGATGTAGGGGAGGTTGAGTTCCTCTTCCATATCCTATTTTAACATTATTCCTTGTCCAGTGTCCTTCCTCCATCTTCTAATTTGGTTTTGCTCTTTTGTACCCTCAAGAATGTTTGTTCTTGCCATAAAGCTCTTCCTGGAACGGAGCCGGCAAACTTGAGGCTCATCTCCATTCAGAGGACGTTGAGGGTCCTTCTCTTGCTTAGTTCTCTCAGCATCTGCTGCTACTTCTCTCCTTATCTTAGGTGGAACAATACCAGCCAGTAGCCCCCACTTGAGCATAGTTGGTCTTGCATGTAGAGACTCTGAACTTCTGTCTATTCAGGGCCCTCCAAGCGACGTAGGGGAGGTTGAGTTCCTCAACCATGTCTTCTTTCAATGCTGTTCTTCGTCCAGTGAGCTCCTTCCTCTGTCTTCAGTGCAGAGTTGTGCTTTAGGAGCACAAGCCCCACAACTCCCTGCCAGGACGGCTGTCTGGGGAATTGTGGGAGACTCCATCCAGAAATCTAAATCCGCATGGCTCCATCCAGACTCTGCTGTTGCTCTTCTGGACTTTGCCCCATCCCTCTTTATGGCAGAGTGGACTGGCCCAGAGGCACAAGATATGCAAACAGGGTGCCGCAACAATAGCTGACTTGCTTGTGAGCTTTATATTGACATCCGCATGATTCGTGGGTAAACAGCGGGCCGGGCTAGAGAGACCTTTGATCAACATAACAGAAGAATGCACAAAAGGTTGAGCATGCTCAAATTTTTGGGATTCCAGATCTAAAAGTTCAGTTATAAGAACTACTCTTTCATGCATTAAAAATAAACCAACCAGTGGCACTCCCAGTATGTTTGAGCTTATTTGTTATACAGGAAAACCGAAAGGAAGGATAAGAATCATTTTTTAAAATGTACTAACAGGCTTCGAGGGTCTGTTCTATATAGAATTAAGTAAAGGAAAAGGTTTCCCTTGCTCAAAAGCCAGTTGTCTCCAACTCTAGGGTTCAGTGTTCATCTCTGCTTCATAGCCGAAGAGCCAGCACTGTCTGCTTCTGCAGACGTTTCCGTAGTCACGTGGCAGGCATGACTAAACACCAGAGCGTACGGAACGCTGTTTCCCTTCCCACCGAAGTGGTCCCTATTTATCTACTTGCAAGGTCTTGCTTTCGAACTGCTCGGTTGGCAGGAGCTGGGACAGAGATAGCTCCGTCCTGCAGTATTCGGGTATCGAACTGCTGACCTCCCGCCTTCCAGTCAACGTCTTAGCCACTTGAGCGGCTGCAGTCCCTAGATGTAATTCTAAGCCAATATTTAATTGTTCATATAAAAGTCTTAGTTCCGCTTTGGCCAGTTTCTCGGCAAATAGTATAGGAAGAGACTCAGTTGGGGAGGGTATATCTAGTTTTTGCTTGCCACTCCACTGCTCTTTCGAGTCTGATCAATACCTCCAGTTGTCTGGAGTTTGGGCTTCTCTTCCATCGTGCACCAGAGAAAGCAGACCCCCCCTCCCCTTAAATAGGAAGAAAGGAGGGGAAGCATAATGGGGGATTGTGAGCGCCATCGTATATTATCCCAGTAGACAGTGGCTGGTGATTCACTGCCTAGACAACAGCCCGGCTGAATCCCTAAGGAGGGTGGCCGGCTTCCAAGACGGCCAGAGTCAGCCGGATTGTATCTTTCTGCCCATCTTGTACATGTTGTACCTTGCAGCCTTCATAACAGTTCGGTGTGGGATTCCAGTGTTGCCCCTGCGGGGATTGTTCCCAGGCCAGCCGTGGGTTGTGTTGGTTTCTTACCCAAGCGAGGGAAGGGTGTGTAGAAACTGCCCATGGGCAGCCAGCAAAGTTCCCTTCTTTTATCTCCCAATTAAACCCCTGACTGCCAAAATTAAGCCACTTTCTTGGCTTCGGCATTGGCTAAAATTAAGTCCCCTGTGTTGCACGTTTCTGGCAGCCATTGGTAGACCATCAAATGAGCCGGATTCTGTATCTCTCCACATTCACATGGCGTGTTGTTGTCTGCCAGCAGCCCCCTCTTGAACATTTTGGGGTGCCTTTAGGCACTCCAACCCTCAGTTTATTCAGGGTCTTCAACGTGACCGAGGGGAGGTTGACTTCCTCAACTATATAGGTAAAGGTTGCCTTTGTGTGAAAGCCAGTCGTATCAGACTCTACGGGCTGGTGCTCGTCTCTGTTTCATTTATTTGTACTTATTGTTTGACTTATATAGTCAGTGAGCTAGTCTGCAGACATTTCCGTGGACACGTGGCAGGCATGCCGCAACATGGAACGCTGTTTACCTTCCCACCAAAGTGGTCCCTTTTTATCCCCTTGCAATTTCTTGCTTTTGAACTGCTAGGTTGGAAGGAGCTGGGACAGAGACAGGAGCTCACTCCGTCATGCAGTATCCGGGAATCGAACTCCGACCTTTGAGTCGACGAGTTCAGTGTCTTAACCCCTTGAGCCACCACAGTCCCTCCTCAACTCTTGTGTACCCTCGAGAACGTTTGTTCTTGCCATAAAGCTCTTCCTGGATCTGAGCCGGCCGACTTGACGCTCATCTCCGTTCAACGGATGCCGAGGCAAGCAGAGTGCCCAGGCTGGGAGGATAAATGTTCGCGTGGTGTTCTGAGGCATGGCTGCTGAGCATGAGATGCCTTCTCTCTCCTCCGCTCTCAAAAATTAACAATGCAAGAAGCAGGGAGCTTGCGGGGCGGCTGAGGACACCATGCCGTCTGCGTTGGCGGGAGGTAAACATTCAGCTGGGTTGAGGCAGGAGAAATCTCTGGCCACCCTAGTTGGCTGGTTACAGGAGAGCTCAGGCAGTGCAGTATGTAGAGCAGGGGTGAAGCAAATCCTTCTCTAGTCATGCCTGCCACATGACCTCAGAAACATCTGCAGACACAGAGAGCACTGCCTTTGTGGATGTAAATGGATATGAGCACCGCTTGCTAGAATTGGACACAACTGGCTTTCGAGTGAGGGAGACCTTTATTACTATCAATTGGCTAATATGATTATCATAACAGGCAACTTTCTCCGGAGATATCCAACAATATGGTCAATCTCGTTCTACATTATTTAGTCTGTCATTTCAAAGCTTTCTGGATCCTGCAACTTTATTTGAAAACAAACAAGCACAAAACTAGATACGGAAACAATTTGATTCATGGTTCTTTGCCACCCACTTCTGGATAACTAATAATAACTAAGTAAATTATTCTACCTTCTTGAACAGCACCTTCTCATAAGGAGGGGGGAATATCAGTAGATTTAGAGAATTTTAGGAGGTGATGGAGAGGAGCACTAGCCCCTAGAATCAGATATGACTGGCTTTCGAGGAAGGGCAATCTTTACATTAAATTTAATTTAATTTTTCGACTTGTATGCTGCCCCACACGCAGAGCGACTCTGGGCAGCTAACAAAGTTATAAAACAAAATACAATTTACAAGGTACAGTTACAATTTGCAAGGTACAACTTTTTAACCTTTTAACTCTTTAATTTTAATTTTTGTTGTTGTAAATACTGTGTTTTATTTGCTCTTAACTGTAAGCCGCCCTGAGTCCTCGGAGAAGGGCGGGGTATAAAGGTAATTAAATAAAATAAATAAATAAATTCAATTCAATCGGAAATCACCCTGGGTCCCTTCGGGGAGCAGGGCGATAAACAAATATAAATATAATAAAATAAATAAATAAATATCATTACAAATTCAATATCAAAAGGTCGATGTCATAATAACATAATTACCTAACTCTTTGTCATTAGTGAAAATGCAGTGTTAGGTAGTGCTTCAACCCCATTTCTTTAATACAGAAAACCTGCTCTGTGCGTTCAGTTAAATTAATACGGAGAAAGAGAGAACTGAATGGAGGAAGACATGACTGATCAAGCAAAGTGCTGGAGTGTGCTGCAAAATTTCGTCGCAGTTCGTCCTTGGCTTCTCATCATTTCAGTGCAGGGAAGTTTGCCAGTAGCTCTGCTGCATGTCATAGCCGTATGGGAAGCCAAATCTAATTGGAAAGAGTGATGACTGCAACGGAGATGGAGATAAATGGTTAGAGCTGAATAATCCTGAAAGGTTGGCTATATTTAGGCTAGAGACGAGACAGGTTTGTCTGGCCGGAAATCGCGCTACGGTAATGGAGTAGACCATACAGTATGAATAATAATCTTGTTGCTCATTGTATGTTGTGGCTCTTTTCCTTCTTCAGCGGATTGTGTGAAGGTGACAGTCCGGGACCATGGGATCAAAGGCCTTTATCGAGGCCTCAGTTCGTTGGTATACGGATCAATACCCAAGGCTGCCGTGAGGTAAATCTCTTTTTGTAGTCACTTTAAAAAAAGTTAAAAGTGATAAACATTTTTAGTTGCCTTAAAAAAAATCCATTTTGGCGGTGCTGAACAAATGAATAGCATAAAAGACATGGAGGTAAGATAGCTTTAAATTTGTCATAGAAACAAATAGCGATGGAATAATAATAGACAGCCCAGAATAGATTTCTAGGGGATTATAGTTGGAAGAAAATACCCAACAGAGTCATAGCAGTGATGGCTGCTGTTTCTTAATTGCCTTTTGTTGATGAGGAGAGCCAGCCAGTTTCCATGGCTGAGCAGAGATTCGAACTCAAATCTCCCCAGTCTTAGTCCATCACCCCATCTACTACACCACACCATGTTAACAAGCAACAGTTCAGCCTGTAGGCTCAACCATAGGATCACGGCCAGAATCCTGTTGATATATTGTGCACAATAATGTCCGTGCCATTGGTTGTGGGTCCTGGGGATGTCTGGGAATCGCGGTCCAGGAAAGTAACTTTTCCAGGCTGTGGAAGCGAGGAAATTGGAGCCTAACATCCAAGAGACAATATGCAATGGTTATCTTTTGCAGAAGTGTTGGTTGAATACATTTTGCCGCCTGTGGTAAAGAAACAAATCGTACTTCCTCTTTCAAAGGCTGAGCACTTTATTTTTGGCCCCTGGGGCAGAAAATCCCACAAATGTCTCTTTTCTTCCCTTTGATAGCTGCAATGCGGTTGCTGTTTGTGTAAAGTTTGCTGCAGCTAATAGCAGCTAATCGATAATGTGTTGTGCAATTGAGCATGTGATCAGACACGCCTCCTCAGTGAGCCGCAATTAGCTGGTGGCAAGTGGCATACACTTTATACAAATCTCAACAGGATTTTGGCTATGGCTGAGCCTTGGGGCTGAATGGCTGCTTGCCAACGCTGTGCTGCTCAGTGTGACGTAGTGGGGGTGGCCAACTTTGGTGCCTCAGATGTTCTTGGACTTCAATTTCCAGACTCCCAAGTCGGCACACTTGCTAATTGAGTGTTCTGGGAACTGAAGTTTAGGAACACCTGGGGCACCAAGATTGGCCACCTTTGGGTGGAGTGACGGACTGAGTCTTTAGAGAACTGGGTTCGAATCTCTGCTCAGCCATGGAAACTCACAAGTGAGCAGGAAAACTGCTCCTTGCATATCTCACACGCTTTGAAAGTCCCAGTTAGATTGCTGTGCGCCCGATCTGCCTTGTTGGCACATCATATTGTGCCTTGGGGCTATAACAGACTAGTTTCCTTAGCTTTGCTTTTGGTGTGTTTGTCTCTTTTTCTTCCCTTTGGGAAAAACCCTCAGTTCTTTCCCCCTTTCATGAGTTGCCTTTGGTTTCCTGGTCAGGTTTGGCATGTTCGAATTCCTCAGCAACCACATGCGGGACGCCGATGGGAAGCTGGATAGCACAAGGGGCCTTCTTGCCGGCTTGGGGGCAGGGGTGGCCGAAGCTGTGGTTGTGGTCTGCCCTATGGAAACAGTAAAGGTAAAAATAAACACACAGGAACACGCGAGGTGTGGTTTTGAAAGCCTTCTGCTTTAACTGGAGCCTTGGTCTTTTTATCCCTGAACCATTACATAAAGGGGGATGGTGCAGGATTTGAATCCAGAACCTTTCTCTATACAGTGGTACCTCGAGTTACAAATTTAATGCCTTCCAAGGTATTTCTCATGTTAATAAATTTTTTAAACTCGGATTTCCCATCGGATTGCATTGAAAACCAAAATTCATAACTTGAAACATGGTTTCCCATAGGAATGTATTGAAAACCAATTAATCTGTTCCGGAAAATTTCGTAACTGGAGCCATTATTTTCAGTTGATTTTCATTCGTATTGTGAAAATTTTGTAACTTGAACCATTTGTAACTCGAGGTACCACCACTGTAGTTCCACTCCAATATATTTGTCTCCTCTGAGTCGAATGACTTTTGGCAATCAACAAATGCAAAGTATACTGGCACCCTATATTCTCTGCTTTTCTCTAGTACTGGTAGTTCTCTAGTTGTGGTCTCGTAGTTCCACTATTGAGCAAAAATATCTTCTTTTTTAATTTAAGTAAATAAAGAAACAAAACTTTACAACTACAAAAAACAGAGACAACTCTTTAAAAAAAGTGCATATAATTACTACATCCATCCACCCCCAGTGGGACTTATAAAGTGACTTGATTAAATATTCTCAGTGTAATTATTTTGCTCTGGATTTATTCTTTTCTCTAATACAAAAAAAATTCTCCATATTTCTCTAAATTCATATTTTTTTACTAGTCCATTTGTAACCTTCCACTCACATGATCATTTATAGCCATATCTCCTTATACCAATCATTCCCGATTTACTTTTCCATTTTTTAAAACAAATTTCAGTCTCAAAGCTGTTACAAATCTAACAGTCATCTCTTACTTATTCCATTCTATCTGCGTGTTTCCAAAACCCATTAATAATTTATTTTATTTATTTATTTTATTTGTTCAGATTTATATTGCCGCCCGCTCGCCGAGGAGACTCAAAATAATCTTATTTTGTGACAAAATTCCAATTTTATAGATAATATTTGATAGATTTCCTTAAAAGATCCCATTTCTCATATTTTTACACTCACATCATAAATGAAAATGCATTCTAACTTCTTTCTTACATCTCCAACACGCTTTTGAATATTTTAAATAATAATTTAAATGTACTGGAGTCATGTACTCTCTTCATATTGTTCTGCACCACTTCTCTTTAATGCTAACAATCTCCTTCTGATAAAATTCATATTTGTTTTCATTTTTAAGGCTCTCTAGATTAGTGGTTTTACCAATCTTTGGTTTTTATATTTCAATTCTCAGAAGCCTAAGTCAATTCCCCAAAACACTGATCAGGCAGTGTACTGACTTAGGCTTCAGAAAATTGAAGTCCCCCTGGGGGGACGGGGGACGCTGGGAACCATTGCTCTGCGGTCTAGCAGAACTAATTCACACGTACGTGTGATGTGAACTCCACGTTGTACAATTTGATCAAACAAAAAGTAACATTAAAACGCAGCAGCTAGTCTTTAAGGTACTTTTTTGGGGTTTTGTTTGTTTGTTTGTTTTGTTCCATTCGCTCTCTAGCACAGGTACCACTTCAAATGTTCCTTTGTTTGAAGGGAGGAGAGAGAAAACTTCCCAAGTCTTGCATCAATTTCTACACATTTTAATTAGCCCTAGACTTCATGGCTGAAGAACCTGGGAAACTGGCATGTGGCATGTCCTCGGAAGAACTGTTCCGAGGAGTTAAGAACAGGAAAGCTATAGCCATGATAATGGCCAGTATCCGGAATGGGATCGGTAAACTTCAGCTGCCTCTCTGTGGTAAATAACATGAACTGCAGCTTCCAGAGAATTAGCTGCGTTATCCCATCCATTGTTATGAGAGAGACTGATGCGTTAAAGGATTTCTATCTGCAGAGGTTTGGAGTGAGGCCCATTTAAACTTGGGTTTTCTGTCACTATTGTCAGCGACTCAATGCTAGGCGGCGGTTAACCTGACAACCCTGAGTTGGCGAAGTCTACAGGGAAGGGTGATGGTCCCCAATTGGATTAAATCCCACTTGAATCCATCTCGATGGAGGGCGGCAGCTTCATCCATCCTGGCCTCATCGATCCTCACTTTGTGTCCAAAAAGTCCAGGACAGTGATGGCGAACCTTTTAGAGACCGAGTGCCCAAACTGCAACCCAAAACCCACTTATTTATTGCAAAGTGCCAACACAGCAACAGGGGAGGAAGGAAACGTTCCCATTGGGCTGCTGGGCAGAGGGGCGGAGCGAACTCTGTGCTGGGGGAGGGAGGAAGCACTCCCATTGGGCTGCTGGGCAGAGGGGCGGAGCGAACTCTGTGTTGGGGTGACTGCACAGGTGTCCATAGAGAGGGCTCCGAGTGCCACCTCTGGCACGCGTGCCATAGGTTCGCCATCACTGGCCTAGGGCCAGAAAGTGACTTGCGGAACTGGATAGATGGTACAGGCGTCACGCTGCGATGCAGAAGGCAAATGGAAGACCACTGTATTGTATTTTCAGGACAATCTTCATGGCTGATCGCCATGAGGATCACCAGTGTTCGGAGTTGGATATGACACAAGAAGAAGAGGAAGAAGAAGGGACTCTGGGGCACAATTAGTCCAAATCAAGTATTCTTTATTTGTTGATCATTTTTGTCTTCTCTTAATCTTTTACCCCATCGGGTGTCGAGGGAGATGCAAGGTTCTTCCCCTGGCCCTTCTATTGGTCACTACAGACGTTATTTGGTGTCATTGTAATATTTCTTTGATATCTCCCCACCTTACTCTAGGTCTGCCTTGTGGTCTTTGTCCTTCTCCTCTTTCCACATATGTCTTGTAAAGTATGGCATTCCAAGACATTCTCTCCAAACGGACAAACCACTAAATTTGTTGTCACTGCATGTAGTGCAAGATCGGTTCATTTCCAGTTCTTTCCCTTATAACTTCATTCCTGATTTTATCCCTTCTAGTCACTTCAGCAGCCTTCCTCAGACATCTCATTTCCATCATGACCAACATATTAGCTGATCACAGAGTTTAAATAGGCATTTGACATGTAGATTCTTCCCAGTAATTGAAAAGCTGACTGTATTCAGAACAGAACATAAAGTACTCTATTTCTGATGTTCCTTTATGGCCCTTTCCTTGGTAGAACCTCTACAATGTTTCAGGTTTATCTTATCACCCTTAAATGCAGAGAAGAATTAAAAATGGAACATCATGAACCTGGATCTTAGCTACTGGACTTTAAAAAAGGTCAAATGTTTAAGCTGAATTACTGCTCCTAATAGCATGCTTTTCTAAAAGATTACAATACTGTATATACTCGACTATAAGTTTTCCCAAATATAAGTTGAGGTACCTAATTTGGACCTCTAAAACTCGGAAAATAGATTGACCCGAGTATAAGCTGGGGGTAGAAAATGCAGCAGATGTTAATGAGTTTCAATAATTAAAATACATGAAAATATGGTAAAATTAATTAATTTAGACTTTTGTGTGGGTATGTTTTTAAGTGTTTACATTGACCCAAGTATAAGTCGACTCTCATATTTGTACCTCATTTGGGGGGGATAAAAAACCCGACTTATACTTTAGTAGATACGGTACTTTAAAATTGCAAATTATTATTATTATTATTATTATTATTATTATTATTATTATTATTATTATTATTATTATTATTATTATTATTATTATCCCGCCCCAATCGGGCATACCCGATACATGTACATAATCATTTTTATAACACTGCGCAGGTGAAGTTTATCCATGACCAGTGTTCTCCAAAGCCAAAATACCGAGGTTTCTTCCACGGAGTGCGGGAAATCGTTCGGGAACAAGGTGAGAACTTTGATATCTCTGGGAAATCAGCTATTGATAATGTTCCATCAACAAAAGGAAGTAAACAGAAGGCAGTTTGTCTTATGTCAAGATTCCTGTAATTACAGGATCATCCTCCTCCTCTTCTTCCTTGTCTTGGCCAGACATGAAACTGTCAGAATGAAGCCACCTTTTAGAGAGTCCATTCCGCAGTTCCTTTCGCCTGCCCTAGTGTGAGAAAGATTAGCTGGCAACACAAGGTTGAGGGTCCTCCTCTGTAAAATGTATATTGTTTAGGGAGTTTGAACTGGGCTCTTCCAACTCTAAAATCCAGCTATTTCAGAAGAGGCTCCTTCTTTCTAGCTCATGAAGGGGGCAAGAGGCTGCGGTGGCTCGGGTTAAGAAGTTCACCTTGTTCGGTGGAAGGCTGGCAAGTTGGCAGTTCGAGACCCAGGGACTGCTTGATGGATTGAGCGCCCGTCTCTGTCCCAGCTCCTATAAACCTAGCCATTTGAAAGCAAGAAATTACAAGTAGATAAATAGGGACCACTTGGGTGGGGAAAGATCTTGGGGACATGAAAGGAGCCTCATTTGGGCGTCCCCTGAGCGGAGTTTCTCCATTAAAAATTGTTTCAACTCAAAATAATTTCTGACACGAATTTATTATTATGAAAAAGGGGAAGTTTTAAGGATCCTAGCACTTAAATTTCTACCCTCTGGGTTATCTAAAAACATCTTATGTGTCTTGGTAGACTCAGCTTTGCTATCCATCCATCCACCATGTTAATAACTTTCACTTGTTTTGGTTTTATCCTTGCTTACAGGCCTCAGGGGAACGTACCAGGGTTTAACGGCGACTGTCCTAAAGCAAGGATCAAACCAGGCGATTCGCTTTTTTGTCATGACGTCTCTCAGGAATTGGTACAAAGGTATTTGAAAACAATACAGTACTTTGATTCTATTTTCCTATGTAGAGCCATTCCTCTGTCTTTAAGCGAGTTACTCTCTCAGCGAGGCGCTCTTTATGCGAGGTTTCACTCTACTTCACCATCTAATACAGTGGAACCTTTTGCCCCATATAGCAACGAAATCGTATAGCAATTAGGTTTTTGGGGGGGAAATGGCGTCCCACGTAACAATTTTCCCTACGGAAAAAGAAATATGACAAAATTTCAATGGGAAAAAAACACTTAGCGGGGGAAAATGGTCGTACGATGCATCCCATAGGGGAAATCGCTATACGATGGATGTATCACATAGCAATTGTTTCGTACAACGACAAGCCTCGTGAAATGGATTAAAATCGTTGTATGAGGTACCACTGAATGTTTTGTTTAGGGAGAAAACTGAGATGCGTATCTGGTGGTGCCGTGGTTTATCTGCTGTTTTGCAGCCAAAAGGTTATGAATTCAGTCCTGACCAGGGTTCAAGGTTGACTCAGCCCTCCATCCTTCCGAGGTGGATAAAATGAGTACTGAGCATGATGGGGGCCAAATGCTAATTAACTTATGAACCGCCCAGACAGTGCACTAAGCACTATAGGGCACTATCTAAGTGTGGTAGCTATTGCTATTGTTTTACAGTCAAACCTCTACATATGAATTTGAGGTTGGTTATATTTTGGAAAAAATCTTATCTTGATTTTCCCATAGGAATGCATTGAACAAATTTTCCCCATAGGAATGCATTGAACAAATTTCCCCCATAGGAATGCATTGACTTGCATATTTTAAAAAAATCCTATTAAAAATTCTTATCTCAAACCTGATTTACCCCCCAGAGATTTCTGAATGTATCTCGAGTTTTTTCTTAAGTTGAACCATTCTTATCTTGAAGTTTGACTTATAACATTGTGAGCCAAACTTCAGATTGGAAAAAGAAGACATGCGGTGAAATTAAATTTGACATGTTGATCCTGGAAAGGTAAATTCCCATCAGACCATCAGTGATGTCATAGTGGTGCCCACTAGAGTCAACTGGAAGATGTTCAGGTCCCAGAAGGCTGTTTGGGAAGCAAGTAGGAGTCTCTTTTAGAACTTATTTTGTGGGATTTCCCGGAGTTTCATTTCAGCCTCTTTGTTTTCTTCACATATATGTTATCTTGTTCTTTCAGGAGATAATCCAGACAAAGTCATAAACCCCTTTGTGACTGGGGTGTTTGGGGCGATCGCCGGAGCAGCCAGCGTTTTTGGCAACACGCCTTTGGATGTAGTGAAGACTAGGATGCAGGTACGAAATCACCTCCAATGGGATTCATTGCGTGGGCCGTGTGAGGTTGTCCGACGGCCTCCTATTTGAAGGCGAGGCGATGCTTCATTTTTAAACTGGGAATTGAAGTCCAAACACCCAAGGTTGGAAAACACTGATCTACGCAGTTTAGAAATCCATAAATCAGAAATGTATGACCCGGCAGATTCTGGACTACATATCCCAGCTTCCCTCACTGTTGGCTGAGGTTGTGGCGAACTGCAGTTCAGAATTGTCTACAAGGCTGTAGAGCCCCCATCACTGCCCCCTAAGTATATCACATGCCAGAGTTTCTTGTGGAACTCCTTGCCACGGGAGGCCGTTGTGGCCGGTGAGAATAACCTTTCGCTGCCTGCTGCCCTCCCATCAGGATTGAGCTCACAACATTTTGGCTGCAGGACCAGGGCTATTCAGTCTCCTAATTTGTGCGTAGGACGATGCTCTCCTGTGACCCACAGCCAGGCCACTTGGAAATGACAAGCAGGCGTTCAGATGCGCAATAGCTTTCACTGTCCCTAGTTCGTCCCAGGGTTAAAATGCAACAACACGAACACAATGGAGAGAAGCTTTGAGGTGGTGAAGAAATGACGGCAGCCCTGGTACCCTCTCTTAGTGGTGGTGTTGTCTGTCAAGCCAGGGGCTGGGTCACGCCCCCTCAGTCAGCTTTGAGGGCCGGACGGCCGTTTTGCCCTGCCTGTATGATGTGGGCAGCCGTTTTGTCTTCAACAGCTTCATTTTGTTTCTCAAATGCCCTTGGAGGGGTGGGGAGATACATGAAATGGCACCATGGGCCAAATCCGACCCGTGGGCCTTAAGTTGGGAACCCCAGGTCTATGTGGCTGATCCCTTCCTTCTCTCTTGCAGGGTCTTGAGGCTCACAAATACAAGAGCACCTGGGACTGTGCCTATAAGATCATGAAATACGAAGGACCCGTAGCGTGAGTTTTGTGTGCCTTCTCCCACCCCCACCCCAAAATCCACAGCAGAATGAAACTTTCATTAAGGTTGTCCTTGCTTGAAAGCCAGCCGTATCTGACTCTAGGGTTCATAGCTCATCTCCGTTTATCGCCAAAGAGCCAGTGCTATCTGTGTCCACAGACGTTTCTGTGGACATGTGGCAGGCATGACTAGACACCAGAGTGCACGGAATGTGGTATGCCTGTTTATCTACTTGCAATTTCTTGCTTTTGCACTCCTAGTTTGGCAGGAGCTGGGACAGAGACAGGAGCTCACTCTGTCCTGCAGTATTCGGGTATCGAACTGCTGACCTGCCGCCTTCTAGTCAGCATCTTAGCCACTTGACCCACTGCAGTTCCTAGCATCACTAGGTAGAGACATAATCGCCCTTGCTCAAAAGCCATTTGTTCACTGCTCTGTTTACAGTCTGTGCCTGCAGATGTTTCCATGGCAGGCACGACTAGCACAGAATGCTGTTTACCTTCCCATCAAAGTGGTCCCTGTTTATCTCCTTGCAATTTCTTGCTTTCAAATTGCTAGGTTGGCAGGAGCTGGGACAGAGATGGGAGCTCACTCCGTCATGCAGTACTCGGGTCTCGAACTCCTGACCTGGCAACCTTTCAGTTGTCAAGTTCAGCGTCTTAACCACTAAGTCTATGTTGCATTGGTCGATCTTTCATCAGCTTTGACTTCCTCTGCTTGCGGCGTCATCCGAGGCCCATCGGCAACTTCCATGTTTGCTGTTGACTCGCTTGAATTGTGTGCCACTCCTACACTCGTGTCCAATCTTCTTTTGCAGGTTTTACAAGGGCACCATCCCTCGCCTGGGCCGGGTCTGCCTAGACGTGGCCATCGTGTTTGTCATCTACGACGAAGTGGTCAAAGTCCTTAATAGAGTGTGGAAAACGGATTGAGGGATTTGCAAGCGGGTGGGCCGTAGCGCCGTCTCCCCACTCGCCAGGCAGCAGCTGGAAGAAGGGCCATGACCAACCACAGAAAGCATTCTAGGGAGTGTATTGATGTATCCCCTCCCCCCACCCCCCGGTCTCATCATCATAAAGAGACTCTGGACCACAAACAGGACACTAAAACCAAGTCCCCGAGCTGCTCATTCTCTCTTAATCTTTCATGACCGTGTATTTATCGGAATGAATGGCGGAGATTTTGTTCTTTCCTTCGTAAATTATTGATTGTACCTTAATATGACCGGGGGGGGGGGATTTGGGCAGGCGGGGAGGGGGCCATTGTGATGGGCCGCTTTTCTGCCAACTTAGCAGTGGGGAAGCTAAAGGGGGGAAGTTCACCTGATCGCTACAAGAGAGGAGAATGGCAGCGCCTCACAGATCACTGCGAAGGGGAGTTAACGCTCTTAGAAATTGTAATTAATTTAGATCACTGTGAACTGAAGTTACCGTATATACTCGAGTGTAAGCCAAGTTTTTTTAGCTCCTAAAATGAGCCCATAAAAGGAGACTCGGCTTATACTCGGGTCAATGACCACAAGGGTCCCAAGACTGCGCTGGACAGAGATGTGCCAACAATTTAATTAATTTTACCATATTTTCATGTATTTTGATTATTGAAACTGATTAGCAGCTGCTGCATTTCCCACCCTCGGCTTATACTCGGGTCAATATATTTTTCTGAATTTTCAGGTCAAAATTGGATACATCGGCTTATATTCAGGTTGGCTTATACTTGAGTATATATGGGTAACTCTCTTAGAAAGACATAATTGATATAGAACAGCCATTTTAGGATTGGGTAAGCTTTTGGCTCATGCCGTTTCAGTCCAGCGCTTTGCCAAAAGGATGCTGGAAGGAACTGGCCGCTGGGAGTTACTCTTTCCAAGTTTGCTCGGCTTCCTTTTATGTCAGGGTTTCCCCAACATTTTCCCGCCAGGGACCGTACACCTCCCGATATTCAGCTGCGCGGGCCGGAGGCGTTTCTTCCAGTGTTTCTGTTTTCAGCAGCAGTGGGTGCAATTGTGCCTTTCACCCCCCCCCCCCCCCGGTTGCCTGGGCAGCCTCCACCGCTTCACACAGTGGCGGGAGGAAGTCCAGAGCATTTTTGCTCCATTTTTGGATTTTTTTTGGTCATGTTTTCGCTGTTTCTGCAGCAAAAAAATGGCATTTTGATACTTCCGGTAGTGGTGGGGAGCTTCTGGTGGCGCCTGTGTTCTTACCGTGGCCAGATTAATTGGCACCATGGGCCATATTAGGCCCTCGGGCTATAGGTTGGGAACCCCTGTTTTGTGTCAATCCTTTAGTCAGCTGAGGAGGCCTGGAATAGGGCTGTTACTGTAAAATAGGTGCCACTCAACCTGAAAGATCTGAAGACCCAAGGCTAGGAAAATTGGCTTTAGGGCGACTTTCGATCCTTACAATCCGCCCACCCCGACTTGTGAACGCTGGTGTTTGCACACTTGCAATGGCTGCACACGTACCGAAGAAATACTCGGAGACACTGACAGGAACAAAAAGAAATTGCAGTTGAGTACATTCCATGAGTCACCTTCCAAGAGATTTCTTTCAGGGCCGAGCAGCTGTTTGTGGCTTTGTCTTCTCCTTTGACACAGAAGTTGGCATCTTAACTTCTGGCCCAAATGTAGATGGGACCCGTTGTGTAATGTGGGTGGTGTTTTTGATTTGACGTTTGTGTTGTTGTTTTTTGCCCGGCTTGTAAAAAGACAAGAGCTTCTCCATCGATCTGTGGACGTTCCTCAACTTACTCCCAGGTGAACTGCAGTTCATTGTCTAGCTGTCTGCTTTGCATACGGGCTTATGGAGTCAGGTGCAGTTTTTGGGAAAGCCTGTGTATCATGTGAGCGAGATCCCCTTCCCATGACCTTTGGCATTCCCCCCAAGAGCCATTGGCATGCACACAGTGTGGTCAAGCAAGAATTACAGTAAGTATCTCCCCCAAAAAGAAAGTAGCATTTGATGCCAACTCTTGGGAAAGAGGGGGCCATCGAACTGTTCTACTACAACTCCCATCAGCCCCAGCTAACAAACTGATGGGTTTTTTGAAGTCCATGGGGTATGTAGAGAACATCAAGATAACCACAAGGAACCACCTACAGATGCTGGACCAGAAGGAAGAATGCCCTTTGCCGTAGGCAGTGGTAGAACACAATATCAAGGATAGGTTGGGCCTGGAAGAGAATCCCTTTGCCTCAGGAGACCCTCCGTTCTGCCGTTGACCAGAGCAGGAGATCTGGCCAAGAGTTGTTGCTGCTGCAGATGATTGAGTGCTGGTCATGAGCCCTCGGTGCCCTGGGCTCCTGCCAGCTGGCCTACATAACTGCAGTATCTATCACTATTTGGAGACGTCATAACTTCTCAGGGCAACGCATGGTTCTTCTACACCACAGCTGGGGACCTCTTGTTCCCTAGCTATTCAATCCCAACTCTCCATCAGTCTCAGCCCGTGTAGCTACTGGTGTGGGGAAGTGACAGTCCAACAACCTATGGAGAGCCAGCACTACCCATTTGTCTGTATCAAGGGTTCGCAACCTATGGACTCAGCCCATGGCACCATTTCACGCAGCTCGCTGCCAGAAGCAGCGAACATGCCAGAAACGGGCTGTAAATGCACCCGCAGCAGTTCTAAACACATTTATAACAGTCACGGATGTATTTTATGGCAGTGTTTATGGTGTGGGGAACCACGCGTCCAGCCCACTCAGTTGTCTGAGGGAGCGTGGTCTAGCCCACGGCGGGAAAAGGTTGAGAACCTCTGGTCTACATGTTGTTTGTAATAAATGGAAGTTTTAAACATTGGGGGACCCATTC
This sequence comes from Furcifer pardalis, assembly GCA_030440675.1. Lineage (NCBI taxonomy): Eukaryota > Metazoa > Chordata > Lepidosauria > Squamata > Chamaeleonidae > Furcifer > Furcifer pardalis. Next base: position 8,724,177 of record CP126898.1, read on the forward strand.
CCCGGTCCCCCGTGAAGCATAAACCTCTGCGCTTGATTGAATTGTCTTGCTGAGTTGTGCCCATCCCAAGAGCTTATCCCACAGAGCGCACTTGTTTACATTTTCAATGAGGAGCAAAGGGTGGTCCGGCCTTATAAAATCCCCAAAATGATTTCCTCTCTTTAGCCCCCACAGTAACAACAGCCTTCACTGCTGGGTGCAAAGATGGAAAGAGATTCTGATTCTTTGACTAAAGTTCTTTGCTCTGCCTCTCTATGGCCAGTTGTCCTTTATTCCTTTTGGTTTGAGGTCCACACCGGGTCCCTCTCTAAGTCACGGACGCTTGGCCAGCCTGAAACGGACATATACTATATCAGGAAAGGACTTTGTGACTGTCTTTTACTTTTGCCCAGGTGCCAAGAACAACACTTGACGATTCTATTACACGTTTGTGCCAAAATTTTGTACGTTTTCCTCTCTTCCAGTGCATGTGATTGTATTTCCTTCGGCTCCTGTTAGCTACATACTGTTGGCTAGTTAAACACAGCTTATTGTTGAGAGGAATGAATGAAGGAGAAACGCAGTGTGTTTCTCTCCTTCCCTGCTGGTACCTTTTAAGGTACATTCAAGAGTAGACAAATATAACAATAAGCTTAATTTTTTGAAGGTTTGGATTGGAACCCCCTTGTACGAAACATTTTGAACAAGGTCTAAACGTTGCAAAACCAAACAAACATGTCCACTGGAAGGAATAGGCATCATTTCTTGTATTCCTTCACAAAACTGATCTGTCTTGTCTTCAGCGCCATTCCTGGCCAGGTGTGGTTTTGAATGTACCCTAAGGAGTTCTGTCTCCTGTAGACTTTGATAGCAAACGATACAATGATGTATAGGCTTCTTTTCTTGCACTGACTGTGTGGCAAGCTAAGGCGGTGGGGTGAGTGGGGTTGCTCTCTTGTTCCACAAACCAAGGATTCCACTCATTACCTTAACTCAAGTTGAATGTTTTGAAATATTTTTTTTTCACTCTGTGTATCCCAACAGCCTGACGCTAGAATGATTCTGGAATTTCTGAACTCTTCTCATGGGGTCCGTTAACAATAAAACCAAAGTTGCCTGTTTAATAAAGTTGGTTTGCTCTTTTGTGTCATTTTGAGGACTTCAGGTTCCCAAACCAACAGGTAGAGTGGGGAAAGGGAAAAATTGGATCTTCTCATTACAGTACAGTAATACCTCGGATAACGTTAAGACTTGGTTCCACAAGTCTTGGTGTTATCAGATTTTTAGTGTTATCCGATGCATGTTAAAATCCTATGGGATGGATCGGATAATGTTAAAGCTCCATAGAGATACATTGTAACCGCACAGGCTTTAGTGGTTGTTATCCGATCCATCCCATAGGACCTTAACGTTATTTGATCCAATTCTCCCCAGATTACTTAACATTATGCGATTTTAGAGTTATCCGAGGTGAATGTTATCCAAGGTATTACTGTATTTGTATGCCGCTCTATTCGCCAAAGCAACTCAGAACGGCTAACAACATAAATAATGCAATACAGTATCACAGTATCACATGACAAAACATATTAAGGTATCACATATCAAAGTGTCACATAACATATCAAAAAATCCCCCATCACAATTACAAAATCAAGACATTATTAAAACATTTCAGCAACACTTCAAATAATTCAATCAAAAACATACCAAAAATCCCCAATCACAATTACAAATCAAAAATTCCAAACAATCCCAGCCACAAACCCAGAAACCAAATCAACTTCAAAACATAATAATTAAACTATAAATTTACCCAAAAAAAACACCTGAAAGATTTATTATTATTTATTTCATCAAATTTATACCCCGCCTTGCTCAGGTAAACCTGACTCTAGGCGGCTCCACAATAGACAAAAAAACAATATCCCACCAGAGGACCCCCCCCCCCATACAAGTCCTCTATTGCCGCCCAAGACCCCCAGATTCCTCTCCCTTCGAGGCCGGCTGGCCGAGGGAGAGTCCAACAAGCTCCTTTTTCCTCACCGGCCGGTGACGGGGGCCGGGAGGGGGCGGCGGCGGCGTCTTCGCGCGGCAGCGTCCGCGTCTTCGAGCCTCCCCCGACCAGGAAGGTTCCTTTTAACCTCACCGGCCGGTGACGGGGGCCGGGAGGGGGCGTCGTCGTCGTCTTTGCGCGGCAGTGTCCGCGTCTTCGAGCCTCCCCCGACCAGGAAGGCTCCTTTTAACCTCACCGGCCGGTGATGGGGGCCGGGAGGGGGCGGCAGCGGCGTCTTCGCACGGCAGCGTCCGCGTCTTCGAGCCTCCCCCGACCAGGAAGGCTCCTTTTAACCTCACCGGCCGGTGACGGGGGCCGGGAGGGAGCGGCGGCGGCAGCATCTTCGCGCGGCAGCGTCCGCGTCTTCGAGCCTCCCCCGACCAGGAAGGCTCCTTTTAACCTCACCGGCCGGTGACGGGGGCCGGGAGGGGGCGGCGGCGGCGTCTTCGCGCGGCAGCGTCCACATCTTCGAGCCTCCCCCGACCAGGAAGGCTCCTTTTAACCTCACCGGCCGGTGACGGGGGCCGGGAGGGGGCGGCAGCGGCGTCTTCGCACGGCAGCGTCCACGTCTTCGAGCCTCCCCCGACCAGGAAGGCTCCTTTTAACCTCACCGGCCGGTGACGGGGGCCGGGAGGGAGCGGCGGCGGTTAAAAAAGTTTATAAGAGGGGTGGCTACCCCATAAGATCAGCCATCCAACGTTGGACCCTGTATTACTGGAGCCCCACACCTACCCTCCCAGCCAGGTTTTTAGGTCCTTCCGAAAGGGCAGGAGCTCTGTCTGTAGACGCAACTCAGTTGGCAGGAGTTTCCAAAGGGCCGGCCGGGGCTGACACGGAAAAGGCCCTCCTTCTGGTGCTAGAGAGATGCGCCTCTAGCTGATGGAATGATAAGAGAGCCTCGTTACAGTAGACTTCTTTGACACCAAGGAAGGGACACCTTTCAATGTGAGAGTTTTCTCTTGATCGGCATGGCCAAAGGATGGGCCGAGGGTTCAAAACACTGCCACATTTTATCTTAAAGCTGCTATAGCGGGGGTTCCCAACCTAAGATTTCCATCTCCAGATGACACCTCAATTTTTGCAGATCTTCTGACCACACAGAACTGTCTTTGTGAGAAACTTGTCTTCAGGCATAATGCTTTTAAGATTAGGGCAAGGTCAGGACTTGCGCCATCAAATTGGCCAGCATCTAATCCTTCTTAAGAAACCTCTGCATTAATCTGACAATCCTAAGGCATAAGAACAGCTTCTTAAGAGTTTCCGTCCTCAAATGAATTTGACCTGGATGGTGCTTCAAAAGAACGGGTGGTTTCAAAGAGAGGGTGGCCCCTGGACAACCATAGAAACAAAGGATTTCATGTTGCAAAGTAGGACCTTTGGTTTTTTTAAAAAAACTCTGCATGGCCTGCATACGTAAAATTCCAAAGTTTCGAGTACAATAGGGATCTCTTCGTCCACCCAACCTTGACAAAGATGGGAACCTGCTGATTAAGCAGCTTCTCCCGCTCCGCCTGGATGCAGATGATTCTGCTGCGGGTGGAGGTTGTTTGCACCACAGGGGAGGCCACCAACCAGCCGCAGTCAGAAGGCAACATGGCTGAACCCATCCTGGAAAAGTGCAACAGGGCCCAATCAGCTTCAAAAATGAAAATAGGCCAAAGCACAATTGGAAGGTGCTAGTGGAGACCTACTAGACTAGTGAATGAATCCAAACCCAGACAGAAAACATTGAAAAGGCAGCAAGCGAGAATGTGCCTGTCATAGATTACGAAATGAAAAAAATGTTGGAGCTGATAGTTCTTTTGTGTCATGGTCAAACCCTGGACTGTCAAAATGAAGCCACTTTCTTGGCTTTGTTGTTGGCCAAACTTAAGTCCTCGTCGGTGCATGTTTCTCGCATGAATCGGCAGACCAGTACATGAGCCGGATTCTATCTCTTCACATTCACCCAGTGTTTTGTTGTCCACCAGCAGCCCTCGCTTAAGCCTGTTGATGTTGCATTTTGGGACTCTGACACTATTCAGGGTCCTCCAAGTGACGTAGGGGAGGTTGAGTTCCTCAGCTATATCCCCCTTTAATGTCATTCCTTGTTCAATTATCTCCTTCCTCCATCTTCTAATTTGATTTTGCTCTTGCCTAGCCTCAAGAATGTTTGCTCTTGCCATAAAGCTCTTTCTGGAACTGAGCTGGTGGACTTGAGGCTCATATCCATTCAGAGGAAGACGAGGGTCCTTCTCTTGCTTAGTTCTTCAGGCATCCGCTGCTACTTCTTATCTTAGGTGGAGCAATAACAACAAGAGGATATATTTTCTCAACTGCTGTAGGTTCGAGGCATCCTGTCACTATGGATTATTACTGCTGATCATTCAGGGTAAAGAAATAGGACTACGACAGGAGAAGGAGGAAAAACAACTTGTTGAAGAGGTTCTGTGCTGCAGCATGCAAGAGGAAAAGAACAATTCTGGCAGGCCCTTAGCCAAATCAACTATTAGCACTACATCACAGGCTTAGTACCGGTTGGTTGATTGGTTGGTTGCAATTTTATACAACCCATTTGGGATATTTCCTACTCTGGGCGGCGCACATACAAATAACATAATAAAGCACACAACAAAATAAAAATAAAACAGTGTTTTAGGTACCTTTTAAGTCACACTTAAAGTGGGGCAGCATATAAATTGAACATCATCATCATCATCATCATCATCAAATCTTTTAAACTGGTTTTAACTGTCATTGATGTTTCTGTTGTAAATCACCCTGGGTCACTCGGTGAGGATGATGATAAATAAGTTTGATTAATAAATAAATAAATAAAATTATTCCAAGAGATCTTCACCTGCCATTTGTTCTGTTCTGGTGACCCTGTTGTTAAACATGGGGGCTGTCCACAATATTTATTATTCCACCTGCGGTTTCTTTCCCTTCCTCGCCCAAATTCCACTACGTAGTACCAACCCCAGCCAAGGTATCTTGGCATCTAAGGCAGAAGGATAAATACTGTCTCCAACTCCCTAGTGGAGAAAATCAATCATAATGAATAAATAACATTATTTTTGTTGACCTTTTCCGAAGTCCACTGTCTGTTTCATCGTCGGGCCGGCACGGAACAAATACCCAACCTGTTAAGTATGCTCTTGGCACAGACGCACGCCAACACCCTGTTAAATCTACAGTGGGGCTCTTTTGTTTTTCCATAACTTTTCCAGCTCCAGAGAGAAGTCAAACCAGAGGGACTGTTAGTTTTAAGACCCAGGAAGAACCTGTTCTATACTAAATCTGAAAGGGGGGGGGACACGTGGGGTTAAAAAAAAATATCCAGCCAATCCCTTGTAGTGCATCAGAGAAAACATGAACCTCCACTTTGAAGCTGACAATTTGATAGCTCTCACGGCCACCAGCGCATGAAAGTGGAAAGACGGACTCTGAACAGGGGAAACTTCTCCGGCACCCCCAGCGGCTGTGCTTGTTCACCGATGACTGCTTGCCAACACTGGCCTCTTAGAAGAGGCATCTTCCATCCCTGCTGGATGCTGTCGACTGGATAGATGAGACAAGTGAAGGATTCATCCGGTCGTTTCTGCCTGGGAATACCTGTTTGCTCTAAAACGTCCTCAAAGTGGCCGTTTCCCCCAGGAAGGGCTCTCCTTTGGCATCAGAACAAGAGTGGACGGAACAACAATATTTTGAAAGGTCATCCAGTTTGACCCTACTCAAGGCAAACAGGTGAAGGCCATGACAGACCCGAGCTTCACCTTGAGATACTGGTTGACCTTCTGCGCATGGCTCTTGGCCACTGGACCCTTTCAGTGGGCTGAGGGAGGCTGTGTCAACCGAGAGATGCACAAATGCTGCCCGGGTCGTAATAACGACTGCTCTGACTTCTCTCGCAGGAGAACCCCATGTTACTGCGACAGTTATTGTGAGAAGACGGGTGACTGTTGTGAAGACTATCATGCTGTTTGTCAGATATCAGGTGAGTTGCCGCTCTGTGTGGGAAGGAATAGCCATGGCCCTATTGTCATAACTTTGCTGTCAATGTGAACTGTTTGCTTCGTTGTGTGGTGGACACCTCTGGAAATCTCCAAAGTCATGTCCGAATAGTACCACAAACTGCTATTAAAAAATTAGAAATACAGAAATACAGGAATTGCATATTGTAGGACCTATAGAATACGGAAGGTTGTCCAGCACAGAAACATCCAAGAGTGGTAGGGGAAAGTAATCTTTATAACAGGGGTGCCCAAACTTTTCAGGCCATGGGCCGGCCACGTGGTTCAGCGGGCCGGTCATGTGTTCCTCTCACCGGAAGTAGAAGTAAAACGCACCTTGCAATCTGTTTTGCAACAGCGCTTTTAAGATGCCATTTTCTCTGCTTAAACCAGGGGTGCCCAAACTACAGCCTGTGGGCCAGATCCGCCCCCTAACGCTGTACAGGTGTGTTTTACTTTTGCTTCCGGGAGTGATGAGGGTGGCGTGGGCCAGATGAATTGGCATTGGAGGCTGGATCTGGCCCACAGGTTGTAGTTTGAGCACCCCTGCTTTATAAGCTCTTCCTCAGAAGGAATCTTTTATGTTTGGTTATAGTCTTACTTTTTACTTATTCGGCTTGGGAAGTACCAGGAATAAAGAAAGACAATTTACCTCTTTCAGCTCAGGAACTGGTTTGTAGTCATGCCTTGCTCCGAATCCATCAGCATGGATGAAGTTTGGGAGTGTGGCCACACACCTGTCATCAAAGATATGACCTCGCGCCCTGCTAATGCCACAGGTGGACATTTTCCAGACAAGAACTGACTTTTCTTTCTTCTCCTCACCTTTCTTGTGTGACAGGGAAAGAGAAAGAGCAGGCTGAATTCACATTAATACAAACAATTGTGTTGTGTTTATAACCTAAAAGGTAATTGGTTTAGATAAAAGTAAAAGTTGCCTTTGCTAGAAAGCCAGTCGTATCTGACTCTAGGGTTCAGTGCTCATCTCTGTTTATAGCCAAAGAGCCAGCGTGCTGTCTGCACCTGTAGCCATTTCTGTGGACATGTGGCTGACATGATTAGACACCTTAGTGCATGGAACGCTGTTTACCTTCCCACCAAAGTGATGCCTATTTATCTACTTGCTTACGAACTGCTAGGTTGGCAGGAACTGGGACAGAGACGGGAGCTCACTCCGTCATGCAGTACTCATGTCTTGAACTGCCGACCTTCCAGTCGTGACATTGAGTGTCTTAAGCACTAAGCCACCACAGTCCCTCAGTGTTTTAGGTACCTTTTAAAACCATGTTTTTATAATGACTTCTAGCCAAAACTTTTAACAAGGATGTGGCTTTGTTACTTATGTATATTTGGGTCATAAGTCTGTCGCTTCTAGCAGTCTGATGTTTTAAATCCTGACTAAAATAAGTTCTTCTAGACCGGCCGGACTCTACTGGCCATCCAGTAGGCTGTGTTGAGTTTTTTCCTGGGTTGTTTGAGGACAGGAGGAGCTAAACGATGTTTAACCCGCTTCTCCCATCTTCTTTACTCATCATCGGTTGCAACTTGTATCCAAGAATGCATTTTTCCCGAAGCAGGAAAAATGCCATTGGTGTGAATTTGTTTGAGGTGGAGCCCAGCTTGCCATGAAGTGACCCACACGCTATGATCTCAGAGCCGGCACATATGAAATGAGACATGCAGGATTTAATATCGGGACTGCAATGGACTGCTGCAGCCTTGAGGAATTATCAAGGTGTGCCTTCACAGCCAGTCCATCTGTCATGGCCTCTTCCACCTCCATGACTGTTGGGAATCAGAGTTCCTCCTCCGCTGATTTTGCCGTTGGGCCCCAATATGATGGTTTCCAGTGGCATTTCCTCTGCTGTGGGGGACCATCACCCCACCTAAAGGGGCTCATCTGCCCGTACCCATTGGCCCCTTTGGGGAGTCAGGTTATTTACCGCCGCCCAACACTCGGCATTGAGTCGTTGGCTGTACGGTCTATACTATGATTTGTAGAAACACCGACAATCTACCAAACATTAAAAGGCAGCAACCCAGTCGGCAGCATGTGGGCTCCAGCATTGCCAGCTGATCAGAGGTAACACAGTTTGGCCTTCAGTGCTGTTGAACTCAAAAACTGCTGGAAGGAAAAAGCATGTCCTAATCCTTCTTAGCCCTACAAACAACACGTACCGTGCATCTTCTCTTTGAACCCACCCAACAGGGCAGTCTCCAAGTGAAGCAGGGCATGTTGGAGCTTGAAATCAGGACAATTCGTGCTGCCTAAAGACACCCAAAGCTATTTTTAACCTCCGAAAGAAAAGCAGATGTTGACACAAGTGAGATTTCTTAAGACTGGGGGCTAAAAATAGCATAATTTGGTGCTCACCTATCGAGAGTTGGCATCTTCATTGGGGAAACAATGGAAAACTTTGCTCACTTAATCTTCCATGTACACAATTTTAAAGGTGTGGCTACTTACCCAGATCTTGCGCTCTAAGATCTCAGGGCAAATAAACCCAAACAAACCAAGGCAGGGTAATGGGCCTTTATGATGTCAAATACAATCTGTGAAAGGTTTTACCAAAATGCTTATTCTTTAAGGTGTTTCCAGACTTTTTGAGGGAAATTGAAACAGCTCCACAGTGGTGATTATAACCCTGCAGTTACCTGCTGTTATTCCTACCACCTGTGCAGGAGGATACCACCAGCCATAGTAATAGGATGTTTGGGAGTTTTTTGGACTACAAAGCCCATCATTTTCCGTTCTGAGAGACAGGCACATCTTAGAGACTTCTAAATGTGGCTCATTTAGGAGAAAGGTCTAAACTGGAAGGCTTTTGGGCTTAACTAGGCTTCACTTTGCCCAAGCTTCCTGTTCTTGTTACCCTCTAGAGTTGAACACAACTAACTTTCGAGCACTTTTACCTTTAATCGGGAGCAATACCTTCAGACTGTGTCTTTGAACCTGGCTATCCTAGTGTCAAGTAAATACAATGTGGAATAAACCAATTTCTCTGTGAAATTCAAGGAAGATTGAGTTCAATCAGCGTTCAAGGTTCCTTCCAGTTGGTGACCAACTGGGGCTCATACCACACAATCCCTGTGTCTCTGAAAGAACTCTATTGGCTGACATCATGCTGGAAGACTTATTTCTTCTTCCCTAATTGCTGGCTGGATAATTGAATGGTTAGGTATTGAGCCAGAGGTTGTGAGTTTAGTCCTCTACAGCGCCATCCTGTGTAGCCTTGCCCCAAGAAGAGGGGAATGTTAAGGCACTTCTGGAAAGTCTCTAAAAGGATCGATATAAACCAGAATTGACTTGACAGCAGACATATCCACACACTTGCCGTCATCACTGGGTGGACCCTAAAATGGTCTCTAAATTGGATGGTGGGGGTATGTTGTGACTCCATCTTATTTTATTGACGTGGTAGCCGGGTTAGTCTATGCAAGCATCTTAGAGAGGAAGCATAATGACAACAAAACATTGTAGGCACCTTAAAGACTAACCCCTGTACTTAAATGTGAGCTTTCGTGGATCGAGTCCACTTTGTCAGACATAAGTCTGTACCCGATGTGTATAAATTGATGCTGTGTGGTCTCAATCTGATGCGTGATGAAGTGGACCTGGTCCACAAAAGCTCACATTTAAATACAGGAGTTCGTCTTTAAGGTGCCATGATTTTTCTTGTTGTTGTTTTGTTTACTCTCAGATATCTTATTTTATGGAAATAAGGGCTGGCACAGACATGTCTAAACTCTTGAACAAATAAATAACTGGCTGGTTCTGGATTGTTCACCCTATCGAAAGAGATGGCGTTTTTCCATGCTGTTTTGACAACTGGCAGGCGAGACAGAGCCCAGTGGGGGAAAACTCTTGAGAAGAAAACTGGAAGCAGTGAAACAGAAAGGAGACAAGCTAATGTGTTTTGCCAATGGAGACAGGCGGCTTATTGACTGAGGAGACCATCCGGGTCTGTTAGTCCACCCTTAAATCCTTTGACTTTCAATGCCATCTTGTTATAAGTCAGTGATGTTTAACCTTGGCACTCCATGTATTCTTGGATTTCAATTCCCAGAAGCCCAAGTCAGCACTCCTGCTGATCAGGGCTTCTGGGAATTGAAGTCCAAGAACAGCTGGAGTGCCAAGGCTCGCCATCACTGTTATAAGTGACATCTATGGGTTTCAGACATCATTCGCAGGCTGAGGAAGGAGGGAGAGGAGAAGTGGAGACCTGGAGAATATTCCACACCAATGGCCTGCTCTTGTGATGGCCAACCTTGGCATTCCATGTGTTCTTGGACTTCAATTCCCAGAAGCCCAAGTCTGCACAGAGATGGAAATTCACTCTGTCATGCAGCAGTCGGGTCTTGAACTGCTGACCTGCCGATCTTCCAGTCATCATGTTCAGCGCCCTAACCACTAAGCCACCACAGGTCCTGCAAATAGTTTTCTCTTTTGCCTCACTTTTGATAATGTGTAAATGGCCACCTTAGTTCTGTTATATGACTGATCTTTTTTCCCTCTCTCCTCCCTGTTTCCTACTCATTTATCTTTCCATATCTCTTCTCTCTTCTTTTCTCTGCCATTATTCCTTTGCTGAAACATGTCTGTCTTCTTGGATTGGTTCTCCTTTGCCTTTCCCACCTCATCCTTTTCTTCTCCCATCCTTGTGGTCTACCTCATTTCTAGCAGCCATTGACTGTGTGGTCGGCCCCTGGGGAGCCTGGAGTGAATGTAGCTCTCTGTGCGGGACCGGCAGCAAAGAACGAACGCGTCAGGTCACCATTCCACCTCGAAATGGAGGAACCCCCTGTCCAGACCTCAGGCAAAGGAGAGGGTGCCTAGGGGACAACGCAGTCTGTGACTCAGCCAAAGGTAACATGGAATACATTCATGGTCGACAACGTAAGAGTGGACTCAATTGCCTCGTTTAGATTATAATATGAATTGTCCCCAACCTTTCCAAACTGGGGGCCGGGTCACGCTCTCTCAGTCAGCTTTGAGGGCAGGATGGTCATTTTGCCCTGCCTGCATGATGGGGGTGGCCATTTTGTCCCAACAGCTTCAAAGGGGGTGGCCATTTTGTTTCTCAAATGTCCTTGGAGGGGCTGGGGGGCCACATGAAATGGCACCATGGGCCAGAATCAGGTCCACGGGCCTTAGGTTGGGAACCCCTGGATTATAGGAATGTGAAGAAATCTCATCAATTTATTTATCCTAGGGACATTTAATAATTACAGTGTTGTGAGATTTCTCATTTCCAGTGCAAGAATAACAGTGCTTTTTCCTCTGTCTATAGCAGTGGTTCCCAATGTGGGGCCAACGGCCCACAGGGGGACTTTAATTCTCAGAAGCCTAAGTCAGTCCATTGGCTGATCAGTGTTTTGGGGAATTGACTTGGGCTTCTGGGAACTGAAGTCCAAAAACCAAAGGTTGAGAAACACTGGTCTATAGCATCTCGGTTTTTGTACAAAATGTCTCTTAATCAGTGAACTTAATTTTGTGAAACATAATGAGATTGCACATTACAGATATACAGAACACAGATGGATGCATTCCTCCAATGCTGGAGGCATTAAGATGAAAACTGGATGGCAATCTGTCAGATCTGCTTTAATTTGGATTCCTGCATTGAGAGGGATATCGATAGTCACATAGGCCAACTCAGTTATTCTACAATTCTATGAATTGGCTGATTGCTGGGGAAAGTTACAAGCAAGCCATCCAATGCCTCTGTTTTTGAAAATGTAGCAGCTGTTCAAATTCTGTGCAATTATTTGCACTTTGTGCAAAAATCTATCTTTTGCAAATATACAAACTAGCAATGAGACCTAGGAGAAAACCATGCTGTCTAGATCAGGGTGGCCAAATTTTTGGGGACACGGGCTGGTCACATGGTTCAGGGGTGGCCAAAGTATGGCCCGGGCCACGGATCGGGCCCCTGATGCCAATTCATCCGGCCCACGCCACCCTCATCACTCCCAGAAGCGGAAGTAAAACACGCCCATACAGCAGGGCAAAATGACCATCCGGCCCCGGAAGCTGTCTGAGGGAGTATGACTGGCCCTTGGCTTGAAAAGGTTGAGAACCTCTGGTTTAGAGCTTTCAAAAGCAAGCATTGTTATAAAAAAAGTGTAACTGAAAGCCACAAAACGTAATTAACAGAAAGCGAGTGTTAAGCTATAGTACCATCATTTGAACAGGTCGATGTAAATGCCAATTAATTTGGTTTCTGCTTCAGTTTTATGCCCTGGGCTACTGGGATGTGTGTTTTAAAAAATGAGTTATTAAGGTTGTTACTTTTTCTTCTTCTTGTTTAAACAGAAGTGGCTAAGATTCTGCCTGATTCTTTTAAAAGGGACTTTAAAGACCCCTGGAGAAGACCTTACATGCTAATGAGGGAGAAGATGCCAAGGTAGGCATGAGTTGGCCTAGAACCCAATGGAAAACGTCTAAGAAACACATAATGCACATGTTTCATGTAACCTCTAGCACAAGAGTTTTCAACTCCTGGCTTTGACTATTAATAACTGTTAGGTGAGGATCCTTGCAAATCAAGCTTCCAGTTTCAGTCCAAGCTTGGTTTTTGCGTCATATTGCTTCAAAGTTAACAGCATTTTCCAAACCGCTACCAGTTTTGATCAAACTAAATTATTTTATCCATACTATTTTGATATATTTGATATATTACATGGACTATTTGTCTACATAACTAGGAAACATTATTTTCAGGGCAGGCTACATTTCCCTAGTTGTGACTGGGAGTCTGGGAGCTATAATCCAAAAGAGCAACTTCTTGTAATTACTTTCCTTGTAACTTCATGTAGTTACACTTTGGATCAGGGCATTTCAGTTTCTTAGAGGAAGAAAAAAAAGAGGGGTTACACTAAAAACCAAGATCTCCTTTCATCTTAAGATCCTGTATGACTTACCATCACCCTTGCCCGGTTTACTGCTTTCTGGCAAATGGGTGAATGGAATTTTAAGTAGGATTATTAGTGGATTATTTGAGAAAGGAATCTATAAGCGAGAACAAGAAGAAAGAAAAATAAAATAAGTGAAGGTGGTAATAATGAGGGCATGCAGATCCTGTTAGCCTTCACCATAGGTCAACAATTTGAGACCCGAGTGCTGCATGACGGAATGAGCTCCTGTCTCTTGTCCCAGCTCTTGCCAATTTAGCAGTTCAAAAGCAAGACATTGCAAGTAGACAAAGAGGCATGGGATGGGCATTTTGTCCCAACAAATGGTATGGCCATTTTGTTTCTCGATTGCCCTTGGACGGTGGGAGGACCACATGAAATGGTGCTGGGGGCTGGATCTGGCCCACGGGCCTGAGGTTGGGAACCCCTGTTCTAAGAAGTCCTTTAGGTATTGCTCCAGTTATGAGTACAATAGACTTCTTCCTCCATAAACGCTCAACTTCATTTTGCAAATCATGATATTCTCCAGTTGTTTGTCCTCAATTCGTGCATCTCCTGGTATAGCAACGTCAATAAACCAGACCTTCTTCTTTTGCACAACAGTTATAGCCGGTGTGATATGGGCCAGACGTCTCTCTGTTTGAATTTTAAAGTCCCACAGGATCTCGACTCTCTCATTTTCTAATACCTTCTCTACTGCTACTCCTATCATCATCATTAGAGGAAGGCAAGTAGAATAATTTGTACGTGACGACGAATTCCCTGCTGATGTTCTCCCGTCTCCCAGCGGCTGCGGGGTTCCCACAGTGCTGCGCCAGCAGAAAAAGTTTCTGGACTAATTAGGAGAAGGCAAAACATGGATTTGGTGCTGAGGAGTTGAAACATTGCTGTTGCTGAGATACAACAAAGAGGCTTCCTGACGTAAATGTCCGTGCTTTGCTCGCGGAGCCGGTCACTCAACAGCTGCAAACAAGGCCCCCTTCCTGGGCTTTTGCTTTGAAACTGGCAGGAAGAAAGACATTCATCTGGCTACAAACCTCTCATCTAAAAGACCGGCTGGGGAGAGTGAGAGGCCCTTCAACCTAGGGATGAGAGAACCCATTCATTTATGTTAATCTCTTTTCAATTTTCCTTCCGGAGTCCCATTTATTCCCAGCCGTTTCTGCATCCATTTGTTATCTCCCCCCCCCCCCCAAAAAAAAAAAATCTTCATGGAATTTGCTTGGATTTTTGTCAACATCTCCTAACACATAAACATTTTTGTATGCCTGCACGACGGAGTGAGCTCCCGTCTCTGTCCCAGCTTTTGCCAACCTATCAGTTCGAAAGCAAGAAATTGCAAGTAGGTAAAATCGGGACCACATTGGTGGAAAGATAAACAGCGATCCATACACTCCGGTGTTGAGGCATGTCCATGGAAATGGCTATAAACAGAGATGAGCACTGAACCTTAGAGTCAGGTGTGACTGGCTTTCGAGCAAGGGTGACCTTTACCTTTACCTAAGCCCATGATGGCGAACCTTGGCACTCCAAATGTTCTTGGGTTTCAATTCCCAGAAGGCCAAGCCCCTGTGAATCCACATGAAGAAATTTACTGCAATTCATCCGGCCTGCGCTGGCCTTGTCGCTCCCAGAAGTGGAAGTAAAACGCGTCCGTATGGGTGATCGCTCAGGATGTGCAGGAAGAAAATTTTAGCATTTGTTTGTTTCTTTCAGAGTCTTTGAGAGGTCTTCTTTTGAGTTCTGTCAAGTACAAGCCCTTTTAGTAAGCTTGAAAGTATCCAAACCTTTTTGGATTCTTTCTTTTCAGCTTTTGATTCTAGACCCAGTTAATTTGTTTTGACCCCCCAAACACTAGTGCCAACAAAACAGGAAAGCTACAGAGAACATTCACTCAAAAAGTGGGCAACTACAGTATGTGTTAAAACAAAATAAATTATCTTTAGACTTAGGCAAAGGACAGCCTTACACAAAAGCCAGTCATATCCAGCTTTAGGGTTCAGTGCTCATCTCTGTTTTAAGCCAAAAAGCCTTTAGGGTTCAGTGCTCATCTCTGTTTAAGCCAAAGAGCCAGTGCTGTTGGCATTCGCAGACGTTTCTGTGGACATGTGGCAGTAGTAATGTATGGCTGTGAGATCTGGACCCCAAGGAAGGCTGAGCGCAGAAGAATAGATGCCTTTTAAATGTGGTGCTGGAGGAGAATTTTGAGAGTCCCCTGGACAGCGAGGAGAGCAAATAGGTTGTTCTCCGAAGAAATCAACCCTGACTGCTCCTTGGAAGGACGAATATTGAAGATGGAGCTAAAGTACTTTGGGCACCAAGTGAGAAGAGAGGACTCACTTGAAAAGGCCTTGATATTGGGAAAGACCAAAGAGAAAAGGAGAAGGGAGTGCCAAAGGATGAGGTGGCTAGATGGCATCATTTACACAATGGGCGTAGAGCTGAGCGGGCTGTGGAGAATGGTGGACGATTGGGGTGCCTGGTGTGTGGTGGTCCATGGAGTCGGACTTGACTGTGTGACTGAACAACAACACCCTCAAGAATGTATGTTCTTGCCATGAGGATCACCAACAAACATTCAATTTCCTTTACGCAAGTGAAGAATTTTGCACATTGCTCACTTCTATGTATGCATCTGCCACACTGATTATTGTACCATATATACTGTACTTAAGCTGACTTTTTTAACCCCACAAATTAGCCTCCAAAAGGAGACATAGTTTATACTCGGGTCACTGACCATAAGGGTCCCAAGACTATGCCGGATTGAGATGCACCGACATTGTAATGAAATTTACTTTCATGTAGTTCGATTACTGAAACTCACTAGCAGCTGCTGCATTTCCCACCCTTGGCTTATACTTGGGTCAATCTATTTTCCTGGGTTTTCAGGTCAAAATTAGGCACCTCGGCTTATATTCAGGTCGGTTTATACTTGAGTATATACAGGTAAGTAGAGTTCTGTAACCTCTTTTGTTGGATTTTTGGCAAACATTCCTCTTCAGATAGCAGCCAACTTATACCTCCTTCCACAATATTTGCAATAACTTTGTGTTTGTGAACCGCCCTGAGTCGGTCCTACCAAGTAGGGCGGTATATAAATCGAAATAATAATAATAATAATAATTCCCACCCCACCCCCCCAGTTCCAGTTTTCTCTGTGTTTTTATGCAAGAAATATTCAGCACCATAGGGACATATCATGCTGATATCATGGTCTTTCCTTTCTGGGGGTTTGCATCTTGATGATAACCATCTTGCCATCCATCAGTTGGGTCTGCATCTGTCTGCAATGGGTTTTGTCTAACAAACTTTTGACTTTTCGAGCAATGGAAGTGAACATGGGTTTTCTGTGTTCTCCAGTTACTGTGTCTACTTCCGCCTGAAGCAAGCAAGCCTCGCCTGCCACCTGCATCTCTGGAGCCGCCAGCTGGTGAGAGACCGGCGCATCTGTGTGGAGTGCCAGGGAAGTGCCATGAATAGAAACAAACGATGCCAAGGGGACGGCCTGAAAGGATCCAGGTGGGTAGCTGGGCTGTTCCCAGGAAGTCATCGTTTAGCTCAGGGATTCTCAACCTGCGGCCCATGGCGCCATTTCATGTGTTCCCCCCACTGTTTCCACCACACCCAGAAATGCCATGTGGTGTAGGAAAGGCAAAATGGCCATCTGGCCTCTGACGCTGTCTGAGGGAGCGTGACCCAGCCCCCGGATTTAAAAGGTTGAGAACTCTTACACGATACAAATGTAGGAGCAAGGTGATCTATTTAAGTTATACAAGCTTTTCATGATTTAAGATCAAGGCAATACTGTATGCAGATATCTGGTCCCTGTGTTTGTTGAATGGGACATGATATTAGATCCGGCCTGCTGTTTATTCCAACTCACACCTAAGAAACAAAGCCTGGCATAACATCTTGCCATGAACTTTTGGGACTCTCACTGATAATTTCCCTGAGCTATTCACAAGAAATTGGTGCATGACTGAAGAAGGGATCTTGGTCAGAAAATTCTTGTGTAATGTTTAATTTTGTAAGGTAAAGGTTTCCCTTGCTCGAAAGCCAGTCGTATCTGACTCTAGGGTTCAGTGCTCATCTCTGTTTCAAAGCCGAAGAGAGCCAGCGCTGTCTGCTTCTGCAGATGTTTCCGTGGTCATGTGGCAGGCATGACTAGACACCGGAGTGCATGGAACACTGTTTACCTGAACTGGTCCCTATTTATCTACTTGCAATTTCTTGTTTTCGAACTGCTAGGTTGGCAGGAGACGTTTAGGGACTCCAACATTTAGGGAATCCAACCCTCAGTCTATTCAGAGTCCTTCAAATGACATAGGGAAGGTTCCTTAGCTATATCCTCCTTTAATGATGTTCCTGGCCTGGTGAACTCCTTATTCCATCTTTTAATTTGGTTTTGCTCTGGTGTATCCTCAAGAACCCTGAGTCACGACTTGGGCTCAGCTAAAGCTTGCAAGATCAATTGAGCTCATTCTGACATGAGTATATATCATCCATTGTCTGGATGGACATCCCACTACTGTAATGGAGTAGACCGTACAGCCAGTGACTCAACGCTGAGAGTTGGGCGGCGGTAAATAACCTGACTTCCTAAAGGGGCCAACGGCTATGGGCAAATGAGTCCATTTAGGAGAAAATGCCACTGGAAACCATCATATTGGGCCAAAAGGCAAAATGAGCGGAGGAGGAACTCTGATTCTCAACAGTCATGGAGGTGGAAGAGGCCATGCCACATAGACTGGCTGTGAAGGCGCACCTTGATAATATCCTCAAAGCTGCGACAGTCCATTGCAGTCTTGATGTTAAATCCTGCACGTCTCATTTCGTGTGTGCCACAGGAGAGGGCTCCGTGATCACAGCATGTGGGTCACTTCAAGGCAAGCTGGGATCCTCATTAAACAAATTCAGGCCAATGGCACTTTTCCTGCTTCGGGGGAAAAATGCATTCTCGGATACAAGTTGCAGCCAATGACGATATCTCCTCCCTTCTTTTTTGGTCTCCCATTGCATGGCGATGCATGTTCTTCCTCATGACACCCATAGAATGAGTCACCCAAGCTGGAATCAGGAAATCTAACCCACTGTGTTTCTGTCTCCCCACCTTTAGAACATTCTGGACCGCAGCTTCCATCGCGGGCTGCCAGGGATCTTGGGTACAAGAATCGTCACAAGAGAACTGTGGGTGTCCTCAATTTTCCTTCCTCTTCGTATGACCTTCTGCCACGCTGGGTGGCAGTCGCGGCAGAAAGCGAGAAGGACGTATACCCATTGCAACTCTTGACTTTGCTAAATAACAGGCTGAAAAAAGAAGACCCAAATGCAAATCTCCTGCTGCTTTATACCCCACTCTTACTATAAATCCACGCCTTATTCCCCTCGCTCAATACATGCAGATATATTCTATATTATCCCTATCCATATAATCTTTCAAAGCAAAATCATATCCTACAGAAGGGGGAAAATCCACATTCCTCATCGGTACAGTTACCATGGAAGATAATTTATATTTCTGATTTTAATTAGCTGGTGGAGCAAAAGGCTACTTCCTACTGTTTCATTATCCTGAACAGAAAATGGAAAATGTCAGCATTAGGTGTATAAACAAATCTCTAAATATAAACTGTCAGGACATTAACATGGCCAGTTTTTTTTTCTGGGTGATGTCTTGAGCATTGCTCAAAGAAAAAGGTGAAGAAATCTGGCTAAATAACTCATTTCTGATGAAGCAGATGTCAGAGATTTCATTATTTTCAGCAATAATTCTGTCCTCCCGTGTGTTGTTTCTAAAGTTGCTGTCAATTTTGTTGTTGATGATGTCTAAATGCCAAAGATCCCCTGTGGTTAAGCTGCAGCACTGCCATCAAAACCCTGCTCACATTATGAGTTTGAGCTCAACAGCTCAAGTTTGACTCAAACTTCAATCCTTTCAAGGTCGGTAGAATGAATGTCCATCCAGTTTGGGGTAGTTTGTTGAATAAGTTTGTGAACCCCTGAGAAGAGTGCTTAGCACTACAGGACAGTAGATAAGCAACTCCATTTGCATTTTTAAATATATCCTACTGAAGAGCAAGGTACCTGCCACAGTGACTTAATTTTTCAGAAAATAAAGAATTCAAATTTTGGATGATTCGAGGAGCAATTTTATTTTGGCTTCCATCAGAGTATGAACTCTTCCGTCTTTGGAAAATCCTAGAGCAGTGGTGGTGAACCTATGGCACATATGCCAGAGGGGGCACTCAGAGCCCTCTCTGTTGGCATGCATAGCGTCACCCCAGCACAGTTTGCCCAGCGACCCAATGGGAGCACTTCCTCCCTCCCCCAGCACAGTTTGTCCCACCCCTCTGCCTAGCAGCCCAATGGGAGCCTTTCCTTCTTTCCCCAGCACAGAGTTCATCTCGCCCCTCTACCCAGCAGCCCAATGGGAGTCTTTCCTCCTTCACCCCATCACAGAGCTCGCCCCGCCCTTCTACCCAGCAGCCCAATGAGAACGCTTCCTCCCTTCCCCCAGCACAGAGTTCGCCCCACTCTTCTGCCTAGCAGCCCAATGGGAGCACTTCCTACCTCCCCCAGTGCAGAGTTTGTCCTGCACCTCTGTCCAATGGGAGCACTTCTTCCGTTCCCCCAGCACAGAGTTCTTCCTGCCCATCTACCCAGCAGCCCTGTAGACGGAAACGTCCCTGCTATACAAAATGGCAAAGTTAGTTTTTTGGGGTTAGAGTTGTCAGCATTCTACACCCAGTATGTCTGCATACTAGAAATTGTACTTTCAACAAGTAACTTTGCCTAGCCTTGAGAAGCTGAAGGGTTGTTGCTAGGAAGAGAGCAAAGACACATTTCGTCCCTAGAGGACAGTACTAAACATAATGTGCTTAAGTTACAGAAGCGTAGAAATAATATTTCTGCTCGAGTCTGCATGATCAATAATGACAACTTGAAGCAGAAGCTGCCCAGACATCCCTTTAAAAATGTGTGAATGGGGCAGCTGATGGTGGCATGAAAGCCATATCTCAAAGCTGTCTGGGTAATAATATTTGTTATGTTTTCTCACTGGTGCCAAGGATGCTCATCCAATGTGCCTTCATCTCCACGGAGGACCTGTTTTGTTCTTCTTTGTAAAACCTCAACCAGCCAGCGGAATAAATATTTTGCATTGCATCTGGGTTATATTTTTGACATTTTTGCCACCTTTCTTCAGCAACCATACCAATGCCTGTTGGTTGAGTTTCTACTACTGTATATACATAACTGCTTTGATCCTTAGCATTATTACCATCTCACAGTCATAGTTTGTGGCCCACAGCTTGACATTTCCTCAGTCTCATATCACGCTATCCTGTGAGCGCATCTTCAATAAAGATTCAGCAGGCTAAATGGTGTGCGATGGTTTCATCATACCAGAAAACTTGGGGTGTTTTTCCTTATTTAACAAGGGAAATGATAATAAAATACTGTACATAGATTCTGCCACAGAGAACAGAAGCAGTTGTCTATAGGAAAAGACCCTTGTTCAAAAGCCAGTCATATCCAACACTATCTCTGTTTATAGCCAAAGAGCCAGCATTGCCTGTGTCTGCAGGCATGACTGGACATGAAATGCTGTTACCTTCCCACCAAAGCGGTACCTATTTATCTACTTGCAATTTCTTGCTTTCAAACTATTAGGTTGGCAGGAGCAGGGACAGACGACGGGCACTCACTCCATCATGCAACACTTGGGGCTCAAACTGCTGACTTGCCAACCTTCCAGTCATCAAGTTCAACATCTTAACCACAACGCCACTGCAGTTTCTAGTTTCTTTCTTTCTCTTTCCCTCTCTCTATCCCTCCCTTTCCCTCCTTCTTTCTTTCCCTTTCCCTCTCTCTATCCCTCCCTCTCCCTCCTTCTTTCTTTCCCTTTCTTTCATTCTTTCATTCTTGCTTTCTCTTTCCCTCTCTCTATCCCTCCCTCTCCCTCCTTTCTTTCCCTTTCCCTCTCTCTATCCCTCCCTCTCCCTCCTTTCTTTCTTTCCCTTTCATTCATTCATTCATTCATTCATTTATTTCTCTATCCCTCCCTCTCCCTTCTTCTTTCTTTCCCTTTCCCTCTCTCTAACCATTTCCCTTTCATTCTTTCTTTCTCTTTCCCTCTCTCTATCCCTCCCTCCCTCTCCTTTCTTTCTTTTCATTTCTTCCTTCCTTTTTCTTTCTTTCTTTCCCTTTCCCTCTCTCTATCCCTCCCTCTCCCTCCTTCTTTCTTTCCCTTTCATTCATTCATTCATTCATTCTTGCTTGCTTTCTCTTTCCCTCTCTCTATCCCTCCCTCTCCCTTCTTTCTTTCTCTCTCTCTATCCCTCCCTCCTTTCTTTCTTTCTTTCCCTCTCTCTATCCCTCCCTCTCCCTTCCTTCTTTCTCTCTCTCTATCCCTCCCTCCTTTCTTTCTTTCTTTCCCTCTCTCTATCCCTCCCTCTCCCTTCCTTCTTTCTTTCTTTCCCTCTCTCCCTCCCTCTCCCTTCCTTCTTTCTTTCTTTCCCTCTCTCTATCCCTCCCTCTCCCTTCTTTCTTTCTTTCTTTCCTTCCCTCTCTCTATCCCTCCCTCTCTCTTCTTTCTTTCTTTCCTTCCCTCTCTCTATCCCTCCCTCTCCTTTCTTTCTTCCCTTCCTCTCCTTCCTTCTTTTCTGTTTGTTTGTTTCTTTCCCTTTCCTTTCTTTCTTTCCCTCTATCTCTCCCTCTCCCTTGTTTCTTTCTTTTCCCTTCTTTCTTTCTTTCCTTCCCTCTCTCTATCCCTCTCTCTCCTTCCTTCCTTCCCTCCCTCTCCTTCCTTCCTTTCTGTTTGTTTGTTTCTATCCCTCTCCTTCCTTTCTTTCTTTCCCTCCCTCTCCCTTGTTTCTATTTTCTTTCTTTTCCCTTCTTTTTTCTTTCCTCTCTATCCCTCCCTTTCCTTCCTTTCCTTTCTTTCCCTCTCTCTATCCCTCCCTCTCCCTTCTTTCTTCCTTCCTTTCTTTCGCTATAGCTATACACCTCCCCTTTCCATTCCCGCCATTGAGCCCTAGGTGGCGCCCGCGTGCCTCGGAGGAGGAAGCGCTCTTCGCCGGTGGCGGCGGGGCCCCTCTTTCTCCTCTTGATCCCAACACTCTATGGTCGTGGGCAACCCGGTCGGTGCGGCGGTGCTGGTGGCTGGTTCTCCTCGCGAGTCGGGCTCCCCCCGGGGATCGCGCCATGCGTGGCGCGGAGCAGGAGCTGGATCGGGCCCTGGCCGCCTACCAGGACTTGTCCCGGGCGGAGGGGAAGAAGAAGAGCCGCGTCGCTCCCGAGTTGCTCCTGGTCTTGGAGAAACTGAAGGGCTTTGCAAGGTAAAGCCCGGTTGGAGCGAGGAGGAATCATCCTCACCATCATCCTCATCATCATCATCATCATCCTCTCCGGTTGCAAAGGGAGCCCTGGCTGAGCCGTGGAGGAGGGCTGCGCCTGCCCAATAAGAAGAGTAATAAGAAGAGTAACCGGAGTGGTTTGTAAAGTCCCCTCTTGTGCAAGGCTGGTGCACGTGTGGGTGGGGTGTGCAATCATCCTCATGATCCTCATCATCATAATCCTCCTCATCGCTTACAAAGTGAACTTGATTGGGTGGCTGTTGAGTGCCATGTTTGCCAAATAGTGACAGCACAAGGTAAAGGTTTCCTTTGCTCAAAAGCCAGTCGTATACGACTCTAGGGTTCAGTGCTCATCTCTGTTCCACAGCCAAAGAGCCAGCGCTGTCTGCGTCTGCAGACGTTTCCGTGGACATGGGGTAGGCATGACAACACCTGAGTGTACGGAACGCTGTTTACTTTCCCACCGAAGTGGTCCCTATTTATCTACTTGCAATTTCTTGCTTTCGAACTGCTGGGTTGGCAGGAGCTGGGGCAGAGACGGGAGCTCACTTATTTGTGCAATACTTGGGTCTCGAGCTGCTGACCTCCTAGTCATCAAGTTCAGCGTCTTAACCACACAAAGCCATGGCAGTCTTCATTAGGTTGACCCAAAAACTGTGCAGTGAATCTTGCCAAAGTTTCCACCTTCTTCTATAGATCATTGAGTCCAACTTATGTCAAGAAAAATTGAACTGCCAACTTTTAGCCAGGTACCAAAACAACTGGGCTTCCCGATGCTTGTGAAGCATTAAAAGTACAGAATACTGTAATAGAATGTATTTTTAGTAACTTGGAAATCTCTCTCTCTTCTTTCCTTCAGTGGTTCAGTGAAGAGGTGTAAGGACAAAATCCTGGAGGAAGCGTTTCATTGCTTAGCAGGAATAAAGGGAGGTTTGGGCGACTTGGACCGTGATGATGTGCTCCCACTCGTGCGTTGCATTCTCGCTTTCCAGTTGCAGACCACCAGTAACGCCGGCTCTTTCTGCCGACTTGAGAAAGTACGTACACTCAGGTTGGATTCCTTAAATTGTGGCATAATCCCTAGATTCAACAGTGGAACTCACTGCCACAGGAATGGTCATGTTGCTAAATGTCAATGTGTGGGGTTGTTTAGGGCCATATCCTCTTTGCAGGAACCTCAGAAATCAATAGAACGATCCCTAGGAGTCCAGGAACCCCATAAGCCCATCTCTGGGTTTTGGAGAGCCCCGTTCAACCTCTATAGACCAGTGTTTTCCAACCTTTGGTTTTTGGACTTCAATTCCCAGAAGCCTAAGTTAATTCCCCAAACCGCTGATCAGCCAGTGTACTGACTTAGGTTTCTGGGAATTGAAGTCCCCCCATGGGGAGTGGGCCCCATCTTGGGAACCACTGCCTAGAACAGGGGTTTGCAACCTACGGCCCATGGTCCAGATCTGGCCCCAGGCACAAATAATCCACTTTGAACTCGCTCCAGCCACCATCCCTGCTAGATTCGGCCGCGGGCTCATCTTCAACGCGCTTACGACAGTCATAAATGAGTCTGCGGCTGCTGTAAGTGCATTAACGATGGCCACAGTCACGTTTTACGGCAGCGTTTACAGCGGGGGAGACACCAGTCTGGCCTGCTCAGCTGTCTGAGGGGTTGTGGTCCGGCCCGTAGCTGAAAAACATTGAGAACCCCTGGTCTAGAACCTTCCATTTCCTGGAAAGAGAAATATGATTTTCCAATTACTTTATGCCCTTCAACTGTTGCTGTAAGCTATTTCTGTTGTAAAGGTAAAATGTTTAAAGGTGATCTGCATCAGTAAACTGATTTAAGTTGGCTCTTTTGGTATTTCAGATATTTAAACAGGTTTAAAGTGACTTCCTCCTATAAAGTGTATGCCTTAGGTGGATTGAATAGCTGAGATGTCATATTTCATAATTCCATATTAATTTAATGTGAGTTTTTTATTTAAAAAAAATCCATGTTTCTATTTCTCCTAGATCATTGTGAAACTTTCAGAAGGGAATGAATCCTTGCTATCTGAAGAGGTGGATAAGCTTATGGGTAGCCTAATCATGGACAATAAGGTGAGATGGCATAGATTTATTTAAAACCTAGTGCAGTTTCCTCCCTTGCCCAGCATATCTACATATTCAGTATGTGTTGTTTCAGTTATCCAGTGATCTAAAAATATTCAATAAAATATATTGCATGTTTATTTTATGGTGCATTACCAGAGCTGGCCACTAGAGGCCAATATATGCAAGGAGTGTAGAGGCAGACATTTGGCAGTTCATATGTAGAATGATGGAGCCATTTGAAGCCCCTCCTCTGCTTTTTTGATTTAAGTATATGTGTTAAATATAACTTTGCTGTCATCAGAAGTTTCATATTATGGAAGTCTCGGAAAGGATCCCCTGCAGATATGAGGGGAGATCTATTTTTTTAACTGAAATTGGCTCACTTCATGGAGACCTTATGCCCTTTAACTGTTAGTAGTGATTCTACAGATACATAGTGTGATGAAGTAGATAGAGTGAGAGACTAGGACTTTGTTGATCATGTAAGCATGATTTTTGTGTGATGACCTGTTGCTGTTTATCACATTTATATCTTGTCTCTGTTTAATAAACACAAGGCAGGGCACCTGCTTTTCTGGCTTCCCCTTATGAGTTTCATGCCTCTGTGAAGATTGAAATCCCCAAATCTCAGAGCAGTGCTCTAACCCAGGGGTGCCCAAACTTTTCAGGCCGTGGGCCAGCCATGTGGTTCGGGGAGCTGGTCACTAAGGCCCAGGGGCTGGGCCCGGCCCCTGATGCCACTTCATCTGGCCTGAGAAGCCCTCGTCGCTTCTGGAAGCGGAAGTAAAATGCGCCCATACGGGTGTGTTTTACTTCCACCTCCAGGAGCGACGAGGGCTCCGTGGGCCGGATGAATTGACGTTGGGGCCAGATGCGGCCCCGGGTCGTAGTTTGGGCACCCCTGCTCTAACCCTATTTTATACCAATCGCACATTCCAAACAGGGCAGCCAGAATGCTTGGGGAAACCCTGAAGTGTGCAGAAATATGGAAAGTTGTGGTGATGAATCTAAGAAGGAGGCCCTAAACAACAGCTGAGCATGCCCCGTGTGGCTGCAGAACGCTGGCCTATGGTTCAGCAGAGGAATGGAAATGTGGCGTGTCTGGATGGGTTGTGGCTTTTGACTTTGATTCTCTCCCAACCAGCTTCTTTTTCTTTCTCCTTTCAGCCCTTGCCTCCTGGATCTCTGCAAGCAGGTGAGTCTCTGGATGCTGTTCTTGCTTGCAAGGTGGAGACCGGCCCCTTCATACTGGGTGCCACTGACTGGGCCTTGGAACCAAACTGGCCAGGAGCTTCCCTTCCTAATTTCGGAAGAAAGCACCCTCCAAAATAGTGCAGGCTGGTGTGTGTATGTGAGGACTGTACCATTTGGCAAAAAAAAAAAAAAAAAAAAAACCCCACACACATTTTATGTGGGTTTCCCCCCTTCTTCTCTAAATTCTGAGTAGGAAACACACCCTTCCCCATGCATTTTGGTTCATAGACGTGTGCGGAGAAAACAAATTCTCTGAAATAAAATGCCTCCCAACTTTATGAAGTACTGTATGGTAAATTGTATGTGTGTATACAAGAAGTTCTCAACCTTTTCAATGCCGGGGCCGGGTCACACTCCCTCTGACAGCTTCGGGGGCTGGATGGCCATTTTGCCCTTCCTCCACCACATGGCACTTCCTGGTGGTGGGCACATGAAATGGTGCCGTGGGCTGCATCCAGGTTGAGAATCCCTGTTGTATACAAACAACTGAGAATGTACCTCTTGCCACTTCCTGGTGGATGGGTTCTTCCTTCCTTCCTCTTTTCTTTCTTTCTCTTCCTTTATTCCTTCCTTTCTTTTTTCCTTCCTTCCTTCTTTCTCTTCCTTCCATTCTTCCTTCCTTCCTTCTTTTTGAATGAAACGGCAGTACTAGTAGTGCGTCACTCTCTTGATTCACAGTTTGCATGTTCGTTGACGAGAGCACCTTCGGCCGACGTTACTGGAAAAACAACCTGATGCCGCTGCTCAGATGTGCTGCTGCCACGTTTGATTTCCTGTCACTGGACCAAGGAAATGTCAGGGACGAGGCATGGCGTTACGTCACTGTGAAGGTTAGAAATAGGCACCAATCCACGGTGCTTTACGCTGTACTCATATATCACCTGAATTTCAGAGTATATCCTATAACTCATGATGAAAACATTCATCTCCAAAGAACAAACAAACTCTATTCCTTTGTAAATCTTATCAGCTGTTTATCTTTTTTTTTTTTTTTTGCAACATGTGTGGATGTAGCTTTGCAAGTTGTGTGTGCTTAGTTTTGTTTACGTAAACGTTTGAATACTAGTTTAATTGAAAATACATTTTAGCAAGGTAATGGCTAGAATTCTTTTGTAGTCTTTATACGGTCTGTGTAACTTGCTGGGGTTAATTGTGGTTGATTGATGAGGAGCTGGGGTGTATTCTAATTGTATAGTCAGAACTAATTGTGCCATCAAGATATGCTTCAGCACCTCATCAATTAGCTGCAGTTAGCTGTGGCAAGTTGAGCAGACTTTACACAAATATCACTAGAATTTTGGCTTAGTTATTTTCCATGTTCGTGTGCATTTTTGAGCTATTGAAACATTACCTTAAAACATCTTTCTTTTGGTTGCTCTGTGTATGTAATTTTTTGGAATAGTAGCCGTGTTAGTCTGTGGTTCAGGCATATCAGAAAACAAAATAAAAAACCCTAGCACTTTAACCTAACAATAAAAATATAGCAGTTAGTCTTTAAAGTGCTACAGTGTTTTTATTTTGTTTTCTGATATGCCTGTGTATGTAAATTATACATAGTTCTGCTTCACTTAGCAGGGCAAATGAGTGTAAGAGCATAAAGATCATGTTGGCTTATTTCTCTTTCATCCCATTATTGTTTGATTAATTTCGCCATTAGGCTAGTTCTGGACCTGTTTTGTACTGTTCGGCATCCGACGTTCTTGAGTTTTGCTCAGTGGCTGTTGCCATTTTTTGTTAATGAGAAGAATATGATTCCAAACTGAGCCATCCCAACTCAAAATGCACACAGAAATGGATTTCAAGTTAGAAGCAATTTTAATTTAAATTTCCATTGCTACAATCCCAGAGTGTTAGTTTTTAAGTAACATCTTGGGGATGATTTGAAAATACAAACTTTTGGATGTGAAATGCATCCTTACTAGGTTACATCTTGCTTGGTTTCCAGAACTTGCTGTCAAAACATGTAGTTAAGAGCATGATAAAAAATGCACGTTGCAAGTCCTTTTACTTTTTTTTAATTCAAATGGGAAAGAAGAAATTGACCCATACGATACGCTTAGTATTTTTCTTTGCCTGTCCAGGTGTGTCTTCAGCTTTTCAAGTGGATGCCAGAGGAAATGGTGCCCCTTGTGTGGGATGGAGTAGAGGACAGCAAAACCTTGCAAAAGATATTTCAATCTCTGGTGCAAATCATTGTGGGAAAAGTGAGTTATTTTCTGTGC
This sequence comes from Furcifer pardalis, assembly GCA_030440675.1. Taxonomy (NCBI): domain Eukaryota; kingdom Metazoa; phylum Chordata; class Lepidosauria; order Squamata; family Chamaeleonidae; genus Furcifer; species Furcifer pardalis. Next base: position 8,752,042 of record CP126898.1, read on the forward strand.
CTGCTATTTCAGGGCACACTGACTTTTTAATTTTTTTTTTTATAAAACCCATAGTTTTAGGGATACATTGAGTTTAATTTATCAAACAAGAATGCATGGTTAGATGATCAAAGCAGAAGACTCCATGGCCATAAAGGAAAACCTCCCATGTTTGCGCAAGTACAGAAAATATTTAGGAGAATGTCTTCTTCTTCTTCTTCTTCTTCTTCTTCTTCTTCTTCTTCTTCTTCTTCTTCTTCTTCTTCTTCTTCTTCTTCTTCTTCTTCTTCTTCTTCTTCTTCCTCTTCCTCTTCCTCTTCCTCTTCCTCCTCCTCCTCCTCCTCCTCCTCCGTTTCCTGATCAAACCCTGGACTGCTGAGGTGAAGCCACTTTCTTGGCTTTGTTGTTGGCCAAACTTAAGTCCTCGTCGGTGCATGTTGGCAGACCAGTAACTGAGCCGGATTCTCTCCACATTCACACAACGTGTTGTTGTCCGCCAGCAGCCCCTGCTTGAGCATGTTGGTCTTACATTTAGGGACTCCAAACCTCAGCCTAATCAAGGTCCTCCAACTGATGTAGGGGAGGTTGAGTTTGTATTTTTTGTATTTCTTCTAATTTTGTTTTGCTCTTGCCTCAAGAACAGGGGTTCCCAACCTAAGGCCCACAGGCCAGATCCGGCCCTCGGCGCCATTTCATGTGTCCCCCTTTGAAGCTGTTGGGACAAAATGCCCACCTCCATCGTGCAGGCAGGGCAAAATGGCCATCTGGCCCTTGAAGCTGATTAACATAGCTTGACCTTGCCTCTGGCTTGAAAAGGTTCAGATTCCTAGCTCAAGAATGTTTGTTCTTGCCATAAAGCTCTTCTGAAAACAATCGGGCGTACTCTGGGTGGCAGCCTTGCTGGTTAATCTTTCTAACACCAGATCAAACCAAGGCAACTGAAGAATGAAATACTCTAATGGCAGAGGAGAGCTTTTCCAAACCTCCTCCTGTGAACTGAACATGTTCAATGGAATGAAATCTGAATAGCCCATTTGGAGAGAATAGACAACCTGGATGTAGGAATGAGAGAGACTAGTTGGGTATTTAAAGTAATAGGACTCTATGCTGCAGCCTTTTTACCCAGTAGGTAAATTTGCTGCTGCTTTGTGGAAGAACTCTTCTTTAGGACATTGACTTTAGGACGTTGACTTCTTGATGATCTTAGACAGCCTGCAAGGACACCCGTCTGTTGGCCGGGACGGCCCTGAGTATGCTGGTCAACACAGCCCCTCAGCCCTGGCGTGGAGCAGAAGCCATTCTGGGCCTCTATCGTTTCCTGAGCCTCCAAGGAGGTCCTGATGCGCAGCAGGGAGAAGGAAAAGAGGACAACGAGAAAGGTGTGAATAAGATCTATTTTCTTGGTTCAAAACCACCAACCTGTCTGGAGCAGAGTCATTTGTGAATGAAATGCTGCCTCCACAAACAAAATGACTTTTATTTGATGCTTGTTGATAAGGCTGAGATTCTATAGAGTTTGGGCAACCGATTATCTAGATCAGTGGTGCCCAAACTAAGGCCTGGGGGCCAGGTGCGGCCCTCGATGCCAATTCATCCGGCCTGCGAAGCAGAAGTAAAGCGCACCCATATGGGCGGGTTTTACTTCTGCTTCCAAGAGTGACGAGGGCTTAGTGGGCCGGATGAATTGGTATCGGGGGCCACACCCGGCCCTCGGGTCTTAGTGACCGGCTCCCTAAACCACATGATCGGCCCACAGCCCAAAATGTTTGGGCACCCCTGATCTAGATCAAGGGTCATAGTTGCTGAGGAATGTGGGAGTTGAAAAAGACAGTTTTGAGTTTAGATTACATCTTGGACTGATGATGGTGACTGGGGACGATGTAAGCCAGCGTTTCCCAAACTTACTATATCATGGAACACTTTACAAATACTAAAATTTTAACAGATCACTTTGTTTTTTTGCAATCAAAAGATAGATTTGGATTTTTTTTCAAGTTTTTTAAAAATAGTTTTTATTAAATTTTCAAAGTAAAATTACAAACAAGTCAAAGAAAGAATAAAGGCATAAAAATACAAAGAAAATACATGCTTCATAATCTAATAGATCTCTAAATTACATTCTAGCACAGTAAAAACATTTTAATGCATTTAAAAACTTATCAGTATTCAACTCATCAGTATTCAATACAGTGCATATTTCTCATTATTTTAATATATTCTTATCAATCCAGTTCTAAACTCATAAGTGCTTTTGTTCTAAATCTATGCTTATACAGTACTTAACAATATTTAATCTAATGAAAGCTTATGTTTCTATCACAGTATTACATAGGATTTCTTAGTTTTAATAACAAATAACATAAGTATAAGAGTTTAAAAAACTCTTTGGACAGAGAGTAAACTAGGGGTGCCCAAACGATGGCTCAAGGGCTGGATCTGGCCTGCAGCTCCATTCCATCCAGCCCACACCGCCCTTGTCGCTCCCAGAAGTGGAAGTAAAGCACTCCCATGCATGTGCAAAACACTGCCGTAAATGACCCACAGCGATCGTTAATGCATTTATAACAGCCATGGGTGCATTTATGGCAGTGGTGCATGTGCAGGCATGTTCTACTTCTGCTTCCAGTGTGAGGAAGCACATGACCGGCCTGCAGCCCAAAAAGTTTGGGCACCCCTGGAGTAGGGAATGTACCGTTGAACTACAGGGCTCAGAATGAGACGATTTTTGGATATTTTCTTTGATACTTCTGTGTGGATTCACCTCCATCTTTTTGGACGATGCAACCAGATGGAATTCCACACTTACATGGATAGAACAGGATGGAAACCAGCCAGAGCTCCCTTGATGAATTTTTTTCCTCTATAAATGTATTGTTTTCCCCCCACATCCAGGTGAATTCAGATTTGGGAGGCTGCAGTTGCTGCCATCTACATGGGGTCTGGATGGATGGGAGAGATTAGTTTTGACCCGCAGTTTATTGGCCAGCTGCAAGAAGGAAATCTTGAGTTGTCGGCTTGATGGGAATCCACAGCAGGTTGAGTTTCTAAATCAAGATGGTTATTTTTATGGTTCTCGGGAAAACCTGATCTCTGGACGTGGACAGGCCAACATTTGGAAATGTTGCTTTTTAGACTGCAACTCCCAGCATCCTTCAGCTGGATGTTACAGTACAGAAAAGTCAAGTTTTCAAAATCTGATAAATGGCTCTCCTCTATCCCTTCTCTTGGGGAGGTTGGCTTAGCAGCTAATGGCATTTGTAGTCCATCCAGCTAGCCAGCCAGCCACCCATCCTTTCTTTGTTGATTAGTCTGCTGAGCATATCAAATTAAAATGTAATAAGTTGGAATGCGTAAAATACAATTGTTCGATTGAATAAAATGCAGTAGGTTGGACTGAATAAAATATAATTACATGAAATGGTGTACTGTAAAGGTCGACCTTGCTCGAAGGCCAGTCGTATCCGACTCTAGGGTTCAGTGCTCATCTCTGTTTACAGCCAAAGAGCCAGCGTTGTCTGCCTCTGCAGACGTTTCCGTGGACGTGTGGCGGGCATGCCTAGACACCGGAGTGCATGGAACGCTGTTACCTTCCCACTGAAGTGGTACCTATTTATCTACTTGCAACGTCTTGCTTTTGATCTGCTCGGTTAGCAGGAGCAGGGACAGAGAGGGAAGCTCAGTCTGTCACGCAGTACCCGGGAAATCAAACTCCGACCTTCTGGTCAGCAAAAAATATTACAATAACATTTAAAATTCAGAAATATTCAATTAAATTCATCACCTTTGCATGCAGCTCCTATCTGATCAATCAAATAGCTTTTCACTTGAGTAGCCCTGACTACAAATCTGGCAGTTCTGATAATCCCATATTTGTTTGTGCTTTGAAGTAAGTAGCCTTATGTTGGAGTCCCAGTATATCGTTCTATCTAAACATGTCTGTATATACTGGGCTCTTGCTATTGCATATAGGCCACCCTTGCTTGAAAGCCACTCGTATCCATCTCTAGGGTTCAGTGCTCATCTGTTTATAGCCGAAGAGCCAGCGTTGTCTGCATCTGCAGATGTTTCTGTGGTCATGTGGCAGGCATGACTAAACAGGTAAACGCTGTTTACCTTCCCACCGAAGGCTATAAACGGAGATGAGCACTGAACCCTAGAGTCAGATATGACTGGCTTTCAAGCCAAGGGGACGTTTATCTAGCATCCCAAATCTGAATTTCCTGGATGTGAAAACCCCCTAATAAATTAACAAATAAATATGAATTAACAAAGCCTTATGATGAATATCTCAAAAGGTAGACAGGTTACAAAACACAATATCTTTGTCTTTGTTCAACCCAGCAAAGGTCTCCATTGTAAATTCCCTACCCATTTTAGGATACAATTGTGGCTTCCTCTGTTTCTCCCTTGAAATAATCTGTATTTTCCTTTGCAGACATGTCTGTTACTGGACGTTCTCTTTCCAGCTGTTTTAGACCTGATGGAAAAGCCAATGGATTGTCGCTACTACTGCTTTCAAGGTCTGTAAAGAGGGGCTTTTCACCTCTTCTCCCTGCACACGTCTCCCATCTGGTTCAGTTTTTTCCCCACTGAAACGGGTATCTGTTTATCTGCTTGCAATTTCTTGCTTCCGAACGGCATCGTTGGCAGGAGCTGGGACAGAGATGGGCGCTCACTTTGTTGTGCAGCACTCAGGCCTTGAACTGATGACCTCCTGGTCTTCCAAGTTCGGCATCTTAACCCCTAAGCCACCACGTTGCCTCTAGAGCTGCGGTTCCCGTTGTTGGGCCACTTTGACTTTTAAAGGGAGGCAATTTGCGATTGAATTATTGACAGTGAGCGGCCTTTTAGGCTTCTTCCATGTGAAATGGAGTTCACTTTTTGAATAATGAGAATTATATGTCACTGGAGAGGGGGATCAGGATTTTTGAGATGCATGGCTAAAAAAGGTTGATAACCACTGCCCCTAGACAAAATAAGCAATGGTGGGGATCGTGGGAATTGGCGTTCCAGAAAACCTGAACTTAACTGACTCCCAAACTGGAGCGATGGTGGTAATTCTTTGGATGCAATATTTTGGTCAGCTTGCCTCGTACGAGTTTTTTCAGATGTAGCCTTTTTGCAGTGTTTTGCCTGTGGTTTGGACGTCTCCAAGAAAGCCTAGAGGAGATTTGGAAAATCAAGGAGGAACGGGTGCTGGCAGACGATTCTAGCCTGCTCAAGACGCTTTCCCAATTTCTCTGGAACAACGCCGAGAGTCCGGTAGTGTATCTCACATAGTATATGTAAGAGTTGAGTTTTTGTGTTGAGTTTTACTTGGAAATGTACCATTTTCTCCTCTCAGAACAGCCCCAAGGGTGTTACATATCATTTGGGGTGGTGGGGGGTGGTGGAGGTGGTATCAAAGGCCTTAAGCCACTTCCTGTTCGCAGAGTAGCGTATATACTTGAGTATAAGTTGAGTTTTTTAAACTCCCCCCCCCCCCAATGAGGTCCAAAAAGGGACTCGACTTATACTCGGGTCAATGTACAGTAATACCTTGGTTAGCGTTTGTCCTGGACAATGCTAAAACCAGATAACGTTGTGGAATTTGAGGCAAACATTTGCACCGCACAATGTTAAGATAACGTGCGATGCATATGTTTGCCTCAAATTCCCCAACATTGATCTCTGCCCCAAAGCCCGCAGGGCTAGAGGCCAGCCCTGCGGGCTTTGGGGCGCAGATCTACAGATGCTCAGAGTGCCGGTTTGGTTAGGGGAGAGACCAGGTGCGCCCATTATCCCCCCAACCAAACCGGCACTGCGAAGCTCGCAGTGGTGATGTTAGGGAGACTGGGTGCTCCCCGTTCTGATCCCTAAACACCCCACCGCTGCACCCTCCGTAGCGGTGTGGCTGGGAACCGGAATGGGGCCTCCGGACATTTTTTTGTTTACTTTTTTCTGACCTCTGGAATGGATTGTTTGGTTTTCAGTGCATTCCTATGGGAAACCGCGGTTCGAGAAATGATTTTTCTGTGATACAAAACCCCCCGAAGAACGAATTAATTTCATAACTCGGAGTTCTACTGTACCATAGTTTCCGGGCCATAAGAAATACCTTTTTAAAGCTTTGTTTGGAAACCACTTCTTCTAAAAGTGGGCTTCTAACTTCAGAATTTTTGTTTGCTCTGCTGCAAATTTAATCAAATGCTATCTATAGCTTCATTAACTATAACTTGTATAATGTGTGGGTTTAAGATTTCTTCAGTTAGGTTCAAGGCCTTGAAAAAGTCATTGGGCTTTTTTTTCATAACTAATGATTTAATGTTCATTATCCTACTTTCCATTGAACCTCATTTAGGTGGAAGGGGCTTCAGAATTAATCCGCAGCTCCTTTGAACTTCTCATGGAGGTCTACAGTCTGGAATGTGATCACTTTGAAGTTTTGGAGAGAGCCCTTTATGAGCAGTTCCTACAGAGAATTATCCTTACGCCTTGGCAAGCTAGAACCCGATATTTTGCTCTAATCTCAATTTTGCCCTACCTCGGTCCCGGAAAGGTAGGTTCTGTGTCTGTATTTGAGGAACATGTTAAACTTTTCAACACAGTCTGACTTAAATCCGATTTTTAATTCTTGTTAAACAGAGCCTATAGAATCTATAGACTAGTGCAGTGATGGCAAATGTTGGCACTCCAAATGTTCTTGAACTTCAATTCCCATCAATCCTGATCATCATGAGTGCTGTCATGGGCTTCTGGGAATTGAAGTCCCAAGAACACCTGGAGTGCCAAGGTTCGCCATCACTGGACTAGGAATTTGATGCTTATTTAAATCCCACCGGCCAGCTTCTTATTACCGTAGCTATGCCTGTTGGTGTATCTCCGTTGTCATAAATCCCATCTTTGATTTGCCGCAAGTTAAGAAGTCAGTGTAGGCATTTGCTGTCGCACACCAGTTGTGGGGGACTTGGTGCACGACAGCAAATGCCCCTGCTGACTTCATAACCTGTAGCAATTCACAGCTGAAATTTACACCAACGGAATTACAGTGTTGTCATTGTTCACTAGGATTCTCACCATAGATTTAGTGGGGCTGTTCTAACCGGGACTATCCATTGGCTATAGGATGCAGGCATGAATGCCTTACTTAATTTTTTTTATTAAATCTACCGTAGTTTTCTAAAAACGTGTTTTGGGATTTTTTAAAAAAAATACTGCACAACAGAATAAAAAGGTTTTGAACAATTGTTAGCTTGGAAGGCAGGGTGTAAATCCAGTTGATGAATAAACTCAGAGAAATTAAGCAGCTGCAAAATAGATCTTCATTTTCAATTACAGATCGGGAACCTCCTAGGTATCCCATTGGTAAGAGATGGTGAAAGTTGTAGCCTGAAACATATACAGTCAAACCTCGAGATAAGAACTGCTCGACTTAAGAAAAACTCAAGATATATCCTGAGATCTCGCGGGAGAAAAATCAGATTCAAGATATAAATTTTTAATAGGATTTTTTTTGAGATAAAAAAATCAATGCATTCCTATGGGAAATTGCATTCGATCAAATCATTCTTGTTCTGCCGAATCCGAATCTTGGCCATCCTCATGGAGATCAGCCATGAAGATTGTCCTGAGAATATAATGCAGTGGCCTTCCATTTGCCTTCTGCATCATAGCGTGACCTCCATAGTACAACTGATCCAGTTCCGCGAGTCACTATCTGGTCCTGAGCCATTTTGGCACGCAAAGTCCTCTTCAACCCCCAGGCCAGAATGGATGGAGCGGCTGCCCTCCATCAAGATGGATTCAACTGGGATTCAATCCACTTGGTGACCATCACCCTTCCCTGTGGACTTCGCACAGGCAATCAGGGTTAGTTAACCACTGCCTGGCACTTGGTGTTGAGTTGCTGGCAGTAGGGTCTGCTCTATTACCATAGCAGGATAACGTGGCCAGGCTGTCCTTCATCAAATAGGTTGGATGAATAATAGTTCAATAGGCTGCCGCTCTAGGTTTTCCAGGTTTTGGCAAAAGAACCACAACGTCTCTTGGGTTCTGATCCTGGTGTCTCGTGGATCTTTTTGTGAAGGTTCTGGAGCTCTACCAAGCCCTCCCTCAGCACCTCCTGAACTGCCTTTCCGCCAACTACTTGTGCCCTGTAGCCTCAGATGTCTACAAAGCCATCCTGCAGCTGCATCGCAGAGACTGGGCCGAGGGTCCGGAGCCGACCTCGGAGGAAGAGCTGGCTCAGAAATGGGGCCTTCATTGGCTGCCAACTCTCTCAAGTGCCTTGACATCTCCTGACTCTTTCCTTCAGAGCAACACTGCCAACTACCTCCTCGCCTGGACTTTGCGCCTTTTCCCCGCCTCTTCCGCTCTGCTGGCGGAAAGCTTCAGCGGAGGGGATTCTTCTCAGCTCCGGGCCTGGGTCACCTTGTTGAGCGTCCGCAAGAACATCACGGGGGTCTTGCCTGAGGACAGAAAGACCCTGGAGAGGCTGACCTTCTGCCTTTGCGCGCAAGAAGACGGCGTCCGCCTGTCTGCGCTGGGCCTCCTCTGCTCCAGCCCCAGGACCAACCAGGGCTTGTCCGCAACGGAGTTCCAGCTCCTGAAGGAATTTTTGCCGCTCAACTTGAACAGTGACTCCTCCTGTTTCCGTCAGCGCCTCCAGGTCGTGGTGAAGAAGACTTTGATCAGATTGAGGGACAGCTCCCTTGCTCATCTTAGGAAGCAGTTGCGGGCCAAGAAGGAACCGAGCCTATGGCACACCCCAGACGTGGTCAGAAAGGATCCGGAAACGCCTCTGGATCAAGTCCTTGGTGAGTCGGCCTGTTCTCTACAATAAGTGTTCCCGACCTTTTCAAGCCAGAGGCCGGGTCATGCTCTCTCAGTCAACTTTGAGGGCCGGATGGCCATTTTGCCCTGCCTGCACAATCAGGGTGGCCATTTTGTCCCAGCAGCTTCAAAATGGTGGCCATTTTGTTTCTCAAATGCCATTGGAAGGATGGGCAGGGTCACGTGAAATTGCACTGTGGGCCAGAACCGGCCCACGGGCCTTAGGCTGGGGATCCCTGATCTACAACATTGGATGAATCATGGATAGAGCTCTGAGAATTATTTTTTAAAAGAACATACTGGCCATTGTGCACAATAAAGTTTTCTTTATTTAGCTGTGATTCTTTCTCATTACTGGTAAATCATTGTCACTATTTAATTTAATTTAATAGATTTATATACCATTATCTATTCATTATAGTGAGAAAAAAAATGGAATTGGCTGTATTGCTTATTGCTTATTAAGGTTTTGATTAAGGCATTGATACTGCAGTGGCTCAAGTGGTTAAGATGCTGACTGGGAGGCGGAAGGTTAGCAGTTCAAAACCAGAGTACTGCACGACGGAGTGAGCTCCCGTCTCCCGTCTCTGTCCCAGCTCCTGCCAACCTAGCAGTTTGAAAGCAAGAAATTGGTGGTGGGGGGACCACATGAAATGGCGCTGTGGGCCATATCTGGCCCATGGGCTGCAGGTTGATAATCCCTGTTTTGGACGATGTATTATCCCCTTTTCAACATCGTCATGGCCCCAACTGGAAAATCCTTTTTTATTCTCGGCTGCTTTTTGGTTCTCGCCAAATCTTTTCCCCTCTCCCTCGCGTAGATTTTGTGGCGTGGCTGTGGGAGCTCTGCGTCTCCTCTCTGATGCTGGGGCCCAACTACCAGAGGAAGAAAACCTGCCTCCTCCTGCTCTCGGCCATCTTGGAGACTTGCACAGATTCTTGGAGTCCGGAGAGGAAGAAGGGCCAGCCGCCTCGTAAGCCATTCCGTACACTTCCGGCCCCCAGGCTTCTTGTGGGAGGGAGTTCCACAGTCTGGGGTGGGGGAAGCAGCTGAAGCATTGACTCTTTCGTCCCTTGGGGTGGCTTTAAAATGTTTGTGGTTTTTAAAATGATGTTAATTCGGATGCCTGTTTGTCCATCCATCTGCCCCCCTGATAATGGGTGTGATCGATGGGAAAGAGGATGGAACTGAGGGGCTGGCCAGAACTTGAACTCAAGCAGTTTGTGTTGCTACATGTTATGGCTTCACAAGTGCGCCATTTTCATTGGTTATACTCCTCCGCTTCTCTCCCTTTCCTGCTCTCTCTGCCTCTGCAGGCGACATGGCCGCCCTCCTCAGCTGGGCCAGAAGCAGGGGCTGCTGGGACTTCTCCTCTAGAAGCAGCACCCTGGCTTTGCTGAGCTGCTTGCAAGACAGTACGAATGAGGTATGAGGTCTACTCCTTCCCTCTAAGCCAGAGGAGTGGGGCAAAAACTGGTGCTGGGGGAGAGAGGAAGCACTCCCATTGGGCTGCTGGGCAGAGGGGTGGGACAAATTCTGCGCTGGGTGAGGGAGGAAGCGCTCCCATTGGGCTGCTGGGCAGAGGGGTTGGGCAAACTGTGGTGGGAGAGGAAGGAAGTGCTCCCATTGGGCTGATGGGCAGAGGGGTGGGGTGAACTCTGTGCTGGGGGAGGGAGGAAGCGCTCCCATTGGGCTGCTGGGCAGAGGGGTGGGGCGAACTCTGTAACAGGATTCTGTGAACTTTGGCATTGAGTCATGCCTGTCCCATGACTACAGAAATGCCTGCAAACACGGACAGCTCTGGCTCTTGGGCTGTAAATGGAGATGAGCACCAAACCCTAGAGTCAGACATGGCTGGCTTTCAATCAAGGGAGACCTTTACCTAAATGTGCTCTAGGTCTCCCTTTCTATGATGGAACACACCCTATTCATCCCTTCTGTTCTTGGCTAATCACTGCCTTCAACTGAGTGTTTTTCTTCCTTCTTCCTTCCTTCCTTCCTTCCTTCCTTCCTTCCTTCCTTCCAGATCCGTGAGCTGGCCTCAGACCTGCTTATCCGCCACTTCCCTTCCCCTTTCCCTGAACCCATGGCTGCCGCTCTGTTTGAGCAGGCACAGGAGCTCATGCGCAGCCCCCGCGTCCAGGAGGTTGAAGCAGGAGCTGTGTTGATGAAGACCATCCTGCACAAGTAAGAGAGGTGCTTCTTTGCTCTCTTGATCCTTTTTGCTTTTAATGGGTATTAGGAATTATTGGTTATCGATGCTTCTTCCACTGAGAGGATTGGAAGAGAGGCTATAGATACCCCCACCCCGCTTGTCAATATTGCTACTGCTCTCTTTCTTTCAACAGATTAGACGGCAGTACTTTAAAGCAGTTGTTGCCATTGTCAAACGAAGAGTCTCCTTCACCATCTCCGTGCCTTGGTTTCCTGGAGCATCTTCTCGGAATACTTGGTTTATATTTTTCGCTGGCTTGCCAGGACTTCTTACAAGCAGTTCGCACAACACCAATTCATGGTTAGTACTTTGGGGTTCTGGTGTTTTTCCCTTAAAAGCTTGTGAGGTTGTTTTAAAAAAATTTTTTTGACTTACAGTGGTACCTTGCTTAAAGAGCATAATGCGTTCCACGGGATTGCTCTTTAAGCGAGTTTGCTCTTTAAGCAAAACACCACTGTAAGTGACCAGTTGTGACTTCTGGTGGGGGGGGGGGATTGCGAACCCCGATTTATTTGTTAAGTGAGTTTTTGGTTGGTTTCATTTGTTAAGCGAAGCGAACATTCAGAGAAAATTCTGCTCTTTAAGCGAGTTACTCTTTAAGCGAGGCTCTCTTTATGCGAGGTTTGACTGTATATCTGTCTCCAGATGCTCTGAGCCTGCATATTCCACCAACCACGAGCAACGTAGCTATTAGTGGGAAATTATGGGACACGTACAGTACTGTGTAAAAGTCTGAGGCCCAGCACCAGGTGGGTTGGGGAGTATTTGGTGGGTTATTGGGAGGGGGGGATAATAACTCAGCCACTGAATGACCTAGACACACCAGAGTTAGAGAGAGTCTTCTATCGATTCTCCTCTCAATGCTTTCTAAGTTTGGTGAAGTGCAGAGTTAGAGTGTCTGAATTATGCCCTCCCTCAAATCATTCTTTGCATTTCCCCTAAACCAGCTGGCGGTGGGCTAAAGCAGTGATGGCTAACGTTGGCACTCCAGGCGTTCTTGGACTTCAAATACCTGCTGATCAGGGCTTCTGGGAATTGGAAGTTCAAGAACACCTGGAGTGCCAAGGTTTGCCATTACGGTCCTAAGACTTTTGCACAGCGCTGTAGTCCAAAAGTTTCTGGAGAGATGCATTGTTCACAGTCTCTGGACTGGGGCATAAAACAGAAAACATGGGTGGGAGGGTATGTTTGTTCATCTGTTTGACTGTTGATGACTCCTTGCGTGAAAAAACTTGGCAATGTTCTCCTGTTCATCCTCAGAGATAGGCTGGGGACAGGAATGATGGGTCAGAAATCTCACTGCTTGCAAGAACCAGCGTTTCGTTCTCCTTCAGGTGTGATTTCTGCTCTCCGGCACTGCCTGCTTGAGGTCCCCGAGGTGCCGGCCTCCCTGGTTAGCGATCAGCACATCCCACATTGGCAATCCTATCTTAGCCGCCTGGTGGATACCTTGAGAGACATCAGCCGCTTTCTCCTGGGAATATTGCAGAATAAAATATCCTCACGCTTTGACCAACAAGGTGAGACCGAGGCGGGAGGGAAGAATAACAACCCAATAACCAGGGGGTGTCATGAAAATCCTGGGCCGGCATTGTTCACAGACTCCCCCACCCAAAACCCCCACTGAATTACTGTGTGCTTTAGCCCATCCAAGATGGAGATTTCAATGAGGGGGAGAACGCTTGCCCACAGACCCAACGGCCATTGGAATGTAAACCCATTAGCCTTGTGGGTTGTGAGAAACGAATCCCAATGTGCGACGGACATGTCATCTTGTAAGATCGTCATTTGGACTCCTTTAGGGGGACGGTGAGAAGGTGGACCTAAGAGAGAGGAGATAAAGACCCAGAAAGTGGGCAGCTGAATAGACACTCACTTGAACTTTGGCCTGCCATCACGTAGTCGCTTTAGACAGCTGGGGGGGCGGCCGAGCTTTCCCTGGAGAGCAGCTCTCTTTGCTTTGAATTGCTTTTTGAACTTTTGCTTGAACTTTGTTCTGTGCTTTACTTTGATTTCAATACACTTTTTAATACTCGAAGAGAACTGGAGCGATTACTTGGTTCGATGCTACCTTATTTACACTAATCTAAAGTCCCTTTCACGACACAGGGTACACAAAAAGTCACTTATCAACATCATGATTCGATGCAGGTTTCCAGCAGTAATCGGCAGACCAAGAAGTGAGCCGGATTCTGTCTCTCTCCACATTTGCACAGTGTGTTTGTTGTCTGCCAGCAACCCCCACATGAGCATTTTTGGTACTTCATTTTTTTGTCTCAGGTGCATAATCTGTCTTTCAAATGTATTGCAGCTGCCGCTCCATCGTTTGCAGACATGGGCAATGCAATTGGGTGCCTCATCCGGCTAGGAAATGACGCGGGATCGCAAGAAGACAATGATTCGGTTCTGCTCTCGGAGCAACACGGCCTCATCCTGACCTGTTGCTGGGTTTCTGTGAAGGTGAGCGATTCCAGCTGTGCTTCAGGGTCTGTAAATCCACACAGGACAGTCGGAATACAAGGAAATAACCTCGAAGATTGGGGTATTTTTTGAACCACAGTTGGCGTCCCCTGGTAATGCCACCTTGTGTTGCCAGCTACTCTTTTTCACACTAGGTCCGGCGAAAGGAACTGCAGAATGAACTCACCAAAAGGTGCCTTCATTTTGGCAGTTTCACATCAATAAGAATAATACTATCCCATATTTATTCTCTTACTTACACCATTTCATGCAGATTTTATTCACTCCAAATTAATAGTAATTTATGCATTCCAACTTATTACAGTCCTTTACATAATCTAAAAATTCTCCCCATATTTCTCCAAAATCATTTTTTTACTAATCTCCCCTTTTAATTTTAATTCACAAGTTAATGTATCATTTATAGCTATAGTCCATATCTCTTTATACCAATTGTCCAATTCAAATTCACATTCTACTTTCCATTTTTTAAAACAATCAACCTCAAAGCTCTTAAAAATATAACAATCTTCTATTTTTTTAAATTCCATTTTATCTGCATATTTCCAAAACCCATTATGTATTTATTTATTTATTTATTTATTTAATCAGACTTATATGCCACCCTCCTCAAAGAGACTCTGGGCGGCTTACAAAGCTTCAAAAGAGAGATAAAACACAATATACAATTAGTAGTGCTATTTTAGGACACCTGCAATTATGTCTTCATTTTTTATCTACCAAGGAAATCGGGCTGCTCTTGGGAGGCCTAGCAGAGATGATCCTCCCTCTAGCACCACCGTCAGGCTTTACGCCTCTTCTACCACTCCATGTTGTAAACACAGCTGCCGAAACATTCCGGGACATCTTGCTAAAATGCCGGCACTGGGTAAGACCGATTTCCTGCTCAGCCGTTTGATGGTTTTCCGAAACTTACTTTGTACCTTCTCTTGTCCATCTTTTGTCTTGTCTCAATTCCAGATAATTTTTCACTGTGCCCTAATAATAATAATTTTGTGTCAGAAAGGATTTTTGCTGGAGAAACTCGGCTAAGAGGATGCCCAAATGAGGCTCCTTTTATGCCCCCAAGACCTTTTCCCCATCCAAGTGGTCCCTATTTATGTACTTGCAATTTCTTGCTTTCAAATTGCTAGGTTGGCAGGAGCTGGGACAGAGACGGGCGCTCAAACCGTCATGCAGTACCTGGGTCTCGAACTGCTGATTTGCCGGCCTTCCAGCTAACAAGGCGAGCTTCTTAACCGATGAGCCGTTGCATCCCTGAATGTTGACAATTGCATCCTGATGTGTTTCTACTAGACCAGAGTTCCTCAAACTTGGCTCTCCAGATGTTCTTGGACTTTAATTCCCAGAAGCCCTGATCAGCAGGACATTGAAATCCAAGAACATCTTCTGCCATATCCAAATCTGAATATTGGTGATCAACATGGAGATCAGCCATGAAGACTATCCTGAGAATATAATGTAGTGACCTTTCATCTGCCTTCCCCATCGCAGCGTCACACCCATTGTACCACTGATCCAGTTCCATGAGTCACTTTCTGGTCCTGATCTCCTTTTGGCACGCAAAGTCCTCCTCCTCAGCCCCAGGCCAGAATGGATGAAGCTGCTGCCCTCCATCAAGAGTGATTTCAAGTGGGATTCCATCCACTTGGGGACCATCACCCTTCCCTGAGGACTTCGCCACCCAAGGCCAATAGGCCTCATGGTTGTCAAGTTAGTTAGCTGCCACCTGACACTCGGCGTTGAGTTTCTGGCAGTAGGGTCTACTTCAGTGATGGCAAACCATTCATGTGGATTCACAGGGACTTGGGCTTCTGGGAATTGAAGTTCCAGAACAGCTGGAGTGCCAAGGTTCACCATCATGGGTCTACTCTATTTCCATCGCAGGATAACCTGACCAGACTGGAAGAACGCCTGGAGAGCCAAGTTTGAAGAACCCTGTACTAGACCTCGGAGGAATGAACTCTTGTTT